>JALIGW010000001.1:52214691-52848024 GCA_023053685.1 Diadophis punctatus similis | reverse complement strand
CTACTTCTCCAGTCCCTGGGGTCTGAGTAATGTTCTACTCAGAATCTGCTTTTCAAATTGAAGGTTTTTTCCCTCACCATATTAGCAAATTTCTAGAATGCTTACTTAAAACAAAACAAATCAGATTCTGGAGACTAGACATATAAGGAAAAGTGGGATGGAGACAAAAAGCTCAATCTTGGTCATCAGCCAGGCTGGAGTACTTAATTCTCTAAAATACTACATCAGCAATTCTACCATATACCTCCCTACGACCTGTTAGGTCCCACAGAGTTGGCCTCCTCCAGGTCCCATCAGCCAAACAATGTCGGTTGGTGGGTCCACGGGGGAGAGCCTTCTCTGTGGGAGCCCCATCTCTCTGGAACCAACTCCCACCAGAGATCAGGACTATCCCCACCCTGCTGGCCTTCTGCAAAGCCGTAAAAACATGGCTCTTCAGGCAGGCGGGATGAAGAAGATCAGATTCCCCCATGAATAAATGATTTTTAAAATTATTTATTTATTTATTTATTTATTTAAACGCTCTTATAGGCCGCCCAATCCCGTGGGACTCAGGGCGGCGTACAACATGAATAAGAGGCGTACATTTAAAAACAGTCGTCATTAATTTAAATTAAAAATATAATTAAAAAGAAGACATTATAAACACAACATTCAGGGGGAATCTGGTTGTCCTATTCACCCCATCTGCCGGAAGAGCCATGTTTTTAAGGCTTTACGGAAGGCCAGTAGGGTGGGGATGGTCCGGATCTCTGGTGGCAGTTGGTTCCAGAGGGACGGGGCTCCCACAGAGAAGGCCCTCCCCCGCGGTCCCGCCAACCGACATTGTTTGGCCGACGGGACCCGGAGGAGGCCCTCTCTGTGGGACCTAACCGGTCTTAGGGAGGTATGTGGTAGGATGCGGTCCCGCAGGTAGCCTGGCCCTGAGCCATGTAGGGCTTTAAAGGTAACGACCAACACCTTAAATTGCACCCGGAGGCTGACTGGTAGCCAATGCAGCTGGCGAAGGATAGGTGTTACGTGGGTGTATCTCGGTACACCCACTACTGCACGCGCAGCTGCATTCTGTACCAGCTGGAGTCTCCGGATGCTCTTTGAGGGTAGCCCCATGTAGAGCGCGTTACAGTAGTCTAGCCGTGAGGTGACAAGGGCATGAGTGACTGTGAGCAAGGCCTCCCTCTCCAAGTAAGGTCGCAATTGGTGCACAAGACGGATTTGTGCAAAGGTCCCCCTAGCCACAGCTGAAAGATGTTGCTCCAATTTTAGCTGTGGATCTAGGAGGACACCCAAATTGCGAACCTGTTCTGAGGGAGTCAATTTTTCTCCCCCGAGAACCAAGGAGGGACAGTCGACATAGTCCTTGGGAGGCAATATCCAGAGCCACTCAGTCTTGTCTGGGTTGAGCCTGAGTCTGTTCACTCCCATCCAGACCCTCACATCGTCCAGGCAGCGGCACATCACATCAACTGCTTCACTGAACTGACACGGGGTGGAGATGTATAACTGGGTATCGTCAGCATACTGTTGATACCTCACCCCATGTCGTCGGATGATCTCACCCAGCGGTTTCATGTAAATGTTAAACAGGATGGGCGAGAGGACCGAGCCCTGTGGCACCCCGCAAACCAGGGGCCTAGGGGCCGACCTCTGTCCTCCTGTCAACACCGACTGCGTCCTGTCAGAGAGATAGGAGGAGAACCACTGTAAAACAGTGCCTCCCACTCCCATCTCCCCAAGACGACGCAGAAGGATACCATGGTCAATGGTATCGAAAGCCGCTGAGAGGTCAAGTAGCACCAGGATGGAGGAATGACCCCCATCCCGGGCTCGCCAGAGATCATCCATCAGCGCGACCAAAGCAGTCTCCGTACTGTAGCCGCGCCTGAAACCCGATTGAAAGGGATCCAGATAATCAGTATCCTCCAATAGCCGCAGGAGTTGGAGCGACACCACCTTCTCAACAACCTTACCCAAGAAGGGTAAGTTGGAGACTGGACGGAAGTTCTTTAAATCCGCTGGGTCCAGGGAAGGCTTCTTGAGGAGGGGCCTCACCACCGCAGCTTTTAAAGGCTGTGGGATGGATCCCTCTCTCAAAGAAGCGATCACAACCGCCTGGAGCCAGCCGCGTGTCACCTCCCTACTGGCAGAAACCAGCCAGGAGGGGCACGGGTCCAATAAACAGGTGGAGGCGCTCATCGCTCCTATGGCCTTGTCCACATCCTCAGGAGTGACAGGTTCAAACTCGTCCCATATAACAGGACTAAGACTCACCCCTGTCATCTCGGCTTGCCCTGTCCAAATGGAGTCCAGGTCTGTCCGAATCTGAACGACTTTATCCGCCAGAAACTGGGAAAATTCCTCAGCTCTGCCCTGCAAGGGATCTTCAGCCCCCTCCTTGGCTAGGAGGGAGCGAGTCACCCTAAACAGAGCGGCTGGGCGGGAGTCGGCGGACGCAATAAGAGCGGAAAAATACGCGCATTTTGCCGCCCTTATCGCCACTAAGTAAGACTTAATGTAAGTTCTTAAAAGTGTCCGGTCAGACTCAGCTTTACTGGCTCTCCATCGTCGCTCTAGGCGTCTCTTTAGGCGCTTCATCTCCCGGAGCTCCTCAGTAAACCAAGGGGCCCTCCGGGATCCGCTGCCACGGAGAGGCCGCAAAGGCGCAATCCGGTCTAAGGCCCCCATTGCCGCCTGGTTCCAAGCAGCAACTAGAGCCTCAGATGAATCATGTACCAGGGAGTCAGGTATTTCCCCAAGTTCCCTCTGAAATCCTTCAGATTCCATTAGGCTCCTGGGGCGGAACCACTTAGTCGGTCCCGCCTCCTTGCGGTGGAGGAGTGGTGCCATGAAATCCAACCTCAGAAGGAAATGATCTGACCACGACAAGGGTGTTGTGACTAAACCCCTCAGCCTCAGATCATCTCTCCACTGCCCCGAGAGAAACACAAGGTCAAGCGTGTGACCTCCCTCATGAGTCGGACCCTGAACTACTTGGGTCAGGTTCATGGTTGTCATGGAAGCCATGAACTCCTGGACTGCCTCCGAGGTTTCACCGGGCGATGGCAAATTAAAGTCCCCCAGCACCATCAACCTGGGGAACTCAATCGCCAGCCCTGCTACCGCCTCGAGCAGAACAGGCAGGGCCTTTGTAACGTAGCTAGGAGGCAGGTACGCTAACAAAAGGCCCACCTGGACCCCTAAGTCCAACTTCAGAAGGAGCGTCTCACACCCAACAATCTCCGGGGCAGGGCTCCTTCGAGGATTAAGGTTCTGGCGAGCTATAATCGCCACTCCTCCACCCCTTCCCTGGGGTCGCGGCTGATGCTGTACTAAGAACCCGTCCGGGCACATCTCGGAGAGGGGAACCCCCCCTCCTGGCCTAGCCAGGTCTCAGTGATACATGCCAGGTCCGCCCCCTCTTCCAGGATTAAATCCCGTACACGGGGGGCCTTGTTGGTAATTGACCTGGCATTCAACAGTAGCAGCTTGAGCCCAGGGCCCTGACATCCCTGGTTACCAGGACCTCGGGTTGAGCAAGATGGAACCAAACCTGAGGGGCCAGAACAAGGAATCGCTTGGAGACAGCGAGTTCTCGTTCCCCGAGAGCGGCCTACCCCTCTGCTCCCGCCATACCTACCTCTCCCTGTTATGACCATAATACTCCCGCTCCCCCTTGTACCAGAGATCCCCTCCCCGCCCCCACTGGTCTCCCTCTCTTCCGGCAAACCATCCATACCACTCACTCTAAAACGGGGATCAGGCTCCAGAACCCCTCCACTTCTGTTTTCACACTCAGTAAAGGGGGCCGGGGCCCAAGCACCCGCATTCCTCATTCCTACCAATCAATCAGTCTACACATATACTCCAAGAATCATACACTCATGCACCCACACAACATATCGGAGGTAGATTTACAAGTTTAAGACAAAGAGGAGACACCATCAAATGAGGGTGTAATATAAAACGGATCCCTGCCGTTACCCCGGTCTCGTAACTGTTCTGTCCTTTATCGCACAGCACCTTTGCGATCTTTATATGAGACTTTAACAGATGACAGAGTCTCCAGTTCTCAGAGTTAGTGTGTATTTGTCCTCCTTCATAGAATAGTAATAATAATAATCGGAGTCCGGGAATCGATAATCCGGGGGGCAAAGAGCAATCTTCCCTATTCAGCTGTTTTTGGTAGTCCAAAATCCCTCTCCCCTTGGTATAAGATCGAGTTCTACCTGAGGGGGGGATCCCCCGCAAAAAGTGCAAAAGCCAGGAGAAAATGCTAATCATCGCAGTAGCCCCAATAATCCGCCACATCTTCGTCCCGGTCGTAATGATCTTCAAATGGCCAGAGACATCCACAAAAGTAGAGAAGGCAGAAGATGGAAAGGGGCCACAATAATTATTATCGCCTCAGAGTCTAACAGTCTCCCTAGGAGTAAATGGCGGCTATGGGGGATAATGTAACAATTGGGGTTGTAAAACAAGATAACAAAATAACCCCCCCCCAGCAGTCGCGATGTTAGCAAGCTCAAAAAAGGTGCTGGTGGTGCAAGCCTTCAATAAACATTCCCCAGAGTAACACAAGCCACCGCTTTGCCACTAAGCAATTAATGGCGGCCGCAATCTCCGCGGTCGGCTTTGGGGACCTGGCAGTCGCAGATTTCCCTCACAGTCGAAGGACTAGCTCAAAGTGCTGTGCAGTCTGTCAATTTATAGTCAGTATAGAGACGTTCGATTGGAAAAGGCTCTCTCCCAAAAACGACCTCGATCTTCCTTGCCGCGTTTGGGAAGTTGATCCCAGCCTCTCACAATAACCTCTGGGGAGATTCCACTGTCAGCCGAGCTCCTGACCAACCAAACAGCCGGCGTGTCGTCCGAGCTCGCCTTCTCCCCCTCCGGTGGTGGGAAATCCGCCCTCAAATCACTTCAGGCGATGGATTCTCCTGATCGACAAAAACTACCGTCAGGCCTAAAAACCGGCCCTCACGACGTCCCTACCGCTTCAAGATGGGCGGCGGTCTCCGAGGCAGTCTCTGCAGTCGAAGACGAGAAGGAGACTAACGGCACTATCCGTGTGTGGCTAGTTGTTTCGCCACAACCCACTGGTGCCAGATATGTTCACAGTCCTTCCAGAGTGCAAAAAAGCTCTGGGCAAAGTCTCCTTCAAGCGAACGGCCGGAGAAACAGTCAGCTGTTTTGCGGAGCCAGATTTTCTTCCGCCATCTCCGCCGTGGCTCCTCCTAAATAAAATAATAAATAAATCCCACTGAAGATAACACTATGACTATCCATCCAGGGACTCAAAATCTAATGCTGTTTGGGCCTAGTTTCCAGATAACACAGTGATGAGGAAGGGTTCCAAAATGTAAGTTGAAACAGCTTCTTTCAAGCAACTTCTAAGATTTAAAGAGTAGATTTTTTTCATCATTTCAAGCCCCTCCACAATATTCAACCAACTTTCACAAATAAAGCTTTTCAAACGAACTTAATATATACTGTTATGTATTTATTCTCATTTGTTAATGAACTTGATAGACTACTCTTTAGGCAGGACATAATAGCAATAGCACTTTTCTTATATACCGCTTCATAGTGCTTTACAGCACTCTCTAAGCGGTTTACAGAGTTCAGCATATTGCCCCCAACAATCTGGGTCCTCATTTTACCGACCTCAGAAGGATGGAAGGCTGAGTCAACCTTGAGCCTAGTGAGATTTGAACAGCTGAACTGTTGAACTAGCAGTCAGCCTGCAATGGCTGCATTTAACCACTGCACCACTTCAGCTCATTTACCATAAATATGGTAAATACAAATGCACATACATGATTGTCCACACCATTTCTATCAATTGTCACCCAAAAACTAAAACAGCTTTGAGTGGTGTATCTGAGGATAACATGCTGTTTAAGCTCAATCTACCTACATATATTTGACTCCCTATCCAACATGCTAACCAGGTGGCTTTGATTTGTCCTAAATATTTTACCAAGAAGGGAAAAGTCTGTTCTTTCAAGGTTTCTCTTTATTAAACATTCATTATTGGAAAGATAACAAGACCAAACAAATTTTTCCTGAACTAGATGTCCTACAGCTAAGTCATCATAACGGGCAAAAGTGAATAGGTACCTTTTTTTACTTGATCTTTTAAAAAATGGGCAATGAAGTGTTAACATAATAGTTTATAAAAGTTTATTCCTAGTGAAAGTACAATAGAGACTGAAGAATTTATAAATTAAGATGAAGATAGTCACAGAGTCATGAGCCAATTATTCTGTAAGCAAAGTAACAAAATGGAAAAGTGCTTTGAGGACACACAAGGTTGCAAGACCTTGAAAGAAATGTCAAAGCTTCTAAGATCATGTCTGATTCTTAAAACTAGTATGTAGCCAGAAAGCAAAAGTACACCTGAAGGAAGTATCTGAAAATGAAATATTTAACATTTGGATCTGCAGAATTTTCTATCCTCCTTTGGGGCTAAATCTCTGTATTTAATAATCTATTAGAACATTCTGTGAGTCCTATTGCTTCATTATTTGAAAAAGCAACCTAAAAAAAAATCAACCAATCCCTAACTCCCAAAAGAAGAAAGGAAACATTTACGTATTTACCTACATGAACCTAACAAATTCAGTTCAGCAATCCTGACAGCAGGATCACAAATTCTTCTCTACTATATGAAGAATATTAGAGGTGTCAGCAGTCTGGCATTAATCAAATGCACTTTCACATTTGTTTTTGCAGGGAAGAGAAGCTCGCCATTTTAAGAACAGCACTGCCAGCCCTTTAAGCAGCTTACATATTTTGCTTACCGAAGCATCATCATCTTGTTTTTTTTTAAAGAATAGCCTGAGAAGGAGCCAAGGATGATTTCATGATACGTACATTTACAAAAGGTTTGCCTATTTTTTTTCTTTTTAATGTCAGCATGAATGTATTTCAACTTTTAGAATCATTCCGATATCATTGTATCATCAATGCTGAACTAACTCCTGAAAGTAAGTCACACTAAAGTTAGTCACACTGAATTATATAATGCATGTTTCTAAAAGAAGTCTACACATGGCAGTGATTAATTTTCCCATCTCATCATCATGCTCTGAAATATTTTAATGCATCCAACAATTAGGAGATTCCAAACCACATATGGCTAAGTTGTAGGGTACAAGTGACTCCTTGCAATAAAATGTTGTTGTAGTTTGAGTGTTCCCACCATTAGCCATGCTGCTAGCCACGCCATACTTCTAGGTTTTTATTCTGTTCTTTTTATTTTCTTTCCCTATCCCCTAAACGAGCTTGTTCAACCTCAGTGAGCTACTTTGTTTTTTAAAACGAATTTTTGTAGTTCTGAGAACCATGGTATTTCCCAGGTTGACTGATACCACCCTCTTGCTCATGGATGCAGAAGAGATATTTTATTTATTTATTTGTCATACTTCTTAACCACCCATTTCCCTCGGATTCTACAGAAGGACTGATAATAGAAGGTCTTTACTGTTAGTGTACAGCAGGGGTGTCAAACTTGCGATTACCCATTGTTGTCAGGTGACTATTGCAACTTTTCCCCTTCGCTAAAATGGGGTGGGCGTGGCCAGCACGTGATGCATCTGGCCTGCGGGCCGCGAGTTTGACATCCCTGGTGTACAGGGATCAGTAGCCTTCTGGTGGTCAATCCTATTCTGGTATCTTTACCACAAACAAAAGTCAGTGGCAGGCAGTGCAATGATTAAGTTCAGGACTGAATCTCACCAGAGTGACTTTGGGCTATTTTACTCTCTTTCATCTCAGTCTACCTCACTTTTATGGTTAGAGTTAGGGAAACCGGAGAGAAGTTATAGGTTAATTTGATGTTATTTTCATATGCTTGATGAATTAAGTACTTTGCAAATGTCAAATGGCAGTGTTGGAAGCTATTATGAAATAGCTCTGAAGATCAAGAATTTTTTTTCAGATCTGCCAGGTGGTTTTCCCCTCTTTAAAATGGTTTAGAGAAATGTGAAGGTAAGGGTACTAGTTTATAGTCATGACAATTATATTACCTAAAACATCAGAGCTAATTCCAGGGGCTAGAAAACATTATACTTTTGTTGTTTGCTTTTGAATTTCTCCCTGACCATATGACAAATGAAACAAACAAAATGTTAAAAAGTTATGATATTTATGTAGTTACTTACCAAGCACATCTAAATTATATTAAAGTAACCAAAATATCTTTACAATCCCCAACGCATGTCACAACTTTTGAGCACCCATAATGTTTGGAAACTGAAAGTTGAAATATTTGACAAGCCCTAAATTACGACAGTGTTTCTCAACCTTGGCAATGTGTAGACTTCCACTCCCAGAATTCCCTGGCAGGATGGAATTGAAGCTCATACATCTTAACGTTTCCAAGGTTGAGAAACATACTCATCAACGGGCTTTCAAATTAAGCATGCTATCTGGTCTTCAAAGAAAAACAGAAAATCCAGTTGCCTCTTGAAAAACACACCTTTGGGACAACCATGACTTGGATACTGAGAATGTCCATAGACACCCGAAGATCAGTTTCTTTCTCTCTTTCTCTCTCTCTCTTTCTCTCTCACACACACACACACGCACACACACATTTATCTCAATATATAGCCATGACAGCGAACCTATGCCATATCTGCCGGCACTAGAGGCATTGCTGTAGATCAACTCCAGCGCGCATGCGCATGCTGTCCAGTTGATTTTAGGCTGGCCACGCCCCCTCCCCTCCCAGGAGTCTCCAAGCGCACATTTTGAGGTAAATTGCTCGTGCGGAAGCTCTGCGAGGGCGTTTCTGGCCTCCGGAAGGCTTCTAGGGGTGGGGAAGACCGTTTTCGCCTTCCCCAGGCTCCTAGAAAGCCTCTGGAGCCTGGGGAGAGCGAAAAACGGGCCTACCGGGCCCACTATGCCAAAAGAGGGAGGAGCACGCACAGCATGCGGGGGGGGGAGGGCACATTGAATTATGGGTGTGAGCACACACCCGCGCAACCTCCCCCCGTGCTCCCCTGCTTTTGGCACGTGGCGACAAAAAGGTTAGCCATCACTGATATATACAGTCAACAGAGGTGTGTAAAACATTTCAGATTCTTAATGTATTTAGCTTGTAACATTTTCAGCATGGAGAGCTACAGATAGAACTGTTTTAAACTCAAAATATTTTAAAGTTGAAATGTTTTGCGCCCCATTGAAAACTGAGTTTGAATTTCTGAAAAAGCAGTTCTTTCTCTCTCATTACTGTTCGACAATTGCATTTCAGAATTACTTTGCAACATTGCAGTGTGAAAAAAAAGCACTATACAAAATCATTCCAAGTGGCCTTGATTTCTAGCTTTAACTTTTCCAAGAATAGACTGCCTTTAATTCTGCCTTTTATTTATTTTGCTTCTTGGCTTTTAAGTATTCTTGTTATTATGAAGGTTGTAAAACATCCTCCCCTTCACCGCACATATCACCAGGAGGAAGAATGGTATAGAAACAAACCACTGCAGTCTAATTATGCAATCTTAAGGATGCATACTAAACAGTACTTGCACATTGCAAAGACACCCAGGCCTGAATAAATGTAGTTAATATAAACCTACTGATGACAAGTGATTTTGATTAATTGTCCAAAGTAAATCAAAATGATAAAGGTAGTACTTGACGTACAACCATTTGTTTAGTGACCGTTCAAAGTTATAACGGCACTGAAAAAAGTGACTTATGACCATTTTTCAAATTTACGACATTCCCATGATCAGGCGATCAAAATTTGGGTGCTTGGCAACTGGCATGCATTTATTTCCAATAACTTGGGGGTCATGTGATCACCTTTTGTGACCATTTGACAAGCAAGTCAATGAGGAAGCCAGATTCACTTAACAAATGTGTTGCTAACTTAACTGCAGTGATTTACTGTGGCAACTGTGGCAAGAAAGGTTGTAAAATGGAGCAAACTGTCTTGAAATTTTTGGTTCATTTATGTTTCTAAATTGAGGACTACTCCTACATGGATCTGGGAAATATTTAACTTAACTTTTTAAAATATTTAATTTGCTGCCATTTATCATGCAATGTAGATGAAGAAAACAATCACAAAATTGATTTCAATGAAATAAAATCATAGTTAATCCACTTCAAGTGACTGAAATATATAGACAAGTCTTGGCACGTACTATAACTTTTTCAATATGAGGACGACTACTTGATATCACTTGAGATACAGAAATAAAAAAGAAGAACTGAAATACACTGTATAAAATTATCAATGTCCTATTTTATGTATTTTCACGGACATTGTCACTTCCATATATATATATATATATATATATATATATATATATATATATATATATATATATATATATATATATATATATATATATATATATATATATATATATATATATATACACACACATACTATTTTGCTATGATATTTTCCATTATTGTTCTTTAATCAAGGCTCTTCTGGCAATTTTTTCAAAATCCAAGATCGCAGTTTTTCTAGCTCACTTTTGTTTAGTTCATGATTAAGGTTTGGTAGACTCAGAAATGTAGTTGTTACTCCCAGAGCTTTTAATGTTTTGTTCGTTTCTTCTCCCCAAGAATACAGAACCAGTTCATCAGCAGTTCCATGACACTGAAACAACTCTGGGGGTTCTCTTTCATTCTTCTCCAGTGCCTAGTAGCAAAAGAGACATTAACAATCTTAAATCATGTACATTTTTAACAAAAAGAAAATAGATGTCCAGACTGGTGTCTGAATTCATTATCTTCCCCATTTAAAAGACAGACAATTGGACAATAAGGAAGCATGCCAAGTTTTATGCAATGAAAATAGTATGAACAGAAATGTGCTACCTGGACTACGTCTGGACTACTGTAATGCTCTCTACATGGGGCTCCCCATGAAGAGCACCCGGAGGCTCCAATTGATCCAGAATGCAGCCGCGCGGGTGGTTTCGGGGGCTAATTGGCGCTCCCATATAACACCTCTCCTGCGCGAGCTGCACTGGCTTCCGGTGGTCTACCGGGTGCGCTTCAAGGTGCTTGTTACTACCTTTAAAGCGCTCCATGGCATTGGACCTAGGTATCTCCGAGACCGCCTGCTGCCACAAACTGCCTCCCATCGACCAGTGCGCTCCCACAGAGAGGGCCTCCTCGGGGTGCCATCAGCCAAGCAGTGTAGGCTGGTGACGCCCAGGGGGAGGGCCTTCTCTGTGGGAGCACCCATCCTCTGGAATCAGCTCCCTCCAGACTTAAGAATCATTCACAACCTGTCCACCTTCCGCCGTGCCCTCAAGACGTATTATTTTTATCAAGCCGGGCTGGCGTGAAAAAGTTTTTGGGGTTTTTTAAAATTTTAAGATTTTACTAAATTTTAATTGTATTAAATTAGGGCCACATAGAATATTTTCTTTTAAATGTATTTTAATGTTTATATTGTATTTTTTACTTGGCTGTTCACCGCCCTGAGTCCCCTGGAGAAGGGCGGTATATAAATTTAATTAAACTAAACTAAACTAAACTAAACTAAACTACCTGGCCCCGCCACCTAAAATACCTAATATTTTATACATGTAGGATGAAGGTCTGCATTGGAAGGCCCCTATAAACAAGCAGGTTCTTTATGCAATGTTCATCTTGCATTATCACAATTCTAAATCAGGCAAGTACTCTACAAAACTGCAGGAGATTCCTTACCTCAAACTTGTTTTCCAACACACAAGAACAAGGAGACAGGACAAGTATGTGATAGAGAGATATACCCACTAGCAAATTCCTGTTCTCTCATGCATTGTATGAAGCTGTGAGCGCTTGAAACAGTAGTGTTAATGAGTTTTCAAAGAACCAAGCAAAATAATTTACTAGGGCCTGTTCCTTCGGATGCCTCAAATGGAAATGCCCAAAAACAAAGACATCAACTGCATGAACTTTGCCTCTGGTAGCTTCTCACCAAAGCTCTGCTGAAGAAAAAATACTCTGGCAGAAACTAGAATTATGTAACTCAATTAATGGAAAGAACCCTTCTGTCTTTGCCCTCGTATATGGCACAATATTACAACTATCATTTACTTGTGGCAGACTGTTCCTGTTCTTAACCTAATTGGTCAAGGATCCTCCAAGAGAGGGAAACAAGGAAATTATATAATCAAGGCAGATTTTTACAAGCTTAAAAGGTATTAATGAACTTTTTTATTGAAGTAATTTGAATTCCATAGAAAAATATAGCATTGGGCAATCCATGTGTGGACAATCTATGAACTTTACAAAATGAAAAGTGTGGTGCATATTTCTGTGCATATTTTAAATCTTAACAGATAAATTCCCATGTGCTCCTCCAATTGTTTATTTGATTTACCGTATTTTTCAGACTATAAAACGCACCAAGTTTTTGGGGAGGAAAACAAGAAAAAAAATCTGCCTCTGCCTCCCAGCATCCATCCGGCATTCATCTGGCCCATTTGCCGCGGCCCGTTTGCCGCTGACACCTGTTCGCCATGGCCCATTCGCCACCGCAGCCCATTCTAGAACAGCCGATTGGCGCTGCACCAACCCCCTCCCACCCCCGCTGCAATATTCGCTGTATAAGATGCACAGACATTTCCACCATTTCCATTTTTTTTGGGGGGGGGAGTGCATCTTATACTCCGAAAAATATGGCATATCTTGCCATTCTGATAAAAGAAAACGTCCAACAAACAAAAACAATTCAGTAGATGAAACAAATACAGCTACTTCATAATGAATTTTACTGTTTATTGTTTTGCCAATTCTGGAATAATTTTATGAATACAAGGTAGAACTGAATATTTTTTTTAAAAGCCAATGAGCATCTACCTGGTAAACAGCTGAATTCTTATTGAGAAAACTTGAAAGAGCAAATACTCCAGCCACCTCTTGGTGATATCTGTAAGCCAAATGCAAAGCCATGCCTCCACCCATTGAAAAACCACCTGTGGATATATTTTAAAGACGAGAGAGAGAGAGAGAGAGGGGGGGGGGGGAGAGGAAGGGAGAGAGAAATTAAAAATTTACATATTTAGATGATTCCAGAACTGTTTTCTTTTGTTCCCAAACAAATGTGCTGCATGTATTGTATATTTTTAAACAAGAGTTTTTCTTCCCTTAAAATAATTACTAGTGAGGACAGAGTGTTAGATTCCCTGACCACAAGGTAATAGAAACATAAGCAATGATTAGGTGATACAAATAATACAGCAAATGGCTGAAAAGTAAGCAGGAGGCTTGGTGTTAAATTTGTCATTTGACTGGCAAATGCCTCACTTTCACAAACAACAGTTTTAGATTTTATAAATTTACAATTCTTTTGATGAATTAACTTTGCTTTAAAACAATCACATTTCTTAAGACTTGAGATAACTGATTTTGTGGTAAATGCCAAATCTGTTTCACATTTCTTGCATCCTTGCCATATTTATTTTAGTACGTTTTAAAATTGTTCATAAAAGTGAATTATTGGTTTAGTATTTATAAAATTAATATATATTGAAAACTACATGATTTTCCAAGACAGCTAGTGGAGCTGATCCAAAGAGAACCACAAATGGTTTAATTGGATCTGTAGCAATTATCTTTTAAAAGTTTCATAAATCTCATTAATTTCTTCTGGCTGAGGATTGATGGTTGGTTAGATGTCCCTGTGAATGGCCTTGTGAACAGGGACAACACTGTGGTGGAAATGCCAGTCAGGAACCAGTTACTGGCTGACAAAAATCTCTCCAGAGAGGAGGAGAGACATGGAGATCACCTCCTTGTGCCCTGGAAGAGCTGCTCCTTGTGAGGAGATCACAAGAACTGTATTTTTTTGTGGTTGATCACTGTTGATATGAATTTAGAACCCAAGAGAAATACTTCAAATGGCAGGGAAAAGACTCCTGTGAGGTACCTTCTTTTTACACTAAGAAGAGGGGGGGAAGCTATCCTAAAGGATTATAACTTTAAAACAGATTGTGATTCAAGAAAGTTTTGAAATGATAAAAGGGATAGCAATTTTAGAAACATTTGTGACCAGAAACAACTTATGGACTTTCCATAAAGTCCATAAAATGGAAAAAATGAACTTGTGAATTGTTGACTTTGATTAGAAATTAGGCACAACATAATTTTGATACTTTCAAGAAAATTTCAATAATATTTTATTAAACAATATTGTCAAAATTATGGAATACAGTTATGATATATTTCTGAAGCATAGAAACATTTAGCAATAGAGCCTCAGCACATTGTCTAGGATGGACCAAAATTTAGTTGCTTCCTTTTCTAGAACCATCTCAGGTTCTTAGGTCTTAGTTACTATTCCACTTCATTAATGACTAAGCAGGAATTTTCTAATTCAGTGTCTTCCAACTGTGTTGGACTGCAGAATATATTATCCACAGCATGATGTGCTACCTGGTAATGATGAGATTTGTAATCTATCTAGTCTGGAGTACACCAAGGTGGGAAAGATTAGTATTAATGGGACGAAGAAAAATCTACATGTTTTGGCTTTCTCTCTTCCACTTTTCATCTTCTATCATGTCTATCACTATAAGGCTTCAGGCATAGAAGATATTGCTTTCTTAAGAGCTTAGAAAACTTCAGGTATCTTAATAAATTGGCATTCTTAGGCAATCTCTATTGCCACTTTATGCAATATAACAGTTTTTAAGACATTAACAACTCCTCTCTGGGAAATAATTAGTCAGCGCAACTGGATTCTATGTCATCATTTCTCTATAAATTGAATCAATCATGTTTCCTCTGCAACAGAAATCCAAAGTCACCAATCCTAGTTAGAATCAAGTTTTTCCTAATAATAATGATTGAATACCTAAAAGTCATTAGTAACTAAAGACTTACAAACTCTTTGGCTGTTGAAACTTTCAAAGCCATTCACCATATTTTTAGGCATGCCTTGGCTCACAGGATGAGTTATCCTACAAATGTTATATATTTCTTACAAATCTTACCCAACAGTATTCTGTTTTTCCTGATGCCATTTTTAACTTCATCATCAATCAAACTGTTAAGTGCTTGACACATCACATCAATGGTTTCAGTATGTTCTGAGCAATCATTAGAGATCTTGTATCTGTCAAACCACACATTGGACAAAGACCCCCTCATTGGTGTATATGGTCTGAAAGAAAGATGGATGAGAAATGCATGAGGACAAATTTCATATAAAAGTTTTTTTGTGTTTTAGACTCATTCCCTTTGTACCTAGGAGACTGTAGTGTGTAAAATTGCCATTCAATCATGGAGGTAAGACAAAACTACATCAAACAGCTATGTTTGTTTAAACAAGACCTGAGTCATTTTTTAAGGGTATGTATGTCTATAGAACATTAAGAGCAAACAGCCTGTTCATATGCAGGAACCTAACCTCATGTTTGCCATTTACTCTCCTAAACTTGGTTGTGTGTATCTTTGCTTTAGATTAGAGCTTCTCTTAGCATAGATTAAAAATATGGAATACAAAGAGCCTATATTTAGAGCAACTACTCAGATCCCTAAGTAAAGCGACAAACCTTTAAACTCAGAATGCAGCTCCCCTCCCATCAACCTTGCTTTACTCCTTATATCATACAATTAACTGCAATTTATTCTACAAAGTTGTTGTGAGAGAAAACAAGAACATAAAGCTAATGTTGCTATAAAGCATGTAGTTTTAAAGTAGTAGTTACAGAAATCCATAATTAAAGAAACACTCCCATCCATAATTAGAGAAACACTTGATAGAATAGGGCAGTGGTGGCGAACCTTTTTCGGCTCGCGTGCCAAAAAGGGGGGGCGCGCGCTCGCACTCGCTCGCATGCCCACACCCATTCCCTCCCCCCCACGCATGCGCACAACACCCCCCCATGCTGCCCCCTTCGCATGCGCACCCCCCCCACCCCCGCGCAAAGGCTTACCGGAGCTTGGGACGACGAAACCGGCAAACCGGAAGTGCGAAAAAACGCACTTCTGGTTTGCCGGTATGCTGTTTTTTGCACTCCGGAGGGTTCAGGTAAGCTCCCTGAAGCTCCGGAATGCAAAAAACTACAAAACGGACAAACCAGAAGTGCGGAAAAGTGCACTTCCGGTTTGTCCGTTTTGTAGTTTTTTGCATTCCGGAGCTTCAGGGAGCTTCCCTGAACCCTCCGGAGTGCAAAAAACAGCACACTGGCAAACCAGAAGTGCGTTTTTTCGCACTTCCGGTTTGCCTGTAGGCAACCCTCGTGTGCCGGCTTCTATGGCTCCGCGTGCCACCTCTGGCACGCGTGCCATAGGTTCGCCACCACGGGAATAGGGCATATTAATTCTCTTAAATTCTTGAGTTTCTTGGATTATCAGTGCTAACAGTTTCAACATCAGTAACCAATGTTAAATGTATTAAGAAACATTTTCTAAACCTTCAAAAAGTCAACACTATACTCAAGAGAATCTTCACACAGCTTATGCCCTTTGCAGATATCCACTAACAGAGGACAACCCAACAATTTGAACAAAACAATGTTTTTTTAAGCAATGAAGATTTTTAAAAATAAAAGGCTGTTTAGGAAGACACTATTAATCCGTTAAAAAAAAAAGGCTGTCAGAAAGAAGGATGTGTAATTCCATTTCTTCCAAAATGAAGCTCTGGAATCTAGCCCGCAGTCCCAGAACTGTCCATCCAGTTTAGTAGAAAAATAAACATACGTCAGATAAGGAATGATACATTCTGAATCTGAAGAATAATGTTAATGGGTAATAAGGAAGTCTCAGCAAGGCAAAATACACTGCCCTCTTTTTTTTTAAAGTTAAAATTTTTTTCTTGTAAAACGGCCAGCAGTAAATTTAGGTAGACATGTTTGTAGGAATAATGCCATCTTTTTTACATTGGAGAAGCTTGGTTTTCTTTTCCCGATACTCAGTTTGAAATAGATCGGTCCACTGGTGGTAGCTTCTGATGGCTCTTGGCTTCCACTTCACTGGCAACAGAAGTACTCAGGGTCAGCATGGGTGCCAAGTGCCATACTAAAGAATAGCTCTGCACATATGTATGTTTTAAAAATTCATTTTTTTGTCAACTCAGCTTCTTTGTTGTAATAAATGCTTCCCAGCTGAAGTTTCTTTTAATTCCATGAATATAATCCAAGAAAGCTAAGCAAAGTTTTAAGTGTCCTCACTTTCAACATGGGAGACTTAACCACTTGGCTAGCTCTTATCCTTTTATATTCTACCCACTGAAGATGGATGTATAGGCTTAATTATTTTTCTGAATCTGAGCCTCTGGTTGTGCAAAAATATTTCTCAGGCATTATATTCAATGCTGTAAGATAGCCCTCCTCCCCAAACCTCAAAATGTGCTCAAATTTCTAAAGAAAGAAAATATTTGCTTAATCTAACAATGATTTTAACACTTATTCATAATCCATAAATTCATATTCATTGGCATAACTACATCTGGGCAAGGAGTCTGGATATACAGGTAGTCCTTAACTTACAACATTCATTTAATGACCGTTCAACGTTACAACAGCACTGAAAAAGGGACTTATGACCAGCATCCTAATAGTCACAGCATCAAAATTCAAATGCTTGGCAACTGGTTCATATTTATGACAGTTGCAATGTCCTGAGGTAATGTGATTCCCTTTTGTGATTTTCTGACAAGCAAAGTCAATGGGGAAGCCCAAACTCACTTAACAACTGTGCTACTAACTTATCAACTGCAGTGATTCACTTAACAACTGTGGCAAGAAAGGTCGTAAAATGGGCAAAACTCTCTTAACAACTATCTCACTTAGAAACAGAAATTTTGTGCTCATTTGTGGATGTAAGCAGAGGACTACCTGTAGTTAGGCAAGAGGAATCAAAAGTGAATCAAAATGTGAGTGGAACACATACTTATACTGTAGTTCTGAAAATTTGACGAAGAAGAGCTATTGAAAACCTTCAAAATGAAGCAGATCATAAAAGAACCACACTAGGGAATATTTTAATGAAGTTATTTCACTTGTGTGCAAAATGTAAATGCTGCACTAAAAAAAAAAACCTTCAAGACCAGGTTGCCCATGTTGAGAATAGCTCACATTTTTCAGACACTGGAGGCAGAAGGTTTGAATAATCTTCATATTTAGATTAGGAAATCTTGTTATAGCATCATACTCTTATTCTTAAGGACTATTTGCCTTAGATATAACTTATGGATCAACCTTTGAAGTTACTATCAGTATTCTTTGTAATTGAACAAAAATACAGTTATCACATTATGATGGTTTGAGGGGAAACATATATTTCTTTTACTGTTCCGTTTTTGTAAGTGTATCTATTCAGTAATGCCAACCAAGCATTAGACAGACTATCATTATTGACTTGGATTTTTTTTTTGATGCACCATTCCTCAAAATGAAATTCTGATGCCGTTTACCTGCAGCTCCTTCAACATCACTGTTATTGATGTACAGTTGTGCTCATAAGTTTACATACTCTGGCAGAATTTATGATTTCCTGGCCATTTTTCAGAGAATATGAATGATAACACGAAAACCTTTCTGTCACTCATGGTTAGTGTTTGGCTGAAGCCATTTATTATCAATCAACTGTGTTTACTCTTTACTCAAAACGTCGTGATGCGAACCGGTGGCGAAGGTAAGTGGAACCCACCCCTGGTTCTACTGCATAATTTTTTTATTTAATCTTTGGTGAGCGTTCGTTTTTACTTTACTTATGTTTGACAATGGCTTAATAAAAACTATTCAATTTTTTTAAAATAATGTATTTAAATTAATTCCACCCTGATTGCTATATAGCTCCATACTGTGCAGAGAGTTGAAGAATAACAGGCATTAGATATCTTTAAATCAGATCTCCACAAGCTGAGGCCCTAGAGATCCAGGGAAACTTTAAATGCAGACTTTATAGACTTTTAAAATTAGTTCATTTCTAGAAGAGTTTTTAAACTTCTTTCATAAAAAGTCAGAAGCAGTTTACAAAAGTAACACTATTATTCCATAATAAAAAAGAGTCTAAAGTGAGATTCAACTGGATAATGGTATAAACAAAATGAAAAAAGAATACAGGAAAGCCAAGTCAATCTTGGCACAGGACAATTACACAGACATATCTAGGTTATTTTCTTTACAATAATATGGAAGTGATTTAGTATTGCCTTTTTACAGGTTGGATTTTTTCTCCCAGACTAAGTCTCCAACTCTGGAATTTCTAGCGATTTCTCAATTATATACTAACTGATTCTGACCCCTGTTTAACTTTTTTAGTATGAATCAAAGATATTTAAATGAGAACAAAAAGCAGCCACTATAATAGCATTATTACGAAATTTTGTAGCTGGAGAAAGTCAACATAGAATGGGGAAATTATAGTTCCTTCAGCTCCTATAACTTCAGGGAACATTAAAAAGCAGATACCTAGAGACCTATAATTCTAAAAAAGAAATTTGGAATACAATGCTAATATATAAAATTACCAACTGTAACTTTATTTAGAATAGAAAAATGAATTCTACACAAAAACGACATCATTTAGGGACTCTTTCTATCTGAGTATCTCATGAAATTCTAGCTTTATTGAATTTTCATTGGATTGCTTTGTAGGTGTAAATAAAAATGCTGTGAAGCTATCAGAAAAATGTGACCATAGTTAAAGTTGGTAAAAAAGAGTAGGAATCCAACTGAGGTATTGGGTGAGTTATCCATAGCAAGTCTCCCAATACAATTCTATCAATTCATCTCCATTGCTATCAACAGGGTTTTTGTGAGTCAAGTATCTGCCAATTTATTTAGAATAGTGTCAAACTGACTGATGATTCTGAATCACAGCCAAAGAAGAGAGAATTGCTACAAGGAACTCAGAAAAAAAGAAAAAAGAATCTGCATTGAAAGCTTAAAAAAAATGTCTGCACTATTCTACAAAGCCATTTTCCAAGGCTCCATAAATATTTTCTTAAATGGAAAGAGATCAACATTCTTCACAATATATACAATAAAAATTGCAAAAGTTATCTGCCGGTAACTGAAAAGAGTGCATGTAGAGTCCATGGTCTTGCTAGGTTCAGTTTGAATTTGGAGTGGGAAGGATTTTGAGAAGGAAATGCACAAAGATTCCTTGACCTAGATTTAGTGAAGCGTAACAAGGTACAGTATAGTTATTTCAAAAAGTTGGGACAACATAATTTTAACTTGAACACGTTACCTGCTATAATGCCAATTTAAACTATCACTTTCTATTTAAGAGAAATATAAGAAATATTCTTTCTTGATTTAGGCATTCAACAGAAAACAAATGTTTAAGTTGCTCCGCTAGCAGCTGTAACAGTATTTAAAGTATTAGCCATGCCTGCTCAAAAGAGAGAGAAAAAGCATTTTGAGAGACGTGGCAGCAGATGCTATTTTTAAAATCCCAACCAAAGTTGCAACACATTTAATCACAATAATCAAGGACTGCGGGAATTAAAAGATGAAATTATATATCATAAGAGAAAGCTGAATCAGTTGTTTTTCGGGACTGTAAATAATTAAGTGACCTATGGAAATATAAATCAGGTTTTCTACATAATCCTTAACCTATAAATGACTTAATCTTTGCAAGATTATTATTTGGCCACAATTATAAATCTTCTACAAACTGGCCGTTGGAAAATATAGCCCTTAAATACATTTTTTGCAATGACTGTTGAGCATAAAGGAAGAGGCTTGTATATTCACAAAATGAATCAGTTGTTTCAATTGGTCACCAGCTAATGCACAAAACACTGCAACTTTGACAAATTGGAAAAAAAGTGAAGGGAAATGAACAATAAAGCTAACCCTCAAATATTCCCTCCCCCCCCACCCATGTTTTAATAGCCATGACCACTGGCAGTTCGTAACAGAAACTCTGGTTGAAAACAGAACTGTCAGTTACTAAAACAAAAACTGTTCTCCACAAAATTTTTACTTACAAGATTAAAGAAATCCCACCCCCAGCTTTTTTTTAAAGCAAAGTTGTCTGAGGATATTCACTGCGGCACACAGGAGCTCATGAGAAACTTCACTGTACTATTGTAATAACTGAAAGTTGACTTCTAGCCTAATCAGTATTACTTCATCTGACTGGCAGAGGGTCTTTATGGTTTTAAATGGAAGAAAATATTTTGTAACAGCGGTAGCATGATCCATTTTGATCTGGAGACTAAATCTGAGTCTTTTAAATGTAAAATGTGCACTCTGAATGAGCTATGCTTATCTTCCCATATATTGTTCCGATTCAGTGACCATGATCTATTGGTACAGAAAACTGTTATTAAGGAATATAGTTATTAAGCAGTTATTAAGAAGCTGTGAACCTAAAGTTAATAGTATAAAATCATCCAATAATTCTCCCCAAATTGCTATAGTAAAGAAGACTGTGCAGATCTCTGAAGAGGTGTTTCACTTCAACAATGTCACACTTCTAGCCAGTAAAGCAGCCATAGGCTTTATTTGTAACTTTCACTTCAACCTTTATCAAGATTGATTAGCCATCATCTACACAGGCCCAGCAGAAAATGTCTATAGTTCAGTAAATGAAATTAGGCAGCAGACATCACAGTTAAATCAGACTCGTGAGATTACACTGGCAAACTATTCACAATTTATGATATCAAGAAGCACTTTTTTTTCTTTATAATTAAAACCGGAAGATTTGTTTTTAAATTCAGAAAGGCAGAAAAGAAATATGTTCCCTTGATCAACTCCCAAACCACTCTGTCACTGGAGCACTATTATTGCTAATTTATTTATTTATTTATTTATTTTGGTTTTCTTATATGCCGCCCAACTCCCAAGGGACTCAGGGCGGCACAATCCAGTTTTGATGAGCTGGTTTTGGTATGCCCTGGCTCCCTTTCTTCAGATGATGTTCCTATTCATATAAGGTCAGCAAGCAAGCCAAATATATTCCAAGTAGGCACACCAATCAAAGGAAATAGAAACATAATCTCGGATAGATATTAACTTCTAGTTTTGAGAAAAAACATCTCCTATCTCAGTGTTTTCAAACTTGCCAAATTAAGATGTATGGACTTCAACCACCAGAATTCCTCAGGCAGAATGCTGGCTGAAGAATTGTGGGAGTTGAAGTCCACACATCTTAAAGTTGACAGGTTTGAAAAGCACTGCCCTATCAGAAGGATTCGCAACAAATGTTCTTCTAATCAGAGCTGAGCTTTTCAGCCAGATCTACCATGCTGGCCAAGCAATATTGCTGAAAGTACGCTAGATTTTTAGGTAAACAGCATTTAGTAAAAGTCTAAGGTCACTTCTAAGAGACCCAGTCAGTCTCCTATCACAAAAAGTTAAAAATATCTGCTCTCACAATGATCATGTTATACTTGGCATGCTAAGTGTTGATTTGAGGGTATGAGGCCAATTTTAGAGTGAGATGGTTTACCCTCTTGGCATCAGGGCCACGAATCTAATTTACTTCAGTAATTCTATTTGACTATGCAGTATATCAAGTCTGAAGTTTTCGAAAGCAAATGATGGCAGCACTGACTATGATGGAAGCCACACTTTTGTTCGTACTGTCCTTTCTCTGATTAGAACTGCCATTCCCATCAACTTTTCTAAAGCCTTTGAATCAAGAACATTTAACAGAAGAGAAAGAACGTGTCTTTGGCAACTTTCTTCCAATAACTGGAATGTAAGAACAGCAAATCCAGTGCAGATAAACCCAGGAAATACCAAGATTTGTGCTCTTCCTCTATTGCCTTTGAATGCTTCTCTAACAAATAACATTTGTTGTTTTCTTGGAAGGAATATAGTAAAGCCTCTCAAGCTTTTACATTCCTATGCAGAGACACCAGTAAAGTACGAGTGAATGGCCCAGCTTCACTTCAGAGAGCTATCTGGATTCCTAGCTGCTGGAATCAACTAGGACCCTGCCATGGTGTCCCACCATGATGCTGCCAATTGATATGTTGAGGTGGATTGTTTTGCTTTGATAGAAATCCCTTTTGTGCACATGCACAAAAAAATACTATCAAACTCCAATGCAACAACTGTCTCGACTAGCAAATCTGTTGTGACCATTTGGACATTTTATGTTGTGAACTGGTATCAAAGAGCACTTAACAGAATGCCAACTGAAGTGGCTGTTTATTCTATAATCATTTTAAATCTGAAATCATTTTAATTGCATTACATATGGGTTTTGTGCAAATCTTATTTCATTATTTTCATAATCACCTGAAAAACGAATGCAAAAATTGCTAAGCAAATGATCAAAGGGAAGACTTAGCAGTGTAATAGTTCTGCCTATCTACCTGGAGAATGAAACTGAGATTGTCTATTATATTTGAATATGCATTTGAAACTTGATCTTTTAGGAATAGGTACAGAACCATGAAAACACACAGACTTAAAGGATTTTCTGCCAAAATCTATTCTGTGTCCGTTTACAAAATACTTGCAACATAACTTCATCTGCTCTGTTTAAACTTGTTACTGAATTATATCCAGAAAGGTGACAGCATAGCAACACTGTGATTTACTGCCCAGCTGTCAGTGTCATATGCAAAGTGACATTTTTAATTGCATACAACAAATAAAAGAAGGTTGGAGAAGAATAGCCTGTAAAATCTATTGAAGTTTTAAATACATAAATGCTTTGCTGTAAAAACCAAGAAACAAATGCAGAAGAGCTAACCTGGCAGCTAAAGTTTAATTTGATTATGACACCAAATCAGTGTCAGTTCTTAGTAATCAGGAAGACAGATTTTCTCCAGGACAATTTGTCCCCAATCTAGTTCTTCAGTCTCCTAATGTTGCGCCCACTGCCACTGTAAGCGAGGACATATATCTTGATGCTTCTTGCTGTCTTCTCGTCTTTTCTTCCATCTTTCCCAGCATTATAATTTTATCTAAAGAATCAGTCTTTATATAATGTGTATAAAGTATGATAATTTGAGGCTGCTCATTTCTGCCTTCAATGAGAGGTCTGGGTTCATTTGTTTAGTTATTGTTTGTTTTCTTGGCTATCCGTAGTATTCTCGGGACCAACACCAAAATGCCAAAATGTCAATTCTCTTTCTATCCTGCTTCTTCCAAATCTAACTGTACAATTCTAACTTTTGTAAGTACAGACATGTTATACAAAGGTTCTAACCTTTGTAAGTACAGACATGTTATATATTTCTATATATCTCCCAAGGTTTTTACTACCACTCTACCATGTGCTTAGACTGCAGTTGCTTCTTGACTACTTTTCTCCTTTACTACTTGTTTAGTTGATCCTAAAAGATAGAAAATACCCACCACTTCAATCTCTTGAAGTGATACCTTCAATAAGATTGGTTGCTGTACCTATTGCCATTACTTTTGTCTTCTTTATATACATAACTTTAGCTCCATTTCCCACTTTTCTTCATGACTTGCATTATTAGAGTTGTCAGTTCATTCACTATCAGACACTATCAAAGTAGTGTCCTCAGTATAGTGTAGGCTACTGTTATTTTTCCTCCAATTTTAAAAATATTCCAATGCAACTTCCTACAGTAGATGTTTCACATACAGGTTGAATAAATAAGGTGATAGTATATGAACACTGGGCCCTATCTAACAAAATGAAATTCAATGTAGAGAAAAGTAAAGCCCTACACTTAGGTAAGAAAAACCAAAAGTATACATATAAACTGGGTGAAACCAGGCTTAATAGCAATTGACTGTGAGAGGGATCTTGGAGTCCTAGTGAACAACCAGCTAAATATGAGCCAGGAGTGTGCAGTGGCAGCCAAAAAAGCCAATGCAATCCTAAATTGCATTAACAGAGGGATACAATCTAGATCTAGTGAAGTACTAATACAACTCTATAAAGCCTTAGTTAGACCACTCCTAGAGTACTGCAACCAGTTTTGGTCACCACACTATAAAAAAGATGTTGAAACTCTAGAAAAAGTGCAGAGGAGAGCAACCAGGATGATTAGGGGACTGGAAACGAAAACACATGAAGAAGGGTTCCAGGAATTGGGCATGGCTAGTCTAGTGAAGAGAAGGACCAGGGGAGACATGATAGCAGTGTTCCAATATTTGAGGGGCTACCACAGAGAGGAGGGGGTCAAGAAGAGATTGGACTGCCATTTGTTGGAAATGGTGTAGGGTCTCCTGCTTGAGTGGGGGGTTGGACTAGATGACCTACAAGGTCCCTTCCAACTCTGTTAATCTGAAACTTTCATATAGCCTTGTCTCATTCTTTTGCCTTCCTGGAGTCATTCTGCTTTGCAATGTTTGTTTAAAATGAAGCTTCCTAATCCGTGTATAGGTTTCGCATGAAGACAATGTATTCCGGGATTCTGACTTCTGAATGACACATTTCAGAATGTGACATGATGGACACAATTGAAGTCTGTCTATAATTATTGAAGCACATCTTTTTAATATTCTTTGACTTTCTCAATTATTCAGCATGAATGAATAATAATATATCTTGTTCCTTGGCCTCTTCTAAACCCATTTGAACATCTGGCATCTCTTTGCATGTTGGGATATACTCTGGATTGGATGATCTGAAGCATTGTTTTGCTAGCATGTGAAATTAAAGCCACTGTAAGATAATTTGCACATTTCATTAAATCTTCTTTTTATCGGTATTGGTATGTAGACTGATCTCTTTCAATATACTGGCCACTATGCTGGTTCTCCAAATTTGCTGGCATAGATTGGTTATAATCTTTACTGATTCTTCTTCTGTTACTTGCCATGTTTTTGTATATTCCTGTAGCCTTCTGACTTGGTAATATGTGGAGTATGGATCTAACTTCATCTTCTAGTAATAGGAAATGATCCACTTGGAATCAGTTACTCTCTCTCCATTTGCATCCTTTAACATACCAGTTCAAGGTCAGAACTTACTTCTGGGTCAGAAATGTTCAGACTTCCCCCACCCCCAAGTCTTAAAAAACTATTTCTTGCATCAGTCATCCACTTGACAGAAAACACTGCATGCTAGTTCTTGATCCATTCAACTTTTTCATATTTTCATCTCAATTCAACCTGCAGCAGAACACAGGCGGAGTTCAATTTCTCAAACCTGGTTCAAATGATGCCTCCGTTTATTTTTTTAGAACAATTTTATTTAAAATTACAGTAAAAACCAAGACAAATAAAAAAATACAAAGAATAATAGAAGGTTCAGAAAAGAAAAATAAGGGGGCAGGGGAAGAAAAAAAGAATATAGCAAAGAAAAAAAAATAAAGCAATGACTTTCCCTTTCCTTACAAATATAATTTTAGTAACTTATCAATTTTCTTAAAATGCAACAAATGATCTTTCCCCCATATCCTCTTTTTTTAAATAAACAGATCCATAAAAACCTCATCAATTTAATTCTGATATCAGCAAAAATCCTTTAAGTGTTGCCAGAGATAACAACATATCAATTTTAATCTTAATCAAATAAACCAACTTTATTATTTTACTTAACCATCTTGATCTTCAGTTCCTTCTGATAATGTCCTAGAACTTGATTTATTTTCATTTTCAACTTTTTCCCTTCTCATAAAATTCTTCAAGCTTTAACAAGCCTCTTTTGTAAACCCAATACATGACCTCACTTTGTCTGGAGAGGGATTATTGAAGACCCAGTCTACTCACTCTACTTTTTGTGAAACTATCTTCAGTCCGCCATTTCTTCCCTGGAAGACCCGATATCTTTGTTTTGGGATCACAGTATACAAGAAGTGATACGTAATCCCTCTCTTCTCTGAGTTGTGCTTGGTATCAGTAAGAATTGTGGATGTGCCACTGCTCTCTGCAACAGAAAGCCTTTGGATACATATGATAGCTTTCTCATGCACTGGAACTCTATTTGTATTGTATTTGTTTATTTGTCGAGCATATATGATTATAAGCAAAGTACAAACAGTAAAACATGATTGAATATATATGTAATAGTACAAGCATGAATAAGAGTAAAAGAGGTATGAATATATGGGTACATTAGGACAGGAACGGTAGGCACGATTGTGCGCTTATGCATGCCCCTTACCGACCTCTTAGGAATGGGGTGAGGTCAATGGTAGATAATAAGAGGTTGAAATTTTTGGGGTTTGGGGAAGAAACTACTGAGTCAGGTAAAGTGTTCCAGGCGTTGACAACTCTTGTTGAAGTCGAATTTTTTGCAATCAAGTCTGGAGCGGTTTACATTAAGTTTGTATCTATTATGAGCTCGTGTATTATTGCGGTTGAAGCTGAAATAGTCGTTAACGGGTAGGACATTGAGGCGGATAATTTTGTGAGCTACACTAAAGTCAGATCGAAGGTGGCGGAGTTCTAAATTTTGAAGTCCCAAAATTTCAAGTCTGGTTTCATAAGGAATTCTGTTGTGAACAGAGGAATGTAATACTCTTCTTGTGAAGTATCGCTGGACATTCTCAATTGTGTTAATGTCTGATATGTAGTGTGGGTTCCAGACTGATGAATTGGAGCTGTAGGTATTTGCTGCTTTTCAAACAGAATCTAGAATTATAGAGTTGGAAGGACTCTCGAAAGTAATTTAATCCAACCTTGTGATTGATGCAAGATCCACTAAAACATTTCTGAAATGCTGAATTTTACATGAGAATGTTTTGTCTGAATAGATCCTACCTTAACCATAAAAGTGAAAGAGTTTCATGTACCTGAATGCAACTACGTTTTTCTTTAGTTTATAAAAAATACCCTAGAAAGCTAGGATTAATTATACTAATTTGGGAAATTGTTGGGAAATTAGGATTTTATAAGAAGCTGGAAAAATAAGCCTTATTTAAACCATGGTTTCGTGGCATTTCTATATTTCTAGGATCAGCTGCAACTATAAGCTATAGTTTCTTGACTTACTTTTCCATTCAGTTGAGAGGGCAGGAAAAGTCTTTGTGATGAGCTGCATGAAGATATTTTATCCCTAAGGGAAGAAAGTGATGATACTTTGCAAGTCTAGAAAAAATAATTATGACTGAAGGATAGGAATTATGATTTCTGGATAGGATTGCATTAAGGACAATGTGAAGAATCAACAAGGAGTTAAAAAAAGAGTAGCCTGGCAATCTTCTTAAAAAAATGAATAAGCCTTATGTATAATCTGCCATGCAGTGGCTGTGACCATTGGTAAATAACTAAGGAAAAGCAGTTCTCTAAGCCTAGGACTTTTGAGACTTGAGAGGTATACCCAGTTCAGCTGTCTTTTATTAGTAACCCTACTGGACTCTTTCTTACCTCTATAAGTAACTTCACTTTACTAAAGAAAGAAAGAACAAGTCAGAGAGATACTGATTTTTGAAACATGAGTGGAACTTCAAATCCTTACAAAAACTAGCTTCTATCTTTTCAATATAATTTTCTAGATTTAGTCTACTAAAGATAAGAAAGAACACAATACCTGGCAGGAGCTGTTGGATAAATGACTTTTATATGTTGGAAAGACAAATCTTCCTTCAAAACCTGCTTGATCCAGTCTCTTACTCCTTGACCAGTATCACCTGAATAACACAGACAGACAGATAGAACTGAATTAGACATTTATACAACGGAACAATGTGAACTGTCTTATGAACCTCAGAATTCATCTTGTCCACACAACTTTCTCTTTTCAAACTTCATTTTAGAAAAGATACAGCGGATTGCTTATAGAAAGCCTAATGGGCAACTGGTTTTCAAAACATCAACAATAAATAAAAAGGTAGTCCTTGATTTACAATGTAATTGGAGCTTGTCCATTATGGTTGTAAGTCATGAGAGTTGTAAAATGAGACTTATGACTGTTTTTGTCAGGGGGGGTGTCGTTAAGTGAATCACTTCAGTTGCTACACATTCCTGATGTTTTAATGAACCCATTGTTCACCATGGGGCCTTTTTGCCAAAAACTGGAAGTAAATGCTGTAAATTGTGGTCATATGCAAATGCAAATGCAAGCCAGATGCCAGGTCCCCAAAATGTGGGGATAGCCTTCGAAACTGAGTTACAAGTACCTTTAGAAGGGTCTATAATAAGTTTGAACAGTCGCAAAACAACTGATTATAAGTCAAGGCCAGGGGTGGGTTCCTCCCGGTTCGCCCGAACTGGGAGCCACCTGCAGGTGACGTCACTGAAGTGGATCAACCGGTGCCGGTCCGTGGGCGCCGCCATCTTTTTTTGTGATTTTTTAAAGCGAATTTCTTACTGTTTTGAAGGTTTTTCCTGTTCTGCTTCTTGTAAAAGGGCCCTCCCACCCGCCCCTGGGTTTAAACTTACCTTTATTCCTTCGCCCGAAGCACAGCTGATCAGCTCCTCAGCTGTGTTTCGGGCTGATTCCAGCTACTGAGCATGCACGAAAGCCAAATTGCACGAGAGAACGTCGCGATGCGAACCGGTGGCGATGGTAAGTGGAACCCACCCCTGGTCAAGGCCTGTACCCATCTCCACTAAGGAAGTCCCTGCCCTACTCAGTGCAAGAATCCAACTTTATATAGAGTCCTTGTCAGCTCTCGTCTCTACTCGAATGCATCCAATGAAGAAGCACATGCTACCTCTCTGATAGCTGGTTGAATCCACAACCAAACTGCTATTATTGTTTAGAATTTCTCCCTTAATATTTAACTGGAATTTTCTTTCTGTAACAATTCCACGATTTATACTCTGAAGTGACAGATAGCAGATCTTGTCCTTCTACTATGGGAGAGACAACTGAAGATTCCATTTATATTTCAACATAATATATTTAAATAAAATATGTGATACACAAAAACTTGACCAATTAGGGTTTGACCAATACATCACGAACTACAACTTCTTATAATGTGGACCCTCTGCTTTGGTTGACACAGTCCTATATCAGTGCAACCTTAAAACTGCACCATTTTTGAAAAGAAAATGCCAATCAACGAACTGCTGATCTTAATTATGATAGGTCTGGCTCTCTTTTAAAGGAAAAGGTAACTATTGATATTACTTTTTTACTGTAAAAGGGAAAACCTGAAAATTCCAATACTTGAATAGCAAATACAGATTTTTGAACAGTTCTCCAAATTATTGTGGATGAAGGAGGAACAATTCCATATTGTTATTAGTGAATACTCAGTCACTTTCCAATAGAGGTTTATAGCATATGTCAATCATATGACAACGAGGTGGGTATTTTGAACATAGCATAAACAAGACAAATGGAGTGTTAGCTATGGGAAAACTGCCAACAGCCACCTTGATTATGGTAGCATAATTTAATTGCTATTTCTACAGCTTAACACTAGTGCTTCTTATTTTCAGCTACTCTGCTATGTGGAGATCTGTTTAATGTGAATTACAGGATGTTTAACCTGGAGCAGCCACTGTTACAGGTAGGCCTCAATCTATGACCCCAACTGAATTTTGGTTGCTAGGCAACACAGTTAAGTGAGTCACACCCCATTTTGCAACTTTTTGCCATAGTTAAGCAAATCACTGCAGTTGTTAAGCGAATCCGGGTTCTCCCAGTGACTTTGCTGGTTGGAAATTGGCTGGAAAGGTTACAAAGGGTGATCACATGACCCCAAGACAGTGCAACTGTCGTAAATACATGCCAGTTGCCAAGCGCCCAAATTTTGTGTGATGCTGCAGCTGTTAAGTGTGAAAACCAGTCCTAAGTCATTTTTTTCAGTGCCAGTGTTACTTCGGCCACTAAATGAATGGTCGTAAGTCAAAGACTACTTGTATCTGTATGATTGTAACAATTTGTAAAAGGAAAGCCATAAATATGAGGGCATCTGTACAGCTGCCTATGCAAATAGGGGCATCATATGAATGGTCTTTTTCCATACATTAATCTAGTCAAATCTAGTCAAAATGCACTGGGAACACGAAAGGTACACATCTGTATGAACTGGACCAGACATAAAAACACTCTGGAACACACAAGACCCCTGGCACTACATTGCACATGTCTGAACAGAGCTTCCACTGCCCTCAGAATTAGAATAGAGCACGAAGGGACCTTGGAGGTCTTCTAGTCCAGCCCCCTGCCCAAGCAGGAGATCCTAGACCAGGGGTAGGGAACGTTGGCTCTTCTATGACTCGTGGACTTCAACTCCCAGAATTCCTAAGCTAGCATGATTGGCTCAGAAATTCTGGGAGTTGAAGTCCACGAGTCATAGAAGAGCCAACGTTCCCTACCCCTGTCCTAGACCATTTCAGACAAGTGACGGTCCAGTCTCTTCTTAAAAACCTCCAGTGATGAAGCACCCACAACTTCTGAAGGCAAGCTGTTCCACTGGTTGTCCTCACTGTTAGGAAGTTTCTCCTTAATTCCAGGTTGCTTCTCTCCTTGATTAGTTTCCAACCATTATTTCTTGTCCTGCCTTCTGGTGCTTTGGAAAAATAACTTGAACCCCCCCCCCTTCTTTGTGGCAGCCCCTCAAATACTGGAATACTGCTATCAAGTGCCACCTAGTCCTTCTTTTCCCTAGACTAGCCAAACCCAAATCCTGCAACCCCATTCTTCATACATCGGCAATAACCTGATGTTACATTTGCAACTGCACTGGATTTGACAATGAACAACTGTGATTGTATTGATTTAGAACAGAGGTCTTCAAACTTGGCAACTTTAAGACTTGTGAACTTCAATTCCCAGAATTCTCCAGCCAGCTATGCTGGCTAGAGAATTCTGGTAGTTGAAGTCCACAAGTCTTAAAGTTGCCAAGTTTGGTGACCCGATTTAGAATTATGCCATTCTGAACAATTAACGCATCATTACGAGGAATGGTGGAATTACGACGCAGATTTTTAAGAAAGGAAGAAAAATAGGGCAATAATCATCCTCCCGGGGCAGCCTTTCCCTTCCCGAGTACCTCTCTTGGGAGGGTTCACACATTTGGGGTTTATTGAACAAACCGCGAGGGCTTGCCCCATTCCACACGCCAAGTCCTGTAAGCCAAAACGATGCGAACCGCGTCATGGGCTTAATGCACGCGTGACCTCTTTCGGCGAAAAGGCCCCACGAGCTAGCCCAGAGATTGTCGGGCCCCCCCAGCAGACCATCTTGGGATCGGGAGCCTCCACCTGAGCCATGGAGAAAGATCACAGAAGCCGTTTGTCTCCCCGCCGGGCCCACCGCTACCAGGCTCTTCTGCAACGCCGTCTGAACAGCCATAGCGCCTATTTCCTTCCCCCGGCCGAAGTGGGGGGGGGGGGGGAGAAAGAAAAAGCTACCAGGCCGTCACTTACGGCGCAGCCGCACGTGGGAGGCGCACGGAGCTTCTGGCAGCAAAGCTCCGCCTCCCCTCAGTTCAGCGAAAGCGGCTCGGGTGCGCAGAGCGGAGGGTCGCGGGTGTCTGTTGCTCGTCTGGATGAGAGGAGGAGGGAAGTGGTGCTGTGGTGCTCCAGGCAATGCCGTGTTAAACCGATTTTAAGTCTCTGAAATAGGTGGCTAAATGATACGAGTTGGCATTTTCAAGGGAGAAACGCCAAGAGAGAAGAGCGCAAAGTCTGTTAAAGAAAATAACGCTGTATTTTGGAGAGAATGACATTCGGTATCTTTACCTGTGTTTTTCCGCGCTCAGTTTTCCCAAGAGTCCACTGTCTGATAATCGACACTGTTCTAAACATTATCCCTAATCCAAAATAAAGGTTGCATTCCCAGCCCCGTTTGCTATTTGGAGTCAGTTACGTTGCATTCACAGGAATCCGATCCTGAGTAAACTTGTGTAGAATCGTGCAACAATCGAGCGTTGCGAGGGCTGAGGGAAAAAAGAAAAAGAAAACAGGAAGATAGGAATTGGTGATGGAAGCGGATGTTAAGTTATTTTAGGGTAATGTTAATAGGACTTGAACTTATACAGATTTCCGGTCCTATAGAAATAGGAACTTGGTGATTATGTGGGTCTACAGTATTTCTTCCTTTTGTGCCCAGAAGGCAGACGTTTACATATTTCTCCCAGCAGTTGCATCTAACTCCTGACAGGTATGCCCAACCTGTGGCTTTTCTTCTATGTCCCTGTGATGTTTCATCTGCTCCCTAGTCAGCCCCTACTTAAGCTATCCTTTGCTGCAACAGTGTTAAAACTATGTTTCCCTCTCCTCTTGACACAGCTACTGCCATGAATGCAATCAGATACACTTCACATCCTACCAACCCAAGCAGAGGTGGGTTTCAGCAGGTTCTGATTAGTTCTGGAGAACCGGTACTGGAAATTTTGAGTAGTTTGGAGAACCTGTAAATACCACCTCTGACTGGCCCGCCCCTATTTATTCTCTGCCTCCCGAGTCCCAGCTGATCGGGAGGAAATGGAGATTGTACAGTATCCTTCCCCTGCCATGCCCACCAAGCCACACCACACCCACCAAGCCATGCCCACAGAACCGATAGTAAAAATTTTTGGAAACCCACTACTGAACCCAAGGTGTGGTGCAGAGGTGGATTCCTGCCGTGCAAATTGCACAATCGGCCGCTCCCTACCGGAGCTGCCCAGTGCGCAGCTCCGGTAGGGAGCGGCCGATTGTGCAATTTGCATGCGACCACTCCGGAGCCCTCTCTGCTGGTCCACTGCGCGCATCGCCATTTTTTCCGTTAATTTTTGGCCAATTTTGCTTCTGCGCATGCGCGGAAGCAAAATTGCGCTGAAATCTCATGAGGGGCTGTGTGGGCGCCCGAGATTTCGGCGAGATTTTGCTTCTGTGCATGCGCGGAAGCAAAATCACACCAAAATCTCACACGCCCACGCGTCCCCTCGTGAGATTTCAGCGCAATTTTGCTTCTGCGCATGCGCAGAAGCAAAATCGCACGGGGGGCGCGCGCGCGTAGTGAGCCCGCCCCCCCGAAACTTGGAGATGCGCATGTAGCGCACTGGCACCGGTAAGACGGCAACCCGCCACTGGTGTGGTGTGGAATCAACACAGTTGGGTTTGTCAAGGCGTCTACTTTTATGCCAGGGCTTGGTTGTCTAGCTGGCTGGGGAATTCTGGGAACTGAAGTACACAGATCTTAAAATTGTCAAGATTGGACACTCCTGTTTTATGCCTTCCAAGATAGCTTGCTGCTGACGTGGAGGATGGTGTCCCATGGCCAGCACTGAAACAAGACTCAATATTCCTTCTGGTCCAAGGTCTATGCAGATTTTTCCTATCAGATAGCAAAATGTCTTGGCTGTTTTCACAATTGCCTGGTGCTGTCCATAATCCTTCCTTCTTTCTCAAACCTTCCTTGGCAACTCCTCAGATCTCCCTAGGAAGGCCTGGTGCTCATTTTGAGTATCGCTGCAATTTGTAGGAGGCATTTTAATCTCCTGCATATGTGGATAAATTCAGTAAACACAGTGAAGTAAACAATTATCCACTCCTTCCCTCCCCAATTACATTTTATATTGCTGGGGTCTCATATTTATAGCTTCCATGTTTTGCCTAATAAAGACATAAAGTGGTGTATTGTTTTTTCCAGTTTATATTCTGCCATAATAGTAGCTTCCCAACTCACCCCTGCCCCGGCCTCATTTTTCATCACTTATTAGTTCAGCTCTCCAGCTGTTCACCATCACTACTGGGTGTAAAGGCATAATTCTGATGAGCTTACTTTGGTCCATATTTATGGCATGTCACATAGGTAAACAATGTCTTATTCACATTTCCATTACAATATACTTATTTTTGCAAGACAACATCTGTCCACACAGCACTAACAGGCACTGAAAATGGAGCATTTTTGCCAGATTAAAATGTTGTTTGGGGTGGCTTGCTTATAATGGGAACAAACTGACTGTCAACAAGAGGAAAATCAAACATGTTGATTGAAGCATCAAATTCCTTGTTAACATCAGGCATGACATCTCTTCCTTAGAAAAAAGACTTTGCATGATTTTATTTAAAAGTGAAATAGGCTGCAGTCAAAAGCTGCTAGAACCATCTGTCAGAGAACACATTATGCCATACATTATGGTTAGCCTCGTTTGCAGTCACTGTGAAATAGGTCATGTTGTAAGATAATAGGTGACCCAAGCCAAATTTGATTCCTAGAGTCCTAGGCAATATTGCATTTCTACCACGTCTTCTTGACATTTGCATATATGAGGATGCATGCATGTGCACCCACAATGCACTTTGAGGTGGCTTGGTCTAGGTACAGGGGTAGGCAAACTACAGCTCTTTGAGGACCTGTGGACTTCAGCTCCCAGAATTCCTGAGCCAGCCATGCATGCATGCCTGGCTCAGGAATTCTGGGAGTTGAAGTCCACAAAGGTCCTCAAAGAGCTGTAGTTTGCCCACCCCTGGTTAGGACATCCATTAGCAACATTAATTATATCCTTAGTTTCTTTTCTTCTGTATGTATTAATCACTTACAATCCAAGTATACCTCACCACATGACCCAAATTGGATAGTGAACCACATCCTCAGTTCAGCAGCTGCTTTCCTAGAGAAATCACAGTCAGCAGATTCAGAAATTCTGATACAAATGCTCTGATATTTTCTGTTTCTACCAAATATGTGGCTGATGGTATGCATGCTCAATTGATGTGTCGGTGCAATAAGGTTTGGCTATCTTTCTTCCTCTGTTCACATATGCACTGAATGAATAGATAGTGGTTATCTCTATTGAGTCTAATATTGTTCTGCAATATATCTGGTAGTTGGGGAAGATTGTTCATATAGTCAGTGGTGGGTTCCTACCGGTGTGGTCCACTCTGTCATTCCAGTAGCGGCCAGCAGATGGCACTGTTTGCACGCGACTGCCCCGATGCCGAATTTTTGGGCTTTTTTGCCTCTGTGCATGCGCGGAAGCAAAATTTCACCAAAATCTCATGAAGAGGCGTGCGCGCGATTTCAGTGAGATTTTGCTTCCACGCATGCGCAGAAGCAAAATCTCGGTAAAATCTCTCTCTCTCGCGCGCATCCCCTCGAAAGATTTTGGTGAGATTTTGCTTCTGCGCATGTGCAGAAGCAAAATTGCGCGTGGGACGCACGCTTAGCGAGCATGCGTGCGCACCAAATGTGGAGATGCGCACGCAGCGCTCCGGTAGCGAGGTAAGTGAGCAACCCGCCCCTGCATATAGTATAAAGAAGACCAGTTATACCTCTCTTGCTGCAGTCCTTTAAAAAGAGATGGTCTCCTTGGCAGATTTAGAACTCTGAACTATCATGCAGTGATGTTGCTGAAGGAGAGCTGGGTCAAGGCCACTTCAGATTTGGTTTGTCACAGTATTTGGGAATCGGGATATAAACAAAAATCCATAGCCCAGAAAAATAATAGAATACATTTTAAATGGCTTCTCTGGAGACTTCTCACATTCCATCCCCTTTGTTCCAAGAACCAATTTAACATTCATTCTCTTATGAGAAAATCTGGCTTTGAAAGGTTTCTCACATTTTTATTGATATAATGGACTCGGGAAAATTCCTCAGGAGCTTTTTTCCCTTTTTTAAATAAATGCAGATAGATGATTTCTATTAATTTTGGTTAGCAACACCCTGGAATAACTTTCATAAATCAAAGATAAGCCTTTCCTTAACACCACTTAAATTTGGTTGTGGGAAAATAAAGTCAGTTGACCTTTGTAGAGGTTATCTGGTAACTTGTTTATTAACAAGTAATTTCAATAGTTCAGAAGGCTTTTCTCAATAGAAAGTAAGGCAAATAATGCCACTTTCATTAAAAAGTCACTGGATGACAATGCCTTCAAAGAACTGTAAACTCATGAATGGATTTCATTATCTCCTGTGCCCATCCTAAACACCGCATGTATCACTTTGATTCCACCAAAGTGGATTCATCTTAGTCCTAGCCTACACTAATTCTGTTTCTCATGGAGGTACAGAACATCAACTGCTTTTCTTTCCCACAATTCAACCCACAACAATCTGGTTTCATTCGGATATAATGGATAGAAGTCACCAACCATCATGAGAGAATCCTCCATTAGATATACTAATCTGCAATTCTTGGAGATGTAGTTACCGTATTTTTCAGAGTATAAGACGCACCGGAGTATAAGATGCAGCTTAGTTTTTGGGGAGGAAAATAAGAAAAAAAAATTCTGCCTACCAGCATCCATCTGGCTAGCATCCTTAGCAAACAGCCTGGAACAGGTATATTAGCCTTGCAAAGCTCCATTTGAAAGGCTACTTTTTCAGCCTTGCAAAGCTTGGTTTGAAAGGTTGTTTTCAGGCTTGCAAAGGTCCATTTTAAAGGCTGCTTTTTCAGCCTTGCAAAGCTAAGTTTGAGAGGTTGTTTTTGCCTTGCAAAGGTCCGTTTCAGAGGCTGGGTGGGGCTACATTCGGTGTATAAGACGCACCCAGATTTCACCCTCTTTTAGGGGGAAAACGGTGCATCTTATATTCCAAAAAATATGGTAATCACTTCCAATGGGTCTCCAACCTTATTGAAGACTACAGTAATGCACGTCTTGCTTAATGTATAGCTTGGCAATCAAGCCTGTATTGTCACCACTTTCATGGTAAGTATCTCTGTGTGTCAGGAAGCTTATGTCTACATGACACTTTATATGATTGAACCTTGAGACCAATTGCTTCACCTTGTGCTCTTCAGGATATTCAGCCTCTCACAGGGTGCTACTCTGCTGAAGTTACTTCCTTGTCATTTCCTGGATGGATGCTGGAGTGCAAAAACATCTCATTATTTTTCTTTTGCTCGCAGCAGAAGAAATACCACATCTGAACAAAAATAATGCAAAGACCATGCAGATAAGAAAATAAAATAACGAAAAGGATATCAGAGATAGAAGTTATTATGCGACACATTGTAAAGAAGAACAGTTATCATTTTCTTGAAACTGAAGAGAGAATTATCTGTTTACCTTTCTCCTTCTGTTCTCATTGTTTTGAGTGAAAGTTCTTTTTGTCCCTTCAAATCATTTATCCATGTTTTCCCTTATTGTTTTCCAACAGTTTTTTCCATATATCTTTTTAAATATACATTTCTCTAATGTCCTCTAATGTAACTGATAGTACACTATCAGTAAAAAATTATTATCCAATTGCACTTCTTTTTTTAAATTTAATTGAACTTAAAACTTTATTAAACTTTAGAGAATTACAAAAACATATGATAATTGTGTTTCAGTTTATTCAAGAATAGGCAATGTGATACTCATGGACCCCAAATGGTGTGGACACTATCTTTGATTCCTCACAGGATCTCTCTCCCAGTTAGATTTTTAAAAAGAAATGTTTAAAAATGTGCAAAAGATTAGCAAGTTGTAACTCATAACATCAGTTTTCAGGATCATATTTATTTGTGGGAATGTTTGGGGGGTCCCCAAATGTTCTTCTAGGACACGGGTGTCAAACTCAGCATATCACGTTGCTGTCACGTGACATTTCACAATCCTTCATGGAGCTGCGGTGGGCGGCCTGAGCGTGACGCCTCTGGCCCATGGGCCGCCAGTTTGACATCCCTGTTCTAGGATGACAGAAAACATTTTGGGCTACTTCCCCATCTGGTGGATAGGTATTCAGTGATTGACTAAACATATCATAGCAGCCAATTTGTAAATGGGCCAATTCTGAGTGAGCATTCATGTTCTTGAAATGCCCCCTCAGCCTTCCAGCTTAAGAAAAACCTGGCCACATTAAGGTCCTTTGGCAGTATCCTGCAACCAATTCAGTTTGGATTGCAGCCTGTTGGACAATTGACTTGTTTTTGTGCCCTCCTATTATTTTTGCTTCAGGAAAGCAATTGCCAATCTCTTTCCTTCCCCCGGGAGACCTTACTAGACATACCTAATCGAATTGTGGGTACTGTATAGTGGATATACATTTACTTAACATACATAGCATATCCACTTTGAAATTGATCAGAAACGTAATATTTTTATTTTATTTTAATAATGTTGTTTTCCCTGTGCTATCTACTTTTCTCCTGGGCTTTATTTGTGGCAGCTGGAGGTAAGTAACACCTAGAGTCACCTTATTGGGGAGATGGGTGACATAAAAAACTAATAAATAAAACCAACAAATAGAAGTAAAATATGACATTGAAATTAGAAAGTGTTGGTGGTCTGTACTAAAGACAAGGCAATCAGGTAGTATGAATATGCTCCTGAATTTTGCATTTGAAAAATGTACCATATGTTGTTGATTCATATCATGTGAATTAAAGGAATTTCTCTCCATATATTGTTGGACCCCCTCATTTATGTTTTATTTAAGAAAAATCTTAAATTATTGTGATGGACATTAGTTTCATTGTTTAATAGAAAAATGGTGGGAAAGCCAGCCAAGCCCTCAGGTTTCTTTGAGTAACAGAAATTAATGTAGAGATTTGTGCTTCATCAAACCTTTCCCAAATCTTACTACTTCAATCTATGTTTTCTGTTCAGTTGGGCCCATGTCCAAACAAAGCACCAGGTTATAGCCTTCATCGTGTTTATTTCTGAAGCCTGTGGGGTCCAGGGGTAGTTCTGCAATAAAGATTATGCAAGAGGCTGTCATTTAGTTTTGCAAGCTTCACACGTCATTACGAATTGCTTAACTTTTACAATTTCTCAGTGTTAAATGACAAACATTAGATAAAAGAGCAGGAGCTAAGCGATGTGTACTCCAGTATCCACCTACACCATGTATAAGTTATGATATAAGAGTGATAAAAGTATCTTTTCTCTCTTTTAATGGGTGGATTGGGGATTTCAGCATATGTAATGTATATGCAACCCCTTGTCAGGTATAGCTTTCATTCCAGATTAATTCATGCAGAATGCAGGCTTTGTCATCTTGCATAAATATCACGTGATAAAGATTAAGAGGTAATGAACATTCTCCATTACCCTTTCCCTCTGTTTCTTATTTTCTCATATTTATAGAAGAATGCTTTTCTATTTTGCCTTCTGTTCAAGACACCGGTCTCTTTATAAAGTATTCATTGTTGGGCTGAAATATTTTTCCAATTGAGAATTCACTAATACTGTTTCTACCTTTAATTTAATTCTTTTATTTAATATTTAGTTGTGTTTGTACAAAACTCTGAGCCTTTCATGTGTGAAAGCTTTTATGGTAATGTAATACACATACACCTTCCATTTTGTTCATTTTAATTTAGTGCTCATAACATTCTTCACATTTCATTCTTGACCCAATTACAATGGCTTATGCCTTACTTTTTCTTGATTAGACTGAATGGTGACAGAATATCAACTACATCTTTTAAAGAGTTTTTTAAATATGTCCAACCTTTTCTTAATATCTTATCCAGTTACATAAAGCACTGTCAGAAGTAACTTCTACTTTAATGTGGAGGCAACTGCTTAATTTTGTTAACTGCATTCAACTACTTAAGTATTGCTGCCAAATAATGACATTAATGTGTCCATGAAATGATGAGTAGTCACGTTTGACTTGAAAAAGATTTTACCTCTACTGTCAACTTTGAAACGTGCCAATGCTGCCACAGCCATCTTTTCGTTTCTCAGCTTGCCACACCATATGGGGGGGAGGGAGAGGCCAGACAATAACAACTCAACGTCCCATGGGAACCAAGGTCATCTCAACAGGTGCTGGCCAGAGACTTGAAGGAGTTATCCAGGAGACGCCAGAACACCTAATTGGACAATGTGACATGTGACAAGAAGGGAGGGGAATATCTATTCTTTAATTATATGAAAACCATGGGAAATAGCTAGAGTTGATTTTGCTTTCATGTGTGCTGAAATGATGTACTCAATAAAACAGTTCTTAAAGAGAACTGATCATCTCGGAGTGCTGGCTTGGTTGGGTTCGTCAGGTGGAACCTTGACATCTACTGAATAATGTTAACTCTGGAAATCTGGCAAGTAGTGTTTCCCCTTGTCCTTTGCTCAAAACAGAAGCATATGCCACAATTTATAGCTTTTTTCCATCGCCAGGGATAAAGTGAGGATGAAGATAATTTTTTTCTATGATGATGATAATGATGATGATGACAATCATATTAAATTTATGTTATTTGGGGCCATTCTATTTTAAGGCTCCTTCTGTGGATAAGACTCTCATTCATTCAAGACAGTACAGTGCAGAAACATTCTCTTGCATGTTTTATTACCAGTTTTCATTCAATTTAATAACAGAAAAATTGCTTTTGAAAGTTATTTTGCAAGGAAAAAAATCACTGAAAGTTTCGGGAATGAGGTATAGTGTTCTTGAGCTAATGAGTCAACTAGGAATGTGCATATGAATGCCTCCTCTTTCACTGTATAATAATCTTACAACTGGTTTGTAGTCTCTTTAGTGTTCAGTACTTCACTTAAATCCAAGGAGAGGCAGCATGAGGGAAGTTCTTTCACTTTGTTTTTCCAGGCTGGGAAGGCCAGGAGTGTGGGGGTGAATCTCACCTCTGATAGAAGAATATTCCAGAGGGTGGGGGCCAAAGCAGAAAAGGCTTTCTTCTGAATCCTACCAACTGAAATTCTTTGGCTGACCGAATCCAAAATAGTCCCTTTTCCACTGGAATGAGTGGGGCGGTTTTGTTCCATTTGGGTAAGGTTGTTCGTCCGATACCCTGGACCCATGCCATAAAGGGCTTTAAAGGTGATAACCAACATCTTGAATTGGATCCAGAAGCAAACTGGCAGCCAATGCAGCTCAATAACAGCAGGGTCACATGTGTCACCCAAGTGGCCTTCAGAACTGTCCGTGCCGCTGCATTGTACACCAGTTGTAACTTCTGAATGTTTTTCAAGGGTAGCCCCATGTAGAGCGCATTGCAGTAATCCAACTGGGAGATGACCAAGGCATGAGTGACTATATTCAAGGCCTCACAGTCTAGGAAAGGGTGCAACTGGTGCACAACACAAAGTTGCACAGAAAAAAAAGTAAAGGCTCTCCTAGCCATGACTGCCACCTGCCCTTGAATAAAGTTATAGAAGTGGTAAAATTCATAAGGAAACATCTGGGAAATGTCCAGGAGGAAGATCTTCAACAGGGAGAGATGAGGGAGGGTATGCTGAAATTGGCAATCAATCTCAGAAAAGCAACACATTTCAGTTCCAAGCGGCATGACCTTGACTTCCCTCTCACACCCATGTGCAAAATCAATGTTATGATGAAAGATATAGGAAAAAAAAACTTTAAGAGTATAGAAAGAAAAATACTACAGATTTACTGTGAGAAAACTATAAAATTATAGACTGCTATCTTGGGCTGTACACGTATAGTATACAGAAAACATTCTCCATCCCCCCTGCGCAACCAAGATGTAAAGGTTGAATGAAGGTAACCGAGCACTATTAAAATACCAGAGCTATATTTGAAAGATTTACATAATTTGATCTGGTTATGTGCATTGAACCTGACACACTCTTTTCCATCACTGCATTTGACTTGGAGAATGAATCACAGGGTTTGACGGTGGAAAAAAGCATTGTTCCTATTATGGCCATGCATAAACAGTGCCCTCTTTCATAGAGATAGCTGCAGGTTTATTTATTTCATAGTACATATGAACTTGATTTGAAAGAGTTCTTTCTGCCAATTAGTGGCCACATGATACACAACAGTCATCTGGCCCTTTCGTGTACATTTGGTTCCAGTTGAGTTGTCTTCACTTGTAAGTGCACTGACTGTTAAGTATTCGTTTACTATTTTAAAACGTCAATCATTCAACAACCCAGTGAAAAGCAAATATCTTATACAGATATTTTCCTACAATTGAAGGGCTGCTGGAGAGTAAAACATGCAGAGCTTCTGAAATGTTATTAACATCTAAAACAAAAGCCATACGTACAGTGCACAACAACATAATTAGTGAGCTTAGGTGGAAAGCAGCTGTATTTACTGACATCTGCCATTTTGCATTTTATGCAATCCATTTTTCTTCTGTATTTATAATTTCACCACAACCTCTGTTGAGTTTGAATATCTAACTTTGGTATGCTCTTACTTATCTAAATAGTTTGTGAAAGACTTGTGCAAAACATTGAAAGAGGTGAATGGAGACTTGTGCAAAACATTGAAAAATGAATGGAGATTCATCCTAATCAAAGCCAATTCACGAATAGAAGTAGGAACCCATTTGATGCCTCATATATTTGTTGTTTTTAAAAAGGGATTTGGGGTGCCACTTTCTGGGTACCACTTTCTGGGTGACAGACTCTTTATTTATGGACTTCCTACCTCTGTATAATTGTATTTTGTTTCCCCAGCCTTCTTCTGTTATCCCTGCTAATGCATAAATACACTACTGCCAAAATGCCAAAACCAAGTTTGCTCAGATGTTTCAACAGTGGCTTCTTCCCTGCCTTGCACTGGACTATAGCTAGCAATGAATGGACTGTTTCCATAACAACACAAGCTTGCAACCAGTTATGCAATCCCTACTGTCTTCCCATAAAGCCCAGTAATCATTGGCAGCCTATAAAAACAAATCAGTGGGCATTCTTCAGTTATTTTCCTACTCTATAACCCAACAAAGCATCTAGAAAAGCAATAACTTAGTTTTTAAAAGTGTTTATGTTTAGGTTGGAGTATTTTCTGCAGTGTTCAACCCAACATAGGCTTTTTGTTGGACAATCTGAAGGCTCATTAGTGATCATGTCCACTTTGTGTGATCTCTGCCTTAAAAATGATGAAATAGAAATATTTAAAATAAATAACTGCAATGAAATTATGAATCTATCAGACAGGTACATGACAGGCTTCACATTTTCTAAAGAATATCCTATCCCTGCTATTTTCATCCCTTCTGTCAAAAATTGGAGCAGTTATTGATACTTGAATGTGTCCCCATTATAGTTACCTTGAGGTAAGATGGGCGGCCTATACATTTTATAAATAAATAAAAATATATGCTATGGATGAAGTCCATTTATTAAAAAATCAAATCTCAACGTAAATAACACTTTGTTGATTTAAACCAGTTAATTGATTCTTCTATTTTCATCAGTGTCTTCCTTGACTAGACCAACCTTGTTTTGAACATACCATTCTTCATTATAAATACATTTGAAAATCACTTTATTTGCCAAAAGCACTTTTTTCATCATTATATTTTCACTAGCATTTTTTGACATCTTACAGTAAGATGTTGAAAACATTCAGATTAGTCTGATGTCGGACTAGAAATGTTTTGAGACAAAAGGAGTTTATTGTTATATTAGAAATGAGTAAACATCTGGATTAATGAGGAAATAATTAGAGCTCTACAGACCCACCCTGCCTCTAATGCTCTTCATAATAATTGAGAACATTGCCCCCACAATATATTAAAGCACAAGCCCAAACTAGTGGAGATAATTATTCTGATGATAGAAATATATTAGGAATTCATTAATAAATTTTTCTGTCTTGGGAATTCTTGGAGTTGACATTCTTACATCTTAAAGTTTCCAATATTGAGAAACACCGCCCTATAACAATAGAGTTCCAGTGGGTCTTATAATACAGTATCTGTTTCTCAAAGTTGCCTACATCAAAGAAGTGACATATTCCTGCAAATCGAATACTGATAAAGGGTACCACAACTCTCTGGAGCATACAGTATCTGGATGAGGTATAGAGTGACTGTAGAGAAATAGGAAAACCTTATGCTATTTATGGTAACCATTCTTTTTTGTGTTACTGGATAGCATCAAAGGGTTTGCAAAAAAAACAAAACAATCAAAATATAGGTATGGGGGTTTCTGTGTAATATGCCTGTGTATGTGTGTGTTTGTGTATGTTACAATTTCCACTGGTACCAAAATAGCCCTTGCTATCCACCAATTCAGAGGTGATGAGAGGGCAGGAATAATTCTAAAGCTAATAAACATTCAACACCATTTCCATTTATTTCAATAGCTAATAATCTCAGCATGATGATTTACAAAAATTGTATGCCCTCTGTTTTGCTAAGGTTTTTGCCTGTGATCACTGCAATCAATTTTACCGTTTTAAAGCAATGCTTGCTTACACAGCTTGAAACATTTAATATGTCTCAAGCTGGGCTTTGGCACGGCTCATAGTACGTATGTCCTGTGTGTATGACAGTTAATCATGTGAGCTTCTGCCTCTCATCTACCCCATCCCTTTAAAACTGCTTGATAAGATTACCTTTTTGTCCACATTTTTTGACACATTGCTTCTTCCATGTCAAATTTCCAGTACAAAGTCCATAATCCTCAAATAATTAATCCCATTTTCTGAGAGTTTGTAGCAAAGTGTAGCCTTTTTTTGTAGGCTTTGAGTTATTGCTCTGCAGTAGTATTTATTTATTACAGCTGCTATGCCTCTAAGCACTGGCAGAAGGACATAAATCCTGTTGAACTCAATAATAATCAAGGAATCATGTGAAAGTCCATCTCTGAAAGGTTTAAACCACTCTGCAAAGGATCTGTATAGATGATAACATTCTCTTTTATAAAGAACATACTAATGAAAATACATTTATCAGTGAACATATTATTAAAAAAACCCAGTGAAACCTGATATAAGGGCAAAGACAACTCTTGGGATCCCAACCTCCCAGTAGAAGCCAGTGCTCATGCCCCTTGACTCTTTACCTTTAACCTTCCCCCCCACCCCAGCCGTCCAATCAGCATTAGATAGCCAAGGCTTGAAATTACACTGTCATTTCCCTCTAGTGTAAAAAAAAATAGGTGCATCTGTTCAGAAGGAGGGAGTACAACTCACTCTTCAGGGGGGCGGGGAGACTTAACAAGTGGCACTCAGTGTCATCAGAACAAGATAAACTGGATGTTTTGAGCCCTTTGGGGGGGGGTCTTCTTTGGGGTGAAAATGGGACACCTTTCAATTAGTCCCATTTCTACACTTAAAACTATCTGCAACCCCGGAATATGAATTAAATCAGCAAATCACTTAGAGCAGTACAGTCTTGGTCTGTTGAAATGGCTACACCTCCCTAATAAAGAGAAAGACAGTGCCCTTGTAACTTTGAACAGTCACTAAATGAACTGTTGTAAGTGGAGGACTACCTGTATACCATGGAGGCTCTTGAACATCTCCCAAACCAAGAGTGGTCCTAACAGCTTGTATCTCAGGGAACCTATTAATGGACTCTTTTTCATGGCTCACTATTCTGAATGTTGCTACATTACAAAAATCAATATCAAAATCAATTTTATGTGTAAAGATAGGCAAAAATGTATTGTTTAAGGCTTGCTTGTACAGAATTTTGTGGAAAGGGATTAATAATAACACGAGTATTTGGTATTTTAAAGCTATAGATTATTTTGTAAGTTGAAAACAAATTTATATATGAAGACATGCAAAACTAGAAAAAATGAAAAGCAAAGCATCCCACCCATTTCTGCTCAACAAATTGCTCTTTTCTGCCTATATTCACCTTTACCATTTGCTGCCCAGTGAATTAATTTTGGCTAAACATACTGTACAATACAAAAAATAATCTTTCTTCAATCTGGTATCCTTTATGATCTACACCATGGGTCAGGAACTCTGGTAGTTGAAGTCCATAAGTCATAAAAGAGCCCATGGCTCTACACTATTAATTGGGACTGGCCAGGGCACTTACGGTCAGATTTTTTTATAGGTGTTAAAGTCCTGACAGTTAGAACAATTAATCCGTGGAACAGCTTGCCTCCAGAAGTTGTGAATGCTCCAACACTGGAAGTTTTAAAGAAGATGTTGGATAACCATTTGTCTGAAGTGGTGTAGGGTTTCCTGCCTAAGCAGGGGGTTGGACTAGAAGACCACCAAGGTCCCTTCCAACTCTGTTATTCTATTCTATTCTATTCTATTCTATTCTATTCTATTCTATTCTATTCTATTCTATTCTATTCTATTCTATTCAGTAAATAAGTTCAGAAAAACTAAAATCTTTTTGAAGTAGAATATTAAATGATGAAATAGTCACAATTCTGATTAAAGAGAGAAAATGAGGAAAAACTGATGGAAGACTACAGCTCATCATATTCTATAATGGAAAAAATATTTAAATTTGGAAACAAAATTAATTTAGAGGCATTTGTGGGGCTTTAAGTCTTATACTATGCAGGCAACTCAGATAAGTTTTAGATGTATCATTACGATATGTGAAACGGTGATCTAGGAAACAGGGGAATAATTTCTCAAAACACTGTCAAGGCACCTCCCTTTCTGTATAAACAAGAAAGGATGGACTGAAATGTCCTTTTCAGAGTAAGGCAGAATGTCCAGTTCATTTATGAGCACAGTTGAAGATATGTTATCTCTTAAACTGCAAATGTGTTCTTATGCAATATGTGAATCATTTGTTTCTCCTTTGCCTGTTTATGTGTTCCCCACTAGCTATGGATACAAGCAAGAATCTGCAGCTAAAAGGGAAAGAGCATCTCCGGCTTGACCTGTCCTGAAATGCATTGCAACTGCATAGGAGGATACTGAAAAAAAGAGTGTATGTGGTGATTTAATGTTCTAACAGGGATATGCAATGCAATGCAATATAGTGCCAAATATCTTTATTATCTCCCTAGCTCCCTGCCCTATCTAGCATTTTAAAAAGAAATTTTACTTTATAAAAAAAAGAAACTATATAGAAGGTTATCATGCTGAAAAGCACAACATCAGCCTCTAGCGTTATATTTACTAACAGGAATGGCTTTGGAGTAATAAAATTCCCACTAGGAAGATAGAAATAATCTTCTTGTGAGTGATATTTAATTTCTGATAAATGTATGTTTTCTGATTAGCCACATGCATTATGGAATATACAGTGCATTCAGAAAGTTTATAGTATGTTGGCCAGGATATGAAATTGTTCCTTTTGTAAGTAGATTCCATTGAATAGATTCTATTCCATATATAGAATATATGGCTCATTTTTAATAGTAATTTTATTAAATTTATAATTAGAAGCAGTAAACACTAAGACAAAGTGAAAAAACAGAATAAAATGAAAGAGTAGAAGGTGCAGAAAAGAACGAAAAAGGGGATTATAGAAAATAAATAGAAAAGAAAGAAAAATAAAAATAAAGAAAAATATATAAAGAAGTGACTTCCCATCTTCATTACAAGTATAAACAAGTTTAGTAGCTTATCACTTTCTCTTAAAATATAAAAAATAATCTCTTCTTTCCATATCCCATTTCTTACCTATAAACAAATTCATAAAGCATTTCTGTTTCAGTTACAATGTCAGCAAAAGTCCAGTAGGGATCACCAGAGATAATAGCATACCTATTTTAAGGTTGACCAAATAAATCAACTTTATATACCTTCCTTTTACTTTTAACAATCTTAATTTTTAGCCCCTTTAAATAAATAGAACTTGGTTTCTTTTAGTTTTTTATTTGTCTATTCTCACAAAAATTCTTCAAAATTTTAACATGCCTCTTTTGTAAATCCAATATAAGAAAATTATCAGGTCAAAAAAAATATTAGAAAATGAAGTATGTGAACTTAATGTCTCATCAAAAGCTCTGACCATGGTTCAAGCAAAATGGCTATTCCCTCATCCTCCAGAACTCTAATCCTGTCAGACTGCTATCTCATGGTCTCCTCAAAAGGAACCGCTTTCTGGAGAATTTGTGGGTGATCTCAGTTCCTCTCCTTGTCTAAAGAAGAATTATCAATGAGTTGGTCTACTCATCTGCTCTTCATTCTTCAGCTCTGTTGCAGTCTTCAGCTCTGCTTTTCAGAGCCATCTTCAGTCCACCATTTCTTCTCCAGAAATCCAAGTGTGGCTCAATTATTTTTACTTGTATTACTCTCTGCATCCATATAGTACTATCCTCTCATATTGCTAATAAAAGTTAAAAGAATAGCAAAGTTTCCTAAATTACTTATGCTGTGTAAAACCAACATTGAAAATGCTTAGGTGGAAATCCTAAAGCCCATTCTTCAAATTATTTCCCCCCAAACTCATAAATTAACACATGGTTTTAATCACATTGTCTTAAACCTTTTCAACCAACCAATGAAATGATAGACAAGAATTAAAGATTTCCAAGATGCATTTTTAAAAGATCCAGACCATAATTTGAAAACTCTTAGAAAGATATTTGCTTGCCTCTAACATAACAAATCAACTCTCCCAGGAAGAAAACACAAGTCAATCAGTGGTGGGTTCCTACCAGTGCGGTCCACTCTATAGCACCGGTAGTGGCCCGCTGGTGACGTCACAGTACCGGTGCAGTCGGTTGCTGGTGTCTGGGCACTGCCATTAAAAATTTTTTTTTTTAAATTTTTTTCTTTTGCGCATGCCCAGAAGCCGAGCTTCCGGCACTGCACATGTGCTGCCTTCCTACCCCACAGTGAGTCCAAGCAGGCGAGGATGGCTGAGGGAGCGTGTGAGACGCTGAAAGAACGGGTGGCAGGAGCTATCTCCATTCCCCCTCCCTTCAGCAGTCTGAGAAGCCATGAACGTGCGGTGATGATCCTAGGCATTTCCGCACGTTTGAGGCTTCTCGAGCTGCTGAGGGGAGGGGGAATGGATGGCAGGACTTATCTCAGTTCCCCTCCCTTCAGCAGTCTGAGAAGCCACGAACGTGCAGTGATGATCCCAGGCATTTTCGCACGTTCAAGGCTTCTCAAGCTGCTGAGGGGAGGGGGAACGGGCGGCAGGAGCCTAGGATCATCGAATGGGGAGAAGCATTCAGGCCGGACAGAGCCTCCTAGAAGAACCGCTGCCGCGGTCTTGTTGCTCCCACTGCGGGGGGCTCTGTTGCGGGTGGGCAATGCTCCCCCGCTTCTCCAGCCGCTGCCAAGCTCCCGAGGCCCACGCCCACCCGGTTACACAGCTGGCAAGCCACACCCACAAAATAAGCCACGCCCACAGAGTGGTAGTAAAAAATTAGGAACCCGCCCCTGAAGTCAATGGTACAGTAAGAAATTGCTTTCAAAAATTTGCAGGTTCAATTATTTCCATTAAAAAATCTGTAGTAACTGTAACTATTGGAGTAGCAAGTGATAAAAAAGATCTCTGCCATAGAAAGCAGTAGCCAATTGGAAAACATTCCTCTCCTAGGAGAAGTAATCTTGCTTCATTATGTTCCAAGCAACAGGAAACCCCAATCCAATCTGAATGTATTGTTTTACTACTACTACTACTACTACTACTACTACTACTACTACTACTACTACTACTACTACTACTACCACTACTACTACTACTACTACTACTACTACTACTACTACTACTACATTACTAACAGTGAAATGCCTTATGGCAAATTTTGGAACTCTGAAGTTTTTCATGTTGGATAGTTCTCAACCATACTTAAAGATGACAGGGAACATTTCCACATGTGCAGTTTAGCACTTCACCTAAGCTTTGCTATGGTGATAAATCACTGAAGTAGTCAAGCTTTATAAAATCACAACAATAACTGAGTAAAGTTACAAATTGCTAGTGCCAAAATATTCCAGGAATGAACTCTGGACATTTTACATATAGAAATGTCTTTTCTTATTTGCATTTTATTTACAAGGCAAAGCAAATCTAACATAATTTTAGAAGCTTTGGGAACAGCCAACTGTGGAAGGCAATAGAGAAGCAGGAGGTAGGAATATAATGTTGGTTTTTGCCTTTACTCTCCCTTTAACCTCTTCAATCCAACCATTCCTGATTTATAGGCTGCTATCCAGAAGCCAGAAGATTGCTAACTTATATTTTGGAAACATCAGTTTTCATCTTTTACATCAGTCAGTTGATTTATTGCAACTCTTACAAACAATAAAATACAAGGCTTTAAAAATTAGTAAATTGAATTGTATAAAAGATGTATTTAAAAAGCTGGATCTTTGAAACACAAAGAATGGGATTAATTGTTAAATGCTTGGTAGTACTAAGCCATTTTATCAACTGTCTAACAAACAGTAAGGTGTGAGCCAAGCTAACATTCCTAAAACCAGAGTTTTACAACCCAGGCCCCTGAAAAGCTTCACCAATTTCACCTTTCTTAGAGGAGCCAGGATATAGGAAAGATGATGAACAGGGAACACAGGCCAACTCATATGTGGGTGGGTTAGGTTTTTTGATATCCTGACTCCAGGTTATTTAAAGTGTTACAGATTAAAAATCCGCTTTTAAATGGGGTTTTAAAATGGTTAGAAGCCAAGAAGCTGCATCAGGGGTTATATGTTCAGTGTAATACATAACCTAATTCAGTGGCCATCATATTTTGGTTGTAGTTTCCAAATATTTTTCAAGGACTGACAGAAACTTAATGTGTATTTCAATGGGACATGATCAAGCACGAAACTATGTGGACAGATCATGCCTAGCCTTTTTTTTTTTAAATGTGCTAAAAACCTTTTCAAAGAACCATCTCCAAAGTACAGTTGATGACAGATTTCCACTGGAGAAACCTTACCTTTCAAAATCAGCAGTTTACAACCAATTTGAAAAAGCTAGTAAACATATTCAGGAAAATCTGAATTCTGGGGCTGTAGAAATATTCCCGAAAGAACTTAGGTGGTTCCGCCCCAGGCGCCTAATGGAACCGGAAGGATTCCAGAAGGAACTTGTGGAGATACCTGAAACCCTAGTCCACAATTCGACTGAATCCCTGGTGGCTGCTTGGAACAACGCGGCATCAGGGGCTTTAGATCGGATTGCACCTTTGCGACCTCTCTGTGGCAGTGGATCCCGGAAAGCTCCCTGGTTTACCGAGGAGCTCCAGAAGATGAAAAGCCACAAGAGACGTCTAGAGAGATGCTGGAGAGCCAGTAAGGCTGAATCTGACCGAACACTATTAAGAACTTTTATTAAGTCTTACTTAGTGGCGATAGGGGCGGCAAAATGTTTACATTTTTCCGCTCTTGTTGCATCCGCAGACTCGCACCCAGCTGCCTTGTTTAGGGTGACACGCCACCTCCTTGCAAAAGGGGGTGGCGAGGAACACTTGCAAGGCAGAGCTGAGGAATTTGCACAGTTTCTGATGGATAAAGTCGCTCAGATCTGGTCGAATCTGGACTCTGGCTGGACAGATCCAGTTGAGTTGACAGGGGCGAGTCTTAATCCAGTTCTATGGGATGAGTTTGAGCCAGTAACTCCTGATGATGTGGACAAGGCCGTGGGAGTGATGAGCTCTTCCACCTGTTTATTGGACCTGTGTCCCTCCTGGCTGGTTTCGGCCAGCAGAGAGGTTTCACGTAGCTGGATCCAGGGTGTGATCAACACTTCTTTTAGAGAGGGATCCGTACCGCAGCCCTTAAAAGCTGCAGTGGTAAGACCCCTCCTTAAGAAGCCCTCCCTGGACCCAGTGGACTTGAAGAACTTTCGTCCGGTCTCCAATTTGCCTTTTTTGGGTAAAGTTGTTGAGAAGGTAGTGGCTCTTCAGCTTCTCCGGCTATTGGAGGAAACTGATTATCTGGATTCCTTTCAATCGGGTTTCAGGCGCAGCTACAGCACGGAAACTGCCTTGGTCGCCCTGATGGATGATCTCTGGCGAGCCCGGGATGGTGGTCATTCTTCCATCCTGGTGCTACTTGACCTCTCAGCGGCTTTCGATACCATTGACCATGGTATCCTTCTGCACTGACTCGGCGGTCTGGGAGTGGGAGGCACCGTTTTGCAGTGGTTCTCCTCCTACCTCGCTGATAGGTCGCAGTCGGTGTTGACAGGAGGGCAGAGGTCGTCTCCTAGACCCCTGACATGTGTGGTCCTTCAGGATTCGGTCCTCTCACCCATCCTGTTTAACATTTACATGAAACCGCTGGGGGAGATAATCCGTCGACATGGGGTGAGATTTCAACAGTACGCTGATGACACCCAGCTGTACATTTCCACCCAGTCGCAATTCAGGGAGGTGGTGGATGTGATGTGCCGTTGCCTGGATGATGTTAGGATCTGGATGGGAAGGAACAGGCTCAGGCTCAACCCTGAAAAGACTGAGTGGCTTTGGATATTGCCTCCTAAGGATTATACCAATTGCCCCTCCTTGGTCTTTGGGGGAGATAAATTATTCCCCTCCGACCAGGTTCGCAACTTGGGGGTGCTCCTAGATCCACAGCTAAAATTAGACCAAATCTTAGGCTGTGGCCTTCGCACAGCTTTGCTTGGTGCACCAGTTACAACCGTATTTGGAGAAGGAGGCTTTACTCATGGTCACTCATGCCCTTGTCACCTCTTGTTCGGATTACTGTAATTCGCTCTACATGGGGCTACCCTTGAAAAGTATTCGGAGACTGCAACTGGTGCAAAATGCGGCTGTGCGAGCTGTGGTGGGTGTTTCCAGATACACCCACATAACACCTATACTCTACCAGCTGCGTTGGTTGCCCATTGGTCTCCGGGTGCAATTCAAGGTGTTGATCATCATCTTTAAAGCCCTACATGGCTTAGGACCAGGTTATCTTCGGGACCGCATCCTACCTCATACATCTCTACGACCAGTTAGGTCCCACAGAGTCGGTCTCCTCCAGGTCCCTTCAACCAAACAATGTTGGTTGGAGGGCCCTAGGGGGAGAGCCTTCTCTGTGGGAGCTCCGGCTCTCTGGAACCAACTCTCCACAGAGATCTGAATCATTCCCACCTTGCTGACCTTCCGGAAAGCCATTAAGACATGGCTCTTCCTGCAGGTGGGGTGATTGTGACTGTTGCTTGTGTTGTTTTTATCGCTTTTAATCACTATTTTATTATTGTTGTTTTTATTGTATTTTTTGATAGTATTTAGCTGTTCTTATATATGATGTACGCTGCCCTGAGACATCAGGGAGTAGGGCGGCCTATAAGAACCGCAAAATAAAATAAATAAATAAATAAACTCCCCAAAGTCTAAAAGACTCAGTTCTTCCCAAAGAAGCAGATTTTAAACCTATACATATTGCAGGGTGGGGGGAATTAAATATGGGGGGGGGGTTGTGGAGAAAATTCAAAAGAGCCAGCAAAAGTTGACTTTGCAATCTTTTCTCAGCCCTCCTCTGAGGTCACAGCATTTTCAAGGGAATCTGGGAATAACACAATTCATAGAAGGTCAGGTTGTGCCTGAAGCTTTTCATGGTGAAAGCAGCATGTCAGGGCTCTTTGCTGTTCCTTCTGCAGTGAAGGACTTTAACTTCTATCACTGTAAACAGAACGAAAGTTTCTCAGACACTTCTGAGTCAATAAAAAAATGCCTGGTTCCAGCACTATATATTTCTAATATTCATAATATTATTCCAGCACTATTTCTAATATTATTCCAGCACTATTTCTAATATTCATAGAGTTGGAAGGGACAAGTCAAGGTCCTATTGGGATATTGTGAAATCTACTCATCTAAAACATTGGTGATAAAATACTAAAGGGATCCTCCAGTCTTCTAATACAGTCTTCAAAGCATCAGTTTGGCATCCTGCTGGCTGGCTGTCTTTGTTTAGAAAGACAGTACTTCATAATTGCCACAGGGGGAACTGTTGGCCTAATTTTGCACGTGCAAATCTTGCCACTGAATTTATTAAACCAGTAATTCATGCTCTTCTGATCAAACCACCTCTTTCATTTCTATTAGTCTGTTTTATTTACTTTTCATGACTGCAGAGCTTTTTTGATGGCTTCTTATTTTGTATTTTTGTACAGTTTATTCATTGTATTAGTTATTCAGAAACCACTGGTTGCTAAAGGAGAAACATTTTATTTCTTTAAAAAAAAAATCCTGCGAGTTTTAAATTTACCACTCTTCTGCTGTAGAGAATTTTTAAAATTTCAATTGACTTTAATCTATGCCAATGCTAACGTCAATTAATTCTAGTTTCTGGTTTTAAAACAGCAGAAAATTTAAGTTTTTCTTTTTTAAAAAAGGTTCTATGATGGCATCCCTTTGGAGCTATGAATTCAACCATTTTCCTCTTACGATATTTGTCTTTATGCCATCTGAAGGATTTAAATTGTGCTTAAAGACTCCAGTGTTTGCATGCTTAATTTATGTGTGCTGCTACATATGAGTTATTTTGCTTAGCTGAAAATTGATTTATTTTTATATAAGTGGAGTTTTAATAGGTCAGAGAGCTACTAAGAACCTTACAGTGCAAGATTATGTAAGAACATGGAAAAATAAATATCAAATGATAGCAATTTTGCTTATTTGTTTTATGTTCTATTAGAGCTGTGTACAAATGCTTACTCAAAATTCTCTAAACTGAGTTATTTATGTGCAGGCCAACTTTCAAGTTTAGTAAGTGAGGGTTTTTTCATCACTACAAATTTTCTTTCTTTCTTTCTTTCTTTCTTTCTTTCTTTCTTTCTTTCTTTCTTTCTTTCTTTCTTTCTTTCTTTCTTTCTTTCTTTCTTTCTTTCTTTCCTTCCTTCCTTCCTTCCTTCCTTCCTTCCTTCCTTCCTTCCTTCCTTCCTTCCTTCCTTCCTTCCTTCCTTCCTTCCTCTTTGTGTGTTTCTTTCTCAAAATCTGTGATTGCACCCTGATTATCATTTTGAATCCCTCACAGGATCTTCAAGAGAATTATAGGATGCTCAGAAACCACTGGTTCTATGCTAGCTACCAACAACAATTATAAACCATTTAAAAAAATATATATATATAAAACCTTTTGTTAAAAAATATTTAGCTAAATCTTCTGAATAGTTTTATACATACATATAAAGCACTGCCTTGGATTTCCTATTCCCAGCCACATATTAACAAGGTATGACCCTTAGATTTCTAAAGATTAGCCAAAGTTAGGTGAGTGCTGCCACCTGTTTTAATTGTTTTGAATAAGCAGCCCTAGCATTCTATTATGAACTTTCTGATCCATTTTGGAGTCTTACCTGGTTTCTTTAATGAAAATAAAGTCTTCCCCCACCCCCGCTCTTCAGACAACTACAGTTGAAGTATGCAGATACAGAGAGACCTCATATCTTGCCTTTACTATTTAATTCAGTAGTATTACTTATAAGTACCCTTCCTTACCAAACTGCCTTGTTTAGTGACCTTCAAAGTTATGACAGTGCAACTAAAAATAGTTTAGTGACCACTCCTCAAATTTATGACCATTGCAATATTCTGCGGTCACATGATCACCATTTGTATACTTCACAACTGTCTCGCAACAAGTACAGTTAACAGAGAAGGCAGAAGTAAAATCATAAGTCATGGTCCTGTGATGTTTTACTTAGCAATTGTGGTGCTTAGCAATGGCATTCCCAATCCCAATTGTGATCTTTAAGCAAGGACTACCTCAACTGTGAGTCAGTTTGGTGCAGTGGTTAAGATGGAAATTGGGAGACCCTGAGTTCTAGACATGAAGCCAGCTGGAGGACCTTGGCAATGGCAAACCCTTCTGAAAAACCTTGCCAAGAATACTGCAGAGGTTATGTCCTTATGAACAATCACTTCAGTTTGAGCCAGCAGTGTGTTGCAGCTATGAAAAAAACCAGTGCAATCCTAGGCTGCATCAACATATGGGTACCATCAAGATCACATGAAGTAATACTTACCAGTGCTTTATTCTGCACTGGTAAGACCGCACTTGGAATACTGCATCCAGCTCTGTCACTGTGATGCAAAAAAGATGTTGATACCCTAAAACAGGGCGTCATCAGGGCATCATCATGTGACATATTGGGACTTTCCCCCCCTTCGCTAAACCAGGCATGGGCATGGCCAGTGCATGATGCATCCAGCCTGCAGGCCATGGGTTTGACAGCCCTGCCCTAGAAAAGTGCAGAGAAGAGCAACAAAGATGATTAGAAGACTAAAGCATACAATGAATGTCTGTGAGAAATGGATATATCTAGTCTAATGAAGAGAAGGACAAGGACTTGATTGCAATCTTCCAAAATTTGAGGGGCTGTTACAGAGAATAGTGGGTGGACCTAATCTCCAAAGCACCTGAGAACAGAACAAGAAGTAATGGATGGAAGCTTATCAAAGAGAAATCCAATGTAGAGAAATGTGGTGACCCAGGGCACGGAACAGAGATAACACAAACAGCTGGCAGCTCAAACCGGCCCATTTAGTGCTCCAAATCTCCCCCAAACAAACCTCAAACAGCCTCTGGTCGCAATTAGTCCAACCCAGTGCTGTCTGCACCAAGGCTGCATGGCAATAAATCCCAAATTTACCTAGCAAAGCAAGGAGTTCAGGGAGCAAAAGATACAGATAATCAGTCCAGAACACCACACATGAATGCAAGGATTCTTGGCAAGTTCAAACATTGGCACACAACACTCCAGGAACTCAGCATTTGTTCCTGACTAATGCCCCTCCCCACAGCATCTCCTTAAGTCTCATTCCCTAGGTGTGCCTGGTGAAGCTGGGCGGGGCACTCTCCTTGTGAGTGGTCTCCTCTGTCTGAGCTGATCCTGCCTCCTCTGGACTCTCCAAGCCCTTGCATCAGAAGTGAGTGGTTCATGCTCCTCGGTTGAGCTCTGTTCCTGCCTGCCTGCAGGCCTTGCTAATTCCGAATAGCCTGGCCTGGACTGATTCTGCCCTTCCCCAGTTTCCTCCAAGGCCAACGGCACTGCCCTCTCACTCGCTGTCAGTTCTTGTTCCAGCTCATCTCCCGCCGCAGAGTCAGACTCTGACAGGGGCATGACAAGAAGTTTCCTGTCAGTGAAAACAATTATGTTCTCATTTTCCTCTAGAAGTTTTCACTTGCCTCTAGAAATTGTGGGCATTCCATCATAGGAGATTTTTGAGAAGAGATTGGATAGCCATTTGTCTGGAATAGTACAGGATCTCCTGCTTGAGGAGGGGGTTGGACTAGAAGACCTCCAAGGTTCCTTCCAACTGTGTTATTCTGTTATTCTGATTAGTCCAGGCAGTTCCCAGGTGTCCAAAACTGACTTAAAAGCACATACAAAAAAACAAACAAAAATAACCTCACTGTAGAGAGAAATATTGTAACAATTACAGCAATTTTTTGCCAATGATTGATATACACTCAAAATAAACTTCCCACTTTTAAAAAAATACATAATTTCATAATCTTATTTAGAATGTGATTCTTCTCAAAAGAACATTATAGATAATAGCCTCTCTGGAGAACTAGCAGCCTTTCAACAGCTTTTATGTGCCTGTAAAAAGGGAAAGAAATGTTTTTCCTAAAAAAATAGATTTACTGGAAATTCCCTGTGTGTTTTAAACCATTTCTGAGCTGTCAGGAGAGAATTGTATAAAGATGTCTCTCATGAGACATGAGGTGTTTCTCTTTATTTTGCCAAGCAATAAAATCGCTTTCTAAGAGAGGACTGTGTAAAATTGTACTTTTTAAAGTAACAATTCACAAATGAACTGCTCGTTTCAAGTATGCATTTTTAATGCAACATCAGCTGTGACTATATAATAGCACTTCCCTACTTCGTATCTGAAAGTGCCCCTCCTCTATTGTGGAATAAAATGGATGATGAACGGAATAAGGTTTTAAACAGCCTTTAAAGCTCTTACAGCTCTTAAGTTGCAAGAGCTGAAAATAAAGTGGGAGACAGATTAACATTATTTTCCACAATCACCGCACTGAAGTATAGAAATGCTTGCAGTTCACTCTTTTAGATAGTTCTGGAGAAAATCTGCATTTTACCTACAGAAATGGTGCTAATGGTAGCACTGACTGCCCAACTCAGCTCTGATTTGAAGAAGGCAGGTTTGTACTTCAAGATTTAGGGCAGAAAGATTTAATCTGAGGAAAAAAAACCCTTCATTCATAAACTGTAATGGGAAAATTTTAAGACAGTCACTGATATATCCTGCTTTAGCTAAATAGGACGAGAAAAGATTCTTCAGATGAGATTTTCCTTTCAGGTTTGAGCTGAATATATTCTGTGATTTCACTGCAATGATTTTTTAAATATTACCCCATACATCTTTTTAAGGGCAGAGATGTGGAGTTGTTTCTAACTTATTCAGCAGTGAACAATGCAAAATGTCCTCATCCAATTTAAGAAACAATTTCAAAAAGCTATCAGAGTTACGTTTTTATTTTTCCTTTTGCTTTGCTGACTTTGCTGACAGGATTTGATAGTGTGCCAAGAGCATTGCCATAGCGAGTTGGCAATGGCCCTTCCTGGAAAGGCTTCCTTTAGCATTGGCTTCAATGGAGTGCCAGACTGGACAGGGCCTAATGGTCATGCTTGATTTCTTCTGGTTAGGGCTTTCTGGCAACACTGTATATTAATTAGATTGCTAGCAGAGAATCTGGCTGACACAATGAGGAATAATGCCACAGAGATAAGCAGGTTACAAGTTGGTCCAGGGGAAGTGGCATTGCCCTTCAGTTCTCCAAAACAGTAAACATCTAGAATGATTAGCCAAACATCTATTCATTTTGAAACCTATCCTAGTCATACAAAATTTAAAAGTAAGGCTTGCCCCAAGAGACCATACTGGGTTGCAATTGAGGACAACTTCAGTCTCAGAGTGCTGAGAGCCAAGTTAAAGTTCCCATTATGTTGGCAGGAATAACAGAAGTAAAAGCTTGTGGCTGGCCATAGTGAAAAAAGAAAAGAAAAGAAAACTGAGGGAATAAAAGAAGGCCAAGGCAATGCCACTCTTGTCATCCCGAAAGAGCTCTGATAAGCAAAGGATTTAAATGAAGTGATAAAAATCGTTGCCTTATCGCTCAGAGAGCTCATTATGCCACTCAATCCCCTTTAACGTTCTCCATATAGGGATATGAAGCACAAAACTGTACATCCTGTACTAACCCCAGAATTAGCAGAATATCCATAATATCAGCAAAGCTCTTTGCAGCTACCTGATCTGAGTCACAGCATCTGCTTTGATTCCAGATCAGCTTTGATGGGCAGATGCAATCAAAGCTTGATCAAACTGGAGCCTTGCATAGCCCTAGTCACAAAGTATGTCTGTGACTTCAGTGCTAATCCAGGTTTGATGGCTTCCTTGGGCAACATGGTTTCACCGAATGAACTCAACTGCTCCTTTATTTTTTAAGTTACTCATTCTTATATTCATTTCCCTTTGGACCTAAAAGGCACAATTTTCCAGAGCTAGTTGCTTTTTTTAAAATTAAATGAATTGACAACAGTGAGAAGCAGTTACATTAAATCTATAGGAGATGAATGATTAGCACTTGGCTGCCTGAGAGTTCAAAGTAGTTATATCTCTCCTCCAGAAGATGTTTATGATGGAGATAGCCAACATCTTCAGCCCTTCAACCCCAAATGTGGTCATCCAGATTTAAATAAGTATATGTTCAAATACATAAGCGTGGTGGGCAGCTTTTTCTGAGCATGCTTTGCTCAGAACTCTCAGCAAATCTTCAGCCCTATTGGCTAAGTGAGTAAAAGTGGAAACCATACATAATGGTGTGTAAAGGCTATCAAAGAGAATGATCATGCAATCTTAATTTCTCAGGTTGGTTTGACATTTTCTTCAATGTCATTGGCTACTTTCTTTCTTTCTGAATTGGTTCTTTTTCTCCCTTTTGAATCTTTCATAGTACTTGGTTTCAGGGGTGGGTTCTAACTTACCTTGCTGCCAGTTCACTTCCTCCCGCGCTGCATGGGTGCGTGCGCATGCGCAGTGCTGAAAACTCGGCTTCTCACGTGTGCAGAAATGAAAAACAAGATGGCAGCGCCTATGTGGCCGCCGAGAGAGCCGGTTCGGGGGTGTGGCCAGCCGGCCATCGCTCCCAGTTCAGCGAGCGGGGGGAAATTCCCGCTACCGGTTCTAAAGAACTGGTCTGAACCGGGAAGAACCCACCTCTGCTTGGTTTTATGTCTTTCCTTTTGTTTCCTTCTATTCTTAGTTCTTAGTGAAGAAGATGCAAAGAAGTAGAGAAGACCATGGCAGGTTCCTCTCTAGGTTCCTCATGGAGGAACCTAACATTGGCCCCCAAAAGCATACAGCACCATTAATCTTTTATCCAATATGCGCCACCCAAAAGCAAGGTTGCACACTTTAGCAGATGCATTGATAGACCTACATTTAAAGCAACACTCAATCATAGAACCAAACCAAATCTAAAACTTTACTATCTTGAGAGACTATCATCGCCTTTCAAAGAAAGCAATTATTTAAGAAATACATCTGGGAAATTCTATTTATGCTGCTCAGGCATCCCTGAAATTCTGAAGTGGTAGCTTCTACCATGTTGTGTTTGCCTATGTCTTTTAAAAAAAAATCAAATTCATATATTAATTATCTATTGTACTTTATTAAATAATTTAGTCTAAAACTCTTCCTTCATACTAGGTGTCCCAAATTATCTAATTAACTTTTACCTAGTCTTATAATCATTCAGTATAAACTGAAAGTATAATTGAATCAATGCTGCTGTTATTCTTTTTTCAATAAGCTTCTAATCTTCAACAGTTCCATTCAGAAAAAAAAATCAGAATAAATGTCTCCATATTGAAAACATTTGTAACTATTGATTTGGCTGATGCAGATAGTTAGAATTTTGCCTGTCTTTTCAACTTACTAAAATATGCAATATGTCATTAATACACTGGTGCTTTTAAAGAAAAATCAGATGTCACAGTAAGCAAAATGGATTGATTTGTCAATTCCAAGTCATTAGTGGCTTTCCTTTACAACTGTTCTTCCTTCCTATAAAAAATTTTATTTCAATCAAAAGGACAGAAGGGCCGCTTAGAATGTCTTCCTTCTTCTCACTGGATCAAAGTAATTTCACTGCTGCTGGATAGGGTCAACAACCTTTCTCATCCTGATACAACAGATATGTTGAACTTCAGCTCCCAACAAATCCAACAATCAAGACAACTGGGAACTGTGATCAACACATCTGGAGGGCATTAGTCAGGGAAAAGCTGACATAACACTCTTTGTGTTATTGACATAGGATAATGTATCATTCTTTGTATTCAGCTTCCTTGTGTATCAACACTGCCTCAAGCTTACCTTTCTCTATGTAACTTTGGTTGAGCTTTTCCTGTCTTTTTTTTTTAATTGGTTAAGTTCCCACCATCACTTAATGATGTGTCATCAGCAAGTGTATCTTTTGAAGTTGCACTTTTGAACCACCGAAGGTCATTCGTAAACACAGTAAACCAAACCTGAATCTCAATATTGATCTTTCCAATCTCACCGGTCATTACCTCCTCCTAGTCTCAAGTCTTCACTTTTGCTAACTCCTTCTGTTTCCTGACGGTAAACCAATTTTTTAATATTGACAATATTTATGTAGTTGTCATACACATGGGTTCCTGAGGGCAAATTATTTCTGGCTTTCATGTGGATTTGGAGGAGAAGTAAAGAGTACAGGGAACCTTCAGGTCTTGCTCTAATAATCTAGCCTTAAAAAGGCCAAAGATGTGTCTAATATACATTATTAAAGTCCCCAGGAGACGGATAAAAACTAAAAAAAAGTCTTACCCATATCAAGTTAGATTAAATCAGTGGTTCCCAACCTGTGGTATGTGTACCACTAGTGGTACGCGAGGGCCTTCCAGGTGGTACGCGAACACTTTCGGGGTCATGAACGATTTTTAGTTAGTTATTTTTTACTTCACAAAAATGTTTACTGCCTAACACAAGATAATCTGGCAACGATTTGCAACTGTTGCCACACGCCACCCACCTGGTCCCAGCGGCCCGAGAATCCAGTTGCTGGATGCGCGGGGCCAAAAAAGGAACGGTACAATTATGGAAATTTAGTTTCTCTGGAACCAGGTGGTACGCGGCGACTGTACGGGACCTCCAAGTGGTACTCGATCCCAAAAAGGTTGGGAACCACTGGATTAAATACATTGACATCTGTTGAAGAAATTATTAGTGATATTTTAACTAATTTCAATGGATCTTTTTTACAGGTATTTAAATCTGTATGATATACAATCTTGAATGCTTGATAAACAATAAAAATGTTCTATTAGAATTAGGACTATACAGGTGTATAGTCCTATACAGGACTATACATAAATTATTGACTAAAGATATATATCTGATTAATTGGCCAACTTTCCATTTTTTCTCTCTTGGTTTTCCTGCTTTAGTATAATTATTTTTAAAAATTTCAGCTGTGAAGCATCATTTCAGAAGGGACTTATAGACACTGTCTAAAAATAAAGTATGCCTTTGCCTTCAAAATTATGTTTCAGGTAGAAATTAGTAAATGTTCAATTAATCAAATATTATTTCTTTTGCTGAGAGATAGTTCTAAGCATTACTGAACATGCTTAAGGATGCAGAGTTCTCTACGAACTTCTTTAAGAAAGAAAAATTACAAGATAAGAAACAATGGTTGGAAATTAACCAAGGAAAGAAGCAACCTAGAACTCAATAGAAAATTCCTAATGAGGAGAACAATCAACCAATGGAATACCTTGCCTCCAGAAGTTGCGAGTGCTCCATCACTGGAGGCTTTCAAAAAGAGACTGGACAGTCACTTGTCTGAAATGGTATAGGACAGTGATGGCGAACCTTTTTTGGTTCGTGTGCCAAAAGGGGGGAGAATGCGGGGGATCACGTGTGTGCGTGCCCATACTCATAATTCCATGCACCCCCGCACATGCACGCATGACCCCCCTGTTCCCAGCATGCAACAGCACGCCCATTTTTCGCTCTCCCCAGGCTCCAGAGCCTTTCTAGGAGCCTGGGAAGGGCGAAAACGGCCTTCCCCACCCCCTCTGGAGGCTGGAAACAGCCTGTTTCCCGACTCCCAGTGGGCCCAGAAGGCCCAAAAATCAGCCAGCTGATGCACACATGCACGCCGGACCTGAGCTCGCGTGCCCACCGATATGGCTCCGCGTGCCACTTGTGGCACCCGTGCCATAGGTTCGCCATCACGGGTATAGGATCTCCTGCTTGGGCAAGGGGCTGGACTAGAAGACCTCCAAGGTCCCTGATGTCATTGTTGAATATTTATTAATAATGATTAATAATAATGATTCTGGTGGATAAACTGAAAATAATTTTGCAAGAATTTATTCATCAGTCTCAATGTGGGGTTTTATCTGAAAGAGAGTTAAGAGACAATATAATCTGTTGGACACGTTAGAATATTTGGAGCAACAAAATGAAAAGCATTGATTTTCTTAGATGTAGAGAAAGTCTTTTGAGAATTTGAATGGGGCATGTTCAAAGTTTTGGAAGATATGAACTTTGTAGAGAACTTTACAAAATGGGTAAAATCAATTTATATTTCACATAATATAATTATTAATGGACATCTAGCAAAACCTTATAAAATATAAAAAGAAACAAGGCAGCGATGCCCATGGTTTCGTCTCTTGTTTATTTTGGTTATTTTGTTATAATCTTAAATAGAATTTTTATAAAATAATGTACCATTGGTATATTTCATCAGAGAAATTGTGTACAATATAAAACTTCAAAAATTTATGTTGGAAATGTGAACAAGTAGGGATATTTTATCATGCTTGATACATGTGCAAAAAAGCTAGAAAATTTTGGATTGAAACACTGATTCGGAGAAAAATTAATATACAGATGACACCAGAGGTGTTTGCTTTAGGATTGAGGAATAAACAGTTGGGAAAAAATCATTGGATTTTTTTAAAAATATATTTAATATATGTTAATGGCAGTTAAATTATTGTATATACAAATAAAGATTTGGCAATGCCTTCAATGGAGGAATGGTTGATGAAGATGATGGAACTTGCTGAGATAGTGAAACTGACTTTGTTGACCAGAAAAAAAGATAATACTATATTTATTGCTGGAAGCCCCTTATGGAATTTTAATGTGAAACACAAAACAGAATAAAACAAAATAAACTCATGACTTATGGTTTTGATAATTAGGCAAGATAGAGTGTAGAAAGAAATATTCATGTAACTTTAGAGACAAAGATAAATTTATAATTGTACAGTACATATAACTGCTGTAAAGAAGATCGGAAGCCAATTCCTTGTATCTTTTTTCTTTCTTTTCTATTGTTTATTTTTTCTTTTCTTGCTCTTTTAGCTTGGTCTTTAAATCTTTTTCTTTTTACCTTATAAAATATAAAAAGTATAACATTTTCATGTCATGAGATCACCCCATGTATGTATGTGTTGCTATGTAACTACTTGTGAAAGGTTTGTTTGAACTGTGTTTTAATTGTCTTTTTATCCTATAATTGTATTTTTATTGTTGTAAGCCGCCCAGAGTCCCTTTGGGAGTTGGGCGGCATATAAATTTTATTAAAATAAAATAAAATAAATAAATAAATTTTACTTTTCTTTATATTAGTTTGTCTTTATTTTTAATATTTCTTTTAAATCCTTTTAATAAAATTATATTAAAAAGTTTTAAGCAGCGATTGTGAGAGGGATCTCGGAGTCCTGGTAGACAGCCAACTAAATATGAGCCAGCAGTGTGCAGCAGCAGCCAAAAAGGCCAACGCAGTCTTGAGCTGCATAAATAGAGGGATACAATCAAGGAGCAGAGAGGTACTAGTACCATTCTATAAAGCCTTGGTCAGACCACACCTAGAGTACTGCATCCAGTTTTGGTCACCACACTACAAAAAAGACATTGAAACTCTAGAGAAAGTGCAGAAGAGAGCAACCAGGATGATAAAGGGTCTGGAAAATAAAACATACGAAGAGCAGTTGTAGGAACTGAGCTTGGCCAGTCTAGCGAAGAGAAAGACCAGGGGTGACATGATAGCAGTGTTCCAATACTTGAGGGGATGCCACAGAGAGGAGGGGGTCAGGTCTCTATGGCACCAGAAAGCCAAACAAGGAATAATGGATGGAAGCTGACCAAGGAGAGATTCAACCTGGAAATGAGGAGAAACTTTCTGACGGTGAGAGCGATCAATCAGTGGAACAGCTTGCCAGCAGAGGTTGTGAGAGCCCCAACTTGTGACCTTCAAGGAGAGACTGGACTGCCATCTGTCTCAAATGGTGTAGGAACTCCTGCTTGAGCAGGGGGTTGGACTAGATGACCTACAAGGTCCCTTCCAACTCTAATAATAATAAAATCCAATTTTCATTTTATACCAGAGGTTGAGCACAAACCTTTCAAATTGCTCCTATTCCTTGCTTGAAACTGCCCCATGTTACAGATGGCCTTTCTCTACACTGGGTATAGTATTTTCTAATCTTCTGAGTAATCTTCAGCATAGAAGACCTCACAGAAGAGAAACATTGATGAAAAGCACTCAAGGCAATAAATGTCTGTTCTGTCAAAGAAAAATTGAACAGCATCCCAAAACTAAAAGGACCTTTCCCCCCCCAAAAAAGTACAACTGTTCTTTAACTAGAAAGCTGATGTAGAAATAATCTTATTTTAAGAAGCACCTCTTCTCTTAAAAAAAAATCTGAACAGTTTAGGGATATATGTGCACTAAAACATTTTTTAATGAAAAGAAACCAACAGTCCAAACCAAAAACTGATAAAATCCCATTATTTTTGTGTAAGCCAGTTTCTGTGCTACCTTTATAGGGATGAACAGCTGCAGAGACTTGTGGAGTGATGGTAAGGAAGATCTAAGACTGGATTATCCCAAACAAGAAAAGTCAAAGTTCGATTTCTAAACTGGAGCAAGCCTAGGGCCTTTGAGATGAAGTCCAAAGAACCGTGGGATTATACTGTTATTTATATTTCAATCAGACATGTGGCACTGAAACTGATATTGAATGATGCAGAGTGCTCCCTTGATGTTATACTTATGGTGTGAAAAAATACACCTGTTGTGGTGTGGAAAAAATCCATCTTTCATCTCCCACAAAGTAATGCTGGATAGAACTCTTGGAGGCTATGAAAATAACCTAGATGATTTGAAGTCCTGGGGGGATTTACTTTGCCACTGGTAAGGAATACAAGTTGGGACTATAACAATGTTCTTGCCCAGGAATAGCATGGATATCGTATTTCACTACCCCTTCCTCTTTCGTCGACTGTGCAACCTCAGTACAATGTGGGTGTATTACAGTGTGAAAAAATATGTGAGTGGGTTTTTTGGCACTCACATATTTGGCACTTTTTGGCAGATGAACATATTGCTGAACAAGTACCTATCATTTTAACTTTCAAGTTAAAATTGTGCCTACCGTCCCTGTCTTACTGTTCTATTGTCCTCATTTATCTGTACTTACTTTGCTTATGTTTATGTTTATACAGTACCTATACCTGCTATCTTGTACATGCTCAACAAACAAACAAATAAAATAAATAAATGTTCCTTGAAGCTGGTGTTTTGCTTCCCAGCAAAAGTGAATGAGACTACAGGAATAGTATAAGATCTCATTTTCTTTCTTTCTTGGGCTTAGTTATCAGCCATCACAGGAGAAAATAAATAAATAATAAACCATTGTAAGATCACTGTCAGCTAGACACAAGAACAGTTTTCCCCCCGAACGCCATCACTCTGCTAAACAAATAATTCCCTCACCACTGTCAAACTATTCACTAAGGCTGCATTACTATTACTATTAGTCTTCTCATCGTTCCTATCACCCATCTCCTCCCACTTATGACTGTATGACTGTATCTTGTAGCTTGTATCCTTACGATTTATATTAATATTGATTGTTTCCTGATTGCTTATTTGTACCCTATGACAATCATTAAGTGTTGTACCTCATGATTCTTGACAAATGTATCTTTTTTATGTACACTGAGAGCATATGCACCAAAGACAAATTCCTTGTGTGTCCAATCACACTTGGCCAATAAAGAATTCTATTCTATTCTATTCTATTCTATTCTATTCTATTCTATTCTATTCTATTCTATTCTATTCTATTCTATTCTATTCTATTCTATTCTGTCAGGGTAGCTTCGGAAGACCATTATTTAGAACTGAATTGTGGTCATCTATAGCCAGTCCTCAACTTACAACAGTTTGTTTAGTGATTGTTTGAATTTAATGGCACTGAAGAAAAAGTGCCATGACCCCTTTTCACACTTGTGACCATTGCAGCATCCCCATGGTCACGTGATAAAAATTCTGAAGCTTGCCAACTGACTCATATTTATCATGGTTGCACTGGGATGTGATATATGTGATCACCATTTGTGACCTTCTGGCAAGCAAAGTCAGTAGGGAAACCAGATTCACTTAACAGCCATGCTACTAACTTAACAATTGCAGTGATTCACTTAACAATGGTGGAAAGAAAGGTTGTAAAATGGGGCAACACTCACTTAACAACTGTCTCGCTTAGCAACATAAATTTTGGGCTCTATTGTGGCCATAAGTCAAGGACTGCCTATATTTCCATTGCTCTATTCCAGCGGTTCTCAACCTGGGGGTTGCGACCCCTTTGGGGGTCGAAACGACCATTTCACAAGGATCGGGAGACTTTGCCTGGATGCATGCGCAGAGGGGAAAAGAACCCAAATGTTGGCGGCGGGGTGGGGGTCACGGCGGCGGGTGCAACGGCGGAGTGGGGCGCGGTGGGGGCACTGTGGCGGGTCACAGGTCACAGCATTAGGAAGGTTGAGAACCACTGCTCTATTCCTTAGAAAGTTACCTTGGGAGAGAGTAGAAAGAAGATTAGACGTGAAATAGGAAAATATTTGGGAGATGAAACAAGTGGGTATTCAGTGCCCTGCCATTTTGAAGTCTTTAAAAAAAACACACCAAATCCAGACATGCACAAAATCAAAGCAACCAATCTTTCAGAGTGGAGGAGCATGTCCTTCAGATGTATTCTAAGAATTCAGAGTATCAACAAAACTCAACTGAAGCAAAGAACTGTATAAATTCCTGCTATCCAGATCGGCCTTTCCGCTTATGCATTTCTTTAAATATTTTTCATTCTTCATTATCTAATGCTAGAGCTCCAGCGTTTGGTTTTGATGAAGAAAACCACCCAGGAGTTTGAATGTTTATCTGATGTTGGCCCAGATTATCTGGTTCCTCAGGAGCCAATTTTTTCCTTGCTATATAAATCCATGGAAATGAATTATCTTGATTTGCTGTGTTTTTACTGTACTTTTTTTTGCTGCTAGAAACAGCTTCCATGTGAGAAGAAAACATTGCACTGAATTTAATCCATTATTACTTTTGATAGAAGGAGTGAAAATATGACGCACACTCCCAAATATATGCACAAAATATAATAATGAATTGTATTACTTTTCTATTGCATGCAATCTGTCAATTTGGTATATGTAGGTTGTACCAGGTGCTTAGGATACTTTGCTTCAAGAAATGTTTTGAACCATGCTCTGCCACTTGCATTTGACTTCCACAACAAAAGACCTTTCTCTCAGCATTGTATCCACACACAATTGCTGACCAATGACCTGAAGATGACAGTAGAAAGGAGCAACCGGTCTGAATGAGCTGAGAGTTGTAGTAAGTTGGGTATGCAAAAGTCTTTGTACGAAAGTCAGAAAATAAACCCAACAACCCAAGGAAACAAAGGAGAATTGTCAAAATGTTGATTTGTTTTAGAAACCAGACCAGTTGTATTCAAAACTTTGAATTGCTTGAAAGGAATCTAAAAGCATCCAAACACTTCAGGAGGTATCTCTTTCTTGAATGGTTAAGGATGCATGTTAATTATAGTGAGAATTTGTTTGAACATTCTGTTTCCAGACCCATTATGAATCTTGTCATTCTTAAAGATCTAGTCAACACCAGTCATGGGAAGACATCATAGAGATTTGCTTGTGGTGCCCACTGACATTCTCTGGCTTTTCTTTGTATATTTTTTCAACATACTGATCTTTTTTATTACAGATTTTTGGCATGTAGGTATTCTACTTTTCAATACTTTTTTCTCCTGTAGGATTTCTTCTTCTATAGACTTCCTATCTGTGCATAATCTTATGGCTTCTTGCTCTACCATTAACAGCATTAATGGACTTCAACTTTTGTATCTTTAAAGCTTTTTGAAAACCAACTCAATTTTTCTTTTTCTAAAAATTGTTTGTATTTTCCAGCACCCTAATAGTGGTGTGTTCCACGATACCAGGAAATACTTACTTGGATTCAAGCAATTAATGTAGGGGCATCAATGAGGTGTATGTAAAAAAAAATGTCAAGATGGTAGCCATCTCTGTATGTCCCTTTCTTCATGTGTTTTGCATGCCACATATAGGAAAAAGAGAAGGGGCTTTGATAACACGTTCTTGGCTGCCGTCTTGACTTTTTGCTCACTTATGTCAGTACCTGTGCTTGAAAATCAAGAAAAAAGGGGGCAGACAAGCAAGGATATCTCATTCTCAACCAACCATGGTGTTATCAGCACATTTTGCTAAACATCCAAATAAATGTATATGAATGCAAATGTTCGAAGGCATGTAATATAGGGATAAGAGTTTTGTTAGATCAAGTTAATAACTACCGGTAAGTAGAAATATTTAGTTCTGACCATTTTTGATCTGGTTTTAAGGCATGTCTAGGATTAGATGGTATGAAATATAAATGTAATTAATTTTTGTGTTGGAAAAGACCATGCTGTATTTTAATTGCCTAGCAGATATCTAAGTGCCATGTGATGCAAAGCTATTTCATCATCATTTAGTAAGAGGGAGTAATATAAATAGAATAGAATAGAATAGCACTTTTTATTGGCCAAGTATGATTGGACACACAAGGAATTTGTCTTGGTGCATATGCTCTCAGTGTACATAAAAGAAAAGATACATTTGTCAAGAATCATAAGGTACAACACAATGATAGTCCAGGTACAATTACTCAATAAATTAATCAATTAATCAATAAAAACAATAAAATTAATCTTCCAAAATTTGTGCCATGTTATTTAAACAGAAATGCATATGATAAAGAGGTAGTAAAAATGATCACCACACTTTTTGTTATAGTAAATTTATTTGCTTTAAGTATAAACATTTTACTTTTTATTGGAAAAGAAAGTTTCGAAAAGCTACATTCGGAGTATAAGACGCATCCAAATTTTCAGCCTCTTTTAAGGGGGGGAAAGGTGCGCCTTATACTCCAAAAAATATGTTATATGATTGTGCTTATGTGTTTTTTATATCACAAATGCCACTATAGGATAGTGAAAAAGGCCAAACACAAACTTCACAAAAGGGATACTTCTTGCCTATAGGGTTTCTGCCTTCTCCAGTAACTATTCTGAATATAAGTCATAACGTCTCATAGCATCAATACTTTATAATATATACTGTATGTATGTACGTACTGTTAACCCCCACCCTTTCCAACAGCTCCATCATACCAAACCACAGCAGGCCCTCTGTTTTCCAACTGGGCATTAAGGCTGCCAGTTAAAAGATACCATGCTGAAAATCAAAATCCAGAGGAAGAATGACCAACGCCTTTCTATTCAAGGAAAAGAGATAGAGTAATGTGGATTTAGAGTGAAATTCCAAGATCCTAGTAGTCAGGTACAAAATTAATCTATATACAAATGGATGAAAAAGTTTAAAAATAAAGAAGTGAAGTCTGAAACCCAATAACAAGTCATATAACAATACTATAAAAAAAACAGAAAGAAAAAGAAGGTACAAAAATTAAGAGAGACTGAATAAATTTCATATGAGAATAGAAGACAAGCTTTAGAAATGAATATTCATGTAAAACTGTTTTCAAAGCAAAAAAATCTCACCTGATGGAGCACAAGTAAGATTTCACTAAAGTGATAGTCATAAAGATTTTCTGAAGCTATGCAATATACCCATGGAATACTCAGCACTGAAAAATGGAATCGAGTATAAAACTATTAAAAGCAAAACTCAATCAATATAATAATGAAGCTTGTTCCCATGTTCGACAGAAGATAGATTTTTCATCTATCCGTGTAAGGCTTTGTCCATTCTGTGTTAAGAGAGATAAAACTATGTGAAATCTTGTGAAGTAATTTTGAATTGTTTTCCTCCTCCCTCTGCCTCTCTTTAGCATACTGTGTACCGGATGTAGACCAAATGAATATTCTTCCATAATATAATGCCACAGATTGAGAGTTCTGCATAACTGTAGATGAACCTAAATGCACCCATGCTTTTTTGGAAGCATTCTGAGGTCAGGGTACACCAGCTTTAGAAAATGTTAGCCTCCCTGGTGGTGATATGAGAAAAAGAATCAAAATCTGTTGGGGTGAGAATAAATCTCATAGAGGCGATTTGGATCTTTGCTTGGAATTCAGACAGTTAGAAATAAAGCCGAGATTAAAGTCTAATAGAAATATTTATTTCGGTACAAAAACAATAAATCCTGAATAATTACATCTTTGCTAAGAAAATGCGACCGTTCCGGTCAAGAGCCAAGTCAAAAGTGATTAATGGTGGATCAGGAATGTGGACATGCGTACAAGATCATATCACGTGTTCTGCTTGTATTGGAATATACCATAATATTAGAATAGGGGTGCATCACCCTGCATAGACATACAACTGACAATATTCACTATGTGACAAAATCATACTTACCTTTCTAAAATCAGAGTTCTTCTCCCAGTCTGGAGAGACAAAGTCAAAGAATCCTATCAAATTTAAAGTTTTCAAAACAACAGCAGCAGCAGCAGCAACAACAAAAATCCTGCCATAAATAACTTTTAGAGTTGAAATCTAAACTCAGGACCTCAAAATTATTTTTTAAAACAGTGAAAGGCACACCACAAAAAGATGCAATAAATTTACATAACTGGCAGGATTATCAATTTAGTAGGAATATCAAGCAACAATATACGGAAAATATGGTTCCTTCCTCTCATTTTAAATCCTGCATAATCAAAGCCCTGAATCATATGAAATAGTCTTAATTCATCTATGTGTAACCCAGGTATGTAGCAAAACGTATGTCACCCAGCACTTGCCTTCAGAACAGCATTCCCCCTGAGATCTATAGAGGCCCAATTCTTTTTCTTCTTGAAAGGATCTTTGAAAACCTGATTTTTTCCCCCTCAAGCCCTGGGCCAGGACATCATACGAGCCCGCTTCTGAATCTGAGTCATGGCTGTTAGGTTATGTGTGTTCTCTCCTTCTCCTGACACACAGTGTTAAGTTGTGACTGTATTATTTTAACCTTTATAAGGAGTCATGTGTGAGTGGGCGGCAGGTGAAGTTGAATTTATAAATCACAGACACATAGATAGACTGATGTCAAAAAGCTAAGCAGCATTGGCACAAATAGCACCTGAAAGGGAATCCATAGGTGATATCAGGATTATGAGCTTGAAAGTTGAAAGAATGACTTAGAAACAGTTGTCAGAAGAATAGCTTAGAGTCCCAGTTTGAGCTAGAGTTATGCAAGAACAAATCAGAATGAAATCTAAGCATGCTGTGTGGAAAGGAGAAGATTTATTTATTCCCCAAAGCAAAAAGGTTCGGTTCTGGGGGTACAATGAGGTATAGAGAGGTTGTTTTATAGGATCCTTGGTGTGGGCTCGAGGGGTGTGGGTTTTGTTTCTAGTATGTGACTGTTACGTACTGCCGTATGGCGCACAGATTTGCATAGCCGCCGCTGCAGCTTTGGAGAAATAAAGGTGCTGAATCGTTCCTGAGTGTCGCTCATTCTTTCCCGCGTGAATCTAACAGTGACACCTGAGTGGAATGGGTGTGTGTACATGTTGGTTCTATGTGTAACTCTATCAAAATGTCAATCTTGATTGTCCCTCCTTGTGTCTATTGACTTGCCTTAGTTGTCTTGATGATATCTGGGCAGCCTATTTGTGGGTTTGGGGGAAGTGTGGATGAATGTGTTCTTTGGTTAATTACTCTTGCACAGGTAATTGTTTTTACTATTTATGGGTTGCTTGCTTAGCGGAGATGTGCTTTCAGTGATCCTCGCAGCGATCTTCGTTAAAATGCTCCTATTCGATTGCAACATAGTATCTAATCTTGGTCAATTGTTTGAGACAGTGGGGTAAAGAATCTCCTATGATTATTATCGATTATTAAAATTCTTCCCACACAATTAATGGGGAAATCAATTCTGTATTGTCACCAAGGAAACTACCTGGGTATGCCTGTGTAGTCACAAGACACTTGTATCTCCCTCATCGCCCAAAATGATAAAGGAGGAAGAAAAGAAGAAGAAAAGAACTCACTAAGAATAAAGCATTTCTTAAAAAGAGGATTTATTTTTTAAATGAGCATGGGTTTCTCCTTCACTTTGATACCCAGTATACCAAAATCTGGAAAGAGATATATCAGGACCAGGATGTTGCAGTTTGTCAGAGCATTTGGTCCATCCTTGCCCACTTTTACACAGGTTTAAGAATGTAATTTCTGCATAGGGATAGAGCAGGTGTGTCAAACTCAAGGCCCACAGGCCGGATCTGTCCTGCAGGGTACTTAGATCTGGCCCGCGGGGCTGCCCTGGAAACAACAAAGAACCGGCCTGCGGTGCCTCTGCCAGATAAAATTGAGCTCAGGAAGGCTGCACACAGCCGTCCCAGGCTCCATTTTTCGCTGTGCCCACCTCCTGCCACCCTCTGCTAGTGAAAATGGGGGGGGGGCAGTTTTTGCTGGCAGAGGGTGGCAGGAGGCCATTGTGACTGAAAATGCAGCTCAGGAGTCTGTTTTCGCTGGCAGAGTACTCCGGCCACCATAGACACCCTCGACACGAGTGCCGACAAGCTGGCCACACCCACTCTGACCACGCGCACCCCGCCCCTCAAGGTCAAACACAACCCTGATGCAGCCCTTAATGAAATCAAGTTTGACACCCCTGGGATAGAGAATTTCTTATTTTCAAGGGTCTCAGTAATTAATGGTCAAGAGTGCTAAATATTTATGTTATTATTAAGAAGTGGTGAAAAATTAAACCCAATTGGACAAATAGCTTTATTCTTCTAAACAACTCCTGCAGTAATAAACCATTTCTTCAAGGGGGAAAAAAAGTAAAAGTAAAACCTATACAGAAAAATGGCATTAAAATTAAATTCCTGTCTGCAACAAAATCCCCCAGCCAAACTGTTCAAGTAGGCAGCCAAGCAAAAGGAAATGGTAACATATTTTTTGCAGAATTTACACTTTTCCTGCTATTGATGGAACACACAGTTCCGTGCATGGATTACTGGATCAGGGCACTGAAGTCAGTAATATTCCATGGAAACAAAAGGCAAAAGGAATAACTCCCATGTAACTTTTGAATGCAGAATTCTATCCATAAAATGAATTAGGCACAGTGTCAGCAATGAAGTATCGCTCCTCTCCACTTAAGTCATATGTTTATACTAGGACTAGTTTGGTTTATATGCTGCTTTTCCACTGTAGGCTGTGCCCAAAGTAGCTTAAAAGAAACATCCCCTTTGGAAAAACAAGACAAAAGAATTAAAATAACGGTGAGAATAAATGATAATTTAAATACGTTAATCTAAGTTTACACTGAAAAAAGACAAAACAACATTGAAATTAACACACTGAAAAGCTACTGCTTAGGATGAGCACTTGACCCGCTGTTCTCAAAGTAGCTACACAGTCTGGCTTAAATACAGTTCGGAGCAGGGTGGGCTCTTTTTGCTGGCCTAAATGAATCACTACTGGCTGCCTTGTCTGTACTCCATGGGGGATTGGCAGCGGTAAGAGGAAAATGCTGGAGAATGACCATAGTAGGAAGTCCTTTTCCATCGTTCAGGTGTTCCAGCAGCTAGAATACTTTTCTATATCTTTCCCACCTAATATTTTGCTCTTTGCCCTAGACCAGTGTTTCCCAACCTTGGCAACTTGAAGATATCCGGACTTCAACTCTCAGAATTCCCCAGCCAGCATTCGCTGGCTGGGGAATTCTGGGAGTTGAAGTCCAGATATCTTCAAGTTGCCAAGGTTGGGAAACACTGCTCTAGACCCTCAATTGGAACAAATAATCCATGTGTTTATTAGACACACCGCCTCTGCACTGCAAAAACCTAAACCATGAGTTATTATTTGGATTCTCAGCCCCAGATCTGGTGGCTAGTTTGGGTCACCTCAAAATTCAGTTGAATTGTTGTTAGATGCTGCATCTTTCAATAGATGATTATCACAATATTAACAGGGGAGTGCTATTCTGCTCCCATTCTTGCCATTTGTCAAACATCTATCCAAACTCTACTTCTGTATACAGTGTTTTCCTAGAAATCTAACTTTTTTCCCCAAGTCCACGGCTTATTATTGAAAAGTTGTTCTAAGTCTCACCTAAAGAGAAGAACTCAATACACTGTCACATAGGGCCAATCTAAGGCACTTTAATTTTTAAGAGGACAAGGTGGTGCCTTTCCTCCCATTCTCAGCAGCAGAACTGGTTGATTAAGTTTGTACTGTTACCCAATTAAAATATTATCTGGTATGTTAACAAGCAGAAAAACCCCTGAGTTTTCTTTTTTTGCAGACTGCAATAAATGGGACCAAAAGCAATTCCCCTAATTCCCTATTCCAGAAGTTACTCTTCTTCATCCATTCTTTTATAGATTCATTTTAACTTTGTGATCATGGGCTGATGTTCTCTTGGAGAAATCTGTAGTATAAAGCAGAGTTCACGCTTCTTTAAATGGAAGCAAGTTATCAAGATTCGAAGCCAGCAAAATAACTCAAACCATGACCTTGCTACGTCTACATTTGATAGTTGGTATGAGGTTCTTACTGTGGGATGTTTTGGGTTTGGTTTTCTCCAAATATAATGATACCCACATAATCCAAAATTTTCCACTTTTGACTCATCTGTCCACAGAACATTACACCAGCAGTTGGAGAATCACCCAGGTACTGTTTAGCAAACTTGAGATGAGCCTCAATACCCTTCTTAACAAGCATTGGTTTCTGCCTTTGTAGTCTCCTACAAAACATATTTGTATGCAGGGTTTTTCCTCCCAACTTCACCTCAAATTCCAAATCAATTCCAAAGGTGAACTGGGTGATTCTGGTTGCTGCAAAAAGTGATGCCACTTGTATGGCTTTTCATCATATGAATGATGCTGAATTTGCCAGAGTTTCTCTGTTGTTATTTTAAGATATGGCATCCTCCTCTTGTATAAATTTGTTTTGAGTCACACTCAATTTAACTCGCAAATAGGCAGATGTATAAGTTTTAGCATAAGTGTAACTTTAGAATGATTAATGCAGTGCACAGGATCTTTTCATTTACCACTGGCATGGAAAAAGCTAACTAGTACTAATGAATCATCAATTATGTGATGGAGCCATCTTTCTAACTCCACCAAAACACAAGACTGATTTAATTTGTACTGAAGTTTTGAATGTCTATATTTTTTATGGCAGAATCTTTTGATATTGGTGTCTAATGTTTCTTTTGAAAAACTCTTCAAAGTCTTGTAGAAGGCAAAATTACGCTTCCCTCTTTCCTAACAAAAACGAAGTATTTATTCAGAGCCAGTAATATGTAAACTTGGGAGCAAAATAAGTGCTTTTTGTTATCATAACCACTGAAATTATTTTTCTCTAATGTGATCTATAGCACTTTGCAGTTGGATTTTATTACTAAAGCAGTAAGAAGCCATTTCAGCAAATTGTCAGATGATAGTATATATAATATATTTTACAGGTTTCTTGTTTACTGAAAACTTCAACTTCAGATAGGCTGTTCTTCAAAACTCTCTTCCAACTTTGGACTAAAGTAGGGGATTCATCACATTCATCATTGGAGGTTGGATTGTCCTCTTAAAATTTAATTTACTTAAGTAATAATTAAATACATGTCTTGGTGGCAGCATTTGGAAGGAATATGGGAAGTCTATGAAGTTTCTGAGGACTGCTGAAGGCCTTGAGGTAATAATCATATGATGCTGAACAATATAGGAAGATTGTAGTGAGGGAGCTGAGAAAACACTTTGTACATCAAAGGTTCCAGGTTCAATCCTTAGTATCTTTGTAAAGGTCTGGAAAAACTCCCTCTGGAATCCCGGGATTTGTTTCCATTTATTGTCAACAATCTGGATTTCATGGACCAGCAGATGTATTTCTAAAAGCTTGCATCTCAGCCAGCTTCAAAGTATCCCTCCTAAACTGGAATAGAAAATAATCAGAAAAATCATGGGACGAAGAACCTATTATTCTTCAAAGGAAGAAGTAAAAATCTTTCCCATAATGTTTCCCATTTCAAACTGCAAAATTCCCCCCTCATCCTTCTCCTTCCCTTCCTCTCATCTCAGTAACCAATTTTACAAAGCTGATCCTAGTCAACCACCGATGTATCACTATCTAAAGCAGTAGGTACCTGTACTATCTAAAACAGTATGTGGGAATGATCTTGGGAGACAGGGGAAAAAGCTACAGCCAGGGGAACAGTCAGATAAGAGGCATCTTAGCCAATAGTGGGTTCTAAAATCTGTTGCTACCGGTTTGCGTGTGAGCTCGTGCATGCACAGAAGCATTCTGGGCAGGTGGGCGGAGCCTCCCACCACCGCTACCAGTTCGCAGAACCAGGCCGAACCGGGAGCAACCCACCGCTGATCTTAGCCCACAGAAGGAATGTAGGCATGGCAAGTGCCTCCCTAGTTTCTTGGGCTGTAAAGGGGACAGGCGAGAAATGTTCATTCAGACTTGCAAGATTCTGTGAATGTAACTTTACAATAAGGTAGAATTAGTTCGTCGGGGCCTGCTTCCTGTTTGGAGTACTTCACAGTCTGATGCTACTGCTGTCACGGTTCTGGTTTTGATGTCTATTTCACTCCAAGCAAACTCATGTAAGTTAACATTTGTTCTCAAAGGAAAAGTAAAATATAAATGGTAAAATAAATAAAGTTTCCCTATAACAGGTAGATTAACCACATCTTCAGACTGTCATATTTTCTTGAAAATTAGATAGAACTCTAGGGTCTTTTGGAACCCAGTTACTGCAAGGGGACAAACAATGCATGAGGAAATGACATATTACCCAATCTGTTGTCTCTCCTAAAGAACTGAGAAAAATTCTCCATAATTTTCCTGTCTTTCTTCACACTCCTCAGGGCATTCTGCTTATTATATTCCTCTGTAAAATGGTGGGCAATCTATCTTCACAGGTTACATGTGATTCCTGAGATCCTTTTTTTGCCGATTCCTCCCAGAATGTGATTCCCAACATCCCAGTGGTGCCATTTCATGCCACCTCAAGGCAGAAACATATGAGAACTGTACGGCAAGCACTAAAAGACAAATTTTGTTTTTATTTGGTGATGTGCCTTGTCACAGTGTGAATATTGTCAGTGGCATGTATATGCAGGAAGCTGCATCCCTATCTATTATAATGGTACATTCCTACCACGTGATATAATATTCTTGTACGCATGTGTGCATTCCTAAATCTCCATTCTCCCCTTCTTGACTTGGCTCTCGACTGATAAAGTCGCATTTTATAGCAGAGATGTAAACAATCAGAATTTATTGTTTTTGTATCAAAATAAATATTTTAATTAGACTTTTAAACTTCGGTTTTATTTCTAAATGTTTGAATTCCGGGAGAAAGATCTATTTCGCCTCTGTGAGATTAATTCTCACTTCGTCATGCCTCCCCACAAAAATCATTGTGTAGTACCAGGTACCAAAAGGAGGCTCATCATTGCCCTATAAGTCTTACGTTTTTTTGCTTTTGCTTGCATAATCTTTTATTTCTTTTTATAATTAACTTACATATAAATAAAGTAATAAAGCTCTGGCATATTTAATAATTTCATGGAAGAAGGAATTCTGGACACTTTCCTTCCTTCTGAGCAGCATCTACTAAATCTAAGAGATTCATTTTCCCTTGCCCTCAGTTTCTGTTTCACTTAGCTCCTTCCATTCCATTTCTATCTCTCTTCTTCGCTGGCAAAGAGTCTCTCTTGCATCAATTATGTGCAAATAGATGGTACAACAGGACTTTTCGTTGCAATGTCCTTTCTACTTAAACAGAATCCCTGGGGGGGCCAACCGCAAATTACATGCAAATGTATATAAAGGAAAGCAGATTTGGAAGATTGTGTTTTCTGAGCCCTGGGCAAATCAGTTAGTATTTTCCATTTGGTAATGACTGAAAATTGCTGTTGACCAAAAAATAATAAAAATAATTTTTTTCCCTCCAGTCAATAAGCCCACTGAGATCAGGTTTTTGGGCAAGCATTCTTAAGTTTTCAAACCATTTATTTAGATTGCACTCTAATTATCATTTTCCATAGTTTGTAAGTGGAATGCGATTCAGTATGATAGCCTATGATTTGATCAATTTGTATTATATTGTGTGCTGAGAAAAACATTTGATGGTCTATAATACTTGAGGAAGAGTTATTTCACTGAGATAATTTCTTCTACATAATGTAGGAGGATATCCAGGTAAATACTGAACAAATTCTGTGTTCACTTATTTGGAAGAGAGTGCCACTAAATCCAGCAGATTGTGTTTAAAATACAGAAATAGGTTATACTGCAAGATCGCAATTTCATGTCCATAGATAGGTAAGGAAACTATGTCGAGCTCAGTGTAAAGTACACAATTTTGAATTACATTGTTCATCCTCAGCGGCGGGTTGCTCCCTTACCGGTGCCGGTGCGCTGCGCGCGCATCTCCACACTTCGGGTGCACACGCGCTTGCTACATGCATGCGCCCTCTCACACAATTTTGCTTCTGCGCATGCGCGGAAGCAAAATCTCGCCAAAATATCTCTCTCTCTCGCACGTCCCCTTGCAAGATTTCGGTGCGATTTTGCTTCCACGCATGCGCAGAAGCAAAATCGGCCAAAAATTCATGGAAAAAAATGGCGACGCACGCGATGGACCGGCAGAGAGGGCTCCGGAGCGGTCGTGCGCACATTGCGCAATCGGCCGCTCCCTACCAGAGCTGTGCACCGGGCAGCTCCGACAGGAACCCACTTCTGTTCATCCTATTTCAGCTCATTTTTGAAGTGTCCATGACTCCCAAATCTTCTGGAACATGCTGCTTATTACCTGAAATTGATGTGAATAATTCTGGAAGTACCGTATTTTTCAGAGTATAAGATGTACTGGAGTATAAGACGCACCTTAGTTTTGGGGGAGGAAAATAGGGAAAAAAATATACCTACCAGGTATTTATCTCGCTAGCATCCTTAGTCTGTTCAGCTTCAGCACATTATTTTATCCCCTGGTTAGGACTGAAAAAAGTATTCTTCGAAGGGAGTAGGAATGAAAACAAGCCTGCAAAGACTTAGGGCTGGAAAAAAATTTCTTTGGAGGGAGTAGAAATAAAAAACTGCTGCAAGCTGGTAAGATCGTTAGCACCTTGTTATGGCTGAAAAGACCTTTTTCAGAGGGAGTAGGAATGAAAACAAGCCTGCAAAGTCTTAGGGCTGGAGTAGGAAGCCGGGAAGATCGTTAGCACTTCGTTAGGGCTGGGGAAAAAAGCTTCGAAAAAGCTACATTCGGAGTATAAGACGCACCCAAATTTTCAGCCTCTTTTAGGGAGGAAAAAGGTGTGTCTTATACTCTGAAAAATACGGTAGATACTAAGTTCAATAGCATAGCTACAACACAACAATGGGCAAAGAACAAAGGTGGAGACTTTCAAAAATAGCATAGTAAGATTAAGAAATTATTTATGAGTGTCTTCAGGAGCTGCACATTTCTCTTAAAGAACAGCTGTTAATGGATTTCTACTAAGATACTTGTTAGATATCATTTCTGGCCAGGGCTTATGCAACCTTGAGAAGAGGGATTATGTTCTTATTGATAATGGTGGCTGTCCTAGCTTTTTGCAAATCTTTAAACAAGACCTTGATAAAAGTGGTTGCATGTCCTTTAAAAAGATAGCTTATTTTTATATTCATTAGTGCTGTGATAAGCTCTGTTATCTGAAGACAAGGCATTTTTTCTTCCCCATTGTATGTGATAAGACACGTAAACCTCCTTAGAACCTAAAACCAAAAATTTAAGACATACCTTCAAACACAGTACAGAAACTAGCTGGCAACTGTCTGTTTAAAATCCATTACCTGATGCAATTGGATTCATCTCAGAGTCAAACAGAGCCAAAATCAAAGTGCAAAAGAGATTCTCAGAAGTTAACTGCTGGTGCCCTGCAGAACTGTATTGGATTACACCCCATATCATCTGTACTGTCTGGAGATGATAACAATTGTAAGCTGATACATCTGGAGGGCTCTAGGTGGATGCTGGCAGGGGTACAAAGTAATGCTGGCATACTGAGAATATTCTCGATATCAACACAATGCACCACCAAGTCTTAATATATTCTTTGGCTCTCAGCCTGTTCTCAGTTCTCTAACAAGTCATTAATTTCTGGTTAAGACCACCCTAGAGGACACTCTTCTTTTATACAATCAGGACATGTTATAACCTAAATTGTGTTGCTGTTGTTTCCTCTTCAAAAAATTGAAAAGGTTATATATGGTGTTTGAAAGACAGACGATAGCTCTCTGATTCCCAATGCAAGTGTTGACTTTGTTGCTTATATAGCCCTGAATGTACAATGGTTTGCAAGTAAAAGACAGTTTTGTACCCCGTTTCCCCCACAATAAGACATCCCCTGATAATAAGCCCAATCGGGCTTTTGAGTGCATGGCAATAAGGCCAAGTACTTATTTCAGGGTTCAGGGAAACACGGTATCAGTTGTCAGTCCTGTATTTCATGTCAGTTATGTGCTGGTTTTAGCACTGATTGGAAATAGTAGGGTTTTTTTTTATGAAGGGAGAAACAAGTTCAAAATGTTTTTAAGATTGGTTTAAGGTGGAAGTACTTTCCTACCAACAATCTCAGAAAATCAATTCACATAATTATCCACATCAGCCACCTAGGGACAATCCCCATGTTACATAGTTGAGTTATGCAGAGGAAGCATGTCCCTGAATACGAACACTGAAGAGAGAGATATTGCGCCAATATTTGCTTATTGGATGTCTAAATAACCACTTTTGTTCTGTTCCAGCAATACTTTTTGCTTGTTCTGATCAGATATGAATTTTATATACTGTATGTTGAACAATATTCCTAGCTAGTTCCTGAACCATCAGCTACACAGGCTGCTTACCTGCTTCAACAGTTAAATTAAATACAACCAATACCTTTTATCCTTCTGAAAGATCGTATCGAGATAAGCAGCATTGGCTTGTATCCTGAGCATCTGTGAGTCTAGAATGCTACTTATGGGATGCTATTGTCAGTGAAGGGGGAGAATGAGATTTTCCTAAGACATATATGAGTACCCAAGAGTAAACCCCTGTTGAGCTCAATAAAACTTATTCTCAGATAAGCAATATAAGAACGATTTCAGCCTTAGCTTTTAGGATGCCAAAGCATTATGTCATTTCCACTTCAAAACCAATGTATGTTTAGTATTAAGTCCTCGCAGTTACGACCGCACCAGCTGCTAGTTAAGCCTGATTGGCTCTGACATGAGTAGCCGGCAAGCGGGAAATTGGAGCCCTGCCATTGGTTGAGAGTTTGACAGCTCCAGTATAAAAGGAGCTGTCAAGACGCCTGTTCTCTGTTCTGTTTCTGTGGTGCTGAAATAAAGGTTGCTGTTTGCTGTTCACTTCTGAGTCTGCCTCCGTTCCTGTCAGTTTCACTCGCCGATTTAATACTGGCGACAAAGGTGGGATTAAAAGTCTGAAGGAACGCACGGAAGCCAGACTTATTAAGAGCGAGTCACTAGAGCTGAGCCATGAGCTGAATTGGTCACCGGCCGGGCGACGAGAGGTTGCTGAACGCTGACTGAAAAAAACATCCTTCTCAGGATGACTACTCTACCAGCTTTCGAACCCTCCATTCGAACCCTCGACAGAGACCTGGGACGATTATCTAACCCGATTATCTAACCCGATTCGAGTGCATCCTAAGGGTGATTGGTTCCGTGGGAGACACTGATTGAAAAATTAAGAAACCACTACTCTCCAGCTCCTTTGCGCATCGCCAGGAGGCATGTGTTCCATCAGTGGTTCCAGAAAGAAGGCGAATCAATTAATGATTATATAGCTGCCCTTAGAACTGCCGCTGTCAACTGTGAATTCTCAGATCTTGATGATCTCTCCTGGACCAACTCATTTGCGGAGTGCAAGATCTGAGACTCCAGCACCATTTACTGGCCCAAAAAGAGCTGACCCTCATGGCAGCACTAGATGAAGCCAGGGCTTCTGAGCTATCAGAGAAATCCGCCACGGAAATGCAGCATTCCCGACCACTGACAGCTCAACCTAGGAACCAATCGATGCATTATGAGGACACTGAATTAGATGTCCCCTCAGATGAAGAAGCAGATGTTGGCCGCCTCCAAACCACATGCGGGAAATTTACCTCAGGTGACCTCAGGCAGCTTGCCTTGGCTGTGGTGGGAACCACAGTCGAGCTGACTGCAGGTTCAGAAGCACCATCTGCCGCCGCTGTGGCAAGAAAGGGCACCTGTCCAGGTTGTGCAGAGCCTCCCTACGTTCCTCCAATCAACCTCCAGCACCTGCCTACCCGCCAAGATCTTCGCTTGCCTACCAGCCAAGATCCAACAGGAGACCTCCTCCCACAAGAGATGACTGTTTCTCCATCTCCAGAACCACCCAGCCTCACACCATGGCCGTGAGCCAGACAACTGTCCAATTCACCTCACAAACTCTTTGTCACTGTCCACCTCGAAGGCCAGCCATGCAAGATGGAGGTCGACACGGGGTCCTCCAAATCTTTGCTTTCTTGGGCAACCATCAATCAATTACTGTCTAACTTCAACAAACAATGCCTTCAACCCTGTTTAGTGTCCTTAAAGACTACCAGGGCAAACCCTACTGTGGGTTGTGGGTCTTTTCATGTCTGTCATGCAGGTTTCCAAGGGGAGCCACCTCTCATTGTGAACGGCCAGCTGTCATCGCTCCTGCGGCTAGACTGGTTTTCTGCCCTCGGCCTCACTGTCACCAGCTGGCCTTAGGCTGTGGAAGGACAAATGTTGCATTGGGGTCCCCAAGGTGGAGTTCTTGGGGTTCCTTATTGACGCTGAGGATATTCACCCAACACCCTCCAAAATTGAGGCCATTCGGCTCACTCCTCCCCCTTCATCCAGGGCCCAGCTCCAGGCTTTCCTGGGCTTACTTAATTTTTATTCTGTATTCCTCCCTCATAAGGCCTCTGTAGCTGAGCCCCTGCATCACTTACTTGATGCTAAGACTGCCTGGCATTGGGGACATTCTGAGGCTAAGGTCTTCCAGGCTGTCAAAGATCTCCTTACTTCCAAGGCTGTCTTGGTTCAATATAGCGACAGTCTTCCCTTAGTCTTAGCTTGTGATGCATTCTCTTATGGGGTGGGCGCAGTCCTGAGTTATGTTTTTCCCAATGGCTCAGAGGCCCCTCTAGCATACTACTCTCGCATTCTTTCCATGGCTGAACCTAATTATAGCCAACTGGATATGCTTGTGTCTCTGGCATATGTAAGTTTCATGACTATCTTTATGGCCATTTCTTTCACTTGGTCACTGACCACCAACCTCTCCTGAGGTTAATTGCCAGCAACAGACAGATCCCTCACATCCTCTCACCCCACATGTCCCGGTGGCCTCAGTTTCTCCCCTCCTATTTGTACCAGCTGCACTATCACCCTGGTTGCCAGATGGGCCATGCTGATGCCCTGAGCTGCTGCCCCTTGCCCCTTCCCATCATTGACCCTGCTCCGACATCTCCTGTTTTGCTTGTTGATGAGCTCCAGGGCCCAGTTACTGCTGCCCACATTGCTTCCCAATCAGGCGCAGACCCTCTAATCACTCAGGTTTTAGACTGGGTGCACAGGGGTTGGCCCTCAGTATCACCCGCCCCAGAGTTCCAGTCCTATTTCAACAGACAACATGAGTTGATAGTCATGAAGGTTGCCTGCTGTGGGGCCATAGGGTTGTTGTGCCCCCAGGCCTCTGAGACTCTATATTCTGCTGTTTACACACAGCCCACCCAGGCATAGTGTGCATGAAGTCACTAGGGTTCAGCTATGCCTGGTGGCCTAAAATGGACCAACAAATGGATGCCTGGGTGGCTAAATGCCAGCTTTGCCAGCAGTCCAGGCCAGCCCCAACTGCTGCACCCATTTTCAACTGGGAGGATCCAAAAGCCCCCTGGTCCAGGCTCCACCTCGATTTAGCTGGCCCCTTCCATGGCCACATGTTTCTAGTACTGGTGGATGCCTATTCGAAGTGGGTTGAGCTGGCTCGCATGCCCACCATTTCTTCCGAGGCCATAATTAGAATCCTGGAACCCTTATTTGCCACCCATGGCTTGCCTGACACCCTAGTCACAGACAATGGCCCCCAGTTCATGTCTGCCACCTTCCAGGTCTTCCACCTCGTCCATCCGTATAAAACGAGCTGTCAAGACGCCTGTTCTCTGTTCTGTTTCTGTGGTGCTGAAATAAAGGTTGCTGTTTGCTGTTCACTTCTGAGTCTGCCTCCGTTCCTGTCAGCTTCACCCGCCGATTTAATATTTAGCATCTAAACGAAGGATATACAACCATTTTGTGGGCTGCTCTATGGTAATTTACATTTATCCTGCCTGAAGACTCTACTGTAGTGTAGCTGGCAAATAATCCTGTGGCATCACCAGAAGATTTTGAAAGGGTCAATTGATAAAATAAGGGCCCTAAAACTTGCTATCCCTTAAATCTTTTTCCCCAAATGGGAAAATTTGCCCTGGTTTCAGATCATTGCAATAGTTGCAATAGTTCAATGACTTGGATCTCTTAAATCTTAATAAACCTCAAGACATCTACCCTTCAAATCCTTCCCAAATCCCCAAAACACAAAAAGAGTTTATTTTCAGCTCTTCATATTTTGGAATGCTTTAGGGACTAAATGGAGTGCTAGGTTATACATATATAGGCAGGCTAGATACTAAGGGACTTAGAGTTTCTTCTCTCCAACCTGTCTGAGATGATGTTCCGCAGTTATCTATTTCTCGATTCAAAAACTGATAGCTTAACCTCTCTTCAGTTTTAATCCAACTTTTCTTAATGACACTCAACATACTGCTATCATTGGCATAGTAATGATACTTTTTCTATAGTACATCAATGTTTTTAGACTTTTGTATGTAACTCAATTGTACAAACACATTCTGGCCTGAATCTGCGGATATAGAATTTCAGCCCAGGGGATTCTGAAGCAAAGGCGTAACATCATGAATTTCCTAATTGTAATACTTCTAGTGCTTGTGGGAAAGGCTAAATCTCACTTCCAGCTGTGTGACAATGGATAACACTCTTGTATGTTTGCATATACTCAGTGGAAAGAACACTGCCAAGTTGTTCTCTTCATTCTATGTATAAGCAGCTCCACATTGAAGTCAGCAGAAATGTTCATATATTACTGAAAACAGATTTTGGCCCACTGCATTAATATATATGTCCTGAAACACCATCGAAAGTGATTGAAATAACATGGCATGCTCTCAATTCAGCCTTGAAGGAGCAAAACAGCTAATTCCTAAACTTCCATGACATACTTTTTCATTTCTTATAAGCAATAAACCAGGAAATTATTCTCTCAAAAGCAAACTTAAATGACATAAACTTTGATGTGAACACAGCAAATGTAGAAATTCGGTCGAACCTGGACTCTGGCAGGGCAGAGTCCATAGAGTTGACAGGGGCAAGTCTTAGTCCACCATTATGGGAAGAGTTTGGGCCTGTTTCTCCCGAGGATGTGGACAGGGCTGTGGGAGCGATGGGTACCTCCACCTGTTTATTGGACCAGTGCCCCTCCTGGCTGGTCTCGGCCAGCAGGGAGGTGGCACGCGGCTGGATCCAGGTGGTGGTCACCGCTTCTTTGAGGGAGGGATCCGTACCGCAGTCGTTAAAAGCTGCGGTGGTGCGACCCCTCCTGAAGAAGCCTTCCCTGGATCCAGCTGACTTGAAGAACTATCGTCCGGTCTCCAACTTACCTTTTTTAGGGAAAGTTGTGGAGAAGGTGGTGGTGACTCAGCTTCTGCAGCTCCTGGATGAAACAGATCATCTAGATCCTTATCAGTCGGGCTTCAGGCACGGCTACAGTACAGAAACTGCCTTGGTCGCTCTGATGGATGATCTCTGGCGGGCCCGGGATGGGGGGAACTCCTCCATCCTGGTGCTACTTGACCTCTCAGCGGCTTTCAATACCATCGACCATGGTATCCTTCTGCATCGTCTCGGCGAGTTGGGAGTGGGAGGCACCGTTTTGCGGTGGTTCTCCTCTTATCTTGCCGATAGGATGCAGTCGGTGTTAGCAGGAGGGTAGAGATCGTCCCCTAGGCCCCTATCATGTGGGGTGCCTCAGGGGTCGGTTCTCTCGCCCATCCTGTTTAACATTTACATGAAACCGCTGGGGGAGATCATTCGCAGACATGGGGTGTGTTTCCATCAGTACACTGACGACACCCAGCTGTACATCACCACCCCATCTGACTTCAGTGAGGCAGTTGATGTAATGTGCCGGTGCCTGGACGACGTTAAGATCTGGATGGGAAGGAACAGACTCAGACTTAATCCCGACAAGATTGAGTGGCTGTGGATACTGCCTCCTAAGGATATGACAACTGTCCCTCCTTGGTCTTCGAGGGAGCGAAACTGACTCCCTCGGATCAGGCCCGCAACTTGGGGGTCCTCCTAGATCCACAGCTAAAATTGGATCATCATCTTTCTGCTGTGGCTAGGGGAGCCTTTGCACAGGTCCGCCTGGTGCACCAGTTGCGGCCATACTTGGAGAAGGAGGCTCTACTCATGGTCACTCATGCCCTTGTCACCTCCCGTTTGGACTACTGCAATGCGCTCTACATGGGGCTACCCTTGAAGAGTACCCGGAGACTTCAGTTGGTGCAAAATGCGGCTGCGCGTGCTGTGGTGGGTGTGCCAAGGTACACCCACGTGACACCTATACTCCGCCAGCTGCATTGGTTGCCCATCGGTCTCCGGGTCCAATTCAAGGTGTTGATCACCACCTTTAAAGCCCTTCATGGCTTAGGGCCAGGCTATCTCCGGGCCCACAGAATTGGCCTCCTCCAGGTCCCGTCAGCCAAGCAATGCCGGCTGGCGGGCCCTAGGGGGAGAGCCTTCTCTGTGGCTGGTCCCGTGCTCTGGAACCAACTTCCCCCAGAGACCCGAAATATCCCCACTCTGCTGGCCTTCCGAAAAGCCGTTAAGACATGGCTTTTCCTGCAGGCTGGGGGTAGAGCTTAATCCACTTGAAACTCACCCCCAAGTATGTATGGTTGCTGAATGGTTGTTGGGTGATTTTAAATATTGTGTCTTTTTTAACTTTTATATTGCTTTTAAGTATTATTTATAAATTGGTTATTCTGTATTTTTTTCTGTTGTACGCCGCCCTGAGTCCTTCGGGAGTTGGGCGGCATATAAGAATACCAAATAAATAAATAAATAAATAAATAAATAAATAAATAAATAAATAAATTCAAAGCTATGAAAATAGTTCCTCCTTCATCTATCTCCCTGTAAATACCAGGGTCATAGAAAAAAGGAGAGAAAAATCATTCTGCTATGATATCCATCTACAGAACAATGTTCTACTGCCTTACAAAGGGCAGAGCCTGAAGTCCATTTTTAAAATATCCTACTTTAACACTCTTCTATCAAACAGAATATTGAGTGCCTTTCATGAGTGAGAGGTTTTTTTCCCCTCACTGCTGCCTTAATTTGCTCCAGGTTTTCAATCTCCCATTTCTACCACTGATATGCATTTATCACACATTAGTTACAGTGGCTATGTTTTTATTGAATGAAACCAATTTCCTGAGTTTCCACAATACACTAAACCATTAATTAATCATACTGCTGGGTTCACACAAGTCATAGAACTAAAAACAACCTATCCAGAGGTGGCCTTCACATAATTTAACAACCAATTCACCCAGAATTGGAAAATGTGAGCACAAGTGTGCCTTGCGCACATGCGCGCTGCGTCAAAAACATGGTGATTGTATAGGATGGGATAGCTTTGCTCATATGTGCGCCATCTGTGCATGCGTGTGGCATCAAAAAACACAGGAATTCACTCACACGTGCCATCTCCACATGTGTGCGGCGTCAAAAAAACACAGCGATATCGGATGGGATCCCGCCCGGGCAGGTCACAACTACCAGTTTGCCCAAACCAATCTGAATCGGCTGAATCACACCCCTGAACCTATCCCATCCCATCCCATCATGTGTTAGGTGGACCCAATCAAAAAGTATCATGGTTTTGTTTGTAGCTAATGGGTGACTGCCAAAAGGCATTAAAATTGCCTGTCTTGCATGACTGAGAAATCATTTGAAAGTCGATAGCTTATAAACAAAATGTATGTTTTTCAAATAAAACCAAGTTGCTTACCCACACGAAAATTCCAGGCAGATGCTGATTAAATTTCATCTAGATAATCCAGTTAAGTATGATGAGATAGTGAGATGCTCTCCTCCTTTTCCAGGGGGAGATTTGACATACTAGCCACTTTAGATAATATGTCATTCTAGCTTCACTATGCTTTGATTCAATAGTACCATTAGTGGCTGAAAAAGACTCAGATTAACTATCAGCTCAGTTGTATGCATATGCAAGCAGAGAGAGAACTAATCACATTAGGAGAATGCGTTGAATTACGACTGTCCCTAGGATTCCCTCCATCTTTTACATGAGTCATTATTTTCAAAGGGCCATTACTTTAGTGCTTATGCTAAGGCTTTCTGAATAGGAACTTATCTTACTTCTGGGATATCTAGTAGACAAACTATAAGATGCATGCCTATCTGTTCTGGTCCACTTTACATTAATTCCTCTTTAATCTGAGAATGAATATGAATTTAGAGTCTTGCTTATTTTGACTACATGGAACAGGCATTATGCAGTAATTGCTCCAAATCATTCCCAAGATATAAGTACAAATGTCTTTAAGTTCATTTTTAAGTTCATAAATGAGGCTGGATCACAGCAATGTATTCATGAAACTGAAGTAAATGCATCTTCCACTCTGTCATAAATCTGTTTATATAAACTGTTATCATTATTTCTCTGATTTGCTTGTGCATCAATAGATTTAGTTTGTGCTTGGAAGGACATTATCTTTCTTTTTTGTGAAATGATACATATGCAAATTATCTTTAAAATAGTGTTGTATAAGGCCTCTTGTTGTTCTTTGATGCACAAAAATGCCTGGGTTTAAAAACAATTGGGAAACCAAAAGACCTTGTTGGAGCATTTTGTATCACATTAACATGCAGATTGAAATGCATTCAAAACACATTTGAAGCCCATTGCTGTGTGCTAATTCACATTAGAGATGGATAATTACTCCCCTCACCCATTCTTTTTTGAATGTCCAGTCAAACACTTAAAAAAAAACCCACTGTGGGGACTATCGTATAGGTCATTCCATCAGCTTATCTCCTTCCTCAAAATAAAACATGCACAATCAATATCTCTCCTTCCACAAGTAAAGCTGTTATTACTCTCACAGAAATTTGAGGCACTCACAAAACAGGAGTCATCTACAGCATACAATGTAAGGACTGTAATAGCCACTATATTGAAAAGAAGGTCAGAAAACTAGCCAAGTGTTTCCATGAACACTAATTAATAGTCAGACGATACAATGAAAACTCCTTAAATTCACACTATATAAACATCTGGGAAACTATGAGCATCCTAGACCAAGCTAAATCCAAAAATTCTAGAGGATCTGGAATCTTGGCATTGAGACAAATCAAACATTAACAAGCATATAGAGATAAATAACATTTTTCCAAGATCAGTGGAAAGTCTATTTGGAGGAGAAAAAGCTAGTACAGAGGCAAACTTACAGACTATGCAAGTAACCCTGTCATCCATACAGGAGACTATGATGAAGATGCAGGAGGCGATGGCGAATAACACTGAAGATTATAAAAAGGAAATAAAAAATGACATAGGAGAAGTAAAAGGAGAGATGCAAAAACTAGATGAGAAAATGGATGCAATGCAGGAAAGGATAACAAAGAATGAGCAGAAAATAAAAGTAGCAGAAACCAAAACAGAACAATGGAGAAAAAACTAGATACAATGGAAGCTAGAATGTTAGCAGCAAATAGAGCATTAGAAGAGACTATAATGAATCTCGAGATGGAAAAATCAATGCTCTATTTGCGCTTTCAAAACATAGTTGAAAGCAAGGAAGAAGATCTTCCAAAATTAATGAACCAAAATGAACTTCTGGCAGAATTTCTGCAGAAAAATAAACAAGAATTTGAAAATGAGATCAATGAAGTATATCGGATACATACAAATTATCCCCGCTGAAATAAGCTTCCGAGGGAAGTCCACATTAAATTTGTGAGAAAGAAAGTGAGGGATGAAGTATATGGTAGAACATGAGAGGAGTCAGTAGTCTATAAAGAGAAGGAGATCATTACATTAAAACAGATCCCCAGAAGGATAAGGGAGCAAAGGAGAAGCTACCAATTTCTGTCTACACAATTATTAAAACATAGGGTGATGTTCAGGTGGCTCATTCCAGAGGGAATTAATTACCTGGCAAGAAAAGAGATTCCGTATTGATTCAGTAGATAAAGCTCATGAATTCTATGACCACTATATAAGTGAGGAAGACAAACAGGATAGTAGAGAGGAGGTGGAAAGTAAAAGTCAGGAGGAGAGGGTATTAGATGAAAAGATCAATAGTTCCCAGGGCAACCCTCTGTAATCTAGGAATTAAAACAGTGGTGGGTTCTAAATTAGTTTGCCACTGATTCGCACACGCACGCGGACCGCTTCTGCACATGCGCAGTCCCGGGCGGGAGGAGCCGGTCCAAACCGGGAGCAACCCACCACTGAATTAAAAGATTAGGTTTTTGTTTTGAGTGTAGATATTTTTCAGAAAAATTCCTGCCAAAAATGGAAGAACTAGAAATTTGTACAGCTGTCAAATAAACCAGGATTTCAAAACATACATACCCCACCCGTTCTCTCACACAAGGAGTCCTAAAAATCTACAGTGCTGTCTGAATGGTGATCACCACTTTGCTCCTTTCCAAGAAATACAAGAAGCTTTGCCATTCATCTTTCCACGCACCAACGAAACAGTCTTCACATTTTGCAACTAATTAAAGGCATTTTCATTTATTACCCATAAAAAACTGAAACATTAAAAAAAAAAGAGATTCTACAAAGTTCTTACACTGAGCCTTGCCAAAGCATATTCTTAAGTACTCCATTGTTCATGAAAGTTATCTGAGTGGAAGTTTGTGGTTTTGAACGTCTCCATTTCTAATATCCTTTGTCTGGGAAGCAATATAAAGATTGGTTAAGCAGCATGTTACCAACTTCTTTGTTCCATAGATTTGACCTTAACATTCTGGCTTGATGTAAAATGCTGGTACCTGATCCACCATTCAGTTTGACCCAAATTTACAATTTTTTGTGAAACTTAAGAGCTCCCCAGAAGCTTATCTTTTTTCCTATCCAATAAAACACTTCTGACAATCTTCATCAAAAAATGTATTGTCAGGTTACCTAAACAAAATGCCTCAACTGTTAAAAGAATTTATATAAATACAGACTTTATTCACTGAAAATGTATTCTGGTAAAGCTGGGGTCCTGATTTTAAGAAATAAACAAGTCACTAGAAGTTAGCTCAAAGCTCTCCTGTTCGTGGATAGGAAAGTGATGAGTATTTATTTCTGTTTATTTATATATATATATATATATATATATATATATATATATATATATATATATATATATATATATATATATATATATATATATATATATATATATATATATATATATATATATATATATACATTGAAGTATAACATTCTAAAGGAGCTAACAACAATGGCTTAAGACAGTTGAGCATACAACCCCCCCCCCCAGCAGTAAAATAGAGTAACCATAAACTAATCAGTCATAAGCAAACAATAAAACAACATTGAAATATTATCCACTAAAAGCTTAGGAGAATAAAACTGTCTTCACGTGCTGCTTAAAAGCTATTAAATTCGGCATCTTGCCAGTGACTCTGGGAAGAAGGTTCCATAACTGGGTCATGCCTATGAAGGAAGCTTTATCTTTAGCCATATAAGTTAGGAATGCAGGAACCCCTGATGAATACTTTCAGCCAAAGTGGGTCCTAGGAGAGCAAGCAGTCTTTGAGGTACCAAGCAGTAAGTCAAAGTGCTTTATTTCGGTCGTTGACCAGCCTTGACATTACAGATCAAATCATATCCCTTGAATTGGACCCTTGGAACAAATTAAAGGCCAGACATGACTTTTTAAAAATATGGGCACAATGTGTTTCATGTAGTCTGTTTTATCCAGGAATCTGGCCAACGTGGGCTGAACCAAATGATGTCGCCAAGTAATCTTCACAGCCTCGTGGAATATCTATAGTGTTGTATGTTGTCAGGAGAGCAGGATTTGGGAGCAGAAATCCAGAACTCTGCTCTGTAAACAACAAAGCTGGATGCATGAAATAATACAGTACAAATTGTAATTTAAAAAGAGGAGGCCCTGAAAGACCATTTGATAGTCTTTGATTACCTTATTGCTTCAAAAGTATCACAATACATACATTAGGTTTGTAAATCATAGGGTTTGGGCTAAAATAGAATAAAACAGTAAAACAAACTTTGCAATTACCAGCAGTGTTATAAAATAATAATGCATGGTTATCAATGATAATCAAGCTTCTTTGAAACCCCTAATTTTCTTCTATTGCATTATGGTCTTTTCTGCAGCATGGTGGAAGGCAGATGTTGATTCAGGAAAATAGTGAGACCTTAGAGATCCAAAATAGTGAGTCCCAAGAGATTTGTGTCTGATTTTATGTTCACAGATCATATCCCAAAATCCATTACAGTGTATTTTAAATTGTCCATGACAGATTTATGGGAACTCCAGATTCCTGGAAGGTGAGTAGTTTGAAACTGAGTAGATTTTATTGAGGTATCAAGAAGGATGCCAGCCATTTGATCCTGGACATGATACTCTTTAACATTTTATTAATAATTTGAATGAAAAGATAGCAGAAATATGTATTAAATTTGCAGGAGCTACAAATCTGTGTGGGTTAGCTATATAAAATAGAAAGAACATTCTAAATCAATGGTAGAGGATAAAAAAGTCAATTGCAAAAAGTGTAACAACCGTACCAAATGCAAAGGTATGAGATGTAGTTACTTGGTAAAAAGGGGGTTATGAACACAGAACGGCATTAACATAACTCCTGTCTTCAACTTCCTAAAGCAACTGTATGTTTTCCTGTACTACTGCCAGAAAATAGATATTTGATTTAAGGTTGTGTAGACAACTACTACATTCATGTTAGCACGCCTTCTGAAGTCCTTTTTGCCTTTAGATTTAGATTATTGTGATGTAGCAGTGGGACATAGACATCCAAAAGCAAATGACATTTTAGGCTGCATCAAAAGATGTAAGCTTTCCAAATCATGGCAGCATTGATTCTATACTGAATTGGTCAGACTTAAACTCAAGTAAAGTAGCCAGTACTGGGCACAATGGTGTAAAGATTCAGACAATATGGATCAGCAAAGAAGAATCAAAGAATGAAAGTTAAATCCAATAAGAAGAGACAGAGTCTATTTACTTTTGAGAAAAGATTACTGAGATTACTACATCGCCTTCGATCTGATCTAAATGTTCATAAAATCATCTGCCACAATGTCCTACTTGTCAATGAATACTTCAGCTTCAACCGCAACAACACACGAACACACAATAGATTCAAACTCAATGTAAACCGCTCCAAACTCGACTGCAGAAAATACGACTTCAGCAACAGAGTAATCAATGCCTGGAATGCACTACTTGACTCTGTGGTTTCTTCCCCAAACCCCAAAAACTTTAACCTTAGACTGTCTACAGTCGACCTCACCCCATTCCTAAGACGTCTGTAAAGGGGCGTGCATAAGCGCACCATCGTGCCTACCATCCCTGTCCTACTATCCTATTGTCCAAATTTACCTATACCTACTTTACTTTTGTTTATATTTATACCATACCTGTTATCTTGTACATATTTTGACAAATAAAATAAATAAATAAATAAACAAAATAAATAAACAAATAAATAAAAATAAAGAATTACCCTTGAAATATCTAAAAGGATGTCATATGGAATAACCTCTCCTTAAGTCTTTCAGATTTTAGTACATGGAATAATGCTTATATTTTCAAGAAGTTAGAAAGTGAACATTATTAAAACTTTATAATGGTAAGAGAAGTTTGACAGTGGGACTAGTTACAAGGGGGATGCTGAATTCTTCTTTGTTGGATATAGTCAGCTATCTATCAAAGGTACTTTAATTTAGACTCATGTATGAAACAGATTGAATTGCCCAAATGAGCCTTCCAGCTAGATGATTATGTTATTTTAAGCTTATACCAATAGATCAGAATAGCTTTGGAAATGATCATTGTGGCAAAAAATTCACATATGAAATGGTATTTTTGGCAGGAATCACGAGCAATGGCAGTAAATACTCAGTAAATACTGAGAAACAGAGATGTCTGCAGGATTCACAGCTTCTGTTAAAACGATGAACCAATGCCACGGTATAATGTTACAAACTCTACTCCTTTCATACATGTGTGTGACATGACATTGATACAAAAAGGGTAGAGTTTGCATCATGAAAAAACATGTCATGATGCAAATTCTTTCCCTTTTATACAGGCGTCATGACATTGTACAGTGTGCAAATACATAGAGGTTAAAGTACATATCATGATATTTCAATGCACATTTTGACAAAGTAGTAACTTGTTTTGGGTGTTCCATCCATAGACATCCTAGAGCCTTTTTGAACTCAGGTACATAATGCCCATCTTAGAATTGGCAGCACTTAGGGATTGGCTGATTTTGAAAGCTAAGTGTAATCTGACTTTAGCTCGATGGAAATATCTTGAGAATCCTGGGGCTATAGGCTAGATTGAGGAGAAAAAAAAATCCCAAAATGTGATAATGGGAAACTACTTCCATAAAGCTGGCAAGAAAACAATTACACTCAGTTCCTAATGCCTACATGTATGCACACATTAAGAATGGAGTTCCACTTGAAGGCCTTGCTACCTTTTTTACATAGAGACTACTTAAACAAATCTACTCATTTTTATTTCAGTGAAGTTATATTTTTCATTAAAAAGTTTTCAACTTGTGATCATCCACGATGCCAGTAATCAACTGACTTGGGCAGTTATAACAAAATGGGCAGAAGTTGTTTTTATTGCCTCTTTTCCACAGTTCATCTAGTGCAGTGTTTCCCAACCTTGGCAACTTGAAGATGTCTGGACTTCAACTCCCAGAATTCCCCAGCCAGCATTCGTTGGCTGGGGAATTCTGGGAGTTGAAGTCCAGACATCTTCAAGTTGCCAAGGTTGGGAAACACGGATCTGGTGCATTGTACAAATACATAATATGCAGCAATGTAAGCCTGCATCTGCAGAGAATTCTGAGTACAAAAATGTAAGAACGGGGAAGGAAAATCGATTGGAGGCAGGAGAAAAGGAAAGGAAATCTAACTAAATCTAATTTCTAAAGCCTTCACTATCTCCCGCCATACTTTCCTATTGGTACAATTCATTATTGCTTCCACACAACTATACCTTGATTTCACACATTGCCTTTTGCTCTTAAACATTTCATGTCTCATAAACTTATCAGTTCCATCCAAACACAACATTTTCAGTTTTTCCTTTTCTCTCAATCCATTTTCTTCCTTCCTTCCTTTATTTATTTCACAATTTAGTCATTTCCTGTATAAGACCAAGCCACCACAACACCTTTCTAGGGCAGAGTTACCTTCTTTCATACGTTGCACTCAACTTACTTACTTTCAGCATCCATTTATTCTTTATTTACACAGTATTTTTTCTTTGCAAAACAATTATCATCCATCCTGTCTCTGTAATCTAACTATATTAACATATTTCATACTGGTCACCTACTTTTTAATGCAATTTAATCATTCAGAATCCATTCTTTTTTTAAAAAAAAATTCCTCTCTTGTTTTGCTACCCACACTTTTTAAGTACTTTACTCCTACTGGGTTCAGTTTAATATTTGCCTGGACCTATCTAGTTCTCATTTCCTGTAACAAAATGAGCAGAAGTGTATTTTTTATATACAGTTGTTCGGGTTTCTTTCAACAAGGATTGAGAAAGTTAGGACACCAACAGAAACTGGCATTTGCCTTAATATTTTAAGCATTCCACCCATAAGCCTATTGACAAATAGTAATGGTTGTGTGCGGCCAAAGTCATTAAAAATGTTGTTTTATAACTTTCAAAAAGGAAGGGAAATGTGATATAAAATTTTTACATATGCTGCTTGACTGTAAATATACTGGGATATATGGGACTCTCTCCAAGTTTGTTCTTTGGTAGATTGCAATTTGCTTACATTTGAAATCTCTGTTGGCTACAGTTTTCACATTGTTCTTCCAAATCTAATCATTTCTTTCTTTTATCTGATCTTCTGCAGTCTTGCTGTTTTCATCAATATTTGACAGCAATTCCCAAAGATCCAATATAGTCCACTCTAATATTCTTGTGTGTTCTCTCCTCTCCCTTTGAAATCCAATACCAAAGCAATGAAATAATTTATTGAGTTTTATTTAGGTTTTTATTTTTTGCATATGTTTTGAAGTTGTCCCTTTGAAATCAAGGCTAGTTGAAAATTTAAACCAACTGTTTATTTAAAAAAAAAGTTATGAAAGCATTCTGAAAAATCTTCTGTGTTTCTCCCCACCCCCCAAATAGAACTCTCGTAGTGTTAAGCTTTAATATCATTAATAGTATGTACTTATTTTTGCTGCCCACCTGAAAATTACAGAAATGAAGGCATCTTTTACTACTTTGGTTTAAAACTCTGCTTTTATTTATTTACCTTTTTCATGATGATTTTTATGAATTACCATTAAGAGTTTTTTTGGGGCGGGGAGAGGATAATAGATAGATAGATAGCTTTTATTGCTGTCGGAGACCAATTTAAAATACACATAAAAAGGGGGGTAAATTTTACAAATATAGATAGATCATGTGACAGTACACCATCTACTACAGTCTATACCGTCAATACTAGGGATCCTTTACCGTAGGGGTTACCCGTCTTTTCCTCCGCTTTTTTTTCCAGCCACAACTGCAGCAAAATATTTTTGCCACCTTTGAGGTTATATTAGGGTCTATATCCTGGAGTAGGAAATAAAGGCTGAACAGATCCGGTGCACCAGGGAATCTCTGGGAAATAGGGGAGATGAATCTTGATCTTATGTCTTGATAGTGGGGGCATACAAATGTAATGTGGAGCAGAGATTCCGGGGATCGACCATCACATGTACAATAGGTGGATTTTACTCCCCCCGAGAGCCTACTGTCGAGGACATTCAAAGGGATCACATTAAATCATGCCTTCATAAATGCAAGCCTATGTTTGATAGAGTGTAACGCGGAAAGGTAAGGCGGGGGGGGGGGGTGAAGCAAGGGAACAATACCAAGGGAAAACGGTAAGCAAATTCCTGATCTGTTTGCCAGATTGAGTTGTCTATCAATGTCGTCCAGCCATTGAAAAATCAATGATTTGGCAGCATCAGGACCTAAGATAAAAACTTCACTGGGGGAAATCCCGATCTTCAAAAGTTTAGTATGGATATTATAGGCCCAGGGACTATGGAAAGGGTCCCGCCATAGGCATTGGCCTAGGTAATAGCCTGGGAGTCTAGTCCAAAGGGACAACCAATAACCAATTGCACGTTTCCACATGATTGTAGCAAGTGAGGACATGCCCAGTTCCAAACGAATTGCGGCATTACTTACACAGGGAGGAACTCCCATCAAACGGCATAGGAACTTATTATTTTATTTTGTTTATTTTGTTATTCTTATATGCCGCCCAACTCCCGAAGGACTCAGACTCAAGAGAGGAGATGTTGGATTGGACCCAGAGGGGGGCACCATAGATGATAGCAGCTATCACCTTTGCCCGGGGGAGGATAAAAGTTATTATTAATAGGGGTTATTCATAGATGCCTACTGCTTTTTAATTTTTTTATGTTCCCTTAATCCCTTAAGCGATTTTAAAAATATAAAAATCACAACAACAAATAAGCATTAAATATCCTAACTATCTGCTTTAAATCTATATGTTTCAATTCTAGCAGCAAAGGATTGTTATCCATCCCCCCCCAATCCAGTTCTATCCAGTCATATCAGATCTGGCATTAATCTCTCTTACAGCCACCAACATTTCTGAGGACATTTAGTCTGAAAGGTTTGGCATCAGGAGGAGTTCCAGATGTGCCTATTGCTCCAAAGGCGGAACAGAAACAAGGGTGGTCACTTTTTGGGGGGCGGGTAACTGGAGGTATTTGGGGAGATGCCATAGACTACAGATGATGGGATGATTATGCAAAGGGAGTGGGTTTGCATCATATACTTGAACACAACTCTTTTTTCCATTTGGAGAGAAGTAAAAGGTTTCTTTATTTTAAAAAAAGAAACACAAAATTGCTATGTTTTAGAGCTTATGCTGCCATTTTTATGCATTTCTCACTGCCAAAGCGTGAGAAAAGCAAAAATAAATACATACTCTTGGTGATATTAAATTTCAGCAACTGCTGGGCCAACCCATTCTGTTTCTTGACCACAGTTGTCAGCCAAGTGCTGGTGTATTCCCTGGCCTAATTTCTGGCTTTATTCAAGCACAGATTTAAGGCAACTGCCTGGCAAAGGACTGACACATGTCTGTCTCCAGCTATCCCCTCATGCAGTGGCTTATGGATAGTAAGAAACAATACAGTTAGTCCCCATCCGATGACCAAAATTGGAATCAGAAACTTTGTTGCTAAGTGAGCAGTTATTAAGCAAGGCATCACATGACCACAACTGACTTATGACTTCATTACTGGTCTGGTTGTTAAGTGGATCACTTGTGAGACATCACATGGCCTTGACTTGCAACTTTATTGTTGTCAATGGAAAGCATGTGACTGCAGAATTCTGCCATAGTTGCAAAACCCCATCAGTTGCAAAGTACCTACATCTCAATCATCTAACCATGGGGATTCTGCAACACTTGTTAGTAGACCAGAAATAAAGTTACTTTTTCAATGCCGTTGTAAATTCAAATGGTCATTGAACAGGGCAATCATTAAGTGAGGACTACCTGTACTCTGCAGATAAATGGTCATAATGGCTCTAAAACATGCCCCATGATTTCTGAGGTCTCAGTGATGTTAGCTGTGGAACCTGACTATTCATTGCTTCAATTCTCCAGGTAAGTCAGTTCTTGTGATGTATTTTGGGGAGGAAACCCCTGAAGTTTGTATGGGAGGAGCTGGTACATTCCAATGACTCTCTGCATAACTGACTTGCTCTGACTGATAAAGCTGCTTGGATCATTAGAGAACCATCTCAAGTTAACAAAAATTTCTCCAGTTGCTATGATACAACCTTTGCCTGGATGACTGAGAATCTTCATCGACACTTAGATCAGTATCACTCAAACTCAGCAACTTCAAAAGGTGTGGGCTGCTTTCTTCCTTTGGCTTATTGCTATAATATTTTAAGAAATAACTACCTACAAGTTGAAGTGCAAATCTGAATAACTCTGAAGTGTAATTGAACTGTCCCTATTTCCCAGTGTGTATTTTGCTTATGCTTACCTACAGGTAGAAGCAAATTTCCAAAACAGAGAAATCATAAATAGATTTCTTCCTTATTTACAGGAAGGCTCGTAATTTTAGAGATTTACCTCTCCACTGTTAGATGAATTGAAAGAATGGCAACATTCAACTTCCCTCTAAAGAATATTGGACAGTAGAAGAGGAATTCCTTATTTTTTCACATGATCCTCATGTTTTTCTGATTGGTGAACTGAGATGGCGCAGGAGCTGAGATGGCGCAGTGGTTAAAAGCAGCACTGCAAGTTCAGCTGACTGCTAGTTCAGCAGTTCAGCTGTTCAAATCTCACCGGCTCAAGGTTGACTCAGCCTTCCATCCTTCTGAGGTCGGTAAAATGAGGACCCAGATTGTTGGGGGCAATATGCTGAACTCTGTAAACCGCTTAGAGAGGGCTGTAAAGCACTATGAAGCGGTATATAAGTCTAAGTGCTCTATTGCTAACTTATGTGATGCAATCCATTTATTATGATGGTGGTACTAAGACAGTCAAAGATGGCTGCATAAACCTAAAAGCTTTTGCCTTTATTTTGAGGGTATGCTGGTGGTATCATCAGGGTATCTGAGATTTTTGATGTTACTTCCAGCAATTTTAATGCCTATTTAATTCTTATTTTTACAGTCCCCTATTCCTCATGATATGCTTTGTATGCATTTTTATTTACAAAGATAATGTAACAGTATACAATCTTGAAACATTTCTTTCTTAATTCTAAATACTATTCTAACTATTGTTTCCTGGCCTTCAAACAATATCTCCAATATGTAGATGAAGTCACCTAGCACATTCATGTTTTAAGGAGTATTCACAATTTGTTGTGGTCTACACAGTCAAAAGTCATACTATAATCAATAAAGATGATAGAAACTGTTAAAATTCCTTGGTCTTTTCCATTATCCATCAGATGTTAGCAATGTAATTCCTTTGCCCCTTCTGAATCCAGCTTGTACATCTGGCAGTTCTCTTTTCATTAAAAGCCAAAAGTGATTGTGGTCAAAACCAAAAGTGACTGTGAAGAACTCCAGAAGAATCTCTTTAAACTGGGTGAAGAGTCAACCAAATGCAGTTAAATTTAAGTAAATATAATGTGATTCACACTGTCATAATCCCTTCCCCAGTTTCATATATACAGTGATGGGTTTTGAGCTTGGGATCACAATGGGTAACTAAATAAAGGTGCTGACTCAGTGTATGTCAGCCAAAATGAAAGAAAAATGCATACTAATGATAATCAGGAATGAGAATAAAAATGAAGCTGCAAACATTGTAATGCTTGTACACAAGTCTATGATATACCCGTATCCAAAACTCTGTGAATAAATCTAGTTGCCATATTTGTAAAACCATATTGTAGAGCTGAAAAAAACACAGAAAAGAGCAACAAAATGATTGGAGGGCACATTCCTTTTGAGACAAGGCAAGCAATTTGGGATCCTTAACTTAGAAAAATGGTGAATGAAGTGGGCACAAGATTGAGGTGCATAAAATTAGGATAGCATGTTTCTTCCTCTCTCACAATATTAGGACCAGAGGTCATCCAATAAAGTTGATTGGAAAAAGATTTAAAACAGACAAAAGAAAGCACTTGTGCATACAGCACATAATTAACATGTGGAATTCATTACCACAAGATGTGGTGATGTGGACAAGTATTGTATATCAAGACGTATTAATCTTGAAATTTCAGCATTAACTCTGGGTAGGGGACAACATGCCTCCAAATATCAACCACAATGCAGCATTAGGGTGAGAAGAATATATCTCAGCCTCAAGCAATTTAGAACCTTCAGATTGGCCCCTGTGAGCAGCAGAATACTGGATTAAGATGGGTTTGGCCTAATCCAACAATGCTAATCTTATGTTCTTAATCAGGGGTGGGCAGCTATGGCAAATTTGTGAGCTGTGGACTTCAACTCCCAGAATTCCTGAGCCAGCCATTCACAAGCATATATATGTACACACATTCAGATCAATGGTGGGTTGCTACCGGTATGGTCCGGTTCCATGAACCGGTAGCGGCGGTGGCGGGAGGCTCTGCTCACCCGCCCCGGACGCTTCTGCACATGCACAGAAGCATCATGCGTGCGCACGAACTGGTAGCAATGGGATTTAGAACCCATCACTGATTCAGATACACACATACGTACATATGCGCGCGCGCATGCACACACACACACACACGTAATTTGTAGATACTAAAACTGCACTCCAAATTGCTTTAGAACAATCCTTTCTCATGCTCTTCATTGGTTTCACAACTGTCATTCAAGATAGAAAGAACAAATTTATAGGTAATGAATTACATTTATCTCTGGATTATCTCCCTGCCCCCGCATTCTGAATAAAGGATGAAACCTCCAGAAAAAAATTATACAACAATTGCAAATGATTGCAAAAATTATATACAACATATATTATCCCTGTTCTTATTATCTGCACACGACTTATCAAGTTATATTTGTAATTCTGAAGAATGCTTTGGCATGTCATCTATACTTATAAACACAATGAGAGAAGATTTATGGCACTGTCTACTTTTGACAGTATTCTAAGTATTCTGAAATTCTTGGCACACAAATATATTTCAGAAGCACTTATTGGTAACAAATATTATTTTCTGTATCTTAATTCAAATATGGGTGGGGTCTGGTAATATTAATTTGAATTGTAAAAAAGAGTTTAAAGATCCCAAATTATGCATTTTCTGACAAATTATGCAGTCCTGGCAAATATTTTGAGCAGCTTCCAAATGAAGAAGCAAAGATTTTCAAATGCTTTTACAAAATATCACAAAGGGTCTTTTGTGCAAACCTAAGCAATTTATTTAATTCTTTAGTCATTTTTTATTAATAATTGTGGGTGGGCCCAAGATGTTCTGGGAAAAATAAATGAGTGACAAAATGTACATTTTAACAATATGTATCTACTGAAAGCATTAGGTTCATAAATAGAAAGAGAAATTAATAAAATTGTATGGGATTATAGGAAATTCTGTAAGTGATCAGGATTTGGCATATGAAATAAATGCAAATACACAAAAATACACACACATTCACAACTAAATGTATATATACCTATCACCCTTCATTCCCACCAATTTTCTCACAGGAAAATGAAGATTCCTCCACATTTGCAACAATGCTTCTATGAAGCTCATCCTGAATTAAGAGACCAGCCTCTTAACACAGTATTTATTGATCAAAGAATCACATCAACAAACAGAGGGAAGCCCATAGATACTGGCTGATTACAGCACAGAACAATACGCAGTAGAGAGAAGTTAGCCAAAGGCCACTTACATACTTTTCTGTGGATGACGCCAGTATTCTAAACCCAGCATAATATGAATCAGAGCCAGAATTTGGGACAGAAAACAACATTGGTGGTGATGATAGACAATCTCCTGCTGTTCTTGGGTGGAAAGGAACAATTGTATTCACATGCTCTCTGAAGAATCCCATACAGTTATCTATAGATGCTGTTCTCCCTTCTATTGGGAGGGGGAGAAGCATTGAAGGACATAAACCCAGAGCTGGTTACTTCTTATGGGGATCTACTAAAAGGTTTGTGCCTGGTCTGTAAAGGTGAGCTCATTCACTTTTGAATCCTGTGGCTTATCAACTGATTTATGCAAGACACTGTTCAGGACTTATTTTCAATCCACTATTCTATTCTTGAACCTGTAAATACAAAATTAGCTGTCTGGGCAAACATCTTATTCACTGAAACTCCTTTTGCAGGCATCAGATACTGGGTCCTGTGCATGTGATAGAATGTCAGATAGAAAATGTGTTACTGCAGCATGGATACCTTCTGGAACATGTGCTCGGCATGAACTGACAACTACTATGCTGTAATAGGAAGCCTTAGACCAAGAGGGTCTGAACTCAAAACAATGTTATATATTTTCTGTGCCAGCCATGTACATTTCAAGTCCTTTTACTGAATGCACCACTCAGAAAGTTTCAGTAATCATGAATCTGGATGAGATAAAAACATTTAAAATCTCTTTGTTACCTTTGAAATATGTACACAAAACCTTGCTTTCTATGCCATTAGGAGCAAAATGTTGTAAATCTCTATACAAATGTTAAATAACCACCACCCCTCTCATTCTCTCTTCCAAATGATTGGAGAGAAAGTTAGAAAATGATATGAATACATAATTAAATATATATCAAGATGCTTAGAAGCATTAAATATACTCACAATGCAAGTGGACTGGGTAAGATGCCTGAAGCACCAAATACATTTTATTATGCTCAGCTCAGAATAATACATAAATGGATCCGCTGTAGCTATGAGGTTTTCCTCACAACTGATTTAAAATGACATCCTTTGTATTTGAGCCAGCATAGCATTTGTTGCTCCCACTGACCATGTCTATCCTGCCATGGAGCAATGCCAGTGAATGGTATTGTCCTTGTTTAAATTATACAAGGCACATTAAGGACCAGGACTGGCTGATGCTCCCTGCTTTCTTTTCTTTTCTTCTAACCTCCAACATCATCAGTGGGTGAAAAAGTATTCACAAATCTTCCTCTTTAATATGAGCTGGGCAGATGAGTTCTGACAGGTAGCTACATTACTGGGTTTAGTCATCTGTTAAAATGCATTCTAGTTTTCAGAACTGTCTCTTGTTCTCACCAAATATTTGGTTAGTCTCATACATGGTTTCACAGCTATTCCTGAAGAATGCTAACCCTGTGTTCAAAAGCAGTCTGAACAACACCTGATGAACAAGGAAGAACATCATTATAAAATAGCGGGGGGAAGAGAGAGAGATATCGGATTTTTCTCTCTTAATTTCTCATGAAACTCCCTCCCACTATCACCATTGATCAGTTTTTATTCAGGCTGATCCAGGTGTCCGACTGGAGCTCAGAGACTTGCCAAATGCAATAGGGGAGCCTGTTCTTGGTGCTTAAATGAAGTAATATTGTTAAAGTGGTTAAGATATATGTGTGTATGCACAGGGGTGGGCTGCTGGAGGTTCGCAGAGATCCATGAGAACCTCTAGCTAAAATTCTGTGCAGTTCGGAGAACCCCCAAATCCCACTCCTGGCTGGCCCCACCCTCCCCTCCCCGCCCAGGAATCCCCATGCTGCCCATTTTGGATGCAGGTAAGTGCAGGGTTTGTGCGGAGGCTCGGGGAGGGTGAAAAACGGGCCTACAGGAAGTTCCAGCCTTCAGAGGGCCTCCGGAGCCTGGGGAGGCCGTTTTTGCCCTCCCAGAGGCTCGAGGAAAGCCTCCGGAGCCCGGAGAGGGCAAAAACGCCCCCCCTCACCATGGTGCAGGAGGCCGACTAGGCCACACCCACCATGGCCACGCCCACCCAGCAACCAGGCAGAGAACCCCTTGCTAAAAATTTTGAAGCCCACCCCTGTGTATACAGTACTATAAAGCAATTTAACTTCTGCAAACAAAAAGACAGTAGGCAGATAAGCAGCCATCTAGTCTAGATCATATCTGAAGACTTTGCACCTCTTTCACCCTCTTTGTCCATGTCAAAAGAAAAAAAAAGTTAATTATTTTCATGAAGGAGAAAGGAAAAATAGTACTTTCAATTGCTCCATGGATCTTTTAAAGTACTTTGGATCCTAGTCCCAAATGCTGAAGTGTCTGCCATCTGTGGTGTTCTTTCCTCTTCTCAAATAAGAGAAATGTTTTTAAAAATGTTGCTCTCTTAGGAAGCTACTATGAGAAGATAGACAACAAAACGCAGCAAACAATGCAACTCAACATCCCTCCTACAAAGCAGTACTGTGACTGCTGGTGTTTTCTAAAAACAAATTCACAAATTTTCTTAAGTATTCTCTTCTAGGGCTGCCAACTTTGGAGAATGTTCCCTCTGCCTTCTGGTAGAAATATCTGTTCAGTTGAATTAAGTGTTCATCCCCAACATCAGTTCTTCCACCCCACCCCACAACCAATTTTCAAAGAAACAGAACAAAAACATTGGAGGATTTCCAAAATGTATGACTGGATCTTATATTTCATAGAAACATCGATCTGAACATTAAACAAATGGTACCAAGAGAGACAATGCACAACTACGGAGAAGTATATCATGACTCTAATCAGAAAACCTGGTACAAAGGAACTTTAAGAGGCAATTTAAAAATGTGATTATGGGTTACCCACCTTCCCTGCAATCCCTCAATCATAGTTTATTTTATGGATTTTCCATTGGCAGCTGAACAATTCACAGCTTGACTCCATCTCAAGTTGTAGCAAGCGTGCACTGTGTGCCAACGTTGAACATGTTATTGCTAAGATTTATAAATTGCAAGTTGAAATTGAATTTGGAAAAAAGAATATGTTAAAGATTGCATAATCCAGTGGGCAAAGAATTTTAATTATATTATTGTATTATATTATAAATAACCCTTTAATTCAGTCTAACTAAATGAATACCAGACAATCTGGAAATGAAGACTTGAGTAGCCATGCAGTTTCTTCATCAACCAGTGACTATCTACCAGAATTTCTTTTTCTTTCACTCATTACATGGCAGAAATTATCAAGTGAACCTTTCTTAGCATGGAAATAAGGTGATCGGAAAAAAATATATAATTCCTGCTCCAAGGGTTAGAAGCATAGCTTGTTTTAAAACGATTTAATAATTTCTAGGCCTGTGCAGAATCGTACTGATTTATTTCAGTGAAGTAATTTGGGCCCTGAATGTGAATTGATTCATATTTCTGAATGGAGATTGCTGAAATGATTGGTCAGCTTCAGGCAAGTTCTGCAAAATAAGATTTCTCTCAGCCTCCTCCTTCAGTGTCTTCCAGGCCGAAGAGCTTTGGTGCTGCTCACAGCTTTTTCTGAAGTTGTCCAACCTAGAATTCCAGCAAGTTCCCAGGAAGATCACCCAGGCCAGATTCTTTCAATATCATTTAGATTGGAAACACTTCAAGCAGCCTTGCAGCAGGCTTCTCCCAGTTCTTCTTGAATAAGATCTTTCATTACTCCTAATGAGGAAGGCACGAAAGGATATATTCTTCCCTACAGAGAGCCTCTTTTAACCATTCACTAGATATAGAGAAGTTAGAACATCTCAGCAGCATGAAAGTAGCTCTTTTGTTTCCCCTGATGGCTTTCCAATTATGTGAATGCCTATAGGGGGCTTCCCCATATCCTGCAATGAAGTTGCAAAGCCCAGAAGATCTCTCCAGTAATGAAGACGTTTCCTTGCAGTGTATCAGAAGACACAGACTCTGAATTTGGTGGGACAATGCAAAGAAGACTTTGAAGCAGAGCAAGATGATTGTTTTTCTTCAGTTGTAAAAGCAAGGGGATAACTTGTTTTTTAAGTTAAATCAGAAGAGTATCTGATTCAAAGCTTTTTGCAGCAATACCCATGTCTGAAGCTTCACATAGTACTAGTGTTTTCCACATTCAATTATCCCTAACGATAATGTTCCTTTGCTTTTTTAAAATAGCATTTTTAGTTTTGAAAGTACTTAGTACTTGCTTAGTATATTCCTCAGACTCGATAAGCATCAGCTGAGTTGCCTGGGAAATCCTGTTAATTCATTCACATAGCTAAGGTTGGGATCTCCAGTTTGGTGCCCTTTGCAACTTTTCCCATTTTTGCTCAGGAGACGAGCTCCAACCATGTTTCCTGTTCCAGCTAAGTAAGCATTAGTCAGTTCTGTTCTTAATTAGACCAGAAATGCTAAGATTATTTTAATAGTCTATTTCCTTTAGATGGACGTGGTTTACCCTGAAAACTCAGCAGTTCAGGAAACAGTTTTGCATAGCCCTGGCAATTTTATTATTTCCTATTAACGAGTGCCATATCCTATGGTAACCCACAGAATTACCTAATTAACTGGAGAGTTTCTCAGAATATAGATAATACTATTTTATTTAATGGTGTGATAGAACATTATTTTGCAATTTGTCATGAAGTGGTTCGGTAATTATAATTATAAATATGAAAGGAATATTCTTAAATCTGCCCACTGCTCCTTTAAATTCTTTTGAGGGATTTAAGAATTAAATACAATATATGTATTTATAATTCAGCAGTGATACGCGTAATGGGTTCACATCTTTTTTATGTAGGTTACAAACCAATTCACACATCTGTATCAATAATTTGAGGATTATACTTTCAATCAATTGAAAATTAACCCTCCATCTCTATTGCTGTTACTGGCACTATTGTCTACCACTAGAAAAGGCAGTGAAGTGTTGAAACACACATACATATACATAAAGAGTCACACACTTGTTGTTATTATTATATACACAAAAATGTAAAATCACAGTTGCCAGTTCTTAAGCTAGTGTTGGTTTTCATATGTATCAAGTTCATCCCAAGAACCTAGGGAGCCGTAATATATCAGTATAGCATGTGTGCGTATCCAAGCAGCATGGTCTTTTGTAATTGACTGATGGAAATTTTTGTCAATACACATATTTTCTAAATGCTGTCCAATAACCATTGGGATCAACACAGATGGTTTATGCCATATCTTTCAATTATTATTATGGTTGGTTGCACAGTCAACCAGATGTTTAGACGGGATTTGGAATTTTTATCCATCTATTGCAGGGCTGTCAAACTCCCAGCCCACAGGCCGGATGCATCACGTGCTGGCCGGGACTTCCGGGGCGGGGCTATGGCGGAGCGAAGCTGAGAAGCAAACCGCTGCAACTTAGCTCGACTTTCTCCGTTCAGATTGCCTGAAATCCGCAGCGTGGAGCCTCGTAGGGGCTAGCGTAAGGAAGGGGAACATCGAGCGAGGACGGGAGGAGGTGCAAACCCCCACCGAAGCAGATGGGAACCCCAAACCTGAACGGAGAAGAAACCAGCAAACTGCGCTGGTCCAGAGGTATGGCCGCCTGAGCATACAGCAAGGAAGGGAAAAATAGAGAAACGGCAATATATCGACAAAAGTATTGAAAATATGTAAACTAAAGTGGATTACAACCTTTTCCGGAGAGTACTCCTATTGAAAAACGAACGTCCGGCATCACGTGCTGGCCACATCCACGCCCGGTTTAGCAAAGGGGGGAAAAGTCGTGATACGTCACGTGACGCTGCCATGATGACGTGAGTTTGACACCCCTGATCCATTGAGTTCTTCCCAAGAATTTGAGATAGGCAAATGTGGATGTTTGGTGGTGTTAAAAGTGTTGTGACAGAATGTAAGCTGTTCCAAGTCAAGGTGCCTTTTACAATTGACGGATGGCGATTTTGTCAATGCCAATGGTGTTCAAGTGGTGCTCTAGTTATTTTGGGATTATATTGGAACACTATTGGCTTATAATTTACAATACAGAAGAAAAAGATAAAGATAAAGGCTGAAATCCAAAGCCATTTGTGTGCTCATATTTTACTAGCTTGATGGACTTTTATTATTTAGTGTGCTTCTACGTTTTCTAATCAGTAAAGCAATAAACAACATAATAAAAGCAACATACACTATAGCACACAAACACCAAAACCAATAGCAACAATAACAGCAACAATCAATTTAGCACATAAGAACAATAATAAAAATAACAACGTGAAATTCTAAAAGTGTTAACATGTTTTTAAATGCATAGAAGAAGAAAAATGGCTTCTGAAATTATTTTCCATTCCTTTACAAGAATTGCCATAGGAGGCATTTCTTTTGTGTAATATAATTAAGTGTTGATTTTGTTTATGCTTGTATGTATGTTAAGAGCCCCAGATAAAGATTTTTAAACACAGCTAGGAATACTCTGGGAGCAGAGGTGGGATCCTACCTCTGATTGCCGGTGCGGTTAATTGCTGACTTCGCGGCAGAGCCGAAGACGCTGCTCGAGCCTGCTCCCGTTCGCGGAGCGGGAGCATTCCCCGGGCGCTTTCCCCGCCCGCATGGAAGCCGCCCATGGCGTTCTTTTGCCCTCTGCGCATGGGGCCATGCGCGTAGGGCAAAAGAACGCCATGGGCAGCTTCCATGCGGGCGGGGAAAGCGCCCGGGGAATGCTCCCGCTCAACGAACGGGAGCAGGCTCGAGCAGCGTCTTCGGCTCTGCCGCGAAGTCAGCAATTAACCGCACCGGCAATCAGAGGTAGGATCCCACCTCTGTCTGGGAGTGGGTTTCCCCCCTCTCTTGTCCTCTTTTTTTTTTTGCAATCTTTCAATGTATCCACATAATATTCTCTAGATAAATAAGTGCTGGTGCTGGTGGGGTTTCTAGGTCCCAGTCCCTGTCAGGTAAGATGGTCTATCAATGAAGAAGAAGAAAAACTACCCTGGATTCTGTAGATCAAAGGCAAGTGACCCAATATCTTCCAGATGTGTTGGACTTCAACTTCTATTACCCTCAGTCAGCATGAGGAAACTGTAGTCCAAAACACTGGAAGGCTACCACATTGCCTATCTCTAGTACTGATTTGCTGAGAAGAATAAAAAATGCAAAACCCTTACAACAAGCTTGTTTTGGAGGTGCTGTTTAGTCTTCTGGAAACATTAAACTGCCACCCACATGAAATAAAAGTCTGTGGTCAATGAATTCAAAGTCCCACGCTCAGTCCAAATATTTGGAACCATATACAATGTCTGCAGATGGAAATATGATCCATGCTGGATTTTTAATGTGTAAGTTGGAACATAATGGAACAATTCCTAAGGGTGTGTCAGCCTTATTAGTTGAGAGTTCACCATTATAAAAAATCACATGGCTCACTAAGGAAACCAGTTTAAACCAGAACACCTAGCCCCAGTAGGCATTGCAAAACAGCTTCCTACTCTGGAATAGCTTTAAAAAAGACAGAAAAATTAACACAATGAAAGGTAATCCAAGGATTCTGAAGAGCCATAAACTATCCATTATGTAAACCCACAAGTCAGTTCATAGTTCAGAGCAGAATTAGCAATGGAAATATCCAGCAAACAATAGACTTTCTCACTTCTGAAACATGTAATCCAAGCCTAGGAAGCAATAAAGAAAAGAATAATGCCTTACTATATTGAAGAGTTTATTCAAAAAGCCCACATGCCGAGGATTAGTTATTCAAAACCTTAAAAAAATACTGTAGACTTATTCATCTGTATGTAACTTAAAAGTTAGTAGCATCTTAGTCCCTGTAATTGTTTCAGCAGTTCCATTCATTTTTCTCTCTATAGATTTATGTAGGTGCAAATATAGGGAAAATAAATCTATATCTGCATCAGGTTTCACCAGTGATGGGTTCTAAATCCCATCGCTACCGGTTCGCATGCTCGCGCACGACAGTTCTGAGCATGCGCAGAAGCATCCGCGGTGGGCAGGCGGAGCCTCCCACTGCTGCCGCTACCAGTTCGTAGAACTGTACCGTACCGGTAGCAACCCACCGCTGGGTTTCACTCCCTTTCTTTATGAACTTTGTTTGAGAATACATGTTCTTTCTTATACATCTGATCACTCAAAATAGCTTTCCCAACTTGGTGTCCACCAGATGTGTTGGATTGCAACTTTTTGACTATGCCAATTGGATTCCTAGATTATGGGAATATGGGATTTGAAGTCAAACACATCTGGAGGGCAACAGGCTCGGGAAAGCTGCCCTAAATACGCAACTTAAACTTTTGCTCCCAACACGATCATCCCTTTTCAGAAATGCTTCTCACTAAAAGACCATTTATTTCCAGGAACTATTCTCCAAACATTCTATCTCTTTAACAGTCCATATATTTGCATGCAAGAATGAATGATGAATTAGAGTTTGCCAGAAATAAATTGATAATTTGTAAGTCTGGCATGTTCATGACTGGCTTTTCCAGTATTTTTACATGATGATTTTCTTCAGCCCAAAACTAATGTGGAAGAATCGTGCTTAAGTTTTGAATTGTAGTCATGTGAAATTCTGAGACCAGTTTGAAATGCTATGTCACCCAAAATGATAGCACAGCTGTAGCTCTTTCTCCAATATAGCTAATATATCTTAGCCTGTAACCACTGCATTTCCTCTTCCTTCGTCAGTAGGAATCAATGATCTGAAGCTGAACAGCAGAAATGACAACTCTTCAGGTTATCCAGGAGATATTGGCAGGTGTTCTCAGAAAGCCAGAAAGGCCCAAATATCACTATCACTACCATTCCCACCATTATTATAATACCATTTCATAGTATTAGTAAAAATGAGAAACGTCAACAAAAGAAAACAAAAGATGAAGAGTGAGATTTATGGACTGCATGAAATTTTAAAAATTAGGAGGTTCCTAAACACTTTTTCTTTGAGGTCAAAATTGAATAAACTTCCTTACTTTCCTTTCCTCTTTTTTCTGAATATTGTACTTCATAGGAAATATCATAAAAGAGGCATTCAAAATAATCCGTGACAAATGTCTGGGCAGCACTTGCATTCCTATATATTTTTAAATGCTCACAATTTCCCTAAATTGTGAGACATTCTAGTCCCTTGTGATAGAGATTGATTTCTTTCTTTCTTTTTTTAAAAAAAGAATATCTTAGACTTTTGCTTGTCTTTGAAATAAATACTCTATTTATAAATGTAAACTATTAAGACAGATACATTTCCACAATATAGAGAAAGGCAACTTGAGATCTAGGGCTCCATGTGGCCTCAAGCCGCTTTTTGTGGCTTCCTTTGCCCTAATTATTGAAAATTGGTTGCATACAGTTTAAAAAAATTCAATTTACATGGCCACCCACTCTTTAAGTGACTTTGGATGGCTAATAAGCAACCTTAAAATATATTACGAATAAAGATCCAACAAAGCAGTAGAAAACCACATAGCATCTACAGTATATAGTACTGGGTGCAATAATTCACAAAACACATACAGTGATTCTCTAGGAAATACCCAGGAATAACCCAATGCCCCAGGAAAAATCCAGATCTACAATGCTTTTGTAAAGACTAGCAGAGTTCAAGCCATCTGAACCTCAGGAAGATGCTGCTCTATAGGACAGGTGCAGTGACATGGAAAGCATGCTTTTTGGGTCTGACAAGATGCTAGTGTTAAATAAATGGGACTCAAAGCATTTCAATCCTGTCTGATCTTTTTGAGCAGCTGGAGACAGGGAGTTTTTCAAATATCCTGGTCCTGTAGCATGAAAGGATTTATAGGTGAAACCAGGACCCTGGGTTACACCCAGAATCTGACCTCTAATCTGCAAAACTCATAGAACATAGGTGTTGCATGGGTATACCAAGATGAGTAACTACTTATGTTGCTGCAATCTGTTCTGAAAGGTAGCTCTATGTAATGCACATTGCAGTAATGTGAGAATCAACTAAGCCATGAGTGACCATGAGCAGGCTTCATATCATCAATGGCTCCATATGAACATTAAATAAGAGGGAAAAGAGTGCTGAACCCTACACATCCTAAAAAAACATAAGGGTTTAGGGCTAGATCTCTCCTCACTGTTTATTTATTTATCTATTTGGTTTAGCTTATATGCCGCCCAACTCAGCATGGACTCTGGGCGGCTCACAACCAGAAACCAACGAAAACACAATAAAAGCATCTAAAACATCTAAAAACACATTAAAATATATCACACTTATAAAAAACCTTACAATCACACAACTTCTCTATGGGTTATTAGTTACAAGCCTGCCGGAAGAGCCAGGTCTTAACGGCTTTTCAGAAGGCCAGCAAGGTGGGGGTGGTCTGGACCTCAGGCGGCAGTTGGTTCCAGAGAGCCGGAGCAGCCACAGAGAAGGCCCTTCCCCGTAGTCCCGCCAGCCGACACTGTTTGGCTGACGGGACCCAGAGAAGCCCAACTCTATGGGATCTTACTGGTCTCTGGGACGTGTGAGGTAGCAGACGGTCTCAGAGATTAACACTGTTAACACTGACTGAAACAACTTACCTGAAAGAAAGAGGACAACCACCACAACAACTCTATGTCGCTTATTTTACTTCCTGAGTTGGCCCAGAAGAATATTATAAACATGGTACTAAAATCTGCTAAGAGAAAGGCTAGACTGCCACAAATTAACAAGTTCAACCAATATTTTATATTACATCTGGTCCTGAAATATAGCTGTAAGAGGTACAGATAATCTGTGTCATATAACACTCTTTGAATTGACAGCCTCATCATCTTCATCACAATCTTTCATCACAGGGTGAGTTGGAGATCAGATGAAAGTTGTCCAGAATTGTTGGATCTTGTTTCTTGAGGAGAAGACAGTCTGCTTCATTCAAGGCAGCTAGAGCCTCATCCTTTCACTCAAGAATGACATACCACCCAGACCCTACTACATGCTGTCTCTGGAAAGCCTTCAGCAATCAGGGAAGACATAGCTATAATAAATATATGACCAATCTTAGAACTCCAAGGATCATGTCCACTTTTTCAGGAATCCAAGGTTCAAACTCCTGTCCAACAACCAAGCCAGTACATGCCTCAGTTACTTCAATAGGATCTCCACAGCCAGAATCCAGCTCAGAGAAAATCTGACTGATTTTATCTATCAGATGCATAGAATAATTCTCATTGTGGCCCTTAAGGTGTTTTTCTAACCCTTCCTTACTGAGGTCAATATTCAAAAATTATTTTTATTTCTACACAGGAAAACTGAGAGGGATACTAATAAAAGCAAATATCTGGTGCCTTCTAGGAGTGTTGACTAAAACTCTTATAATTCACTATTGGCCATGCACTCTAGGGCAAGAAGTGTTTATGTGTGAATGGGAAAACTAATATATACTTAGATCTAAAATAGCCAGAATGCAGAGGTTAGAGGGAAAGGAATAATTCAACCTCTCAGCTCTGTTTTTTTTAAAGTTATCCAGTATTTTTTATTTGTTGGTATGAAATGCTGTTTTGTGCAAATGAAAGTGAAGCTCCATCTGATCTTCCAGAAACATTAATAGACTATGTCCACAATGGAGAGCACAACCACTTGGGGAATATGTTTCAGCAGGAATGCTAATTTAGTTATAGTTTTTAAGGCTGACTGCAAACAGATGGCTAGCATTAAATAGATCAGGGAAACAAGAAAGGTGGAGTAAAAAATCAGGGACTGAGGCAGAATGCTGCCAAAAGTATGGAACAAATTTGGGACTCCAAGAATTGAGTTATGGTTGGACCCACAATTTAGAATCATGGTGGTGTACTGTGGATTTTCTATAGGACATACAAGTACATGCTTGTACAACTAGATTTGTTGTGAACAATTTCTGTGGCTTGTGGAAAGCCTTGTGCCAGATCATCTTCCTGTGAAACAGCAACACATATCCTTGTAAGCTGTATGTGCTGTAGGCTGGAATGAATAATATTTTGAATACCTCTTGACAAGAAACAACAGCTATTTTTGACAAGAGGCAACATATTTTCTTCCCTGGATATAACCTTTATTGAAGATTCATCCTCAGAGAACGAGAAGAGCTAGGGAGGCCTTGAAAGCAAATGAAGCTTCTTGGATGAGAAGCAAAATGTTTTCAAAGAAACCCCCCCCCCCAAGAAAGTCCAGTCGGCTTTTGGAAAAAGCACCTTTGCACACAATAAATGAAACAACCAATATAAATTCAAAAATCTAAAAAGCCACAGTAACAGAATTAAAAACAAAAATATTAAACCTGGGTGAAGGAAGGATAAAAATGGCTCGTTCACTAATGGAGCCATGGGGACAGATCTCCAGTCTTCTGGGAGTCCCAAGCATACCCAGATCTTGAAGTCCTTACAAAAAGTCAAAAGGGATGGGGCCAATCTAGTTTCAGGGGAAAGAATGTTTTATATGAGTATCGCAGCAGAAGACTCATCTTCTGGGATCCATCAGACATAGGTAGATTAATAATGGAAATATGTATGGAAGAGAATTAAAGCCTTTTATCCACTACTGTGGTCATGGGAAAAATGCCTTCTCTGAAGCTCATACAGGTAATCCTCCTTTGCTCCGAATGGTGCCCCCCCAGCCCCACCCATAAGTGCCAGTTTCAGAAAAAGAATTTTATTCAGGCAATACCAGGGATAAATTCTCTGCCTGTGTTTCATTTCTTGTCAGATAAATTATTTACATCAAATGTAAATATGCATTTTATGGCCCTCAGAGCACTGTAATATGTGCCTCTTGACATTTCCTATACTTTACCTAGTGACACTCAAGGCCTATTCTCACATTTGTGTGACAGTGAAGGAGAAACAAACTCTGCCTTTGTTGATTTTAATCCACTTCTTACAGTGAGCCAATTCACTGTCCTCTTGAAAGAGTTTTGGCATGCCACCACAGACCCATTCTCTCTTTTAGCATTTAAAATATCATGTAACGGTATCATGCCAAATGCTGATAAATATGTAGAGTGGGGAACAAACATGACCATTTTACCACAGGATGATGTTGTCTAAGACTTAACAGGTTCAGGGATTTTCTATTGACCTCACCCCTTGAGTGGCTCTAAGAATAAACAAGGAGTTTGTATTCATATTGGAATGAACATAAAACCAGACTAAATAGGCCCCATCTGGCACAATTTCAACTGTATCAAAACATGAGTGTGTGTGGGAGGAATATGGAGGACGAAGGAGTTTGCTTTCTCCTCCAGTGGCAAAACAAGCTGTCTGTTTTCTTTAATTTGCTACTGGCATTTGGGGGTGTCTTATGTGACTGTCTTGGTGTCTGCCACAATGCTTTTCCTGATACATTCTGGATTTTAGGTTCTGTGGAGAATTGGTGGGCAATTGGTGAAATCACTTTTTCCAGCCATTGGCAGGAATAAAATAAAATGAATGGAAAAGGAAGGAGGAAAAAAAGGGATCGAGAAATGTATTATCAGTACAAAATCCAGTAAGTGATACAAAAATCTATTGTTTCCGAAGAAAGGACTTTTGACACTTAAGAATCACAAACATATTCTAACATGAAATTCTGTGAACCAAACCCAAGAAAGATTAGGCTAAAGTACATTTGTTGATTTTAAAGTGTCATAAGATTGCAAAAACAAATAACAATGCTAGGATAACTACTCTTCTACAAGCTTTCACAAGCAGAATGAGAAAAACAAACTGTGTCAAGAAATAGCATGGTAAAAATATGCCTTGAATACATGTTCCTAGATCAGTGATGGCGAACCTTTTTTGGTTCGCGTGCCAAAAAGGGGGGGATGCATGGGATCACGTGTGTGTGTGCCCACACCCATAATTCCATGCACCCCCGCGCATGCGCGTATGACCCCCCCACTCCCAGCATGCAATGGCACGCCCATTTTTTGCTCTCTCCAGGCTTCTAGGAGCCTGGGGAGGGCGAAAATGGCCTTCCCCACCCCCTCTGGAGGCTGGAAACAGCCTGTTTTCTGACTCCCAGTGGGCCCAGAAGGCCCGAAAATCAGCCGGCTGGTGCGCACATGCGCGCCGGACCTGAGCTCGCGTGCCCACTGATATGGCTCCGCGTGCCACTTGTGGCACCCGTGCCATAGGTTCGCCATCACGGTCCTAGATTATCACATTATAATAGTCATTTTTTAATAATGGTCTATCTGTATGAAATCATGTATGTAATGTCAGCATCCTTTAATAGGGACAAGCTTATCAAAGGTTCAATTCTTGATAATGTCCTATCCTATTGCTTCTGTAAGCCAGCATCCTGAAAAGTTCCAGGTAACTTTTTTTTTTAGAACAACGGAGACTTTTGGCTCCAGGTCAAGAGAAATTTCCTACCTGAAAGAAAATAGGAACCTTTTGCTATGCAAAAGAAAGCAGCCAAGTAAGTAAAGCAGGGGTGGGTTCTGGATTCCTTTACTATTGGTTCGCTCAGGTATGTGCTGTGCCGGCGCGGGCGCGGGCGCGGGCACGGGCGCAGGAGCAGTACTTAAAAAAAGCTTCTGCACATGCACAGAAACAAAAAACAAGATGGCTCCGCCTATGATGCCGCTGAGAGAACCAGCTCGGGGGCATGGCAGGCCTGGGTCACTGCCGGTTCCAGCAACACAGGCCATCAAGTTACTACCGGTTCTATAGAACAGGTCCGAACCAGGAGGAACCCACCTCTAAGTAAACTAAGAAATTTCCCAAAGAGAAGTGAGAATGATAGTCTACTGGTAGTTTAATAGTGTCACCAGAGCTGCCAAGTCCAAAGTCCCATATAACTAGACCAGGGGTGGCTAAACTATGGTTCTTTGAGGACCTGTGGACTTCAACTCCCAGAATTCCTGAGCTAGCCATGCATGTATGGCTGGCTCAGGAATTCTGGGAGTTGAAGTCCACAGGTCCTCAAAGAACCATAATTTGGCCACCCCTGAACTAGACTATTCTCTGAATAAAATTGAGCCATTTATCATGGCTCATGCCAACTCTACAAGCTCAGTGTAAAGATAACATGTATGGTAAGCAGGAGAGTCCCAAAGGTGCTTTTTCAAGAGGCAACTGGACTTTCTGGTTTTTCTTTGAAAAAAAAAGGAAAAGAAAAACCAGAAAGTCCAGCTGCCTCTTGAAAAAGCACCTTTGGGACAAACATGACCCGGATGACTGAGAATCTCCATAAACATTAAGCAGGGGAGCATAATCCAAATTGCTTGGAAGAATGACAATAAGACTTGGATAAATACAGCTAGTGCTTTATGGCTTTTTCCTTCTCTGAATTTTTTCAAAAGTCTTGCTGTATCTGAATATCTGAGTGCCCATATTTACTTTTTCTTCATGGATTCTTTTCTATGTGACATATGAGTACAGGAACACATACTGTTTGTTTGTTTCTTGTTTGGTGATAGATGAATCCTTTCATATGCACTCATGTAAACTGAGTAAAATAATAACCATCCCAAAATCTTAAACAGTATAGCTTCTTAAGTTATACACAGTTTTGTCAGAAGGTAGTTAGAAGGGAAGGATTTGTAAATTAAAAAAAAAATATTCAATGGCATCAGAGATAACCTGATTTGGAGCTTCTGTCTAATTTCAGTGGTTGACTGTCTAAAAGTATTTCCAGCAGATTTTAGTTATTCTCCAAAGCACCTGAGGCAGAACTAGAAGCAATGGATAGAAACTAATCAAGGAGAGAAGCAACCTAGAACTAAGGAGAAATTTCCTGACAGTTAAAACAATTAATCCATGGAACAGCTTGCCTCCAGAAGTTGTGAATGCTCCAACACTGGAAGTTTTAAAGAAGAGATTGGACAACCATTTGTCTGAAGTGGTGTAGGGTTTCCTGCCTAAGCAGGGGGTTGGACTAGAAGACCTCCAAGGTCCCTTCCAACTCTGTTATTCTATTCTATTTATATTTTGGCTTCAGAATTGATTTAAAAACATTAATTTAAATTACCAAACTAATTTAATTAAGAAATAAAGCTATTCCAGTAGGCTTGCTTTCATTCAGCTCTTATCAATATATAATTGATCCAGTGGAAACCATGTGCATACTACAGCTTACTTCGGTATTCTCTGAAGTACATTTCATTGATTAAGTAAAAATAGATTGGGTTTCAACCTTAGAGAAAGAATGCCAGAGAATTTGGGATTAGGTGGTAGGTGAGCAAAAGTTTCAAAAATTGTGATGGGATGCTTAGCAGATCTTACGAAACAGAGCTGTTAGAGAAAAGATTCTTGCCAAACCTTGCGAGGCTGGCAAACTCAGTAAAACTAGAACCACTTGGATTTCTGGAAAGGTCTTTTTGCTAATAGCATAATTATAACATCCTTTTGAAATCTTACCAAAGTAATTATCCTACACAACTTATACTTAGTGGGGTTATTATTCTAAGCTTATTTCTCATACCTCTCCTGTACTTGGATGTAATATTAGTTTTGTAATGGCTCCGTATCTTCTCTTAAATTCTCTTGATGCTCTCTGTGCTCCCAAGTTCTATTAGTCATTCTATCACAAAGATATTGCTTCATAAATATTTCATATTATATGTATTGATTAATGTATTTAATCCAACCAAACTAATTTTGTCTATGATTTTGGCTGAGTAAGGGCTCTTTGGACCCAACTCTATAATACATTACAGCATTTCATGGTCTTATTTTTCTGAAATATTGCATTCTTATTTTTTTCAAAATACTCCCCTATAACACTGAAAGAACTGTATTTTGAAAATTTACCCAGATCAGATGATTATTTCCAAGCATTATTTTTTCACTCAATCTTTGCTTGAGTGAAAAAAGCATGGAAATACAATTGTTCATATTTTAAAGATCAGCCAGTCCATTACCATAGAAGTGTTTTATTTTTACACCAGTGGTCCCCAACCTTTCTAGCTTTGCAGACTGGGTGTGTGTGTGGGGGGGGGGGGAGAGAAAATGGTTCTGTGTGAGCAGCAGGTCCACATGCTTATGCGCGCAGCTCCATTTGCGTGAGCACTTGCATAAATGGAGCTGTGTGCACATGCTTGTCTGCCGCTTGCATAACCTGGTTCTGAATGGGCCACAGCTCAATACCAATCTGCAGCCCAGGGGCTGGGGACCCTTGCTTTACACTAGAGCTAATGGCATCTCAAACCATTTTGCTATATGTACTGAAAACGCAGGAGGAATGGGCAGGTTGTGCCCTCAAAATAGTTCTAAAAACTTCGCTAAAATTTGATAGCATTGTTTATCATCATTTTGTGATTGGAAAATCAGAAAAAACTAGCATAAATTTTAAATTTGGCTCAACAGAATACAAACAAAAACAAAAAAACAGAATGGAAAATCCTGGTCCTGCTAGATATAGCCCTTCCTGGTTTGCATTCTCTATTTCTTCTTAGTGATAGTAATAGCAATAGCACTTAAACTTATATACCGCTTCACAGTGCTTTACAGCCCTCTCTAAGTAGCTTACACAGTCAGCATATTGCTGCCAACAATATATTTATTGATTAGCCTACAGGTCATACCAATGTACAGGTTCAAACACATATTACCAATACAATTCTAAACAAACAATTTAAAATGAGAGTGGGGTAAAATACAATAATTTGATACATAAATATATAAAATAGAATAAAAGGACATAAAATTATATTTCTTTATCACCCCTGCAGTCTACCCCAATCAGGCCCACATATGCCAATCTCAGTCGGACCATTTTAGTCAGACATTGTGCTGTATTAAATTCCGTTTTCAGATTCTGACCACACATGAGGTATGTTGTTTTAATATGGGCCTCCCACTGGGCCATACATTTAATATGTGGATCAAGGTACTTATCTCTCGCCCCCTTATATAAACAGCAATCGAATAATAAATGAGTCAGATCTTCTACCTCTTCAGCTCCAGAGCAGAGGTAGGTTCCTGCCGGTTTGGACTGGTTCTATAGAACTGCTAGCAGGAATTTTCCCCCGCTTGCCGAACCGGCAGTGATGGCCTGCTGGACATGCCCCCGAACCAGCTCTCTTGGTGGCACCATAGGTGCCGCCATCTTGTTTTTTGCTTCTGAGCATGCACAGAAGCTGGGTTTTCAGCACTATGCATGTGCATGTGTGCCCGTACGGTGCAGAAGCGAACCAGCAGCAAGGTAAGTTAGAACCCACCCCTGCTCCACAGATACATGTATGTTCATTGTATGGGATAGAATGGAATCTCCTGAATCTAACCATTGTATCAAGCTGTTCGAATCGTGCTCGGGTAAATGTCTCCCTGAGATGTTTTGGCAGTTGTAATTTTAAATAGTTGTCCATTTGGAAGGTGCGTTTATATTTGCTCAGCCATTTCTGGCTAACAGCCTTACTAAGTGTGGCAACCTTGAGTTGGTCAGATGCTGCCTGGCCAAAGTTATTACCCATCTATCTAATAAGGCTGGCCTGGAATATGGCTCTGGTAAATGTATAAAGTTTACAATGAAAAGTAAAAGGAGAGAAGAGAGGAGATTTTGCAGAACTGTAACATGCTTTGAAAAATATTACAAGTTAAGAGAAGCCTTTTATTACTGCCAGTACGATTGCAAACATATTTATATCCTCTTGAGTAATCATTAAAATTGCAGCTGCTCAAGCTTTTAAGTTGCACTCTGAACAGGTTTTTATGACCACAGGTGGAAGCTAGGTTTTGAAAATGGACTTTTTAATTCACGTGACCCAGAACTGTGTCATCAAGAAATTCTGATTTTTCGCTGAGTAAAGGAAAGAGCCACTGTTGTATTAAAGGACTTGCCAACAGGACAATAAATCATTTGTGCTGACACTTCCATGATACATTGGGCTGTTTGGAAGTAGAGACAAACAGGTTTAGATTTGGAGGCAAAAGGTCAATGGTTAAGGTTGGGCCTCATTATTACAGACGTCTTCCACAACAGCATTCTTACATGCCAAGAGGCATTAGACTCACATGGGGTGTTTGTTAACATAAAACATTAAGCTGCAGGTGTTCTGCCCTATACAGAATCCCCAAAGATCACTCAAAATTGTTTTTGTTAGCAGAAAGAGGATTAAAAGGATTTTAAAACATAGTGGCTCGGCCTGACTGATCACACATTTGTTACAAGCAGAAAAGAAGGGATTTGTATCGGAAGAAAGATACGAGTCATTCAAGGTTATGCAGTCATACAGTTCCTCCTGGAAAGGATAGTCCTTTCAGTGGAATTTCATTCAGAATTTGTGAGGCAGAAAATGCTCAAGGCAATTAATGGAAAACTTCACCTTCAAGAGCTAAACTTGAACTGCTGTACATATTAATCCTTAAAAATTACAGAACCAATCTACTGGATGACACAGAAGGGTTGGCATCATAAATTCAGAGGACCCTCGCTTCCCTCCTTGCTCTCTCCAACGCCGCACAATTTGGCTTTAGTGAAGTTGTGTGCTGCAAGAATATGTGGGTTGACTGCAAGGTCACACACAATACCATCCACTGCTGTTTCGTAGGGATTTCCCTTTGTGTGCTGAATGTCATACAGTGTTCCTTGAAAGAAGGATGTTGTAGGGTCACGCTTCATAACTTCTCAGTTTGAGACCCTTTCACATATGGAACTCATTCGTATGAGAGAAAATCCTGATTAGCTCTCAACACTTGTGGTATCATTCTCTCTCTATAGTCCACAATTTTCTTTCACATTTATGTATTACATATATGAAGGGCAGAGTGGAATATTTCAGTATAACTAAATTTAATACAATGATAATATAATGAATTGCCATACTACATTTTAAGGGAGTAAAACCATTCATCTCTGAAGAGGATTTTTGGAGCCCATTGATCTCTCAAGAGGATTTTTCTTATGATTCCTTCCCATTCCCAATAAGCTATGTTCTTCTCTTGTTCTGGATCAGGATTGTTATTCAGTGTCAGAAAAACAGAGATTGGTTTAAAATATATATTCACCAAAGCAGGGGTCACCAACCTTTCGGACCTCAGGGACCACTACATTCATAATTTTAAATCCCGCGGACCACTAATATGATCTGCCTAATGACCGGTTGGGTGGGCGTGGCTAGGTGGTCATGTGACTGGGTGGGCATGGCCAACTTGATGTCACTCACCGACCTCTACTCGCCCCTCCCCTCCCAGCCACTCCTCGCCTGCCCGCCCGGGCTCCTTAGGGCCCCAACAGGAAGCAGTTGTTGTAGCTAAGCAGCCACCACAAGAAAGAGTTGACAAAACAGCTGGCTCAGTTCAAATTGGATCTGACTGAGAAGGAGGCTCAGCAGAAGCATCTCACTGAGAACTACGAGCATAGGTTTTCCAAGCAGAGGAAAACCTTGCGGCAGTGCAAGGCCAGGTACCAGCACCTGTAGGCTGTGGGTTGAGATGGTCAGCCAGTTCCAGGCCTTGGTGCAGTCTCACTGGAATGAGGCCCCCCAGCTCTTCACCACCAGCGGCACTTCCCTCCAGCCTTCACCCAAAGCCCCGCACCAGGAAGCGAAGCAGACCCCAAGTCGGAATTTCTGCCCCCCTCTGACCTGCACAAAAAGACCCCGAAGGGGGAGACTCTCTGCAGCAACACAAGCGTTCATTGCATGTATCCGGCCCAGGGGCCGTAGTTTGAGGACCCCTGATTTAGTGCAATATAAAAAATGCAAATAATTTTTCTGCGGACCACCCAAATTTTCTTGCAGACCACCAGTGGTCCATGGACCACCTGTTGGTGACCGTTGCACCAAAGGATGAACTCACCAAAGAATGTTGAGTTCCCCCCCTCTTATATTTGTGAAATACAGGCGTTACAGCTGACTTATAAGTCAAACTTTGCTCTCTGCTTCTGAAAATAAACATCTTTTTTTTTGGCAGATCGGGATTACATTCATCTAATATCTTCACTACCTTCTTGAATGTGGTGCTCTCTGGAGGTGTTAGAATTGCAACTCCCCAAACAAATGTACTGGCCAAGAATTCATAGAATAGCTGTCCTAACTATCTGGAGAGTATCAGATTGGGATGTCTACTCTAGATCTTTTCAGAATGTGCATTATCTTGGCCACATCTAGTATCTCAGGTCACGTCCAAACAACTCTGCCTCTTAATTCACATTTTTATCTCCATTCCAGTCTGACCAACAGTGAAATATTTTGCAGCTTTTATGAATTTAAGGAATGTGGTGGTGAACCACAGGTTTCCCCCACCTACAGTTCCTCCTTTTACCTGCCAACTCCTTGTCAGACTGTAATTAATGAGAAAGTCACTAGTAGTTATTCATTTTGGGTTCTTTATGTTTCCCTCTAGAGAATTTTTAAACAGAATTCAGAATGTTGAACATACACTTTTCAAAAATGTTCTTCCCTCTCAGCAGTTGCTTAGAAATGCTATTAGTTCTGTTTTCTTGCATTCAAACTTCAGTCACTGGGAGGTAATGTTAACCAATTAAAATAGTCAAGTGAGGCAACTTCCCCCGATATCTGACAGTGCAACAACTGAGAATATTTCTGTTCATGAGCTACAGGAATTATGACTTCACCACTTATGAGGCTTACTGACCCAGGGTCGGCAGTCATCATATTTATATAACAGTTTAGAAGACAAGAAAAAATGGCTTCCTTGTTACATTGAAAATAATCTAAACAGGAAAATGACATACTTTTATGAAAACTCCCCCTCCCTCCAGATTGCGGACAGAGGGTTGGCATTTGAGCATCTCAAGAAGACAGTAACTATGTTCCATCAGAATGCTTGGATAAAACCTTGGCTACAGAGTAAAAGAGCAGAAATGAAAAGGAGATACATGATTTGGTCTCACCATCCTGTTTCCATTCCCAGTATCTAAAGATAAATCCTAAAAGCTCTTTGAAGACTACCGCCACAATTCACTTGCATAAAATAATACCCTGAAAACTACCTACAATATTAATGGTGTTTCTTACAGTAGTCCAAGTGAATTAAGGTCTTCAATTACAGCCAAAAAAAAAAATGCTGGCAAAAAGGAATGCCCATTCTCATTTTAAAATCAGTAGTATTTTTTTCAAGTCTGAACCTATTCAGAACCCATGAATTCCTTATAAGGTAACAATCTGAAGAGAAGAAAAATGTGGCAGCCAGTGAAAATTGTGTCCCCCCCCCTTCACTCTTGGACAACATAATATAATAATAGGACATGCTAACTTCTAAGGATTCCCTCCCAGGGTAGCTGAATTGGTAATCTATGAAGCAGAGAACAAAAGCTAAATCAATAAAGCTTAACTGAACAGAACAGAACAGAACAGAATAGAATAGAATAGAATAGAATAGAGTTTGAAGGGACCTTGGAGGTCTTCTAGTCCAACCCCCTGCTTAGGCAGGAAACACTACACCACTTCAGACAAATGGTTATCCAACATCTTCTTAAAAAAACTTCCAGTGTTGGAGCATTCACAATTTCTGGAGGCAAGCTGTTCCACGGATTAATTGTTCTGTCAGGAAATTTCTCCTTAGTTCTAAATTGCTTCTCTCCTTGTTTAGTTTCCACCCATTGCTTCTTGTTCTACCCTCAAGTGCTTTGGAGAATAGTTTGACTCTCTCTTCTTTGTGGCAACCCCTGAGATATTGGAACACTGCTATCATGTCTTCCCTAGTCCTTCTTTTCATTAAACTAGACATACCCAGTTCCTGCAACCGTTCTTCATATGTTTTAGACTCCAGTCCCCTAATCATCTTTGTTGCTCTTCTCTGCACTCTTTCTAGAGCCTCAACATCCTATTTGCATCATGGCTGGTATGATTAGTTCCCAGATTTTTATAACTAACAGGAATACTTCCCAAATATTTAATAATTTTGTCGTTCTTGTATATACCCAACATTGAAGAGTTTGGGGGCCTGCATTCAAAGTCTTTGAGAGGTATATGTGATGTTCAGTCTTCAGGTTATGCAGCCCTACATTTAAGCCTGGAAAATTTCAGGCATGCTACATTAGTTTTGGAACTAACTAACACTTATAAATCTCTTGCCAAGTTCTGAGATGCTTGGTACTTTATGTGTGTTTTCTTGAAAACAAACTCCATGATGTTAATTAGGATTTACTTCCTTGAAAGTGTATGTTACATGGAAAAGTAACTTGAAAGGAGAATGGCCACTGCTTTCTTCTCCCAGTATGGTCAGTGCAACTATTTTTTTTTAAAAAAAAATTGGGTACAATTTAAATGCAATGAGTCTATTGAATTACCCCCTCAAGTTTGTCACACATTGTAAAGGAGATTTCTACCTCACTTGAAATCATGAACACTAATGTCTTTCTAGAAGATCTGGAAATGTTCCAATGTCCACTTCTTAACATTAGATCTTTAAGTGATCTTGTGCCTCTGTAGAGTTACCATTTTGGACCCACCAGTAGATGTGTAATAATACTAGAAAGCAACCTTTATCTTTTTAGAAAAAGCATAACTGAGAAAAGGAAGACGGAATAGCTGTTCTCCTTATTTGAACCCGGGTCTGCCCTTAGCTGATTTCTTTTCCACAAGCCTTTGTGGGTAAAGAGAAAACTGGCACTTTTTTTTTGGAAAAAAATATTTATATTGGGTAGCAATAAGAACGAGGCCTGTTCTAATAGAGTAAGATAGGCAGGTTTATTTACATGCATGAGGGTTTTAAAAAAAATTGGCTAATCTCTCAATCATTTACTGAAGATAGCACCTTTTATGCTAACTAAATGGGAGAGTTGTATCCCTCAGCATAGGTGTACAGTTCTTCAAAGTTATTAAAATGCAGCAATACACAGCGGCTCTATTCTAAGTGATCCAGCAAGGTTCAGAAAGCATCTGTGTACTAGGGCTTAGGAGGCAGCACAAACGACATTTGGTGCCAGGGTCTAGGCATTAATAATCTGGAAGAACTACAGAGGCCTTTCATCTGGGCTGTGATAGAGATGTCTTTTGCTAACCTACTGGAAAGATTGGAGAAGTTTCTATGGAAGCCCCATTTTGGTTTATTCCCCTCTAATTCCTGTAATGTAATAAAAGAGAGGTTATTTCTTTTTCTTTGAATTTCTGATGAGTGCTTCCCTAGCACAGACTTCCTTAGCACAGACTTCCCTAGCACAGACTTCCTTAGCACAGACTTGGAGTAACCATCTCCCTGAGAACTGGCAAGCCCCAACCTTCCTGGCCTCCTAAAATGCCTTGAAGATCAGGTTTTCCCCACAAATGTTGGGGTTGTGTGTGGCTGGAGCCCAGGAAAGTTGTTTATGGATATGAGAGGTGTGTTGCCTTTGGGAGTGCCAAGAGTTTTTTAAGTTTTTAAGCCACCCAGGATTATGCTAAATAAAATAGACAGCTATATAAATCTTTTAAATAAATGAATTAAAGAAAAGAAGGCTTGAAATGACATTGAACTGGAAAAGAGAATAAGAAAGTACATACAGATCTTTCTGGAGAAGAACTGTGTACTTTTTTTTTTTTGCACAGAATCATTAGCTGAAATTGACAAACCATGAATCTTTAGTCTCGTTAGAATGAGAAGTTTGGCTGCATCCCACCAGTTCCTTTCTTTGTGCCCTCCCAAAGCATTTCACTCTGCCTAATTTTGGTAGTAAAATTAAGGATACAAATGGGCTAGTTTCCTCCCTATTTGAAATCATAATCTTATGTAAATAAAGGGTCAAATGGCTACATTCATTATTAGCAAACTTAATGCAGTTGTTTGACCTACCAAAGAGGAGAAATTTTCAAATAGCTCTAAATGCATCCTATGTAGATCTGACCTTCCATTTGCATTTGAGTGATTGTGCCTTACCTTAGCGCTGTGTTTCTCAACTTTGGCAACTTTAAGATGTGTGGACTTCAATTCCCAGAATTCCCCTGCCAGCACACAACTTAAAGTTGCCAAGGTTGAGAAACATTGCCTTAATGTACTGTAATTAGAAATTGAAGCACTGGAAAAAAGAAAATTTCACTTTGTTTTAAGTAACTATAATTCAAAATCACTGCATTTGGGATGATTCAGAGAGCTCAATCTGTTTGCCTCATTGAAGAATGAAGGCCTTGAATTCACAGGAGAAAGTGTGTGTGTGAGGGGGGGTGTCTTTCATTAGATAATTCCTATAAATCTTTTTACATACCATTGGCTTGAAATAATAACAATAACACAATGCACCAGATTAAAATAACACACATACTTAGCAGCACAATCCTATTTTAGCTGGGCCGGTAAAGGTCTTTCCTTTCAAAGACTCCCCAAGGAGGCTACAACTTTAACTTTAAAAAAAGGTCAGGAGTTCTCTGAGCTCCTGAGGAAGCAGTGACTCATCGTTTTATCAACCTTTTGGTTTTTATGTTTTCCAGGGATGATTCAGAAATGATGTTTCAGAGATCCAATGTTGGAAGTTAAGACAAAGGGTCTGCTGTTGATTCTTGCATTGCCAGAGGAGATGACCGGCTTGTATTTCTTCTCCGAAGAAAGGAAATCTCTGTGTGGTTTTTCTTCTTTTATGATCATTGTAATCCCACTATTCCTGAAATCCAGTTATTCTTTATTACAGACACAAGGGCTAATAATTAATTCTTTTATCCAAAACGATTCTAAGACAAATGATGCTATCGAGGTTATAGATACCGCAGCAAAGGAATGTATTTTTCCTAAGGTGACCAGACGTCCCGCTTTTGGCGGGACAGTCCCGCTTTTTAATAATTTGTCCCGCGTCCCGCGGCGTTTCAAAAAAGTCCCGCTTTTTAAATTTGAATTTGCCCTGCACACCCCTCTGCCTCCTGCCTCGCCTGCCTCCTCCTGCCAGGTGGGGAGGGAGGGCAGTGAGAGGGGCAGCGGCAGTCTTGCCTGTTCGTCGCCGCAGAGCTGAAGAAGCTGGTGGCGTTCACGGCGCGGGGCTTCCCCTGCCCGCTTTCCCCGGCCGCCGGGACGCCGCCATTTGCGTTCTTTTGCCCTCTGTGCAAGCAGAACATTTTGCGCATGCGCAGAGGGCAAAAGAATGCAAATGGCGGTGTCCCAGCGGCCAGGGAAAGCAGGCGGGGGAAGCCCCGTGCCGCGAACGCCACCAGCTTCTTCGGCTTTGTGGCGACGAACAGGTAAGCCTGCGCCGGTAGGAACCCAGCCCTGGCTGCGATGAAGGGGAGTGTTTGGGGGGGGGGTGCACAAAGCTGCAGGATAAGAGAGACGGACCCCTCCCGTCTTGCTCCCCTAGAACCCCCCCCCCCATCAATGGTGTCCCACTTTACAAATATTAAAATCTGGTCACCTTAATTTTTCCTCTCTATTCTTTTTGCTGTTGTTATAATTGCAGAATAATGGATAGTACAAACAATAGAAACTATTCTAAGCAGGCAGTGAGATTCCTTCATTATCACATCCTTTTGGAAATCATGAGCTACTGCATATAGTGTACTATGTGAGTTTGTAACTAATTTTGAAATATCTGCCCCGTTTTATGAACAGAGAGGCAGATTTAAAACCCTTGATCTCAGTAAGTTTTGATTATCTACTTCTCTACAGAAGGGTAAATGGTTATATCTTAATGTAATCCTACTTAACTAAGCCTATTAGAAAACTGGAACAGCAAACATCCACATTTTTACTTAAATTTTGTAATGCAGTTTACAGTTCACAATATAATACAAACGTATGTATATTGCAAAAAAAATTATAATAATTCTGATTTTCACTAACCTAGGATGTGTAACCTGTGGAAATATTAACGTGAAAACATGAAAACAAATGGAATTTGATTGAAAAAGAAAATATAAGAAACTGAGCAAAACTGAATTTGATCCATTGAGATGTAGAGGAGACACATTTTGATATGATTCAGAGTTGGTGGAAGACCTGAGATAAGTCTCAAAGTTCTGCTTTTTATTGACAGCATGTTCAACATTGTTACCTCTATGATGTTTTCAAAATCATAATCTTAATCCGTTCCTCTTCCGGGTTTCTGGCGCGCATATGCATACGACGATCAGCTGGCCTTTGTGCATGCGGCAATGCTGGAAACTGGAAGAGCTGGTCTTCTGTTTTCTGGCATGAGCATGCGTGCTGGCCAGCTGATTGGCGCATGCGCATGCACAGCAATAACTGGAAGACTTGATGGCCGGCACGCATGTGCGTGCTGGAAACCAGAAGTACATGTTCTAGCATGCGCATGCCCTGTTGGGCAACTCGTCTTCCTGGTCACGGTCCAGATGAGCATGCACAAAGTGCTCCATTTTCAGCACTCGGTGCCGAAAATGTTCGCCATCACTGGGCTATGGTTTTAACTGAGTCCATTTGCTGATGCAAAGGATAATACTTGTGGATTCAAAGTTTGTTTATCTGGACTGATGAAAGAATCATTAGAAATCTGTGGTCCTTGCTGTCTAGTGTTACTGATTCTTTGTTCAGAGCACATAACATATTAGATGGATTTAAATTTGTAGTAGTTCAAAAGCCAAAATTTAACCTGTATGCAATTTACAATTTGCAATCCCAAGTGATTCATCTGTTGCTGAATTGCACTGCTGTAAAATTATTATTATTATATTTTTATTCATTAAACATGAAACTCAATCAACTGAACATTTAAAGATGTATCACAAATATTATTGACTGGCACTGATGGTTGATACGGGTTGCTGCCAGCATCCTAGGTATTAACCAAGTATCTTCTTAAAATGTATGATGTTCCGAGTAGCGCAGCTTTTTGCAGTTCCGCTGGTGTTATTGCAGGAAGCTGTAATTTCTTGATGTATTTTGTAAAATTCTTGGACGTGGTGCCAAGTGCCCCGATGACAATGGGTATCACTGTCACATATTTCAACCATGATCGTGTAGTTTCGATGGCCAGGTCGCGATATTTTGTTATTTTTTTCTAGTTCTTTTTCTTCAACTCTGGTACAGTGATATCAATAAATTGTACGATTTGGTTTTTGACAACTGTGATATCTGGCTTATTGTGTTCTAAATTCCGATCTGTCTGTATTCGAAAGTCTCACAAGATCTTCACCTTCTCATTTTCGACAACTTTTTCCACTTTGTGTTCCCATGACTTTTTGGATACAGGTAAGTCATATTTTTTTACATAATGACCAGTGGATTGGTCATGTCTAGCTTTGTAATCAGCTTGCGCAATTTTACTGCACTCACATATTAAATGTGAAACAGTTTCAACTTTGTCGTTGCAAAATTGGCAGTTTGGATTGCCGGTGGTTTTTTGTATCTTCGCTTTCATGGCATTAGTTTGTAGTGCTTGTTCTTGAGCAGTGAGTATTAAACCTTCCGTTTCTTTCTTGATGGTTCCCATCTTAAGCCATGCCCATGTAAGGTTGTCATCACATTTTCCTTCAATGTTTTTCAAGTAAAAGAGCTGTTTGATGATGATTGCTGTTGTTGTTGTTGTTGTTGTTGTTGTTGTTATTGTTGTTTTCTATATTCATTTGACCAAGTGTGGTTAGACACACAAGCAATTTGTCTTATCTACAGAAGCACTCAGCGTACCTGCAAAACAACAAAATATAATAATAATAGTACTTAATTGTACAGTCAATAAAAGGGGGAGGTAAAGACAACAAAAGGTATAAATAACAATACTTCAGCCACACCCTATGAGTTAATATGTACAGTATACACATTAAACAAACAAGCTTAGTAGTGATTGTATTTTGTCAGCTGTGAGAATTAGGTGTTCATGAGAGTGATGGCTTGAGGGAAGAAGCTGACCCCGTGTCTAGTTGTCTTGCCATACAGTGCCTTGTAGTGCCATCCTGAGGGGAGGAGTTGAAAAAGTTTATGTCTGGGATGTGAGGGGTCTGCAGATATCTTCTCAGCCCTTCTGACATGCAGAATACACAGGTCACCAGGCTGGTTGCAATTATTTTTATGAAAATTTAACTATCCATTGGAGTCTATACTTATTTGTTTACTGTACCAAACTAGACGGTTATGGATGTACAAATAGACTCAATAATTTCTATATAAAACTTTATCAGCAGCACCCCAATTTAAAACTAACAAACCATAAATAAGGAAAAACTGGGCTTTAGGGATGCCTTTATAGCACCAACACAATAGATTCTATTGTTAGTTAGAGTCTTCCCCCAAATGATGAAATGGCTTACAGTGATTATTTCTAAGCTTTTCTGAAGTGCCTTCAGCATGAATCTGAGAAGGATTGACATGAGCAGCAAATGTTGAATTTAATTGCTGTCTTCTCCTGCTCAGTCTTCATTCATTCAAGTAGTGCTCATTTAAGTAAAATAAATTAAGTTGAAGAAGGCACAATTTCCTTATTCTGTTTTCTTCTGTCCTATTCTTTCCTCTCCCAGATATTCAAGCAACAGCAACAAACCCAAGTAGTTTTGTTGTGTTGATAGCTATGAATATGATGGTGACATGCTATAGGATCATTTAAAATGCTATCTGAAATAGCATGTTTATAAACATGGACATGAAGGTTCCTCATGAAGAAGTTCCAATTCAGAAATAAAACAACCAAATGCAGAAGTAAAGTATATGGAATGAAGTTGTGTGGAATCCAGTTAGTATAACCTTTATGTTTGTGAAGAGCTTGTCTCATAACTGTGAAGAAAGGATCCAAGGATCCCAGTTAGAACCACAATTGTGACAGCACTGAGGAAGACTAGGTTATCTTTCTTTCAGGTATTTACCAGTTCTATTTCTACACTTCTATATGGGCCCATTCAAACTTCTATCATAAAAAGCAGAATAAGAAAAATATATCATTTCACCCAATCAGCAATGCCACCCACCAGGAAAGGGGAAAAATATTTTTGGTCCTTGCAGCAATCTGTTTACACCAGTCAAATTAAAAGAGCTTCTTAGTTCAAGTTCAGCCCAGAAAGAATGCATGAAAATATGAAAACAAGATTAAGAGGGAAAACAAGGGGAAGGGAGAAAAGGAAGATGCCAAGATTTTTTTAAAACAGTTTTTGTTTGTTAACTGATGAATTTAAGAGATTTTCAAATAGTTATTTCATAAATTGCAACAAATAATTATTTCTTGCATTGTGTATACAAAATGAAAGGTATAATTTAGATGATCCACAGGCGGTATTTAAATATGTGAGAATTCTCTTAAAACTCTCGTTAATTAATCAATTTGCAAAAAAATCAGAGAACTTGGAATTGATGCATTCAACCATCTGCTCTCTGCAAACACCCTTCATGAAAAATAGGAATTGCATTTGGAAAGTCTGGAAGTACTCCCACTTTATGCTTCTTTTGTTGATTCTTTATATTGGTGTGTACTGAATGGAATATATTCTATTGGAGCTTTTCTGCCAAAATATAATAATTGAGGGAGAGCCAGAAAAGTATTTAACCCGTCACTCTCCTGAATTGTTCACTCACTCACTCGTTCAATCATTTACTATTTCTACTTGTGATTCTGGCTTTTTTTCCTCAACTTTTTTCCTCTTAATTTTTTTTGAGGGGAGGGGGATATTATGCTTTCGATTCATGCAATCAATTTTCAAGATTGAAAGGAGAGGAGGGAGAAATGGACAAGAAACCTCTATTCTGAAGTTGATCTAGGCACAGCAGAATCGGTGCTTATTTCCTCAATACATTCCATGCCTCTCTTTGCTACATCCTAGATCTTGTCTGTTCTTGGAGTTCTGCTCCTCACCCCCAAACATTGTGCGCTGATTCTGGGGGAGGAGACAGAGCTTAGTGAGATTAATGGTTTTCTTTTTCTTTTCCCAGTGTAATGTAGTCAGAGGTGGGTTCCTGCCAGAGATGCCCGGTGCGCAGCTCCGGTAGGGGGCGGCCGATTGCACAACCGCTCGGGAGCCCTCTCTGCCGGTCCACCACACGTGTCACCATTTTTTTTCGGTGATTTTGGGTTGATTTTGTTTCTGCACATGCACAGAAGCAAAATCGCGCTGAAATCTCGCGAGGGGACGCACATGTGTGTGAGATTTTGGCGAGATTTTGCCTCTGCGCATGCACGGAAGCAAAATCGCACCGAAATCTCACACACATGTGAGTCCTCTCACAAGATTTTGGTGCGATTTTGCTTCTGCACATGCGCAGAAGCAAAATCGCGCAAAGGGCGCACGCACGTAGCGAGTGCCCCCCTGAAGCATGGAGATGTGCACGCATGGCTCCGGCAGCAAGGTAAGAGAGCAACCCGCCCCTGAATGTAGTGGCTGTGTTTGTTAAATCCAGGAGATCCACATTCAAATCACCTATCAACAATGGAGGCCAAGTAACTTTGGGCCAGGCAACTACGTAGGTAACTTTGTTCTTTCAAAAAATTGACCTTTGGGAGCTAAAATGAGCGAAAACCAGAGGTGAGTTCCTCCCAGTTTGGACCGGTTCTAAACCGGTGGTGATGTCATGGATCCGGTTCTGTCGGTGCCTGTCTGTAGCCGCCACCATCTCTTTTTTTGGCTTTTTGGGGGGCTTTTTTTGGCTGGTTTTTTGGCAGTTTTCAACTGCCATCTTTTTTTGAGGTTTTTTTTTTGCTATTTTTTGCTGGTTTTTGCTTTTGCGCATGTGCAGAAGCTGAGTTTTTGGCACTGCGCATGTGCGCGCTCACGTGCTAACCATATTAACACCCACACAGCATGGCCACACGGCACACAATGTGCGTGCAGCCACGCAGCAATGTAAGTTAGAACCCACCTCTGGGGAAAACTCACAGTGCTCACTACTTTGCACATTCAAGAGAAAAAAAAGAAGGGAGGGAGGGAGGAAGGAAGGAAGGACATATACAGCTTAATTTTCTTAACCCAGCCTTCCATAATGTGGTGACCTTCAGATGTCTGTACACTACAGCTCCCAATGTTCCCTGCCAGAAAGGCCTGTATGAAAGTGTAAGAGTAAGAATGACAATCTCAAGTGAATGACAGATAGTAGGTATACATTTTCTTTCTTCTAGATGATGATCCTGTGGTAAGATGGGTGGCCAATGAGATAGAAATCACTCACATGAGGAGGATTCTCTGATCTTTTGTGGTGCTTCTGATGGACTGTGTACAGTCCTTTTTCAATTACTTTAGTGAAGAGAAGTTTTTACTATGGCTGCTACATTCCTCTTACCCAGCGACCCAGTTATCTTGCTTGTTAATATCTAGTCGTAGTTTGTCTTGGGACAAAGTAGGCATTGAGGGATTCTGTCTTCTTTGTGTATTTGGTGAATAGCTTGTTAGTCCAAATGAGCAGTGAACCCTCAATTCCTTTTGACTTTCTCCCTGATACAGCTCTTTATTATTCATAAATACCTCCCTCCCATTCCTAGCTGGCTGTAACCATCCCCCTTTGCCCCTGCTTGAATTTTTCCCATTCATAAATTTGTTTGAAAAATCAGCACTTGAGACGTTTGAGTTGTGTAGGTATTTGTTTTAACTCAGGGGTTTAACATTTTCTAAACAAATTGAAAGTTGCATTTTGTATTTCAGCTTTGCTTGTAAAATGTACTATCATTGATTTTGAAGAACAGCATATCCATTTAAGAAAGAATATTAACAGTGTGATGGGCAGCATTTAAATTTGTTAAACAAGTAAAATAAATACAGCCATTACACTTTTGAATTGTACTTAGCTATCCATAACAATGGATCTCATCCAGTACTTCCCACTCATCCACTGAGCCTGTACAGTTCTTTCCATACTTCCCTTTCTGCATCAGAGACTGACTTGCGTGCATTCTCTTTGTAGGCTTTGCACATCCTCCCAGCAGAAAACAACAAGATACTCAAGTGACTTTCTCCACCCAAATCAATGATTGGGTTAATGTATAATTAATAATAATAATAATAATAATAATAATAATAATAATAATAATATTTACTTTGTCAAGCATATATAAGATTACAGAGAAAGTATAAACACGATTGTGAATACATGAATGTATAAACATGGTTACGAATACATGGGGACATTAGGACAAGGATGGTAGGCACGTTGGTGCGCTTATGGCACGTTGGTACCCCTTACAGACCTCTTAGGAATGGGGTGAGGTCAACAGTAGATAGTCTAAGGTTAAAGTTTTGGGGGTTTGGGGAAGAAACCACAAAGTCAGGTAGTGCATTCCAGGCATTGACCACTCTGTTGCTGAAGTCGTATTTTCTGCAATCGAGTTTGGAGCGGTTTACCTTAAGTTTGTATCTACTGTGTGCTTGTGTATTGTTGCAATTGAAGCTGAAGTTGTCATTGACAGGTAGGGCATTGTAGCAGATAATTTTATGTGCTACACTTAGGTCAGACCGAAGGCGACGTAGTTCTAAATTGTCTAAGCCCAAAATTTCAGGTCTGGTTGGATAAGGTATTCTGTTGTGAACGGAGGAGTGGAGGACTCTTCTCATGAAGTATCTCTATATATTCTCAATTGTATTAATGTCCAATATGTAGTGCGGGTTCCAGACAGATGAGCTATATTCAAGAATTGGTCTAGCAAATGTTTTGTATGCTCTAGTTAGAAGTACAATATTACCAGAGAAGAAGCTACATAAGATTAGGTTAACAACTCTTAATGCCTTTTTGGCAATGTTCTTACAGTGGGCTCTGGCACTTAGTTCATTAGAGATGAGTACTCCAAGATCCTTAACAGAGTGACGGTCATCTACAAGGTTGAGTCCATCCAACTTGTATTTTATGTTTTGATTTTTTTTGCCAATGTGTAAGACAGAGCATTTATTAATTGAGATTTGAAGTTGTCACTTGTTTGACCATTCTAACACATAATCAAGGTCTTTTTGAAGGGTAGCAGCATTGTCGGTGGTATTGAATAGCTTTGCATAATCAGCAAAGAGAATGCAGTTGCTTTTAATATGATCGCAAAGGTCATTTATGTAAGGTATGAAGAGTGTTGGTCCTAAAACGTTGCCTTGGGGGACACCGCTGTTAACAGGTACAGGATTTGATAGAGCGCTCCCTATTTTGACCACTTGTTTCTTGTTTGACAGGAACACAGTTATCCATTTATGCAGGGGTCCAGAAATGCCATAAGATTTTAGTTTTAGAAGTAGTTTGTCATGTACCACTGAATCAAAGGCTTTGCAGAAGTCTATGTAAATTGCGTCTATTGCTTTACCCTGATCGAGTTGTGCAGTCCATATGTTTTTGCAGTGTAGGAGTTGCAGATTGCAGGATAATTTTTTTCTGAAACCAAATTGTTTGTTAGAGAGTAGGTTGTTTGTCTCTAAGTGGAGGGTAATGGATTGGTTAATGATTGATTCTATGACTTTGCAGGTGACGCAACTTAAAGAGATTGGTCTGTAATTTTCAACTAGGCTGGGGTCTCCCTTTTTGAAGATAGGGAGCCAGTGATCATATGTTGGGCAAGGAGCTGGTCCTGAAGGATTTTTCAAAGATTATGCTTAGAGGTTCTGCTAAGGCAATGGAAAGCTTTTTTAAGAAGTAGGCACATAGTCTAGATCAGGGGTGGCCAAACTATGGTTCTTTGAGGACCTGTGGACTTCAATTTCCAGAATTCCTGTGCAAGCCATGCATGCATGGCTGGCTCAGGAATTCTGGGAGTTGAAGTCCACAGGTCCTCAAAGAACCATAGTTTGGCCACCCCTGGTCTAGATCTTTGCCTAAAAACCCAATTCCTCACCTGATGTTTGCCAGAATTATTGAGATTACAATTTTCCCTCACCGAGATGGAGGCACCAACTCATTGTTTTGTTTTACAAAATCAGGGTGATAATGCAGGAAGAAAGCTTTTGCTATAAACAAGCATTGGAATATATTTTGCTTCTGGGAATATTTAGAGATGGCAACCGGATCCAGCCCATTTTTAAATTTAATTTTTCTTTTTCTGGCTTCTTCCTCTTCCCACCCAAATCCTATTTTGCTGTTTTTTTTTTATTTTGGCTTCATACCATCATTGTGTTAATAGAGAAACAAACAGACAGAATGACAGGCAGACAGTATGTCAGGGCTTTTACATTCCCCCCTCTCCCCTTCTCCGTTTGGTTGGAAAAGTATAAAAAGGGAGACTAGGACAGGAAGTTCCTGCTTTAGCCTTGTTTTTCTCTTGGATAATGAATTTACTGAGCATAATGCTAATTAATTTCTAGCATCACAGAATTGAATTTTCAATGAGTTATGACTATGCAGCATTATTTCCTAAGAAACAATGACAATTTGTGGAATAGGTTGTGTGATTAAATTAGATACAGTAATCTTTCTGTTCTGAAAAATACTTAGACTGTGGGAACTCAGATCAAATTAAGATAAGAACCTTACAAATGAGGTATACAAGAAATGATATGCAAACGCTTAATAATAATTAAATGTGCTGTCAGCATGGAAGCTTTTGCATTCTTGATAACTTAGAAAGGGGATGTGGCATTCATATATAACATAGAGCAGGGGTCTCCAACCTTGGCAACTTTAAGACATGTGGAATTCTGGGAGTTGAAGACCACAGGTCTTAAAGTTGCAAAGGTTGGAGATCCTTGACATAGAGCAGTGATGGCAAACCTTTTTTTCCTCGGGTGCCGAAAGAGCGTGCTTGCACGCTATCGCGCATGCGCGAGTGCCCACAGCCATAATTCAATCCCTGGGGAGGGCGAAAATGGTCTCCCCCACCACCCTGGAGACACTCTGGAGGCCAGAAATGGCCCGTTTCCCAAGTTCTGGTGGGCCTAGTAGGCCCGTTTTTCATCCTCCCCAGCCTCCAGAGGCTTCCCTGGAGCTTGGGGAGGGTAAAAACGCCTTCCACTGCCTGCCGGAGACCCTCCGGAAGCCGAAAACACCTTCCCAGAGTCTCTGTGCAAGCCTAAAATTAGATGGCCGGAGTGCACATGCATGCTGGAGCTGAGCTAGGGCAACGGCTCACGTGCCGGCAGATATGGCTCCGCGTGCCACCTGTGGCACGCGTGCCATAGGTTCGCCATCACAGACATAGAGTAACAAAGCAAACATCGTAAAGAGTTCTAGAAAGCATGGCGTGAAAGAGATTGGTACAAACTGAGGCAGCAGCTTTAGATTAACCAACAATAGGAAAAAAGTATCTTTTATTATTAAAACTCCATACTTGAGCAGTTACCAATCAAAACCTTTTTTTCTAGGATTCAGATATTTTTTTCCAAGATTGGTGGAGCTATAGTCCATCACACCTAGAGAACACAAGCCTGGAGAAAGTTGGCATAGATCTGGAAAATAAAACATACGAAGAGCGGTTGCAGGAACTGAGCTTGGCCAGTCTAGCGAAGAGAAGGACCAGGGGTGACATGATAGCAGTGTTCCAATACTTGAGGGGATGCCACAGAGAGGAGGGGGTCAGGCTGTTCTCTATGGCACCAGAAAGCCAAACAAGAAATAACGGATGGAAGCTGACCAAGGAGAGATTCAACCTGGAAGTGAGGAGAAACTTTCTGACGGTGAGAGCGATCAACCAGTGGAACAGCTTGCCAGCGGAGGTTGTGAGAGCCCCAACACTTGCGACCTTCAAGGAGAGACTGGACTGCCATCTGTCTCAAATGGTGTAGAACTCCTGCTTGAGCAGGGGGTTGGACTAGATGACCTACAAGGTCCCTTCCAACTCTAATAATAAATCTAAATCTAAAAATCTTTTGATATAATAATAATAATTTCCTTCTCACCCATATGGTGGTATGTTTCTTCCTTGGTCTTGGGTCCTCTACCAGAGGCTTGAGTGTTTGAGGGTTCTACACAGAATTTTAGCTATTCTTAGCACTGCACTCTTCTTGGTAAAGAGTTCTGAAATTGTTTCTGGAATCTGTTGGAGACACTCTCACAGCTTGGGAGTCACAGCCCATGTGCTCCTATCACCACTGGGACCACTACTTTGGCTTTTAGTTTCCACATCCTTTTTAGTTCATCCTTCAGGTCCTAGAACTTCATCAGCTTCTCATTCTCCTTCTTTCTGATGTTGCTGTCACTTAGTATCACTATATCTATCACTACTACTGTTTTCTGGTCCTTGTCTACTACCACAATGTCTGGACGTCCCACAGTACATTAGTCCTCCTATTCTTTATGACTTCCTGTGGAATCTCCCAATTAGACTTGGGAGGGTCTAGCCTAGTGATGGCGAACCTTTTTTGGTTCGCATGCCAAAAGGGTGTGTGTGCGCACGCTAGCGCGTGCACACATACCCACACCCATTCCCTCCCCCCACACATGTGCACAACCCCCCCACGCTGCCCCCTACGCATGCGCACCCCCACCCACCCCCGCGCAAAGGCCTTACCAAAGCCTGGGATGTTGAAAAATGGAAAAATGCACTTCCGGTTTGCCCGTTGGGCTGTTTTTTGCACTCTGGGGCTTCCCTGAACCCTCTGGAGTGCTAAAAACAGCCCAATGTCAAACCGGAAGTGCATTTTCCAAACTTTCAGTTTGCCCGTTTCACCGTTTTTCGCATTCTGGGGCTTCAGGAAGCTTCCCTGAACCCTCCAGAGTGCAAAAAACAGCCCAACGGCAAACCGGAAGTGCATTTTCCGAACTTCCGGTTTTCCTGTTTCGCTATTTTTCACATTCCGGGGCTTCAGGAAGCTTCCCTGAACCCTCCGGAGTGCGAAAAACAGCCCTACGGCAAACCGGAAGTGCATTTTTCTGAACTTCCGGTTTGCCCGTGGAGCTGACAGGGCAACGGCTCGCATGCCCTTCGATATGGCTCCACGTGCCACCTGTGGCACGCGTGCCATAGGTTCGCCATCACTGGTCTAGCCCATACACTGTGCAGATATACCTGTACACAATCCAGCTATTTGGACCCTGGTTGGTACTTACACAGGTAGCCTTTGTTAAATGACCTTGTCAGCAAACATTCAAAATTATGATGACTTAAATGAGGTGTTCTTACAATGGGTCCTTGTAGTTGCAGCCATTTCAGGGTCCACTCAGTCAGAAGATGTGATTTGAGTGTACTAGCGATTACAATGTCACAGTATGCCAAATGGTCATGCAATAACCATTTATGACCTTCGCTGCTGACTTCTAACAAGCAAAGTCAATGTGGAAGCTGACAAGAGGTTGCAAATATCAATCCTGTGACCATAGGAAACTGCTTCAGCATCAAATTCACCTAACAATAGCAAGTGGGACTGCCAGAACTGCTGTTATAAGTCAACACAGTCAAGAAAGAAGATATACCTACAATTGAAGAATGGATGTTGAAAATGACACATTTGGCCGAAATGGCCAAGATTTCATCATATTTAAAGGACCACTCAAATGAAAGATATATATTGGAATGGAATAGGTGGACTGAATATATTCAAAAAAAGTATCAGATTAAAATAACGTAAATTAATGTTAGAAATTTGTGAAATGATATACTATACTTTCAAGCTTTTGGATAGTTAAAGAGTTAAGGTGAATGGGTATTTTTGAACTAATAATTTTTTCCCTCTTTTATAGTAAATTTTATGTTAGTTTTCTTGGATGTATACCTTGTGCTTTTTCTGGGAAGTCCGGGAGGGGGGGAGGGGGGGAAGGCGGAGGGGGAAGGGGGGAGGGGGGGAGGGGAGAAAAATGGGGGAAAATGTCTGTACTTTGTACTTATAAAACTTTTCAATTAAAAAAAAATAAGTCAACACAGTCATGTGACGTCCTGCTGTATGTACACATTGCATAGCAATAGTGTTTCTGGTCCCAGTTACCATCTGTAAGCTCAGACCACCATGGAAAACAAAAATGGGACACTATATAAATGAGCTTCTATGGCTGCTCTTTCTTGCTTACTCTTTTCTTGCCCTTGTTGCATAAAGCAAATGTCTGTGGAGAGTTTCAGTCCACCAGGTCATGGTTGATCCAAAAGTGCTTTTTCAAAAGATAACTGGACTTTGCTTTTGGTTTTTTTCCCTTGAGGATGTTTTGCTTCTCATCCAAAAAGCTTCTTCAACTCTGGCCAAATGGTGGAGGATGGAAGGATTGATATTCCTTGCAGTCATCTGCTCGTTAGCATTATTTCTGAGAATCTAAAGCAGAAATTATTATCTCTCTGGACCAAAAATCCAGGAAATAGTTCCCTGGCCTCGAAAGACTTTATCTCAGGTAATGGTGCAGAGAACTGTAGTCCCAATGTGTCAAAAACAAAGCTAGGTGACTACAGGTTTTCTCCCTTGCTACATTGGGACATTGCACTACATTGCATTCTGAGAATTACATTACATGAAGGTGCTTGACAGTTGCATGTTTAACTCAATGCTGTTTGCTCCTATTCACCAGTATCTGTGAAAAGTAACTGCTTGTCTGCTCCATTCAAGCCAGCAAAGGGACAATATTGTGCTTGACATATGCCTGACAAATTCTTGTTGAGGCCAGCACTGAGTAAGTAGCTGGAAAGCCTGGGATTTTCCAAATCAGGTATTAACCAAAATGTTCTGATTCTTCCGAACAGAAGGTTATCTCTTCTGGCACGACTGGCATGCACTGCTTAAACAGAAGCAGCCAGTTCCAGCATTCTTTCACAGTGATGCAAAGTTTGTGAACTACAACAGTGAACAACCTCTGGGTTCTTTTGAAAGTGCTTCCACAAAGATTGCTCACAAAATCCCTATAAATTAGTGTTAATTCCACATCACGTCCTTCTGTACAAAGGGGAATACTTTCTTTATTCCAGAGGGGTTTTCCCCGCTACTGCAGTGAAGATTTTCTAAAAGGAGAAAATAGTATTTCAAACCATTGAACATGTGATGAATGTGACAAAGCTAAATTAGCAGTAATGAATTACCAGTGAATCCCACTTTTTTAAAAAAATTAAAGACAAACATCTCTCCCCACAAATCAGCACATGCAATATTTTCAGTCAGAAAACAGTGCATTTCATAGTTTCTCATCACAGAAGAAAGAAGGCTAAACAGAATATATTTCCAAAATAGTTTTATCAGGAAAAGAGCAATCTTGTAACACCTTGAAAACTAAGATATTGGCTAACTTGGCAGCTTTCATAGATTGCTGTCACTTTATTAGACACTTAAGAGCTGTTTCTAGATTTATTTCTGAGTTTCTTTTCCCACCATTTTTTGATCAGTCAAATTGTGGAGGAAATGGGCAATCATAATGCAAAGTTTACTAATATGACCTCCCTCAATATTGTAAGCATCTATATAATTTGTGGGAGGAGGTGATTAGTATAACCTGGCATTATGTACTTAAACACTACGTAAAAGGAATTGTGTCAAAATTATTTGTACTACAGTTTTCCTGTTGCTTGGTGTTGTTCTATTCCAGGGGTGTCAATCTCGCTGCCCGCGGGCTGGATGTATCACCCGCTGGCCACTCCCATTTTAGTGAAGGGGGAAAAGTCGTGATATGTCACGTGATGACGTGTCATCACGAGTTTGACACCCCTGTTCTATTCAGTAGTTCAGAGATCAATTTTGAAATACAGATGAACTGATTATGGCCATCTTTGTATGCTCTGAAGGAAAAGCCAGGCATGATTCCTTGCCAAGAGACCATATTATACATATTTGTATAAGAGATGTGAACATCCTTTTCAGACACACGTGTAACATAATAATGTTTGACCTCATTGGCTAGCAGACAGCTTGAAAAATAAAATAAACATTTAAATATATAGGGCCAGAGCTTTGTGACATTGCCAAATCTTGTGGAGTCTCAATGATCTCATCGTTTAAAACCTTGCACCTAAAACTGTGTAAGATTTTGTGTGACAATACCAAAATTGGTCAAGATGTGGATGAGATTCAAACATATGCAGAAAAAACAACAGCCTGCCTTCCATTGAGGATCTGTATACTGCATGAACCAGAAAGAGGACTGAGAAAATATCTACAGATCCCTCACAATCTGGACATAAACTGTTTCAACTTCTCCCCTCAGGACACTGCTATAGAGCATTGCATGCCAAAACAACTAGACACAAAGGTAGTTTCTTTTCCCATACCATCACTCTGTTAAACACCTAACTATCACAGCACTGTCATGCCTAAAGAAATCTACCCATATAGTACACTGTATTGCTATTATCCTTGTCATCTTCTCATATTTCCTCACCTTCTTGTCATGTTCTCACCTTCCCACTTTCCTACTGTCTTCTCCTATTGGTATTTTATGATTTATCGCGTGTTGTTTAGATTGTATGATTATGGTGGTATCTTATGATTTATTATCTATGACTTATCACTTTGTTGTTTGTATGTACACTTAGAGCTTACGTATTCAGTGTACATACAAACTTATGTACTTATGTACTTGTGTGTCCAATCACACTTGGCCAATAAAGAATTCTATTCTAAAGAAGAAAGAATTCTATATTTTGGGATTATATGGACATCATGTGGGGGTTGGAAGGAATCTTGACATAAACTGATGTAACACACCAACTCTCGATATAGATATATTTTGCATTCTTATTCTTAGTATTTATATTTAAAATATAATTCATATTAAAGCTTCACCATAACAAAGATGCAAATTGTTAATCAAATCGCATCATTCAGTTTATAAGATATCATTAAAATTCTACACAAGGTTACCTGGGACTAAGATCCATTGAACTGAGTTGCAAACTTACTCAAGTTGTAGTACTGTAAGCTCAACTTTTAAAGCCTATGTTGAATTTTTAACCAAGTGTTAAACTTATAACCAGACCTTTTCAGTGATATGAACTATATTTTGCTGTAAAACTAATGAACATTATCTTGGGAAAATGATTTCATTTAGAAATAAGAATAAAAAGGAACCAGGTATTGTTTGCTTATTTTGCTTATTCTCACAAGTTTAACCAGCTGTGATATCAAGCTCAATTATCTAGACAGTGATGGCGAACCTTTCCCCTCTTGCATGCCAAAAATGGGAATGACAGCACACAACCCCCCCACATGCGCCATACTGCACATGTGCGCATCCCCACATATGCGCCCCCGTTGGGCTGTTTTTCACCCTCAGGCTTTCCTGAAGCCTCCGGAGTGTGAAAAATGGCCCAACGGGCAAACCAGAAGTTTGGAAAAACGGACCTCCGGTTTGCCCGTTGGGCCGTTTTGGGACTCCAGACTCTTCAGGGAAGCCTCCTGAAGCCTGGGGAGGGCGAAAACGGCCTTCCCCAAGGCCAAAAATCAGCTGGCCAGCGCACGCATGCACACTGGAGCTGATATAGGGCAACGCCTCACGTGCCCTCAGAAATGGCTCTGCATGCCACCTGTGGCACGCGTGCCATAGGTTCGCCATCATGGATCTAGGAGAATAGTGAAGATTTGTCACTTAGTTCTGAAACCCTGGCAGATGAGCCCTCACTCCTGAAAAATGACCATAAGGCAAGCAGCCTCCCTGAATTTTTCTTTTGTTACATGCTAAGCTTATTTAGAGCAGGCAACTTTAAGGCTGGTGGACTTCAACTCCCAGAATTTCCTGGGAGTTGAAGGCCGCCAGCCTTAAAGTTGCCAAGGTTGGAGACCCTGATTTAGAGTGCAAATGATTTGAAGAGATAAATGCTGTGGCAAACAGCGCTTATAGCAGCATGTACAAAGTTGAGAAATAGTTAATTCCTACATTGGAAACAAAATTAGAATTAGGAATTCAAAAGCTTGCAAAAGAATCAGAATAAAAGTTTATTTAAATCAAGGCAATTTTAAATTTCTCCAGTTTGCTATATTCAGATAGTAAGTATTGATTTTGTGGTTGTGCTTGGTTTTTCTCGTCTGGATATTAATGGTTTGTTTCTTCCTTTTTTTAAACTGTTCTTTTAAAAGGTAAATTGCCCAGAGTTGTTTGGAGTCAGATGGCTTCTAAATTATATAAATAAATAGTATTTTTTGTTGTTGCTTTTAAAAGCCAAAACAGCCACTAAGTGACAGCTGAAGACACATTTGGGCTGATCAGGGCAATTTTTATAACTGATGACTTGCAGAAATGGAAGGAAGTGATTAGAATGAAAGGCATTTAGATGAGGAAGATACATATAAAATGACCCAATGAGTATTGAACATAGTCATCATGAAGTAAACAGTGGAGACTTACACTGCCATCCTTTGGGCTCTTTCATAACATTGCCATTGAAAACTAGGCTTATTTAAAAAATTTGCCACATTTTCTTTACCCAGTTGGTATGTATATATGCAAAAAAATGAAGAGAGATTGAAGGAATTCTGCTTAGGGATTCCAAATAGAACTCAATGTAATGGTTGATGATGTCAGGGGCAAAAATTGGCAGATTCCATTACAAAGCAATTACTTTATTACCTTTTTAACTCTGGAATTTCTCTGGTAAAGTAGTTAAGATAGTATTTTCAAAAGAAAAGGAAAAAGTGATGTAGATGTCTTAAAAATGAAGAAATCAAATCTTTGACTCCTATCCAAACATTTCAATACAAGACTGTTTGTGGTAGCAACAATACATCATTTGGTAAAGACAGAGCATAATAATTTCGGTCTAGCAGATTTTTTAAAAAATCTTTTATTTTGAAGACTAGGTAGAGCTCACACCATCTGTAGCATGTATTCCTACAACATAGGAACAGCTGCTTGTACAAAATAAATGTTTTCAAGTTGGCAATAGCAACAGTTATTGCTTACACTGTCCCATCCTCTTAACAATGGACAAAACAAATTGGTCTTTATGAACATGTGTGCACATGGGCATTCTCTGGAGAAGAAAGAGAGGGCAACTAATGTTATGTGGTGATAATTTAATCACATAAGTGATATGAATTACATACTGCAAGTCATTCATGTAATGACATCACTAATGTAAATTACATAATTCACATCCTTTGCACAATGATATGACATGAATTATCATCTTAGCTTCTATTGAACACCTATGATCTTTCATTTGTGAATGAAAATCACTTTTGTTCTATTAAATGAGCCAAATGATCTTTCTTAACATAAAAGTTATAGAAGTGGGAAATAACTGCTACACATTTATCTGTGTTTTTTTTACAAAATGCTTTAATGCTTTGTGAATATATTTAAACACATATGTACAGTATATGTGTCCTTCCCACCATTTTTAAAATAGGTATGGGAAAGCTGTGGCATATTATTGGTTTCTGTAACCGTGGCCAATTGGGGTTAACTGTAACCAGAGGTGGGTTCCTGCCGGAGCTGTCCGGTGCGTAGCTCCGGTAGGGAGTGGCCAATTGTGCAATTTGTGCGCGACCGCTCCAGAGCCCTCTCTGCCGGTCCGTCGTGCGCGTTGTCATCTTTTTTGGTGAATTTTTGGGCAATTTTGCTTCCGCGCATGCGCGGAAGCAAAATCTCGCCGAAATCTCACGAGGGGACACGCTCTTGCGCGAAATTTCGGCAAGATTTTGCTTCCGTGCATGTGCAGAAGCAAAATCGCGTGAGGGGGCATGCACACGTAGCGAGCGCCTCCCCCAAAATGTGGAGATGCACGCGCAGTGCACCGGCACCGGTAAGTAAGCAACCCGCCCCTGACTGTAACATAATCATATCTATAGAGCTTCCTCATTGTGGTTTTCGGTGCAAATAGAGCATCAGAGTATAATAGGATGTTGACCCAAGACCGTTACTTTTTAAAATGGATTTCTGGACCATATAGTGTTTAAGGAATTGTTTAACAATTAATTCTGTGTGTATAGAACCCTCAAACAAAATTGTTTGTTTATCCTCAAACAATTTTCTTAGCTGATCGTATAGCCCAACAACTAAGTTATCTAATCCAAACATAATTAGCACATATAGATTTCGTCATCTTAATTTAAATCAACTGAAATTAGAACAGAATGAATGACCCAAGAAGTAGCACTGAAATATGATTTGCTTAGTCTCTGATTATTTAAAAAAAATCAGTAAATGTTATCATACATACACATGAAACATTGGTTTTCAAGTACTGGAGTATTGCACAGTTTTGATGGCGAGTATAATGAATATAATGAAATTCATAAACATTACCTAATAGGGCTTTGAAAAGGAGAGATTGGTCATTGTTTCATTATCTGTATACTGCTAAAATTCTCATATCTGTAACTTTTAACCTTAACCTGTAATTTGACCCAAACAGTACATCATAAGGCAACAATTTATTAACGAAGATACCTTAAATAAGCTAATTTAGATAATGTGTCCAAAATCTGGGAACAATGACTCATGTAGGATTGAAATTGGGCAGCTTGTGGTGGCTTCAGTGTCTCTGCACTATCATTTGGAAGTTCAGTAGATGGGTCTTTTCCTAGCCCTCTAGAAGCTGATACACTGGTCCTGTCATCAGTTGCCAGAGGGCAGTCAGCCATAGTCAAGCTGACAGCAGTGGTGGGATTCAAATTTTTTAACGATCAGTTCTGTGGGTGTGGCTTATTTGGGGTGTGGCTTGGTGGTCATGTGACTGGGTGGATGTGGCTAGCTGGTCATGTGACCTGATGGGCATGGCTACGTGCATAGAGACTACTCAGAGGGCTGAAAAAAGTGAATTATGACCTCACACTTATGACAGGTCCTCACACTTATGACCATCTTCACATTTATGCCCATTGCAGCATTCTTAACAACTGTGTCACTCATTTCACAACTGCGGTGCTTCTCTTCACCACGGTGACAAGGTAGGGCGCAAAACGTAAAATGTGAGGACAGTCGTAAATGCGAGGACCGGTCAACAATCACTTTTTCAGCCCTCTGAGTAGTCCCTATGTGCATCCGGCATGGCCAGGTGGTCATATGACTGGGTGGGTGTGGCCAACTTGACGTCACTCATGTCGAGGGGCGCTTCTCCTTGCCTGGCCTCTCGTGACCGTGGGGATGCTGCAACGGTCGTAAGTGTGAAAAACAATCATAAGTCACTTTTTTCAGTGCCATTGTAACTTTGAATGGTCACTAAATGAACTGTTGTAAATCAAGGATTACCTGTACAAAAATGCAAAAAGCTTCTTTGCTTGCAAAAAGCTGCCCTAAATACCAATCATTAGATTAGAAATACCTGCAAGCTGGAGTTACAAATTAGGCAGGGTGCCAGAGCACCTTGAGGAATTAAAATAGTTAAAATGCAATGATAACTATCAGCAGCCAACTCTTGCTCATAAAGTGAAACCTTTTAACAGAGAGGTCATTTAAGCTCTCCAGAAAGAGCACACCCAGGAGAAGCCATCCTTAGATCCATTTGCACCACTTAAAGATACCAGCTGGTCTCACTCACCTAAGGAAATCATCCATATTTAAGGAAAGATCACATGCACCCCAGAAAGGCAATAAAAAAAATCAGTGCCAAGCTTGCATCCTGCCTCTTGGAAGTACACCCCAAAAGGACAGTGCCAAGAACCACTAAAGCAGTGAAGGAAGACCCCCTCCCCAGATAAAAAAAAGCACTTGAGATAAGCCTAACTAGAATGTAGCAAAAGAGCAAACATAGTAGCTGTTGCTTGTTAAACCAATTGCCAGAACAAATAGACACAGGAACTAGCCAGATTTCTGAAGCTGCTTCTTTTCAGGAACAGAGATTAACATTTTTCCTTCCAAACAAAGCTGAATAGGGAAAATTATCCCATCAATAAACACAGGATTAAACATCACCAATCACAGAATTAAACTTCACCAAAAACCAGTTTTAGACCAAAAGTCAGAAAGAGTATGTAAACTCACGTTTGAATGTCAATCTTTCTAGCTAGCCAAGATGCCTTGCTGAATGTCACTCATCTTGGTTCTTTGTCATTAAAAGCTTATTTCTGGCAGCTCTGTGCTGGAAGAACTCCAACAGGGGAGTATTTCCTCCCAACAGCAGTGTAAAAAGCTTAAAACAACCCTTCCCCTTTAAGAAAATCAAGCAAAGAAAAAAAAACCTCTGGAGACAGTAAGTCTAGGCATACTGCCAATAATGTAATAAGTTTCTATAAGCAGGGCAATAAAGATTAGGTTATAAAAACAACACCAGAATGTTGTAATTCCTTACAGGATTAACCCTTTAAAGTGGAAAAAAAGAAAAGGAGATTTCTTTTTTTTAAAGGAAATTTCTTCTAACAACCGTGTCACGATGTGAAATATTGTCAGTTTGTGCATCTCTATGTTTTTCTACTGTTTCTTGTATTTATGGTCAAACAGACGTATGATATATTCTACTACGCATGTCTGCATTCCAGAGGTTTCCTCCTTTCCTTTCTCATCGCCATTTCTACCAAGGTAGAACTGATTTATTTCCTTAGCCGATACAATGTAGTCCTAATAAGAATTCTTTATTATTTTTCTACTGAAATAAATATTTTGTTAATTAGATTTGAATCACGGGTTTTATTTTCTAAGTAAGTATGTTTTCAAAGAAGCCACGATCCATCGACCTCAGGAGGATTGATTCTTCCGCTAACAAACCGGTTCTCCGAACTGCTTAAAAAGTTAACAACTGTTTCTAGTGAATCTGTTAGAACCAGTAGAATCCCACCTCTGGCTGACAGGAAATCAAAAGTCGTTCTCACTCCCACTGCTTTTTTGCCCTGTTTTTCTGTTTAGGTAAAGAAATCTGTCTGAAGTGATAACCCAATGGATCATGGGTTGTTTAGTTTTTAAAACTAAAAATGTAATAGTTTCTTATTACTATTACTGTATACGCACTTCATAATGTATTAAAGTGCAAAACTTGTTAGATAAGAATAGTGAAGAGAAAAAAAAAGTCAATTTATCTTGGTTTCTCTTTACCACTTGGGTTTTCTGTTGTCCTGCATTGGATGCAACAATTTGCTTGTTGCATGAAAAGCATAAGAAAGCCAACTCTGGATCTAGTTCTATTCCACTGCTTGACTCATTCATTCACTTTATTTCTGACCAATAAAAGATTGACCGTGCTCTTCTCTGTGCATATCAATCCGAGCCTTGATCCCCCACAAGCTACTTCCAGAAAATAAGTGAATAGGTTACTTCTTTTGTATCATCAAAATGATCAAGCCAGTTCCATAATGGCTGCCTTTTCAGAAGATTGTGTAGCCCGTAGAGGGACTTCAGAATGTGTTGGTTGTGCACTGCTTTCCTACAAACTCCTTGAATATTTCCTTTTCTTGAGAACTAGCAAAATTTCAAGCTGAATTAAATCTGATGAGTCTCTACCAGATTTCACTTTTACATTCTTTCTGTACCAAATAAAAGAAGATATTTGTAGTGCAGAGTTGAAATGTGGACTCTTTGGTGCTCTTTGAGTTTGGTTGCCGACATTTTATTACACAAACTAGTTGCCTAATTTGGCTAACGAAACATCTGCAAGAAAACAATGAAACAATGAGCACCAAAGAGTCCACATTCTTTCTGTAGTGTGCTACCATTCAAAGTATATCAGTGAAGCAGGGGTGAAATGCTACCAGTTTGGCCCGGTCCGGGCGTACCGGTAGCAGTGGCTGCTGGTGGTTCAGAGAACTGGTAGCGGCGGCAGCGTGCAGCTTTGCCCACCCACCCGGATGTTGCCATTTTCTTGTTTTTAACCTTCTGCGCATGCGCAAAGCCTTCTGCGCATGCACATAGCCTTCTGCGCATGCACAAAGGGTAAAAAAGTGCATGCAACGTTGGCGCAGGCGGAGTAAACACACACGCATGCTTCCGAACCGCTAGGGAAGGTAAGTAGATTTCACCGCTGCAGTGAAGTTTGTTAAATATTGGTTTTGTTAAACATTTGCATTTTTCATTCTTCTGTGAATGTTAACTCAAGTATATATTTCTCCGGATACAGTTATTATTATCCCCTGGGTGAAAGATAAGGATTGCAAGGATGGATCCTAGGTCAGACTTACCTTGTAGGCTGTGGCTCTTCCTCCCATACCTAAGTTTCCCATCTGCAGGATGGATGCAGATGGCATTGGGTCAAATGGGTAACTGTTTGATGTATTCTTTTAGGAACAGAGGTTGGATAGCTGGTGCTTAAGCTACGAGAGGCTGGATGCAAGGAAGAAGAATTGTCGATACTGGTTGCCAGCCTTTTGATGGTGTAGTTGATAAGTAGGATAATATATTGAGACCTTTGGGCTTGGGGTGAATCAACTTCAGGGAATATGGGATGGCTGTTGGAGAAAGAGGTAGGTGATGCTTTTAGGGTGATGATGGGGAGAGGGAAATACGGTGAGAAACAGGGGGCACTGTCTTTCACTTTTCTCAGGAAGGTGCCCTCAATGTTTAGTATTAGAATAGAATAGAATTCTTTATTGGCCAAGTGTGATTGGACACACAAGGAATTTGTCTTTGGTGCAAATGCTCTCAGTGTACATAAAAGTAAAGATACATTTGTCAAGAATCATGAGGTACAACACTTAATGATTGTCATAGGGTACAAATAAGCAATCAGGAAACAATCAATATTAATATAAATCGTAAGGATACAAGCAACAAGTTACAGTCATACAATCATAAGTGGGAGGAGATGGGTGATAGGAACGATGAGAAGACTAATAGTAATAGTAATGCAGCCTTAGTGAATAGTTTGACAGTGGTGAGGGAATTATTTGTTTAACAGAGTGATGGTGTTCAGGAAAAAACTGTTCTTGTGTCTAGTTGTCTTGGTGTGCAGTGCTCTATAGTGTCGTTTTGAGGGTAGGAGTTGAAACAATTTATGTCCAGGATGCGAGGGGTCTGTAAATATTTTCATGGTCCTCTTTTTGACTCGTGCAGTATACAGGTCCTCAATGGAAGGCAGGTTGGCAGTAATTGTTTTTTCTGCAGTTTTAATGACATCTTCCCATTTCCTGTGCTCTGGGTAATCCAGGGTCTAGTCACCCTGGGCTATAGGGACCATATTGAATTACTATAAAATATCTACATGAAGCTGTCCTTGAAGAAGGTTGGCAAGCTGCAACTGGTCCAGAAAGCAGTGGCACAGGCAATTTTTGTCATTTCTCATAACACCCCAATAATACTGCTGCTAAATGAGTTTCACTGGCTCCCAGTAGGGTTTTGAGCTTGGTTTAATGTGTAAAGCCCCACATGACAGAAAGCCAGGTTGTTTGTTAGACAGCTTTCTCCCATTTTCTTCATCACCTGACCAGTTCTAGAAGAGAACTTGGGTCCCTTCTATCAACCAATGTCATTTGTTGGACCCCGGAATTGTACTTTATCAGTGCAGCATCCCAGAAGTCCAGGCGGTTCTGATCCTATTCACTTTTTGAAAGGCACTGAAGACCTCTTTCCCCAGGCATTCGGGTCAGAGGTTATGTGAGCTCAGCTGCTGTTGATGTGTTTCCCTATGAATGGGACTGTTGTTTTATCCTCAGATGCTGGGAGGTTGTAGCCATGGTTTTTGTGTTTTAATCAATGAATGCCACCCAAAGCCATTACTGTGAGATGGGCAGCCATATAAATTATGTACACAAGCAAACAAACAAATATAGTCTAAAGGCAAGGAACTAAAAGTTTGTTCAAGTTCCTAGGTTGCTCTCATGAATCGTGGGAATAAACTGGCTTCCCTTCCCAGTGGTTAAGAGCATGTCACAATAATGTCCAAGGGCTCATCTGCATATCTTGCTTGCTCTAGCATTAGAAAGCTTACTGTTCTAAAGGACAGGAGCACATATCATCCTCGACACATTCCTATCTTCTACAAAGGCAATCCATTCATCTTTCTCCTTCTCATCAGAAGTGAATTTTTTGCCTTCTGCTGGCACAACAAACCTATGTGGTCTGTTTTCTGTGCATTATTTCCTGATTGATGTGGAAGCTTGCACTATAATTGGCTAGTGCACATTGTACTAGGAATGCCTTCTTGCCCTTGAGGGCTCTGGTAACCACCGCTCATACAGTTCACCTAGCCAGCACCACTGCCAAAACAGAGGAATGGATTGTAATCTGGATAGCAATTACTTATGCCATCTTAATTTGCATCCACTTTCAACACAGGAGGCAAGCAGCCTTTAGGCAATAGTACAAAGTATCTTTAATAATGGATTATTATGATTTTCAATAACCCCTAGGGATTTAATTAACTTTAAAAAGAAATAGGTTAAAAAGCTGCAAATATAATCTTTTACCCCTGAAGAATTGAGTAATCTATGATTGTTCATCAAGTAAGCAATCTTATTTTTCCCATCCATTTCAAACAACAATCCGAGAATCTGTCCATAATTTCTAGGACTGTCAAATCTTGAAAGATAAAATTCTCATAACCATGGAGCCCGAGAAAGCTCAAAACCCATAGGAATCTTCTTCTTATCAAGCTATAGTAACCTTAAACTTTTGGAGTCAATGTACCACTTATATATTCCTTGCAAGCACAAACTACTTGATATTACAAAGGATACACCTAACTTTCTTTTATGAATAGTGAGAATCTTGATAGAAATTGATATAGACTAATCAATGGCTTGATCTACTTACAGTGGCTTTATCAAATGTTGCAAGGTCCATGCCAGCATATAAAAGAAGGGACAGGCTCCCTCTGCTACTTAATGATCCATCTACTAGTGCTGTGATAGCAGGAAGGCTATCAGATGCCACATGACATGGACCATCCCAAGCTTGCAAAACCATAGCAATCAAAGAAAACAAAGACTTTTGAAGAAAATTAACCACTTGCCATTTTGTTCCTGCAGTGTTCTCTACATACGGGATCCCCAGATTGCAGGGGGAAAATTATTTCTTCGCACTATTCTTAGAATTCTCTTTTGCTGGCCAATTATAGCAGCAGTTTTGCTGCTGATGGATAATTATTTAATACAATGCAGTCTTCCATTAGTGCAATAGAGATGCAGGCAGTCTTGGGTGATTTCTTCTTCTTGTGCAGTAGCTCCTACTTCTGCTGTTTAAAAAGACCCCCCCAGTATATGATTACCTTATCCTTATCTCCCTCTCCTCCTCTCCCTCCCTCTCCTTCCCCCCCTTTCCTGCTGTGTGAAATCTCTATTAGATTAAATATGCTTTTCTTTACAGAGGGACTGCAACTAACTGAAAACTAATGTAGAGTTTTTACATGAGATATAACTGGGGATGGCTACTCAAACTAGGCACCTATTTTTCATCAAGAGAATTTACATAAGAAAAACGATGGGCACAATATGAGGGTTATAGAAGAAAACGTTTAAACATAAGCACACACAAACTTCCTCTCTGGAGAATTCTATGAAGGAAGCAAATTGATTGAACAAAACAAAAAAATAAAAACAAAAAACAACAACAAAACAAAACAAAACAACAAAATAACAAAACAACCAAACCAAACCAAACCAAAACAAAACAAACCAAAACATCTGGGAACAGAGTGAAAACCTGTTTTTGCTTTTGTGCAACTACTAATGGTCATAATGGTCTAATGGTCATAAGTAAATATGCTTTCTTGTTACCCTCTAATTTTTTTCTATATATGCATATGGATTATTATTATTATTTTGTACTTTTGCTATTTTCATCTTTATCTCTTGCTTCCTGCTTATCCAGAAATTAAGACCAAAGTCTTTTTTTTTTACAAACAAGCATTTTACGGTAAAAGAAACATTCCAAAACACGAAGAGCTTAATTGGGGTGTGGATCAGAGGGTGGTGGTAACTGTGGAGGCGTTAGAAAACCCTGAAGCCTTCCAGCTCTCTCTTGGTGAAGCATGAAATAAAGTTCTTGTTTTTGTGGAGTACAGTATCATGGAAAACAAGAAAAGATCAAACTTAATTCTTATTGTTTAGAATGCAATTTAAAAAGAAAAGTTAAGTTATATTTTAACACTCAACACCTACACACCAAAGTACATAACCCAGATGAGCTAATCGTGAAGGCCAGAGTAGAAATGAGCTAATATAGTTAGGGGATTGTATGCACAATATGGCAAGAGATCAGTAACAAAAGAGGGAGCGGAGGGGAGAACCACCCCAAGTGGTTCAGCTGCTAGCAATAAAGAAGCAGCAAGTTGCAAAATGCATTAACTGTTTCTCCTCATTGTTCACTCGTGAGCATTTTCAAACGGCGGATGGGCAACAATCGGCAAAAATTCAAAAGAAGAATTGGCACTATAGACAATGCCTGTTTTGGGACTTCTTATGGAAAAAAAATATCTCTGGGATGATGAAAGGAGTATGTGTCTGACTAATCATATATAGAAGGCCTTTCTTTTAAAAAAAGAAATCCAATAAATGAAACATTGAAAAAAGAATGCTTAATAAACTAATTTTAGTTTTAAAGGTTTGAAATTGGCCTCCGAAGCCTAAGAAACTGAAATTTCTGAGCTGTTAAATGTCAGGAATGACCTCTGGGGGTTTGAGGAGAGATGATGTGCTGAAGGGCAGGCTTCAGGTCATGTTTTATTATACAAGAAGTTTAATTGTTCTGGCCAGGAAGCAAAAGTGACTCATTTACTTGAAGTGGATCCCCGTCTCCCAAAGCAGACTTTGGACTGGAAGATGATACATCAAGCAAGAATATCTTTCGAATATTGCTTTGCTCACTGTTTTAACTACTTCCATCTAGATTAATTTTCTTTGGAAAACCCTAATGGAGAAATGTCCAAGGATAGCAAAAAAATAGTGCTTTTGTCACCCTTTCTGAACCCTTTTCACTCTCTTTCAATTCCAACTTTTAGCCAAAGAAAATTGCATGTCATTGGAACTTTTCCAAGCTCATTCTTTAATGAATGTTAAATTGTTTATAGCAATAAGAACTGAAATTTCAATGTAGGTTCTGGTATTTTCCCAATTGCATTTCACTTATTGTGTCAAGAGTCTCCCAAACTATTTAATAATATAGCATTGATCATGGATAGCCTCTTGTCATGGAGTTAGGGGCTTGTGATGCAGTGATGAGGTTGAGAGCCATGCCGGCAGTGGTGTATTCCATCAGAAAGGTCATCCACACCAGACCATTCTTAATGGGATTGGCAGACAAAGTTTCAATCAGAATAGAGTTGGAAAGGACCTTGGAGGTTTTCTAGTCCAAACTCCTTGCTCAAGCAGGAAAACCTATACCATTTCAGACAGGTAGCTATCCAGTCTTTTCTTAAAAGACTCCAGTGATGAAGCTTATATACTGGTTAATTGTCCTCTCTGTTAGGAAGTTTCTCCTTGCGTCAGATGTTGTTCCGGGATTTGTTGACAAGTGGGTGATGGGACTCAGGAGCTATGGCTGAGAAACTAGGGCCTAGCCCTTTAGGATTACTGGAAGAACAACAACCATAGACAAAACAAAAATATACTGCTTGTGAAAATCACACCACAATGGCCTGCTGTTATAAATTGGAACCAACAAAGCAGGGCTACTTAAACTGAACAGCTGAACATTGGGAAATAATTTATCCAGACTCTAATTTTACTGAACAACACTAACTAAAATCAAAAGAGTTTCATTACCGGAAATAAACTATTCAGGGAAGCAGAACTGGAAGAGATTCAGAAAAAAATTATAAAAGTGAAAGACCTCAAAACAATAGTAGAAAAATAGAAGGAACTCAAATAATAACAGCTGGGAATATAAAGGAAACAACTGATGTGGACCACAGCAATAATCACATAGAAGAAGTAATAACAACAGAACCAATGCCAGCACTGAAAAAACTTATGAATTGATTCCCTGAAGAAGAATTAAAAGACAAAATTATGGCATATGGAAATGTCTATGGAGATTCTCAGTCATACAGATCATGATTGTTCCAAAGGTGCTTTTTCAAGAGGTAACTGGACTTTCTGGAAACCAGAAAGTCCAATTGCCTCTTGGAAAAGCACCTTTGGGATATGGCATATGCAGAATTACCAGTAGAAAGACAAAGACTGTCATCATTGAAAGTAATGGTACCTCTAATGAAGGATATGAATAAGGCAATTGCAAGGATTAAAATAACATCTGTAAACAGACCAATCAGCTATAGTACAGCGGTAGTGGTTATAGAAGAAATGGGCATGAAACTAGAAAGCCAAAAGCAAAATCCTATTCAATCTCAAAGTGGAAGATCAGATTAGAGGCCAAGATAAAGAAATTAAGATCAAAGGGAAGCAATATAAAAAACACAAAAGAACAAAAATGGAAGAATGTAAGTATCAGGACAACCATAATAAAAAAATATTGGCTCTTAGCACTAGAAAAACTGAAATCATTTGGAAAACATAAAGCAACAAATAACAGCAATAGTTGGGAAAATTGAACACTATGAGGCAAATATTGCAATTTTCAGCAAAATCAGCTATTTCAACCAGACCAGAGGCAATTCTACAAAAGTATAAATGGTGATATAAATTCTGAAAAGGAAAAATCAAACAAAAATGAAACAATCCTGTTTTGGAAATTTCTATGGGAAACTCAAAAAGACTATAATAAAAATGCTGGTTGGATTAAAGATTTTGAAGATGATTTAAGTAAAAAGTAGTTGTTGAAAATGAGCAGGTTAAAATATTGTGGGATTTTGAAATACAAACTGATGAAGTCTGGACTCATAACACACCAAATATAACTGTTGTTGAAAAGAAAAGAATGTAGATGATTGATGTGGCAATTCCAGGAGATAATAGAATAGAAGACAAAGAATTGGATAAGATCACAATGTATCAAGTTCTGAAAATCAAAGTTGAAATATTATGGCTTAAATTGGCCGTAATGATCCCAGTAGTTAACAGCACCCTGGGTGCCATACCAAAGTTTTTTGTGATGTATTTAGGAAATCTTCATGTTGACAGAATTTCCATCGGTCAATTACAAAAGGTCACACTGCTTGGATTCACACATGTATTATGCCAATATATCTTGGGAAGAACTCAGTGTATATGAAGGTCAACACCAACTAATGAACTAGCAGCTGTGATTTCATATTGCTGTGTATAAAACAACTATAGTTATCCTTTATTTACTGTATATAGACACATCACTTGAAGCTCTTACTCCCCTTTATGCAAGATTTTCTGTCTGATGAGTTTGCTGCTGGAGAACCTCTTAATAATCAAAGTGGTTTCTTTGGCTTAAATATTTTTCCTCATTCATTTTTCATGAACAAAAGAGGTTACAGAATATACCAAACATATTCTCTCTTATGGAAAGTATATCTTTTTCCTGGTTCCATTTTTAAGCTGAGCCAAACATCCTTCAAAAGGAAAGGGCAACAACAACAACAAAAAGATGATGATCTTGAAGATGTGAAGAATAGCCTGGGTCTGCCTGTATTGCAAAGGATATTTCAACTTTTCAGCTTTCTTCAACTCCGGCCTCACAGCAGCCACAAAACAATGAAGCCAAACAAGACTGCTGGTAAGCTGGTCAAGTGCTCTTACTAAGAATGTCTTTGCTGTGCCACAGACCTACTTGCTGAATCTTTTGTTCCTTCTATTTGTTCTACCCAGCCTCTTCCTGCCTCTTCTGGGTGCCTATTCCTTAAAAGCTGGTCTGTGGTTTTTCTCTCCAACATGGTAATACCACTTACATCTTGGCTATTCCCTGGACCCTTTGAGGATGAGGCCTTGTGATTAAAATAGCTAAAAAGAAAGGATGGCTTTTCAATCAGACTGCTAAATCCTTTCTGTTGATTATAAGCCAAATGGAAGAAAAAGACCTGATCCCTCTGTGCTGGTTGCTTGATCTGGGCTTTGTCAGAAGTGTACCTGATTATAGACTTTAATAATTTCAGGGACTGGAGAAGACTTCATTCATCCTTTTCTATTCCAGTGGATATTTGCATAGTTCTTTTTATTTATTTATTTATTTGATTCATTTTTAAAATTTATTGGCTGTCCATCTTACCACACAGTAACTCTGGGCAGCCTACAATATTAAAAGATAAAACTATACAAAACTTGTAGATGATATAAATGAGATATCATAAAGATCCAAATACTCAGCCCTAATTAAAAGATGGGGAGGAAGGGAGTAGGATGAGAAGGGGAGGGGGAGATGGGATAAATTAATCTGCCAACATTTCCAATGTGAAGTGTCTTCACTGTAGCCCCCAGTCAACTGGCAGTCAGTTCTTGTGGAAGCTCAGGAGGGTTGGAGCCAGAGGTGGATTCCTGCCGGAGCTGCCCAGTACACAGCTCCAGTAGGGAGCAGTGGATTTTGCAACCGCTCCGGAGCCCTCTCTGCTGGTCCACCCGACGCATCACCATTTTTTCCTGTGATTTTCGGGTGATTTTGCTTCTGCGCATGCGCAGAAGCAAAATCGCACCAAAATCTTGCGAGGGGACGCATGTGCGTGTGAGATTTTGGTGAGATATTGCCTCCACGCATGTGCAGAAGCAAAATCGCATGAGGGGGCACGCACATAGCACGCCCCCCCCCGAAGCATGGAGATGTGCGTGCATGGCTCCAGCAGTGAGGTAAGTGAGCAACCCGCCTCTGGTTGGAGCTAACCTCATCCCAGGGGGCAAGATGTTGCAAAGGGCAGTTGCAATGGCAGAGAAAGCTCTTTTCCTGGAGTACCCTGGCCAATGGGACCTGAAGCAGGCCTTTCTGCCAGCATAGGTGAGGCAGGCCAATCCCAGTGGGATAAGATTTTTTTCCACATATGAAGTTCCTGTAGAAGCTCATTGTTAAAGTATTGTGATTTAAGAGCTGACATGATGTAAAGCTGATGCAATGTAAGCTGATGAGAGGTTGTAAGCGGAGGCAACCGGAAGCTGATGCAATGGGAATGAGGCAGCAGGTTTACTGCCACTTTAAGAAGCTGGGTAAGAAGCTGCCTATATAAGGGAAGACATTAGAGGGCATGTTTCTTCTCCTCATGTTCTCTCTTGTCATGTATTCTCATTGCTCTTCTCTGTGTATCAGTAGCTGTATGATAATGAATGTTAAATTGTTTATAGCAATAAGAACTGAAATTTCAATGAGGTTCTGGTATTTTCCCAACTGCATTTCACTTATTGTGTCAAGAGTCTCCCAAACTATTTAATAATATAGCATTGATCATGGATAGCCTCTTGTCATGGAGTTAGGGGCTTGTGATGCAGTGATGAGGTTGAGAGCCATGCCGGCAGTGGTGTATTCTATCAGAAAGGTCATCCACACCAGATCATTCTTAACGGGATTGGCAGACAAAGTTTCAATCAGAATAGAGTTGGAAAGGACCTTGGAGGTTTTCTAGTCCAACCTCCTTGCTCAAGAAGGAAAACCTATACCATTTCAGACAGGTGGCTGTCCAGTCTTTTCTTAAAAGACTCCAGTGATGAAATCTTTTGGTTCTTCACCACTGGAGTTCAAAATACTGGTTAATTGTCCTCTCTGTTAGGAAGTTTCTCCTTGCGTCAGAATAATTAGAGTTCCCGGGATGTGTTGACAAGTGGGCAATGGGACTCAGCTGCCTATAGAAGGGAAGCCATTAGAGGGCGTGTTTCTTGTCATGTATTCTCATTGCTCTTCTCCATGTATCAGTAGCTATATGATAAGGTATTTAACTACGTATAGCAGAGGTGGCTTCCTTCCAGTTTGGATCCGTTCTATAGAACCATTAGTAACTTGGTGGCCTGGGTTGCTGGAACTGGCAGCGACCCAGGCCTGTCATGCCCCCGAGCCGGTTCTCTTGGCGGCGCCTACAGCGGCACCATCTTCTTTTTTGTACTTCTTTTTAGTACTGCGCATGCACACACACACGTGGGGTGCATCCCCGAGCAAACGGCAGTAGCAGAATCCGGAACCCACCCCTGACGTATAGGTTTGTATATATTTAGCTGTATATAAATCACTATTAATTATCTAAAGGTTCTGTGTGCTGTGTGCTGTGTATTTGCTCCTGGGTTTATTTCATAATACTAATCATGCTGCCTAAACTCTGACACTCATGTCTAGAGAACAGAATTGAGTGCAGTAAACTAGCAGAATTGTTTTTTGTGAAACATTTCTCAAATGATAAAAGCCCTCTTAATTAAGAGCTTTTTTGAAGGAAGGAAGAAGATGGAGGAGAGAAACAATCATGCTCGCTCATTTAACGGCATGCATCTTGTCCTTCTTTTAAATTGATTATGTCTAATCTCTTTACTTTAGTTATCGATCAGCAAATATACAGTATTTCATTATATTACCAATGTAGCATTCATAGCCAATCATAGTACAATGTAGCAATGTAGCATTCATAGCCAATCAGAGAGGAAGAATGCTTCATACAGGATGGTATCACAAAGTGAATCAGATATATCTGCATGAAGTTATAGTCTTCAATCAATTTATATGGTTCTATATCAGGGGCGGGTTCCTAATTATTTTACTAACACTCTGTGGGCGTGGCTTATTTTGTGGGTGTCACTTGCCAGCCATGTGACTGGGTGGGCGTGGCTTGCCAGCCATGTGACTGGGTGGGCATGGCTTCTTGGACTGCTGAAGGGAGGGGAACTAAGATAGATCCTGCCGCCCATTCTCCCTCCCCTCAGCAGCTCGAGAAGCCTCGAATGTGCGAAAATGCCTAGGATCATCACCGCGCATTCATGGCTTCTCGGACTGCTGAAGGGAGGGGAATGGAGATAGCTCCTGCTGCCCATTCTTTCAGCGTCTCATGCGCTCCCTCAGCCATCCTCCCCTGCTTGGACTCACTGTGGGGTAGGAAGGCAGCGCATGCGCAGTGGCGAAAGCTCGGCTTCCGGGCATGCGCAGAAGAAAATTTTAAAAAGAATTTAATTTTTTTAAAAAAATGGCGGCGCCCAGGCACCGGCAATCGACCACACTGGTACTGTGACGTCACCAGCGGGCCGCTACCGGTGCTATAGAGTTGACCGCACCAGTAGGAACCCACCACTGTTCTATATCAACTTAAAATATCCAGCTTGAAGAAGGCACTACAAGAGTTATCTAGGGGGAAGCTAATAAACTATAATCTAAATAATTAAATTCTAAAAAGTTTTTGTGGGAGAAGTTTCAGGGCATATTTTATTCCCTTGGTACATTTTTGACCAGAAAATAACTGGCTGCAAATATTCAACATAGATTTAAACTTTTATGACCTAAACCGATATGTATAAAATTCATACATGAATATTTTTGTAAAGCATGGAAAATGAAAGCTGTGAAATTGTATAACATTGGAGCAGACACCAAAACAAAAAAATATTTGGAACATTTGTTTCATTCTCCATTCAAACATTCTTGTCTTGGCCCCATTTTAAATATATGCCATTTTCATCATTAATGGAAGCAGAAAGCTAATGTTTTAGGAAGATATTTTTACAATACAAGTACAATAAGGTATTGTAATTTCAGTTGCACATGGGAAAACATGTGCTTTCAGGCCCAAGGAAAATTTTAACTTGGCAATGTAGATGATGAAGACCATGAACTCCAAGACAAAATTGCAGAAACCCAAAGGCATTTCTCAAAATCATAGCATAGTTGCAACCCTGAACATATTCCTTAGTCTCATAGCACAGAGTTTGTTGATCCTGGGGCCAGCAAAGCCCTTCTGGCTGTTCTCTGGTTGCATGATTTGTTTGATAGTGTTGGTGTATGGTCACGCTGAGTGCATTATATCCACAACTGTTTGGGACATTTGAATCAAATGAAGGATATTCTTTTCATTTCCAACATATGTTCGTGATTCTACTCCTAAACCAGTGAAATTAAAAGACACCAGAATAAAGTTGTATAAATGTGTCAAGCCTTTTTTTTTAAGCTATTGGATCTTTTGTTCCCTAGACTCTCTGAAGGCTAATCAATAAAGCTCTAACTTCAGATTTCATATGTTGCTTTTTCTTAATGTATAGCTATATTTTAAACAGCTTTCTGTCAACTTACTGTACTAGTTCTATTTACTACTGCTGGATTGTTTTCCACTATACATAAACTTCCAGACTGCTAGCATACCCATTTCTCTCCAAAATTATAATGCATATTTAAATGAATTCAGAATATTTCCAATATTGTTTTTATTTTTAGTTCTATGCTGATATTCATAGTCTCATTCAATATCTCAGCGATTGCCACAAAGAAGAGAGAGTCAAACTATTCTCCAAAGCACCTGAGGCTAGAACAAGAAGCAATGGGTGGAAACTAAACAAGGAGAGAAGCAACTTAGAACTAAGGAGAACTTTCCTGACAGAACAATTAATCAGTGGAACAGCTTGCCTCCAGAAGTTGTAAATGATCCAACACTGGAAGTTTTTTAGAAGACCATTTGTCTGAAGTGGTGTAGGGTTTCCTGCCTAAGCAGGGGGTTGGACTAGAAGTCCTCCAAGGTCCCTTTCTATTCCAATGGTGGCCAACCTTAAGCATACCATGCGCCAATTTTTTCACAGACGAGTTCAGAAGCCATACATATCTTACTTTCACGTTTGGGGTTGTAAAATAAGGATAGGGGTAGGATCTGCTTTGCTTAAGGGAAGAAAAGGAATAACTCAATCATGCAATTCAATTAATTAATTTATGCCATTTCAAAAGACACATGTTTATTGGAGCACCAATCTACAATAGTTAGAAATAATCTCTTGGACGAGAGGGTGATCGCTGTCATGGACCCCACTGGTCATGCTACAGCTGCCGGAGAGTCTCATTTGGTGAAGATAACTCTTCAAAGTAAAGTAAAGCATCCAATCATCCAATGCGCCACGTTTGGCGCATGCGCCACGGTTTGGCCACCCCTGTTCTATTCTATTCTATTCTATTCTATTCTATTCTATTCTATTCTATTCTATTCTATTCATAGTGCTATAATCTCTATGTGTTTGTTTGGTTAGATTTATATTCCAACCTAACACTTCATAGAATTAGGCTGGTTTCCAGCAATGAAATCCAAATAAAATAATTTCTAAATTGTAAATATTAAAATAATAATAAATCCTCCTCCTCTTCTTCTTCTTCCTCCTCCTCCTCCTCCGTTCCAGGGAATGTCAGGATAAGCATGAGTCTTGAGCCATTTTCTAAAAATCTAATGATCCCCTGGAAAGCCTTTCCAATGTCTGATATTGTTCTTGAGAAGGAATGCCAATGGCCATATGCTTTCTCTAGCTGCAACTTTTCTCATGGGTAGGGCCATCAAAAAGCCTTCCCCAGCAGAACGTAGACAGCAGTGTGTGTGGTACAGGGTGGGGCAATCTTATCTGAATCTGTTCCAGTTTTTCTACTTCGTTTCTTGCAGGGTGCTGTGCCAGGATTCTGTGTGTGGTTGTGCTTTAATTAATATTCTGCTGAACATTTATTTTTTATTTTGTCACTATTCTTTTCTGGTTTTATGAACAAGAAATTCACTTCATTTCTTACTGAAGAAGACAATTCTAGTGATATTCTCATTGATGGAATGCAAAGTGATTACAGTTTTTAGCCACAAATTAGTGGAGATTAGATAGATAGATAGAGAGAGAGAGAGAGAGAGAGAGAGAGAGAGAGAGAGAGAGAGAGAGAGAGAGAGAGAGAGAGAGAGAGAGAGAGATACCCATTGTAAAAAACTTCCCAATGATCTGCCATCTTCTTGGATTTTCGTATTTTGAATAAAATCCCAAGAGAAAACATCAAGAAAAATATAAACTACTACCCTCTTCTACTTCACAATAAAATGCACTCAAAATTTTCAAAGTAAAATCTATAGCCATTTTAAAATATCTTGATAACGAGGTAGAAAAATAGAATCTTCTTTTACAGAAGAAGAGGAATTGCAAGATAGATTTTGGTTAGTCTTATACCAGTACATTTAGTGTTGCAAGACATCTTGGATTATTGTCAATAACAAATGAACTGGGTTGTTTGCTGAACAATTTTCCCTCTCTTCAGATATATAATTCTGGAAATTATAATTTAATTTAATTTGAACTTTATTTTAGTCTCTGCTTTAATGCTAGCAATCAGTATCCTGCTTACATTTCTGTGTGTGTTTATGCTCATTCTTTGAGAAAAAGATGCAAAGGAGGGGTAGGCTCTGAGGAAAATTAAGGCTACAATGTATTTTTTCTGTTTTTTAAATTTATTTCTACCCAGCCTTTATTATTTTTATAAATAATTCAATGTAGCAAACATATACAACATACTTTCTTCCTTCTGTTTTCCCTACAACAAATGTGAGGTGATTTGGGCTGAGAGAATAACTGGCCCAAGCCATTTAGCTGGCTCGCATGCCAAAGTGGGACTTAAACTCAAAGTCCCTTGCTTTCTCGCCTGGTGCCTTAATCATTAACTCAAAGTTCCCCAACCTTTTTGGCTTTGCAGACTGGTGGGGATGGGATGATTCTGGGTGTGCCGTGGGCAAATACTCACACACAGCTCCATTTGTGTGAGTGGCAGGCACGTGTGCTCCAGTGGTGGGATTCAATTTTTTTACTACCAGTTCTGTGGGCGTGGCTTGGTGGGCATGGTGTGGCTTGGTGGGCGTGGCAGGGGAAGGATACTGTAAAACCTCCATTCCCACCCCACTCCAGGGTAAGGATACTGCAAAATCTCCATTCCCACCCCACTCGAGGGGAAGGTTACTGCAAAATCCCCATTTCCTCCTGATCAGCTGGAACTCAGGAGGCAGAGAGTAGATGGGGGCGGGGCCAGTCAGAAGTGGTATTTACCAGTTCTCCAAACTATTCAAAATTTCCGCTACTGGTTCTCCAGAAGTGGTCAGACCCTGCTGAAACCCACCTCTGGTGTGCTCGACCGCTGCTTGTGCGAGTGGGGATGCATGCATGCATGTGCTTGCTTGCCCGCCACTTCCGCAGGCCAGTTCCAAAAGGCTCAAGGCCCGGTAGTGGGCTGAAGCCTGGGGATTGGGGACCCCTGCATTAGGCTAAAGATATCTGGTAATCTGGGTTTTTGTTTGGCAAGATTTTGCATTATATTAGTCAAAGCACAAAGTTTAATAGGCAAATTGCCTTGTGGATTTTTTAAAACAGAGAATCGGTAAGATTTGGAGTGGGTGAAAGCAGTTAGCAGAGGACTTTACATGTAATAACTTCATTGTATATGTACAGTATGTACATGCTTAGTATTGCTAAGACACACATACACACATATGCACACACAGTATTGCTTTTTAGAAATAGAACATTCACTGGTAGATATATAAGACAAGATCAACTCAGATAAACCTATGGAGGGTCATATATGACAGACAAAACTTTGGTCCCCATGCTAAAACTCATCTCTTTCTAAACTTAGCAGCAGGAACAGTAAAGGAAGTATTTCATCTCAAATGACAGCAGACACCATGATACTATTAAACTGTTCAAAAGAATTTTACTGTAATACTAGGAGTCATACCACCAGTCTGATGCAAATGCATGTTCTTTTTTCTATGTCCAAAGCAGTCATATAGAAATGGCTTAATCCCCTCCTCTGAAAAAGCTATCGCTGGGGAGCTGTAACTGATTTTATTGAAAAGGAATTGGTAGACTGGATTTTGTCACCAATTGAATGTAATTTTGGCTGTTCCATTTTGCTTTTTGGCTCAACTTGTCCTTCATTAAATAAAAACTACCATGAAGCTGAGTAAAATTGGATTCAAATTCATTTGTGCTGGCACTCAGAACCAATATGAAATAAAGTTGCTTCTTTAGAAAAGAAGTTTAAAGTTGGCTTATGATACCAACAAGCTAAGGTTTTTTTGATGTCCTGGAGAACTTCAAATTTGAAAGAAAGCAAAACAGAACATGCATTTAATACATGTAAATGCTTCAAGAAAGCTCTTGAATGTATTAGCTGTGTACTGGACAATATGCAAATCCCACAAATTTTGTAGTCCATTAGCATTATCACAGTTTCTGTGAAATGTATACGCTATGAAATGTAGACACACAGAGACACTAACATACATAAATTCATACATTACCATGCAAACTTAAGAACTTGGCACTTTGTCTATTATGATTTTCTAATGTTTAAATGCAAAAAAAAAGAAGGCTGGGATTTATGATTTCAAACAACATCAATAAATACAAACTTTGTTTTCAAGGAATCACACAGTAGGTAGAACAATATGATTTTAATTTAATGAGATATTTAACTTCTTTTGACTAAGGATTCTGAGAATATGCCTTGTATTAGGTGGGTGGGGGAAGCAATGATTATCTCACTCAGGCATCTTTATCCTTCTTTTATAGTCCTATCTGAAACAATTAACGGTTTCTCCATCATGATATATATATATAGTTACTGATTCAGCAGGATTCAATAACTTCTCTTTATATATAATGCTAGCTGATACCCGTGCTTCACTATGAAACTATGTGATGGGGCTTGATAAATTGACACTTAAAGCTTGAAAATTAATGAGTAGTTAAAAAAGGGACTGTATTATTTGTTAGAGATGGTAAGCTAAGTTTCTGTTACAGATGAAGACATTATTTGCATAGCATAGACTTTCAATTCCTCCCTCAGATGAATTGCTCAGGATCTCCCTGTAAACAACATTCCTGGTTTTGCTGTCTGGCTGGAGGATGACCAGGCTGTCAGGTGAACTGACTCTGGAGCATGCCACATAGAACTGGCCATGGGAGAAACAGGCAGCTTCCCTTACTTGTGTTTTCCTAATCGTATCTGTAAATCTTTTCCTGCATTTCTTGCCTCTTTTCCCTTTAACTGGTTTTACAGTAGAAGGAACAGATTCGTCTGAACTGAGGAGGAAAATAAAGGGGGGGGGGAAATCTGTCTCTGCCTACCAGCATCCATTGGTATTCATCTGGCTAGCGTCCTGTTAGTGTGTGAGAGAGTTGAGAGGTGTTTGGAAACTCAAACAGTATTTGCTGTGTGAGCAAGAAGGAGACAGGAAGGAGTCTGTGCGTGGCTTAGCTCAACTGTTCTGTAGTAAAGTTACTTGCTGCTATGAAAGCAAAAGCAAAAGTGAAACTGAAACTTTTCTGCTTGTGTTTTGCATTTGGATCAGATTTCTTTTCAGGTGTGGGGGGGTAGAATTCCTTAGCATCAGAGCTTGTTAACAATAATATAAGAAATACTCATGCTCCGATGGTCATTTTAAAAAACCCTTTCTCAGTGAGCACCTAGAAGCCAAGAGGAACATACATGACAAATTTCAAGTTTGTAGGCTTTACGGTTCTGGAGATTTCGTGATTAATGTGTGAGTGGTTTTCGCTTTTATATATATATATATATATATATATATATATATATATATATATATATATATATATATATATATATATATATATATATATATATATATATATATATATATATATATATATATATATATATATATATATATATATATATATATATATATATATATATATATATATATATTAGTAATGTAGTTCAGTGTAGAAAACAACTGTTTTTATTCTTGAAACTCCATAGAACTGCAATTCTATGACATGAATTGCATGTGTATGTACTCAGCTTATACTAATTAATTATAGACATATAGATAAGAACCTGAGTCATTCCTGGTTTCATATCCTGTTTTTTCATATTAAAATATTCTTCCATGAAGACTCTTAATCAGGTTGGTGTTACACAGAGGTGGGTTTCAGCAGGTACTGACCAGTTCTGGAGAACTGGTAGCGGGAATTTTGACTAGTTCGGAGAACCGGTAAATGCCACCTCCGACTGGCCCTGCCCCCATCTATTCTCTGCCTCCCGAGTCCCAACTGATTGGGAGGAAATGGGGATTTTGCAGTAACCTTCCCCTGGAGTGGGGAGGGAATGGAGATTTTACAGTATCCTTCCCCTGCCACGTCCACCAAGCCACGCCCACCAAGCCATGCCCACCATGCCCCGCACACAGAACCGACAGCAAAAAAATTGAATCTCACCACTGAGTCACATGATCACCAAGAGACACCCACCAAACAAGCCACACCCACAGAACCAGCAGTAAAAAAATTTGAAACCCACCACTGGTGTTACATTATGCCATTCTCCACTTAGTGATGGAACAAGAGTCTATTTCACAATCCTGAATAAGCAAAGGAGGCAATTGCTTTAACAAGGAACTACTGTAACAAAACCATGGGGTAGGGATGTCATTTTCATTTTAGAGTATATTTGACATCTTGCTCATTCATTTCCTTATTTTTTGGCTAATATAATTAGGGGTAGAATGGGGGGTTATGTTCATTTCCCTGCTGGGTAACATCTGCTATGGAGAGTCAATACAAAGTACCATCTGTCTTACAAGGAAAAATAGAATTAGGGGTTTTTTGGCACATAAGTGGTTCTGTAAATGTGCTTTAGACTTTCATTGGAGGCAGACTCCAGTTAAATGGCAGCAATTAAGATTCCACGGGAAACGTAGGTATCACTTTCATTTATTACCCTGTGAGGGTTCACTTGGATTTCTATCCAATTTTAGATGGGGCAATGTGAATTTATATATATACACACACACACGCGCACACACACACAAAACAATCAAGGGAGGTAAATGTGCAAATTGAGTCAGTTATTCAACATTTCATAGGTTTAGCGTAGAAAAGATGCTTAATCTACCTGTGAGTGAGGGTTTTCCATCTTTTCTTCTTCTTCTTTTTTTAATAGTAAGCAGGAGCAAATATCTGCATCCAGCAACTGACTCTAAAAATGATACTAGGAACATTATTGTTTAGTAATATAGCAGTTTCTAGCCACATCTGTTCCTTCTGCTCCATTCCCCAGTCATAATTTAGTACCTGGACTGAGGTTATGCCACAAGTACTATGGAATGGGCTATTATTTCAGGATACAGGTGGGCATGGGGAGCTGATGGACTTGTCATATACCCTGGTTGCTTAGATGAGCTGTCATGTATATGTCATCTTGTAGTTCTTTATTAATTTTATGAATCGACTCCATAATTAAAAATGTACTTTCTAAGACCCCCTTTCGTAGTCTAAGACGTTGTTGTTGTTGTTGTTGTTGTTGTTGTTGTTATTTGCACAGTCAGCCAAATGCTTAGATTCAAGTTGCCATTTTCATCCACCTATTTAATCATTCCCAAGGACTTGGAAAAGGCAATTGTTTGATGGTGTTAAAGGTATTGTTGCTGGATGTAAGCTATAGCAGAGGTGGGTTCCTGCCAGAGCTGCCCGGTATGCAGCTCCGGTAGGGAGCGGCGGATTTCACAATCGCTCCGGAGCCCTCTCTGCCGGTCCACCTGGCGTGTCGCCATTTTTTCGGTGATTTTCGGGCGATTTTGCTTCTGCGCATGCGCGGAAGCAAAATCACGCCAAAATTGCGTGAGATTTCAGCAAGGTTTTGCCTCTGCGTATGTGCAGAAGGAAAATCACGCTGAAATCTCACACGCGTGCGTCGCCTTGCAAGATTTCGGCGTGATTTTGCTTCTGCGCATGCGCAGAAGCAAAATCACGCGAGGGGACGTGTGCGTGTAGCGAACGAGCGTGCCTCTGAAGTGTGGAGATGTGCTCGCATGGCTCTGGCAGCGAGGTAAGTGAGCAACCCGCCCCTGAGGTATAGTCACTGATCAAATGGTCAATTGTTTCATCCCTTTTACTCCAAAGGTGACATTTGCTGTTTTTTGTTGCATGCTGAATTTTCGTCTTCATGCAATTTGTCGGCAAAGCTTGTTCTTGAGCTGCTAAAATAAAGCCTTCAGTTTCTTTAACACTCCTGATCTTAACCAATGCTATGTCAGTTTTTAATCAGCTTTTCCGTTTATGTCCTTCGAGTATTGACCATGCATTGACTTATTTTTCCAATTATTATTATTATTCCTGGAAATAATTCTATATTGCAATGTTCATTTTTAGTCACTTGGAGAGGCTCTTACCACTGAGACAATGGGGGGGGGGGGAGGAATGGAAGGCATACAATATTAGATTACTTTACAGTTATAAATCTACTAATCCTTGCCAATTATTTTTCCCCTTCCCATGAACGTTACCAAGAATCTCCCTAATTCAGTTTTATTGATAAAGATCCAATGCATGTGGAGACAGAGCAGTATTGCTGAACAGATAGCAAGGAAGAGGAAAAAGCAGATCAAAAAAGTTCAGAATGATGCAAAATGGAAAAAAGAGCAAGAGAAAAAACAAGTTTGGTGGACAATGAGAAAAGTCAGAAAAGAGACAAATACCCCTCCCCCATTGAAACAAAGTGCAAAAACATATGCAATCATAGGTTAATTGCATATTTTACATTGGAACCATATGTATAATAATAAAAATGCCAAACATAAACTCAGATTTGACTGCATTGCTAAACAGTCATGAACCCCAAAACTGGGAAGTACCAACCGATCAGGAAAACAAAGATCTATTGACTCCAGCCCAGTATTGGTTGATGCCATAGTAGAACATGGAAAGGGACAACTTGCCAGAGCCAACTTGCCAAGGCCAACTCGCCATGGCCAACTCACTGCCAGACAACTTGCTATGGGACAATTCAACAATTTAATTATTTAAAGTAAATTTTTAAATTTTTGTCATTCACATTTCATTTTGTCCCTCCTTTTGCATCCTTTATTTAATGATTCTATTCTACCACTTCTTCAATATTAGTTTAACTTGTTCTGCAGTTAGTTGTTGCATGGTGAGTTGGCCTGCAGTGACTTGGCCATGCTGAGTTAGCCGTGCCAAGTTTTCCTAGACCCAGTAGACTGGACTTTCCTTCCATGAACTGACACATTTTTCTCCATGGCTTGCAGACAGGATATGGTTAGGTAGGTTGTCCAATATTTAGATTTGTTCACAATCCCAAACTATATAAGCAAACTGTTGAGGTGTGTGCAGAGCAACCCTTGAGGTATCAAGGACATACACATAGAAACATGGTATTGCAGTAGATATCCAGTAGATATGAGTAATTATCCAGTCATACACACAGATATGTTAAAGTGCATATAGAGTTTACTTTTAGAAATAGCACAGTCCAAATAAACAGTCCAGGTCATACACATTTACATCAGTTAATATCTAGAAGTACAATAATCTTCTTACCAGCCTGTCTTTGTCTTACACATCAAACAAAGATATTACAGCTTACAAACACATCAAAATATCAGAGAGTAACAGAGCATAACACAGAGCTCACTATATCAGTCAAAGAGTCAATAACAAATGAATCAGCAGAGAGAGAGAACCATAATCTCTAGCTCCCTCTTATGGCAACTTATAACCCTTCTGCCAATCAGAATATAGCAAACATTTTAAAGCTATATTACTTAAATATAAACAAGCATATATTGGTGGCTTGTTTATATATTGCCAACCCAACCATTTGGACAGAGTCCTAACACAAACTACTTGAACACAAACCATTTGTGTCAATACATATTTTTTTTTCTTGTACTCCATCATGTTTCTGGCCTGAGACATGAATCCAATATGTCCCTTTTCATAACATGCATAACTACACTAAGAGGCGTATTCAGGAGGCATGTGAACCATATTGATAAGATCCTATTGTTGCCAATCCAACATCTTAGATTGAATTATTTCTGCTGAATAATTCTTAGCTTGGACTATTTTTCTTTCTTTCTATTTAATTTAATATCCATTGTTTTACTTGAAAAACCCTATTTAAAATATTTTTTACATGGATCCCCCTTCTCTATGGGATTACAGCAGATGTTCATTATGTGGTATGACCAACATCTGACATATGCCTGTTTTATTCTGTCTTTGCTTTTAGGGAAAATACATTTGCAAAGGATGTGAGAGAGAGATTGAGAGAGGGAGAGACTCCGCTGATGGCATGTGGTTTGCAGTTGGAGCAAAAGGTGAAACAATTTATGATGGCTCTTAAATCAAGCTGAGGCTGGATTCCAACCTTTTGGATTAATGCCCAGACCAACTACATCTTCTTTACAAGCTGTGTTCAAGAACCAAAAATATACTTTCCAGGGTAAAAAAACCAGGATAGCAATCAGAGATGTCCTCACACTTCTTCCTTCTCTGAGCATGATGGATAAGCCTATGAGATAGCAAGAAGATGGTACAGGCAAAGTTTTTTTTACAATACATTAATGAAGTTATTGAGTTAAACCATTTTTCTCAGTGTGCATAATACACTGTGGCAGGGGTGGGTTCCTCCCAGTTCAGACTGGATCGCCCGAACCGGTAGCGACCTGCTGGTGACGTCACTGTCGGTGCCGGTCCGTGAGTGCTGCCATCTTCTTTTTATATTTTTTGCAAATTTTTCCCCTTCTGCGGCTTGAAAAAGAGCCCTCCGACCCACCCATGGGTGAATACTGAGCTTTATTTCTTCGCCTGAAGCACAGCTGATGAGCTCCTCAGCTGTGTTTCTGGCTAATTCATGCTTCTGATCATGCGCTGAAGCCAAATCGCGCGAGAGAAATGTCGCGATGCGAACCGGTAGCGAAGGTAAGTGGAACCCACCCCTGCACTGTGGGTCTTGATTTCATTGAAACAGTTCTTAGGGCAGGTAGAAGATAAAGCCCCTGTTGAATGGGTTTATCTTCAGGCCCTTTATGGAGCTGTTCCCTCACTTCTTTGGGTGGGGTTATTGTTCTTGCTTTTTAACTGTAAGACGCCCAGAGTTAGCAGGGGTCAAATGGCTTCCAAAGTGCTAAAATAAATAAAATAAAGAAAACAAACCAGTTACATATACATCACTGTTTAAAACTAAACTCCACATACTGTGTAAATGAAGACATTGTAGCTTTCACTGATTTGATTACATGGTTAAAAGCATTTTGTATCCCGGCATAATCCAAGTATTATCACACTGAAACAAATTTGAATATAAAAGTTGCACACCCTCATTTCTGAATGAAAACCTCACGAGAAAAATCAAAGCATAAAGATGTCTGTTCCATGAATAACATGTAGAAATGAAGTTATAAAATAACATAAGAAAATATGGAAATTGAAAGTATGTAACTTTGAAATATGTTTTGTATGGGATATAAGAGATAAAAACTAGTTTTGAATGATTGTTAGAAATGTGATAAAGTGATACGGTAGGTATTAAAAAGTAAGAATGATGTGGAAAAGGAGGAAAAGAAATTAAAAGTTGATTTTTGATTACTGTTTAAGAAGCAAGTGAAGTAAAATATATTAATATTAGAAATATATAAGGTGGGAAAAGACCACATCTTTGATTGTTGGAATGGAAGGAGAAGAATAAAAAAGGGGGAAAGGAAAAAGAATTAAAATAGAGATAAAATAAGAGGGGGAAAAAACTAAAGATACAGTAGATATGTGTGATAGAAATGTGAGAGATGCATTGAAAATGAAATGATAATTAACTGTAATTATTTTAAAAACAACAAATATTGTTAAGACTATTGTATGGATGTATGAAACCCAGAAAGCAAATGCTCACGATATGAGATGTTGAAAGACCAAAAACAAATAAAACTTATTGAAAAAAAAGATGTCTGTTCCTGAACTCATAAAATATTATAATGTTTGTATCATTTAAATAAATTTCTTATTTGGGTGCCTCGCTTTTGATATGAGAGGATAGCTACTGCTAAGTTTTCTTAATGTCAGGACAGATACTGCTCAGTGATTAAACATCACTTAGACATTAAATTCTAAGCCAAAGAAGCATGAGTCTGGTTATTTCTAAATACAGTACATTGGGATAGCAAGGATTAGAATTCCTAGCCAACATGGCCAAAATATTTGGAGGGAATCCAGATTGAGATACATATACATATACATATACATATACATATACATATACATATACATATACATATACATATACATATACATATACATATACATACATACACACACACACACACACACACACACATATAAGGGGTGTGCATAAGTGCTTATTCCTCTTAGGAATCGGGTGAGGTCAACAGTGGACAGTCTAAGGGTAAAGTTTTGGGGGTTTGGTGACGAAACCACAATGTCAGGTAGTGAGTTCCAGGCATTTACCACTCTGTTGCTAAAGTCATATTTTCTACAGTCAAGTTTGGAGTGGTTCACTTTGAGTTTGTATCTGTTGTGTGCTCGTGTATTGTTGCGGTTGAAGCTGAAGTAGTCGTTGACAGGAAGGACGTTGTAGCAGATAATTTTATGAGCTATGTTTAGGTTGTGCCGAAGGCGACGTAGTTCTAAGCTTTCTAAGCCCAGGATTTCGAATCTGGTTGCGTAAGGTATTCTGTTGCGAGTAGAGGAGTGGAGGACTCTTCTTGTAAAGTATCTCTGGACACTTTCTAATGTATTTATGTTCGATATGCGGTGTGGGTTCCAGACAGATGAGCTGTATTCAAGGATTGGTCTGGCGAATGTTTTGTATGTTCTGGTTAGTAGTGTGATATTACCGGAGAAGAAGCTACATAAAATTAGGTTAACAGTTCTTGAAGCCTTTTTGTCGATGTTGTTGCAGTGGGCTTTGGTACTTAGGTCATTTGATATGAGTATTCCAAGGTCTTTGACAGGTGAGGGTCATCTGCAAGGTATTGTCTGTTCAGCTTGTATTTGGTGTTCTGATTTTTTTTGCCAATGTGTAGGACAGAACATTTGTTAGTTGAGATTTGGAGTTGCCAGATGTTTGACCATTCTGACACAAAGTCAAGGTCTTTTTGGAGGTATATATCACCGGTACACACACACACACACACACACACACACACACACACACACACACACACACACACACACACACACACAATATTTTCATTAAACATCCACTTTTCATATTTAAGTATTATGCATCTCCGTGTTATAGGCATGGTATCACTTTCTGATATATGTTTTTCAGTGGTGGGAACCACAAATTCCTCAAATGACAAACTACTTTGGTACATCTTGAAAGTTTCATCATAAATAAAAAATATCATTTATGGTATAATAAAATGACATAATGATACCCATCCATTATGGAAGATGTGGTCTGCTGAGGAACAAGAACAAGAACTGCTGACAGCCTCAAGGTTGATAGGAAATGAATTTATTTCATCTGGCCTAGGTTACATTAACCTTTCAAAAACATATCCTTCCCTATTGGGACTGAGAAAAGAAACAAAAACATATATATCTTGCTCAATTTGAAGATGCTCTGTTATTAAAACCTTGTAGATATGTATTGGTTTCCCACCACCACCCAAAACAGTCACAAGTGAATGGCAATAAACAAGGACTCTTCGATGCTATATTTTTAAAGAGAACAACTACACTACAATAAGAAATTGTGGGCTTAGTTCTTAAGTATAATCATAAAAAACACCTGGTGCCTTAAACAGTGCCATAGCATTTCCATGAGAAACAGATGCGCTTTTGAAAGAGAAACAGAGATTTGTAGAGATTTATTGTGTTTAAGTCAATGGTTGAAATAAAATAACTTGCACCATCTTGCATGCTGTGTGTTAGAAACAATAAACCTTCCATTTAGAGGAACTGCAGTCCCTTTTAGCACTTAGTCCAGTGACTAACATGCACCATCATATTTTCCTTAGTTAATTACCGTTGTTAAATAAGGGAAGGAGATTACTAAATGGAAGGAATATAATATACATAACTATCTTTTATTTCTCTCTTTTTATTTTATTTTATTATCAGAAGAATAGTTCCCTGCCACTGTATAGCTAAGCAGTATAGAAAAAAGTTCCCATTATTGTCATATTCTTCCTAATGAGACAAAAGTTGAAGTAAGTATATACTATTCTAACTTTTTCCAATCTTCTAGCAATCCTCCAGATGTGTTCACTTCTACTCCCAGAATTTTCAGCAGTAGCTAGGCTGGTTAGGGAATTCTAGGAGTGAAAGTTTACACATCTGGGAATGCCCAAATTCTGGAACTAATCTTAAGGCATTTAAGGTTTGGTAACACCAGGTTTGGCAATCTAAAAATACTCATAATCTTTCATATAGTTTTAGACATTATGCAAGAATAACATTTCACATAAAAGTACATTTAACAAGAGAAAAAGAACCAGAGTTTCAACCCTCTCCCAACACCCCCCCACCACGCTGATCCTATTTCTGTAGACTGCAGGTGTATCAAACTGGTGGCCCGCGGGCCAGATGCGTCACACACAAGCCACGCCCACCACAGCTCTGCGAAGGGGGAAAAACATCGTGAAATGTCTCGTGACGGCAATGTGACGCCCACAAGTTTGATACCCGTACTGTAGAGGTTCCATAGATTCACAGAAAAAACTAGTTACAAAGGGTTTTTATTTGTTTGTATTTATTTACATCATTTATTTGGCCACCCCACTCACAGCAGTGATTCTGGGAGGTGTACAAAGATTAAAAACCAACAATTGCAAACAATAGCAAAAAGATGCTCAAGATAAATAACATATTCCAATCATAAAACCAAATCAACAAAAGAGCAAAACATGGTAACCATCCTTATCTTTTCTTCAGCATAGGTTTCGCTCAAGTGTGTCCCATTTTATTACCCATAATATATATTTATGTATTTCCATTTATCTGACTGCCCATCTCACATTTAATTTCTCCTTAATTCTAGGTTGGATCTCTCTTTGATTAGTTTCCATTCTTTGCTTCTCATCCTGCCCTCGGGTTAACGTTAAGAACAGTTAGAAACTAACAAGAGTTAAAAATGCAACACCATATAACAAGTAATAAATGTGTAATTGATAAAAAAACCAGTCATTAACATAACCACCTTATATGTTTTAACCAATATTCTGATCTCTACCAGGGGTGGGTTCCTCCCGGTTCGGACCTGATCACCCGAACCGGTAGCGACACGCTGGTGACATCACTGTCAGTGCCGTTCCATGCGTGCCACCATCTTTTGGGGGGGGGATTGTGTGCAAATTTTTCCCCTTCCGCGGCTTGAAAAAGGACCCTTCTGCCAGCCCACGGGTGAATTCTGACCTTTATTTCTTTGCCCAAAGCACAACTGATGAACTTCTCAGCTGTGTTTCAGGCTAATTCCTGCTTCTGAGCATGCGCGGAAGCCAAATCGCACGAGGGGATGCGCGTGCGCGCACGAGCAGAGTGAGCGTGTGCGCACGAAACATCGTGATGCGAACCATTGGCGAAGATAAGTGGAACCCACCCCTGATCTCTACCCCCTGTGCTTAAGAAGCACAGAAAGCATAGGGAGATCTTGGTTACATGTTGTAAAACATAGGGATGATTGTAATCAATCCAGCTAGTATAGCTTGAGTAAAGAATCATTAACACTTATCTGACAAATTTGCACGTATATCCTTTAAAAAAAAAGCTCAGGATGTGACCAAATATAGTTTGAAATCCAGTGGGGAAGTAAACTGAGCTCCCTGCTGATTATCCAACACTGATAGCACTTGTCATCTTCCTCCCAACCCTAACAATAAAATTTTGTGAAAGAAGAAGTCATAGTCTGCAAGCACCCAATGATAACATCAAATGCTTGATGCTTGAAAAGGGCTTGGATTAGAAGACCTCCAAGCCCCCTTCCAAGTCTGTTATTTATTTATTTATTTTTATTTTGATGGATTTTTATGCCGCCCAATCCCTAGGGACTCAGGGCGGCTCACAGCATGTAGATCCAATACAAAATAAAAACTATCATTAAAATATATGACAATACACAATACAATAGTTAAAATACAGAAAATACAAAAGTTAAAATTAAAAGTTAAAAGAGTATCTCATTCACCCCGCCTGCCGGAAGAGCCAGGTCTTTATTGCTTTCCGGAAGGCCAGTAGGGTGGGGATGGTCCTGATCTCTGGAGGAAGTTGGTTCCACAGGGAGGGAGCTCCCACAGAGAAGGCCCTCCCCCTTGGTCCCGCCAGCCTACATTGTTTGGTCGACGGGACCTGGAGGAGGCCGACTCTGTGGGCTCTAACCGGTCGTAGGGAGGTATGCGGCAGGATGCGGTCCCGAAGATAACCTGGCCCTGAGCCATGTAGGGCTTTAAAGGTAATGACCAACACCTTAAATTGGATCCGGAGACTAATGGGCAACCAATGCAGCTGGCGGAGAATAGGTGTTACGTGGGTGCATCTAGGTACACCCACCACAGCTCGCGCAGCTGCATTTTGCACCAATTGCAGTCGCCGGACACTCTTCAAGGGTAGCCCCATGTAGAGCGCATTGCAGTAATCCAGCCGTGAGGTGATAAGGGCATGAGTGACTGTGAGAAGTGCCTCCTTCTCCAAGTAGGTCGCAATTGGTGCACAAGACGTACTTGTGCAAAGGTCCCCCTAGCCACAGCTGAAAGATGTTGTTCCAATTTTAGCTGTGGGACTAGGAGGACACCCAAATTGTGAACCCATTCTGAGGGGGCTAATTTCTCCCCCCCAAGAACCAAGGAGGGACAGTTGGTCGAGTCCTTAGGAGGCAGTATCCACAGCCACTCAGTCTTGTCAGGGTTAAGCTTTAGCCGGTTCTTCCCCATCCAGACCCTAACATCGGCCAGGCAACGGTCCATTACGTCTACGGCTTCCCCAAATTGAGACGGGGTGGAGATGTACAACTGGGTATCATCAGCATATTGCTGATACCTCACCCCGTGTCGTCGGATGATCTCACCCAGCGGCTTCATGTAGATATTAAACAGGATGGGCGAGAGGACCGAGCCCTGTGGCACCCCACATAGTAGGGGCCTAGGGTTCGATCTCTGCCCCCCTGTCAACACCGACTGCGTCCTGTCAGAGAGGAAGGAGGAGAACCACTGCAAAACAGTGCCGCCCACCCCCACCTCTCCGAGACGACGCAGAAGGATACCATGGTCAATGGTATCGAAGGCCACTGAGAGGTCAAGTAGCACCAGGATAGAGGAGTGACCCCTATCCCGGGCTCGCCAGAGATCATCCATCAGGGTGACCAAAGCCGTTTCCGTACTGTAACCGCGCCTGAAGCCAGATTGAAAGGAATCCAGAAAATCAGTGTCATCCAACAGTCGTAGGAGCTGGAGTTCCACCACTTTCTCAACAACCTTCCCCGCGAAGGGAAGGTTGGAGACTGGACGGAAGTTCTTTAAATCCGCCGGGTCCAGGGAAGGCTTCTTGAGGAGGGGCCTCACCACCGTAGCTTTTAAGGGCTGCGGGACGGACCCCTCTCTCAAAGAAGCATTGACCAACACCTGGAGCCAGCCGCGTGAAACCTCCCTGGTGGCCGAAACCAGCCAGGAAGGACACGGGTCCAATAAACAAGTGGCAGAGCTCATAGCTCCTATGGCCTTGTCCACATCCTCAGGAGTCACTGGTTCAAACCTTTCCCATATAACCGGACTAAGACCTGCCCCAGTCATCTCGGCCTGTACTGCCCAATCGGAGTCCAGGTCTGTCCGAATCTGAGTGACTTTATCCGCCAGAAACCGAGAAAATTCCTCAGCTCTACCCTGCAAGGGGTCTCCGCCTTCCTCCTTAGCCAGAAGGGTGCGGGTCACCCTAAACAGGGCAGCTGGGCGGGAGTCAGCGGACGCAATAAGAGCGGAAAAATGTGAACATTTTGCCGCCCTTATCACCACTAAGTAAGACTTAATGAAAGTTCTTAAAAGTGTCCAGTCAGACTCAGCTTTACTAGATCTCCATCGTCGCTCTAGGCGTCTCTTGTGGCGCTTCTGATTGGTGGTCTCTCAATTTGCCTACCAAATTGCCTTCCAACATCTAAAACCATGTTGGGTAATGTATTAAGTTCCTACCAAATCGAGGAGGCGGGAGGGTTCCCATTCAGCAACTGAACATGTTTCTCCATCCTGATAAGACTATGAAGCTGAGATGATCCTATTTATGTTGCTGGGCTGGAATTAAAATCCATCTAATCAATAAGAATATGCCAGAAAAATGTAGCATACACCATACAAATGCCTTTGGGATTCTTGTCAGAATCCATACCCTTTTTTTAGTCAGGATACTGCTGAAACTTAAAAGAAAGACAAATACCTTTGCTTGTTGCAATAGACAATATTATTTGTCTACATTCTTCCACTTTTCTTCAGGGTTTTGTTTATTCACATTATTAACAAAATACATTTTATTTCCATCACCTCTCTTCCAAGTAACTCTCCTTCACTCTTCCTCTCCTTTAGTATTTAGTACAGATAAATGGTTAACAGCTCCAATCCAAGAGTAAAGCCATATGCATCTACAGTAAACGGATAACAACAATAATTAGGAATATGTAGCATAATTTAACAAATTAAGTGCAGATTGAAAGGGTTGAGGAAAGTGTCCTAAAGAAGCCACATAAGAATTAAATGCCTGTTTAAGAGGTCAGCTTCCATATCTTAGAAGTTTTACAATCTGCTGTGACTTGATTACTTAATGGCCAAATGAATCTCCTTTCATATCTAAATGTGCAACAAATGTTCCTATAAAGTTAAACATTCCCCTAAACTCATAGGGTTGAAGTTTCATTATGGCTTTGATCCCAAACTTTACTTTGTTACGTAAATGGATTATAGTCTAGATTTATAGGATACATTTAATCTTGATTTTAGTTTGTAATTATTAGACACTTTCTTACATCTACTCAGATTAGGAGCTTTTCACTCAGAAATTTCCTACTGAGTTCATTGGAGTTAATCTGAGATAAGTGGACTGCCATCTAAAAAAATTACATACAATCATTCTCTGGCTATCAACCTACAATCTTACACATGTAGATCACTGATAATGCTGATAACGAAACAGGAATGATTGGGTGTATTTGTGCTTTTTGCCACATTTCTTTCTTTAAAAAAAAATAGCAAAAGTTTAGTAAATTCTTAGTTAAAACATTAAACAGGATGTTCACCAATCTAGAATTAAGAGAAATGTAAAGATATGAATATGTAACAATAATTAATGCAGCATTCACTGTAGTTCAGGATCACATCCCCCCCTTCTTTTTTTGTCAGAAAGCTGGTAAGCCTACTTTTCTATGCAATTATTTGATTATTCATTGTCTGGTGCAAGTAAAAAAACCAACACCACCCAGATTCTGTGAGAAAGGGCTGTTTATGTAACTAGAAAAAAGAGAAGTAGCGGGACCCTGTGACTGGCTTAACCATACCCATGTTTTATCAACACTTTGTATGACTTTGTACTGAATATAGTTCAATTCTCTTAGATGTTTGGCCTGAATAGTACATTAAAACAATAACTCTGGATTTTACAGATTCAGAAACAGGAAGAACATTACCAATATATATTGTACTAGAGGGTTGTAATCTATGAAAGCTACAAAGGAGTATTTTTGAATAGCACAGTCTTGTGGGCATTTTAAACAATGGTGGCTCCATAGAGTATACAAAGAAACTCCTGACAAGGCTAAAAATTCCTGTGCTCTTGTAGGCATGTCTCTACTAACAAAATAGCAGTGTTTGCTTTGAAGCCCTGAATGACAGTGAAAGCCACTGGGCTGAGAACATGCACTATTAGAATGATCTGACCCAGTAATGCATATGCCATTGTGCTCCTTACTTGATATGGGTCACTGAATGATTGTCCAAATTCCAGAACTGGGTCGCTTGCCTCCTTTTTAATTTCATGAGGGTGGGAATGAGAATGTTTCCCTTTTCCTTTTGTATTATCTTGTGTTTTTCATATCTGTATCTTCCCTTTCTTAGGGTGTGACATATTTGCTAATACTTGCAAGATGAATAACTAATAACCCAAACTAAACTGGGATTGTTTAAACTGGGTTTAAACAGCTGACTGTTCTGATTAGCATTGACTTTGTAGGGGAAATGAAAGGCAAGTTGTGGAAATGGGTGAAGCATGGAAGAGGAAAACAAGAACACAAGCAATGCCCTGCTGGATGGCAATTCCTGGCCCATCTAATCCAGCAGTCTGTTCTCACAATGGCCAACCAACTACACAAGGAGGCTTCCTTGTCTCCCAGCAGATGGTTTTTGGAGACAGGCACACATCCATGAAAGCTAATAACCACTGACCCCATTTGAAGCCAGAAAACTTGGTAGCTAGCACCACATTTCATAGTAAGAAATTCCAAAGATGGATTTTGTATTGTGTAAAAAATATACTTCCCTTTGTCCCAGTTCTTGCAGGAATCAGTTTCATTGGATGACCTCCAGTTCCAGTATTTTAGGAAAAGGAAAACAACTTCTCCTTGTCCATACCGTGCATAATTTTGTATATCTCAATTATGTTACTTCTTATTTGCCTCCTTTCTAAAGTGAAATCCCCAAATATTGCAACTTTTTCTCATAAGGAAGCTACTTTAGCTCCTTGATCATCTTACTTGCCCTCCTCTGAACCTTCTGTAGCTCCAATACATCTTTTTTGAACATAACAACCAAGATTGCTTACAAAAAATAAGACAAAACTTAGCATGATAGCATGATTGTCACCTACATTAGAGGTGTATCCATTATTTTGTACTTAGAGCTATTGTCAGATGCAAAACATCAGGTCCACACATGAAGGTCTAATTAAACTAATTTATTGTTAGTCATGCCTATGCAGAAGAATCTTCTTAACTAATGGTTAATACCTCCTTGGGTTAGATAAAGGTCAATAGAATTCAAAGAGGGTTGGACTATGTAGGGATTCTAGGCTGATCCCTCTTTTAACTCCACCACTAGTTCTGCCATTCCTTCTCTTACATCTATTTTAGCATTTCAGTTGCATGCTTCAAAAAGTAGTGTTTGGAGCTGTAATTAAAAAATCTTTTAATTTGCATTTGAAATACAGTATATTTGAATACAGCTCATATGTTTACTGTCCAGTCATGCATCAAATAGTTTTTCCTAACACAGAAATAAAATGACACCTTGGAAATAATTTGGAGAATCGTATTTAAGGCTTTCACAAATGATGTGCAACCCTGAAAACCCCATGTTCTGCATTTGGATAATGTTTTTTTTTTCTGTAGCGCTTCTAGATATGGTCCTTGGATCATCTCCAGCATTTAATAAATCTCACACAAGCTCCATCATGTCTATCTAGTCTTTCCAAGACACTCCTTCCCTTTTCCTGTCTTTCCCTTTGGCTTCACACCCCACCTCCTCCTGAACAGGTGGATGGGAGTAAGGGAAGCAAAAAACAACATAGGATTAGTAGCAAAGCTCTGAAGATATTCATGAACATACGGTTTATGGATTAAATGGCAGTGTTGGAAGAAATGAAAAGAGAAGAAGGAAAGTTTCAATCAAGAGTGAGTTATCAGGAAAAGGAAGGGATACCAAACAAACTCAGAGCAATGCAAATGTTCAGGAAGAGACTATAGCCTAGAGGGGAGGGGGTTCTTAGCTGAAATAAATAGATAACTGTGAAGAAAAACTTAAAAATAGCACATACAAGAATAAAATAGAGATTCTGGTTATTTCCATCCCTTACTATATTTTATCCAGTTGGATAAATTTAGTCGTAAATTTATTCATGGAGCACATTTATTCAAATCATGCATTTGTCTGGGATAGAATAAGGATTCCTGTCTAGAGCAGAGGGTTGGACTAGAACACGGTTGCATCAAGTGACGTATCGTGGTGTATAACGATGTTTTTGCCTTTGCAGAGGTGGGGTGGGCGTGGCCTGCATGTGACACATCCGGCCCGCAGGCCCCCAGTTTGACACCCCTGGTACTAGAAGATCTCTAAGGTTTCTTCCAGCTTTATGATTTTATAATTCAATTCTCTCTGGTATAATGTAAAGATTAGTTATTTCATGGGTCATACATTTCATTGAAAGTTGATGTGGTAATTAAAAAAAAACTAATCAAATGCATATTTTAAAAAGTATTTAAGGGGAAAATGTCTACAACAGAAATCCTCCCATCTCTAGGTCTACAACAATGTCTTTTGGGGCTCACCTCTTCTATTTTTGCCATATTACCCACTATCTTCGAGACCGCCTTCTGCCACACAGCTCCTAGTGACCGTTAAGATCCCACAGAGTTGGACTTCTTCGGGTTCCGTCAGCTAAACAGTGTCGGCTGGCGGGTCCACGGGGGAGGGTCTTCTCTGTGGCTGCCCTGGCTCTCTGGAACCAGTTACCTCCTGAGATCCGGACTGCCCCCACCCTATTGGCTTCCGGAAAGCAGTAAAGACCTGGCTTTTCCAACAGGCCTGGGGCCGTAGATCTTGTGGTGGTAACCAGCGAGATCTGGCCATGAATGGTATGGATGGCTGAAACTGTTTTTGAATTGTAAATTGTTTTTAAACTGTTTTTAGATGTTTTTGTACTATTTTTGATGTTCATTTTTCTGTTGTGAGCCGCCCAGAGTCCCTAGGGAGTTGGGCGGCATAGAAATTGAATAAATAAATAAATAAATAAATAAATAAATATTATATAAACAAAGTGTCTATGTAGAAGGAGTAGAAACCTTTCTGGATCCTTGCCTCCTCCTCCTCCTCCTCCTCCTCCTCCTCCTCCTCCTCCTCCTCCTCCTCCTCCTCCTCCTCCTCCTCCCATCTGTTGCTGCATCCCCTTCCTCCCAGACATGTGACACGTTCCAGCAAAAGATGGAAATGAACCTGATGAATTTGTTTCTGAAGTTATTTGAAAGAATAGAACTGACATCCTTTAGACATAAATTACTTCAATATCATGCCACATTTTGGAGTGTGTCCTCAGCTGAGTTTGGATTCCATACTGTCAAATCCCTGGTTGTTGTTTTTTTTTTTTCCCCAGCCTGGGAGGAAGGTTACAGGACTGAAAGAAACCTCATCTTTCTTCTCTCTTCCTGTGTTGCTTCTAATGACTGGGAAAACTCATAAAGCTATCACCACCCTGAAAACTGTGGTCGTTGCTCAACAACTTTTGAAACCACATTCCTTTCTTTATCTAAGGAAGAGAGGTAAAATACGGTCAGGCTTTGAACATTCTCTCCTATCACTGCTCCTTCCTATAGTGAACTACCCTGAGTTCGCACACCAGCTTCTACATTGGATTGTGTTTTAATGTGGTGGAAGTAGAATGGGCTATGTCAGATGCAAAGCCATTACACTTTTTCTTTTCGCATGCAAAAGCTCCTTGTGTCTTTCTTCCCCCTTCCCTTCACAACTGCATTTTCTGAATCCCCTAAAAAGGCCTTTTGTCTTCCCTTCATTTTAGCTAGAAAAGAAATTTGGAAAGTGTGCCGAGAAAAAAAAAGGTTTATATTTGACCTGGTGCCCTTCCTCTGTTTAATTTTTTTTTTTTTAAAAAAAATCCTACATCTGTGCTTGCATCAGAAAAGTGTTGGCAGATTCCACTAGGCTCTACCCCAACAGCTGCAGGCATTCTCTTTCTGCACAAATAATTGAAAAGACTACAATTTTTTTTCCACGGTGAACTCATTTACCTTAACAGAATTGTAAAGATAGCTTAGGCAGGTTTGTACTACAGCTCTGTAGATAAAAAGGAATCAATTTTGTCTTTTCCTGTTTGTGTCTGAGCACTTCTTCAACTCTATCATCTCCACTGGAGACCTGTGAATTTCACCAGCCTCAAACAAATGTTTCTCTCCCTCTATTTCAGGGATCCCCAAACTTGGCAACTTTAAGACTTGTGGACTTCAACTCCCAGAATTCTCCAGCCAGCTATGCTGGCTGGAGAATTCTGGGAGTTGAAGTCCACAAGTCTTAAAGTTGCCATGTTCGAAGACCTCTGCTCTACTTGATTTTTTTGCCCAGCAGAATTGTGTCTCTTTCAATTCTCAATTATTCTTTTCTCGCTGAAGAGATAGTTTCACAAAATGGTGTCACATTCTCCCCATTCTTTTCTTCCTATCTATGATCACAGAATTGTGAGATTGCCTTAATTGTATAGTTTAGGAAAAGCAAGTCACTGTTGAAAAATGGCAGCTGGTTCTAGCATGATTTTGATTAGTTCATAAGATGTATTTGCTCAATCATCACTTGCAAAACAGATGTGCTGATTCATATTCACATTATATGATGGATTTTTAAAAAATATTGTAAGCCACCCGTAGTCACTTATGTCTCAGCTGGGTGCTGTATAAATGTGTTTAATAAATAACATACAAAATAAAACCATAACAATTAATAAATGTAATATTAGAAAGCACATTTTTTTAATTGCCCGATTTAACTATTGTAGTTAAAAGTAGAAGCAACAGTAGAAATGAAGAAAATCTTTGGAAAGTTACTGTATGCCAATTACCATTTTCAGACTTACATAATTCGGTGTGCAGCCCAGATCCAATAACAATTTTATTACGACCCATTGAAACCAGTGGAATGAATGATTAACATCTAACTGCTTTCTAGTTTCTATGAAATGTCAGTCTTGACCAACAAAAACTAGATCAGGAATTTGTCTCTATGCCAAGTCCATGAAATAACTGCATAATGTCTAAGACTTTAAAAAGAGAAATGCTTTAAAAATGGTTTGTGTGTCCATGTGTCTCTCTATGTGTAATCTATATGATCCTTAGCATATTATGTTGCAGTTATTTTCCTGATCTTTTATTCTCCCTTTTTTCAGAACTAAAAAATACATGACCTTTCATTCATGTGGGATGGGAAATAAAATCGCAGTATTAAATACTTTTATTGGTTTTGGAAAACCCAGCCTATTGTTCTGTTCTTTCATGGCTTAAGATAACAGATATTATTTCTAAATTATAAAAGAAAAAAGTTTTAAAGTGAAAGACTGATAAGTCTTTTCTTGTAAAATAGTTTAGGACTTCCTTAAAACATTTTGGGAAATATAAAAACTCTGTGCTATATCGAATGGAATTCAAAAGTATGTGAATGCATTATAAAACAGACCTTAAACTATGAAAATAAAGAATACATGTATTTATGTAAAGATGAATTCATGTATTATTTAAGTGCCAAAATTTGTTTCAAGCATTTTTGCTCTTAGTAGAATAAATTTTAAGAAAACACTCAGGAATTTATTTATGATCTATAGAATCAGGCAATACTATATTTTACTTATTTTAATTTTCCATTCAGATACACAAGCTAATTTGTGCCAAGAGATGCAATTGCTATTTCTCTCCATCTGGTTCCCTAAAGTGTTAAAAAAAGATAGTGTGCTTGACATTAAACATTGTGTGGAACTTGAACCATCTGTCCTACAGACAGTCCACATATATATTTTACCTGATAAAATGCATATCCGTTATATTTCTTTTGTATCAGGCAATCAATTATCAGTATTGGGAACACACAAAATTGATTTTGGATAGCATCTAGATTTAATCATGCTTTGAAGGCGTGTCTTGAAACCAACAGATCTTGAAGGCCAGAGCAGTAGATAGCCACTTAACAACTGTTGTATTCATGCACAAATGAACATCAATGTGGGACAATCTAGAAGTGTTTCAAAGGAAGAAAGAAGCTGATTTGGATCCACCAGTTTCCTGTTCAATGCTGGGTGAGGACCAAGCATTCAGGGACTGGCTAGGGTGCTTGCAAAAGTATTCTGCAGAACCTTTGCCTTGGCATACCTTATTGCTTCTTCCAGCTCCCACTGGAAGATCCAATCCAACTGGTATGATCTCAATGTATTTGCTATGAAAAGGAATTCTTATCTGTGGGGTTGTAATTCACCTTTAATATTAGGCTATTTGCAATTGCTGAGTCTTTTATCAGCAGATGACCTGGATGATTGAGAATCTCCATAGACATTTATCAGCAAATGTTCAGCTGTTTTCAAAAATACTGTCTATTTTTATTTATTATTGTACTTACACAATAACTTTTAAAACAGTATTTTCACAATGCTAAAAGCAAATTAGAACATAATCAAAATCTACCCTATCCCGAATCTACACCAACAATAAAATAATAATATAAAATAATTATGAGCCCTCTAAGATTAAAAAAAAGTTTTCAAGATCTCCCCCTTAACTCAATTTTTTTAATCCACAGCCTCCTATTGCAGTAAAGTCAATCCTTTAGTGCAAATCCATATCCAGAGCTGAATTATGTTTGTTAATGTAACCAGTTACGTACATTTTTTAACAAACATTAAATATGTATTATATATAATAAATATTCTGATAAAATTAAGGGTTTCATTTTTTCCCAGAAAAATCCTGTTACCTTTTCTCCTTTCTATGTAATCTATAATGATTTTGTACATTATGTAATGATGAAATTCTTTGCCTTTAGCTATTTAGTTCTTGGTTTAGCTAAATTCCAGATTGTGGCCTCATGCAGAATAAGTCAAAAACTATTTCCCGCCTGAGTCTGTTCTAGACTTTTTTTTTTACTTTCCAAAAGCTTCATTCTTGATTTGTTTCTCTGAACACACAAAAAGAGAAAATGGTTTAGATAAAATATGTTGTACATTGAGAGGGAGTATTGAATTCAAAAGTTAACAAGGTCTGCCCTCAAACTGGAATTACCTTTACAATCTGGCCAACATTAATCCTCCTCATTGGGAGATGGAGATCTTGAAAAAAACTACTTTTACCATTAATTCTATCTCATTGTTGCTTTGTATCTTTTTTTTTAAAAGCGGTAAGCTAAATTAGTTAACTTGTTTCATTTTGTGATTTATTTTAGCATGACAATCTTTCAATAAACTCAGACTTTGTCATCTTTATTCCTTTGCATAAAATATTTAAATAATTGTATAAATTATTCCTTGAGGTTAAATACAAGGCTGTATTTACTGTTCTACCTAATGATATTTTGCTATTTCAGAGGCATATTTGAATATAATTAATTGCAATGCAATCCTATACTGGTGAAATGGGATAGATTCAGCATGGCCATCCATCTCTTCTAAAGTTCATTAGCTTCAATTGAGGAAAAATTAGTGCATGTCTACATAGAGTCTTCTAGTAGTTGAGGGGCTGTCACAGAGAAGAAGGGGTTGACCTCTTCTCTAAAGCACTTGAGGGTAGGACAAGGAGTAATGGGTGGAAGATAATTAAAGAGAGATCCAACCTAGAACTAAGAAGAAATGTCCTGACTGTGAGAACAATTAATCAGTGGAACAGCTTACCACCGGACGTTGTGGTGCTCCATCAATAGAGGTATTCAAGGTATTCATCATTTGTCCAGAATGGTATAGGGTCTCCTGCTTCAGCATGGGGTTGGACTAGAAGATCTCCAAGGTCCTTTCCAACTCTGTTATTCTATGTTCTATGTTCTTGGCTTTCATGGAGCAAGAACAAGAAGACTCATCCCAAAGCAAAATCTGTGGTGCAGAATCCATAGGACCCAAGATATCTGTATCTTGATGGCATCTGCCAAACCTTAATATCAAGTTAAAATTAATATAAAAATTAAAATGGCCCAAATCTCGCACAATAAACTCTTATAAGATCTCAGTGTTCTGAATATACTGGTACAGTAACCAACATTTCACAGAGTTTGTCAATCTTTGGAATATTTCCATATTTTTCCATTTGGTACCAGTTCTCTAAAAATTAGTCCTAGAACTCTCCTTTTGTAGCATACATTTCTATTGTTCCATAACTGATCTACAGAATACTTCAAGATGAAGGAAACTAAACTGGATCTGGGAGGGAGCCCAGTGGAGTCTCATTATATTTAAAGTCTATTATTTGCCTAAATTAACCAGATGCTGATTCTTGATTTTCAAAAATTATATCTCAACCATCTTGCCTCAGTGGTCATTTCATGTTTCAAAAACATAAAAAGGACTTTGGTTAAAGAATATGAGGTTATGTCTGCCCCATTAGCAGTGAATTTATATCCAGAATAGCAGATCTTTCTGAAAATCTCTTAGATTGCATGTCCAGCAGTATTGTTAGTGGAGATCCTTTTCCTTTCTGGGTTATTATCTTTATGGTTCTTTTGAACTTTATTATGTGTGTAAATTAGGTGCACATTGTAGGATTTTAGAGTAACCTTGGGAGCTTAGTAATTGAAGGAACAGGCAGTTAAAATGTTTTAAATGAAACAAACAAAAATATATGCTGGTACAGTTTCATTTTCAACATTTATTTGTTAGCTCTTGCAAATACTAGTTTTTACTGTACATCAAAATAATAAATTCCATACTGGTGAAATTTAAAACACCTTAATTAATCTTACAATGTGCTGGGCAGATCAGCTTGGCATTTAGCCAGGACATTCCAAGACTCTTGAGTAGCATAATCTAATTAATTGTAAAAAAAAAAAAAGGAGAAGAAAAGAGAAAAAAAAGTGCAGGCCATAAACCTAAAGTAATCTGAAACACGGTGGGCCCTGCCAGCTGGCATTTGTCTCTTCTCTCCTTTGCATTATAAATTCACTGACATTTAGATAGGACCTAAAATCTCCTTCCTCGGCTAGTAGCCTGTATTATGTTACATAACGTTCAGTTCAGATATTTTTAATGAACTAATTACATGTTGGTTAATAATAGATTGTTGCTTTAGTAGACAACTGCTGAACATATTTCCGAAGGAATTACTGTAATAGGCTAGAACATTTCAAGAATGTTTGGGAACAGGTTTCAACTATGAAAGCAATATGTTTAGCCTTTAATAAGATATAAATAAACTAAAAGGGACTCTCCATCACTCTCACCTATATAAATATCCACCACAGAGGGCCTATCCTCTGTTTTTTTTTTAAAAATTGCTTTAACATTCAGGTGTTTTATCAGTTTGTGCATAGGTTTAACAGATATAGCCATCAACAAGGGCACAGTTTACGAGTTAGGCCCTTAGTTTTGTCAACTAGCTTGGGAATTCCATGATAAAGCCTGCTAGATGGTTCTATGGCAGCTAATGGAATGCACTCTCCAAATGATTTGTTGCCATTTTGCTTTTTATTTGTTGTACCTTTAATTCAGTTGGGTTGTTTTAATGATATTCATGTACTTTTGATTACTATTATATATGCCACCCAGAGTCACTACATTTATTTATTTATTTATTTATTTATTTTGGTTTTCTTATATGCCGCCCAACTCCCGAGGGACTCAGGGCGGCGTACAGCAGAAAAAAATGCAAGAATAACCAACAATAAACATTGCTTAAAATCAAATATAAAAATTAAAAATTCAATATTAAAACCATCCAGCAACCATACATACCCGGGGGTGAGCTCGGATGGATTAGGCTCTACCCCCAGCCTGCAGGAAAAGCCATGTCTTAACGGCTTTTCGGAAGGCCAGCAGAGTGGGGATGGTTCGGTCTCTGGGGGAAGTTGGTTCCAGAGCGCGGGGCCCGCCACAGAGAAGGCCCTCCCCCTAGGGCCTGCCAGCCGGCATTGCTTGGCCGACGGGACCTGGAGGAGGCCAACTCTGTGGGCCCTAACCGGTCGAAGGGAAGTGTGAGGCAGAATGCGGTCCTGGAGATAGCCTGGTCCTAAGCCATATGAGATGGGTGGCTATACAAATGTCATTAAATAAATGAATAAATAAATAATATTCCTGATTTGACTACTATGAACTAAATAGAATGTGGATTGTGAAGTGCATAGGTTTAAAAATAGCATTCATGGATTATAATTTTGTATTCTTCTGTTTGTCATGACCGTGAGGCCCAGAATGGAAGTACAACTCCATCTGTTCGCTGTTACCCATTTAGCATCGCCCAATGAGCATGTGTAGCTTAAGGAATGCTATGGATGTGGGTGGCTTTTGGGTCCTCTCTTGGTCATGTTCTCATCATACGCTAAATAAATAATAATTGATTATATTTATTGAATTAATCTTTTCCTAGTCAGTACTAGATGGATTTTTAGAAACTATAATAAATCTGGAGGGCACAGGGGAGAGAAGGCTGATCTGCATTCCTGTTAATTAGTTTTGCACCATTTTCTGGATATTTTCAGAACAGTTACTGACCCTTTTGAAGTTTCATACAAAAATATTAGTGATATTTTTCTGATAAGGAAAACAAAAGTTTAGCGACCTTTGTTGTTGTAGTCATTGTTTCTCTTGGTTTGGTACCAAACTTCATAAACCTCTGCAGGGCATTGCAACTTGGCCTACCAAATGGTTATTTGTTTACTTAGCATATGGCATCTACAGAGGTCATGCAATCACTGATATACAAATTTAGTTTAAATAAAGCATCAGCAAATATATACAGTATATATTAGATATGTGAACAATTCAATATAAGAGACAAAATATTAAATTAAGATAAAACTATAATAAAATCACCATAATCTGGAGCCATAGAATTGTAATGAAACATGTTATAATTCGATATCTCATTGCAATTCTATGGCTGCAAATGGTTAAAGAAAGTAGCTGAAGGAGTCAGTCTGAGGTGGTCAACTCCTCTAAAAGAAGGGAAAAGACAAAGTAAATGGTGACTATGAATAAGCAAGTAATTCATTCAAATCATTACAAATTCCAAACAGGCTCTCTGAATATTGGTGTTGTCAGGAGATATCAAAAAGAAAAACCAAGTTTGAAACAACAAAGTTTGCTATATTAGATTAAAACCAACTGTATGCTATCAAATCTACACATGGTTCTGTGTAACTGGGTAATATAACAGATAATATTTTAAAAATAAGTGCTACCAGTTAAACTGGATTATCTAGCCAACCATTCAAGCAATTCTCAAAATTTTCAGAATTCCCTGCCATAATTCAAATCAATCTGTGCAACTGAAAGCATGTTTCACAGCTTGTAGAAACAGTGGTTCTAACTTGTCCAGGAACCCAAGTAAGCTCTTTCCTTGTATTAACCAGCTGAAGATAAAACCAATAATTGCAGATGGGCATGAGATAAGATGAGTTCAGAACATAGAGAGAGGGGGGGGAGAGAGAGGGAGGGAGGGGAGAGGAGAGAGAATGAGAGAGAGAGAGAGATCGTAGATTACTTTCAGTCACAATGACCCAGTCCCACAGCGTTACTGGGATATATTGGAATTTTTAAAAACAAAAAACAGGAATACTGATTTGGTCAATCACTCTCTCAGAATCCTTGCGTTAGGAAGACAACCGGAGAGCCATTTTGGTACAGTTATTAAGATATCAGGCTAAAAACTGGGAGACTGGGAATTCTAGTCCTGCCTTAGGCACAAAACTAGTTGGGTGACCTTGAGCATTCTTTCCCTCTCAATCCTAGGAAGGACACAGGCAATAACAAGTCATTTATGAAAAATCATGCCAAGAAAACTGCAGGGACAAATACAGATAGCCACTAGGAGTCAAACGCTAACTCAAAAGTACACACACACACACACACACACACACACACACACACACACACACACACACACACACACACTAACTCACACAGCCTAAACACTCAGCCAACTTGGTGGGACTGCAGACATAGAATCTAATTTTTTCCACTTGTAGAGGAGCCTGAATCCCTGTTGCCTAAGGAAAAAAGGCATTAGGGAAACTGTTTCATGACACTGGTCATCACCTTGTAAGTATTTCATCTATGATGGTTGTTGCCACAGACTTTGCTTCAAGCAAAATTCATGAGAAGAGTCCATATACTTTGTCATAAGACAACTCTCATCCTCTGAGAAGAGCCTTGCACATTTTCAAGCTATCACTTAACAGAATAATGCAAATCCTTCAAGTCAGGTCATCCTAACTGTAAATGGTTTTCTTATTACTATTTTTCATAACCTTTCTCCTTCTAAAGACAATGTAGAGTTGCTCCAAAATCATATGACAGGCAGTTCTTGCTAGGAAAAATATGTGATACTGTCAGGGATTGGGATGTTGTGATTGTTTGTTGCTTACTTTCCAAAACCTCTGTAATGTAATGAATGAACCATTGTTTTTTTTCCCATTGCTACTGCAGATAAGATATTTGCAGAGTATTCCAGTAGAGGAATTCTTATTTTGCTGTGCAACATTATATTACTAAACTGAATACATGGAATTATTGGCTCAAACTTTCCATCCACCACTTCTACCCTCCCCTCCAGTTTTCCAGATTCCTTTGTCTTCTTTTCTGATTTCCAAAAGTTGGCATTTCTGTAATTTTAGTTCACTTCCAAATGTTTTATATAATGCAAAGGACACTTGGCTAATACAACATACACAAGCTGGTGCCAACAAGCTATCTGCCTTTTCCCCCACCCTCCTTTTATATCTTATCAAGGCTGTTTAATCCACACTGTATTTTACCCCTTGAGTGCCGTTCGAAGTAATTGAAGGAACTTTTATCCAAATGGCTGGTTTCACACATTCCCATAAACCAGAGATTGGTTTAGATGTGGGCCATTAAACAAGTCACAACTCTAGACTATTAAATATCTGTGCTAATGCAGAGGTTGATTTGTATTGGTTATTTGGAGTATCCAAAATATGTAAGGATCATGAGTTTCAACTGCTAACGGCCTCTTCCCATTAGTACTTGGCTAAAATATCCTGGGGTACTAGAAAAAGAGCTTACAAGCCAGAATATAAATTAATATATAAATTAATACATATAGAATAGAATAGAATAGAATTCTTTATTGGCCAAGTGTGATTGGACACACAAGAAATTTGTCTTTGGTGCATATGCTCTCAGTGTACATAAAAAGACAAGATACATTTGTCAAGTATAACAAGGTACAACACTTAATGATAATCAAAAATGGAAGTTTGCAAAAAATACTAAAACCAAACCAAACCAATCTAGCCTCCATGTAAATCTTTGTGATTCAGTGGGAAATAAATAGGTCATCAACCAACTCTACCTAAATATATTTTTAAAAAGATTTCATCTTCAATTGGCTCCAGTGTCCCCCCCTCTCTCTCTCTCTGTGTGTGTGTGTGTGTATATATATATATAAGCAAAACTGAAACAAGAAGGTATTATGTTTAGCTCCCGATACAGTCCTTGATCCCCTTGGTTTGAAATAAATAAAAATGCATATGGAATTTGCATCAGAAATATAACAGACCAAGTGTGGTTGTTATAACTGGTTCAATTGTTAAAGCAGGCCTTCCACCTGTTGCTGTTTATAATACGCTTAAGTAGCATCAAGCACAAAAGTTCTGATTCTATTTATATGGAGCTTTCCAAGAGATGCATGAAGTGCAAGATAAATTTACAAGTCTCTCCTTTCATCTCCCCCATCAGGCACTACAAGGATCTATTCTTCTCCACAAGTATTTACACTGATGTTACTAGAAAAGGAGCAGCCCAGCTGAGTTATAGGAAATAAAGAAGGTTGTGTTCAAATTGGAGAAAAAGGAATGGGCATTTTGCTCCTATTGCAGGTATCAGAATTCAAATGGGAACAAAGGTAGACCATAACAATTGTACATCCCACAAGAAGGTCAAATTTAGAAGATTGTCCTTGAAGATATCTGTCCTGATCCCCTGAAATCAATGGCAAATTTTGTTTAGTCTAGTTATACTCCAAGGAATGAGGAAACACATTTGAAAAGATTAGCATGTTTTACTTTACACTATACTTCTACTCATTGGCAAGAAAATATCTGTTTTGATGTTGCACTATTGATAAGCTAGGAGTTTCAGTTTGGGCCTTCTACATTCTCAGCATGTTTTCTACCACTGTGTTACAGTTCCTCTCTTCTCTAATCATTTATTACTTTGACTGCTCCTCCAATCAGTATTGCTATCCAGTGGTGGGTTGCTGCCGGTTCGGACCAGTTATTTAGAACCAGTAGTGGAAATTTACCGCCGCTTGCTGAACCGGCAGCGATGACCGGCAGTCCCCGCTCCCGAACCGGCCCTCTGGTCACCGCGGCTTGCAAAAAAACCCTCTGCGCATGAGCAAAGGCTTCTGTGCATGCGCAGAGGGTAATTTCCGGGTGTTTTGTGTGATGTGATGGGGCGCACGCGCGAGCGAAGCCAGGGGGCGTGCGTGTGAGCGAAGCCAGGGCGCGCGTGCATGAGCAAAGCCAGGGGCTCGCAAATGAGTGAAGCCAGGGGGTGCGCCCATGCAAAACACGCACCTCCGTCGCGATGCAAACCGGTAAGGAAGGTAAGTGGAACCCACCTCTGTTACTATCCCTCCCATCCAAATCTTGTGTTTGATTTTCTTCAGCATTTATTGAACCCATTCTTTGTCTTTGGGCTACTTACACACCAATCACTTCTAAATTCTTCCTCATCTTTTCTTGCAATTTTAGTCTATCACTCTCAACTTTTGTACAATTGGACTTTCTTTTTATTTTCCATGACTGTGACCTAGAGCTACAGAATTGTGAACTATACTTGCCCCTGATCCAATATCTTAATTTGGATAAATACCAAACTCCAAGACAGATATAGACAATTCAGATAAAAAATATCCCCCGAGCCAGATATGGCCCATAATAAAAATCTTACCTGCTGGGAAGATTATAGAGAAAGATGAATTTCAGTATACCTTCACTCCCTCTCCCCCACCTCCGATCGTTCTTTCTTTTTTCTTTCATTTTATTTGTGAGCATGTTTGTAACTGCCAAAATAGGCTGAAACATCAACCTTGGCTACAATCACCTTGGCCATAAGCTGTATGTGGAACCTCTAGAATAGAAAACGGTGCCAAGTAGACTTCAACAGACTGTCAAGTAAATATCCCAGCAAAGTTACATTGTATGTGTATTCCAGATTTAGTGCTGGTGGTAGAATTGTAGCAATTCACTGCATGGCAGCTGAATCACATTTGGGCATGCATCCAATAGCAACAATGTGCTGGAAAGACCTCACAGCTGTGCAAAAAAGGGCATGGTCATCTGCACAGTACTGTGCTTTATTAGGTGAAAAGTGGCCATCTTCTACTGTGTTTACTGTAGAGTCAGCACCAGTACACAATTCCTATACTTCAAACCAGTCATATTCACCAAGATACATACATTTATTACATCATGTTCTATTTTGTATTCAAGGCATTTTGGACCTGCCTTTTTCACACATTTGGCCAGGAGATAGTAACAGATATACGGCTCTACAGAAATTTGAATTACGAACTTTCTGTTCAGATTCCACCACTTGATCTTTTGCATCTTGGATGCTCTTTTCTAGTTGCTTTGTCTTACTAGTAGAATGAATTTACATTCCAAGCTGCAGCCAGACCATTTGCCATGATTTGTCACTTGTAGACGCATCCTATTGCAGGTTAAACCAAGTCTACTTACCCTCCTATGACAGACCTGGCCTGAGGGCCACACCGGGCACTTTGACTGCCCCTGTTCAGCCCACGGTGGTGACAGAGCAGTAGCAGTGGGGGGATGGCAGCCACAGGAGGTAGCAGTGGGGGGATGACAGCAGGAAGAGAGGTGGTGGTGGCCCTCCACAACAGTTCCTGTTTCTCATGTGGCCCCTTGGGAAATGAATTTCCCACCCCTTATCTAGGCAATGGATCCTGCATGCCAGCGGTGGGTTGCTCCCGGTTCGGCCCAGTTCTAAGAACCGGTAGCACTGGTGATGGGAGGCTCCGCCCACCCACCTGGGACAGTTCTGTGCATGCGCAGAAGCTTCGCATGCACAAGCACGCATGCAAACCGGTAGCAATGGGTTTTAGAACCCACTACTGCTGCATACCTTCATCAATGCCTTGTTTCTGATTGCAAGTGTTGAATATAGGAATTCATTTAATCTAGTATATTCAGGACAAGAATGTCTGAGTTGGTATAACTTAAACTTTGGCAATATTTTTGGAATGGGAAGAATTTATAGATTTCTTGTCCATCAAGAAAAGTCTGGTCTGTAATAATTAAATCTTCCAGAGCAGAAAATCAATATATTATATTCTTGGCTATTACCATAAAAGAATTTTGGCCTTTATACTTTTCTCATCATATCATACAATTACACAGAATAAACAAAAACTAGTGGTGGACAACAGGGGTGGGTTCCACTTACCTTCGCCACTGGTTCGCATCGCGACATTTCAGCTGTGCTTCGGGTGAAGAAATAAAGAACAGCATTCACCTGTGGGCGGGCGGGCGGGTCCTTTTTCAAGTCACGGAAGGGGAAAAAATTTTAAAAATCGGAAAAAGGATGGCGGCACGCACGAAACGACACCAACAATGACATCATGAGCGGGTCGCTACCGGTTCGGGCAATCCGGTCCGAACCGGGAGGAACCCACCCCTGGTGGACAATCTGTAACCATTCTACAACCTTGTGGAAGGGATCACTTCAGCTCTTTGCCCCTTTTCTACAACTTGCTCCTTCAAAGAGAAAAGTGAAGAATGAAAGAATAAGAGAATGACTTCACCACCTATTTTGGCTCTGCTTGATCCACTACTTGCTTCAACCCAATTACCCAGCTGACCTCCCAAAAGGTTGTCCTTAAGAGGACGCTGTTCTGTTCAGACAGAAATAAGATGTTCACCTCAAGCATAATCCAAACTGTTTGGTATAGTTTGAACATTGTCCCCTTTAAAGGAGAATATTTGTAGCTCGGGTTTAAAATGAAGGGTCCTTGGTACTCTCTGAGCTTGCTTGTTTTTTGCAGATGTTTCATTATCCTAACTAGGTAACATCATCAGTGCTAGTAAGGATGATGTTACCTAGTTAGGGTAATGAAAGATCTTCAAGAAAATACGCAAGCTCAGAGAGCACCAAGGATAAGGTGACCAGACGTCCCGATTTTGGCGGGACAGACCCGCTTTTTAATCATTTGTCCCGCGTCCCGCCCGCCCTCTTAAAAAGTCCCGATTTTTTAAAACAATGCCTGACTAGGGCATTCTTTCAAAAAATCGGCCTGCAGGCACTCGAGGACGGCCAGGTTGGGCCCAGCCGCAGGGGCAGCAGCAGCAGCAGCAGGCCCTCTCAAAATCGGGACATCTGGTCACCTTAAAACACCCACCCATGCCTTTCTCTCTGCAAGGCAGGCGCGGAGAGATGACGTTGCTGCTGTCGGCGCCCCACGCTGATTGGCTGTTGAAGGGTGAGCGGCGGCGGCGACAGCAGCAAGCCAGGAGCGCTCGCCCAGAATTGGAGTCAGCGAGCAGCTGGGCATCGGGGCTCTTCCCCCGCCTTCTCCATCCTCCAGGGTCGCCACTGCGGGGGTTCCATCTCTCCGGTGGTGCCTGCGTTGGAAGGGAAGGGGGGAAAGAAAGGCAGCCTGCGGGGCTTGGCACGGCTGGGAGTTGCGAGGCGGCATAGCAACCGGGCTGTTCCTCCGGGTGTGCTAAAGTGCTCGAGTTTTTTCTCTCTCACACACACATGCACAACCTTCCAACGACCGGGTCGGACTGGATCTCCCAGCACGACTTCCCGGTCGTTGGAAGGTTGTGCATGTGTGTGTGTGAGAGAAAAAACTCGAGCACTTTAGCACACCCGGAGGAACAGCCCGGTTGCTACGCCGCCTCGCAACTCCCAGCTGTGCCAAGCCCCGCAGGCTGCCTTTCTTTCCCCCCCTTCCCTTCCAACGCAGGCACCACCGGAGAGACGGAACCCCTGCAGTGGCGACCCTGGAGGATGGAGAAGGCGGGGGAAGAGCCCCGATGCCCAGCTGCTCGCTGATTCCAATTCCAGGCGAGCGCTCCCGGCTTGCTGCCGCCGCCGCGCGTAAATGCGGTCTGCGGCGGGAAACGAGTTCAAGCGACCCTCCGCCGCTGCCGGCCTGCAACCCGGCACCCCGTCCTGCCTGCCCCGCCCCGTGCCCCGTACTCAGCTCTTGACTTTTGCCCTCTGCGCATGCACAGCGTTCTGCACATGCGCAGAGGGCAAAATTCAAATGGCGCCGAGGCGGGCCCGCCCCCCCCGTCCCGCTTAAAAAAAAATCTGGTCACTTTAACCAAGGACCCCACATTGTCCCCTTTCTATACTATAAACCCACATTGTGATTGTTAATTCACTCATGTATTCATAGAACAAGAATAAGCTTCTGTGCTCATGGAAGCTTCAGAGCTCTCAGTTTGTTGTCAAATTCACATTGATTTGTTGTTGTTGTTGTTGTTGTTGCTCAAAATATTAATCACCCAAATTCTCAAGAAGGAAAAGGCATCCTGGATTTACCCATGAGAATAAGGATTGCTGAAGACTGAACTCAGCTTGATGTAAATTTTTCACAAGTTAATTGATCATGGCTAAGTCAGAAGAATATCATACTTGGAAATCAGAAGATGCTTAGAGAGTTAAGTAGTAATTGCAATACATCAGCATTCTTGGAACTGTCTGATAAGAGATGAGCATTCGGATGGTATGGTGGCAGTATGGAATCCACTAGCAGAACAGCTGAGTTTTTTAAATATATATACAGTATATATGCATATATGAATGAATGAATCATAGGTCAGTTCATGGCTCATACAATGACTTCAAGGCTTAAGAACTCAGGGCCTATAAGGAGATTTTGGTAAGTGAGCTATTAAAAGTAAATTAAGCATGTATGAGGAAATGGCACACACCATTCCTTTGTTATCTATGGCATTGGCTCAACTATGAAGGGGGTGTGTCATGTTCCCATGGTGTTTGATCACTGAGATTTATTATTTGCTCATAAATTTTCTAAGTGCATTTCTCCCAGCAATTACTGTACTTATGAAGAAATTGATCTCTTTCCCGGCACTATGTGTAGGACGAAAAGTTATGTTTTTATGGATTTTGATAAGATTTTAACTTCCAGATTTCAGATACTGTAGTTGGATTAGGATAAAATAATGTATTGGAGGAGGCTACCAATTGACTGACCCTGATCCATCTTTGCCTACCACAAGTTGCTCCTTTTGTTTCTTTCTTTTTCTTTTTCTTTAATTTAACTACATTTTACAGAAATACTATTTAAAATCAGCCATTTCATATTTTGTTGTTTCGTCAATGTTTCATACTGCTTTTTTTGCATACATGTGTGTGTCTGTGTGAATATGCATCAGAAATATGATCAAGCTTCCATATCTAGACTGCAAAAATGTGAACATTTTGTTTGTTTATTGCACAAAGAGCTCTCTGACAAACTGAGGGACAAAAAAGATAAGTCTAAAAATTGGAAAGAGGGGTGTGTAACAAGAGCAGAATACCAGCAAATAGCTTTAATCTGCAAAGATAGAGTCAGGAAGGCTAAAATAGAATAAACTAAGACAACAAATGTCAAAAATAACAAAAAGGCTGTCTTTCAATATGTAAAGAACAAGAAGAAGGTCAAGGAAATGGTCAGTTCACTAATGGAAGAAGATGGCAAGAAGGAGAGGGGCAGCAGGGAGACAGAAGAACTGCTTAATTCCTTCTTTGCATCTATCTTTACGCAAAAGGGAAAAAATAATCCAACCTATCAAAAGCAGCACCGTGAGAGACAGAAAAGGAATGCAGGTCAAAATAGGCAAGGGTTAGGGTTGATAAGAGAACACCTATCTATTCAAATCTCTTGGATCTGATGGTTGCACAAGATCAAGAATGCGTACAAAGTCAGAACTGAGAGGACAGCAAGTGCCACCTCTGCAAAGAAGCTGAAGAAACAGTGGACCTTCTAGTTAGCTGCTGCAAGCAGATAATACAAACTGACTATAAACAACAACATGACAAAGTAGCAACAATGGTGCATTAGAATATCGGCAAGAAATACCAATAAATGCAAGCAAGAACTGGTGGGACCACAAAATAGATAAAGTAATAGAAAATTAAGAAGATAAAGTGCTCTGGACAAGCACCCATCACATAACAATCCAGATTTAACAATTGTCGATAAGAAAGACAAAATAGTCTTATACTGGACATTGTAGTATCTGAAGACAGCATAATTGAAGAGAAAAATCACAAAAATAAAGACTTGCAAATAGTAGTAGAATGACTGTGGCAGAAGAAAGCAAAGACAGCGATAGGTACCTTGGGTGAAATTCCAACCTTGGGAGAACCACTTGAACAACATCACCATCAGTCAATTACAAAAGGCAGCTTTACTTGGAACAGCTTATATCCTGCATCAATACCTTTAATATTAGGTCTCAATAGATGGACAAAAATGCCAAATCCATTCTAAACATCTGACAATGCACTAACCATAATAACATGACCACAAAACATTTTACCATCTACTCCCTGGAGCTTTTATGCCGTTCTTTTATGCCATTCTCACTCCATGTTATCCAGATGCTCATCAGCCTAGCAAGAGCCACATCCTTTCCAACATTGAAAGCATGTGTCTTTGTCCACTTTTTTTTACAGAAATATGAAAGAAATTTGAATGGATAAATCATGGTCTTTCCATCTGTTCCAGAAATATCCACTTCATCCTTAAATCAGGTGTACCCCCCCTCCCAACCCAATATGCTTGATTACTTCCACAGTATTTTCTACTTGCACTTGCTAGTTGCAATCACAGGCCTTGAAATGGTTTTGCAGATGAATGGCTCTGTGCAGCTGAAATGTTCTCCCTCATCTCGCTGCATGTGCTCTTTTCAAATGGCTGTGAATATAATCATAAGAACAAAAAGGCAAAGAGCAACACACTTTCTAATTATTTCCTTCCTATTTTCTCCAGGACTGATTTTCATAACACGGCACATTAGGACTATTGCTTCACTGCCTTATTTTACAGTAATGGGTCTGTTCCATTTCCTTGAGTTGCAGTTATGAGTGATTTGAATGCTATGATCCATTTGCTGCCTTGCAAATATCAAAATAGTACAGACAACTATGCTAACTTCTACTACCTTATTTCTCACATAGAGCAATAACATTTAGCATTTAGATTTATATACCGCTTCATAGCACTTTACAGCCCTCCCAAAGCGGTTTACAGAGTCAGCATGTTGCCCCCAACAATCTGGGTCCTCATTTTACCAAACTTGGAAGGATGGAAGGCTGAGTTAACCTTGAGCCAGTGAGAATCGAACTGCTGGCAGTCAGCAGAATTAGCCTGCAATACTGCATTCTAACTATTGCGCCACCACAGCTTAGTTGTGCAGGTCTTTACATCACACCCTTCAGGTGAACTTTAAAGATCATATTTAAGATAGCACAGGCTAAAATATTTTGAGTATTTTGCAGTGTTTTATGGTTTTTGTTTATATTCTATGTGTTTCCTATTTAAAATGATGTTTGAATTGGTTGTTACAGTTATAAACATAAATACTCTCTCTGTGTGAGTGTGTGTGTGTCTGCAAGAAATCTGTGCTATATCAAAGACCAATTATGAAGTACTGACCAAATATTTTGCCTTTCTTACAAATAGATGGAAGCGGTATATATATGGCTTCCCTTCCCACTTCATTTTATCCTTACAGAAACTTTGTGAGCTTCATTGAATAATTCACATCTTAAGTGTTTTCAGCCTTTACAGTACATTCAACACACTGCCTGACTCCTTTCCAAAGTGGGAAACAGGAAAACACAAATCAAATATATCTTGCATTGCAATGGGAGGAAAGAGGCAAAAGGAAGGAATCTTGTTGGTATCAGATTCCTAAACATTTTAAAATTATTATTCCAATATAAATTATACAATTTCAGGGGGAGTGCCTCTCTTTGGGCTATGCACAGTGACAACCATCTTACTTCAGCTCATCATCCAGTCTGCAATCATCATCTATCAGATGTTCTCTCTGGGATGCAGAAGGATCAAAATTTGCCCTTTCTAGCTAATGAATGTGTGAAACCAGGGGCGGGTTGCTCACTTACCTCTCTGCCGGAGCCATGTGCGCGCATCTCCATGCTTTGGGGGGGGCGCTCTCGCTACGTGTGCACACCCCCTCATGCGATTTTGCTTCTGCGCATGCGCAGAAGCAAAATTGACCCAAAATCTCGTGCACACGTGCGTCCCCTCGTGAGATTTTGGCGCGATTTTGCTTCTGCGAACGCACAGCAGCAAAATCGACCCAAAATCACAGAAAAAAATTGGCGACGCGCCGGGTGGACCGGCAGAGAGGGCTCCGGAGCGGTTGTGTAATCCACCACCCCCTACCGGAGCTGTGCACCAGGCAGTTCCGGCAGGAACCTACCTCTGTGTGAAACATGCTGGAAGTAAATTATGGACGTTTAAATCCAATTCATCTGGGGTTGCCATGTTGGGAAAGGTTGCTACAATGATCAAGAACAACATTCTCCAATACCAACTGTTTAAAACAAAAAACAGAAAAACCTGGACATGCAGGAATGCAGATCACATAGTTTGATCACTCTTCATGGCAAACACTGTAAGCCACCCACCAGTAAAAGTGAAGGAAAGAATTAAAAATCTTTCTGGATAGGGGTGGTTTGGTGGGGAACATAGATTGTTGTGACTTTTACTTTCCCGTTTTGTGTCCAACTTTTTCTGGCACTATTGGAAAAAAATATTTCCTACATATTTGTGATTTTATGGGACGTTAAACAGCACTGAGTAAGTTTTTAATTTTTTTTATCACATAAAAGTCAACTATGTAAGAGAAAAATACCCTGGGAAAATTTCTCTCATCTCATACATATGAGAGAATATTGTACATTCCCTCGTCCAGCCTGTAATTAAGATGAAAGGCATATTTCTATTTGATTTGCAATTCGGTGGCGTAGTTTGCATTCCATGCAGGCTGCATCATTGTGATTCTTCTAATGCACTGCAAACAAAACAAAATAATCCTTAACAGCTTAATCAGATGACATTTTACACAGAGACTATTTCAAATTGGCAGAGGAAAAATAAAGTTTAGGAATGAACTACATCAAGGCAATACTGCGGTTGGATTTTATGTGTGAGTTTGTGTATGTGAAATATGTTGATATAAACATGGCTTTATTCTGTCCCTGTTGAGGAAAGTACTTCTCATAGGTTTTTCACTCTCAAATATTTACCAAATCCCACAGCCAAAGGCAATTTCACACATTTTATTACTGTTAGGTGTATAAAGTCTGTTAGGCTATTTGAATTTGTGAATGCTTCTACAATATATTTGCAAGCCCTGTATTTAAAGAGTCACCATAGGGCTGCCTTTTCTTTTAGGTACTTGCCAAGCTTAAATACATCATCTTCTCATGGTACTTCTTTAAATTTTTATAAACATCTGGCACAAACATCCACAAATCTAGTTATTAACTCTGCAAAGTGAATACATTCAATTTTCTAGCAAATAGATGACTGAGATCTATGCTTTTGGGTATATATACCCACTGCAATGTTCAATATTCCTTCTAAATAAGAAGTTGCTTTCTCCATAATCCACCCATTTGAGAACCCACCCTGTGGTACTCCACCCTTTGGCATCATTGCATGTACATGACAGATTCTCAAAAATCCAAATACGTTCACTGGCACCTAAACATTGCCTACTCTTGTTACAGGGTGTACTCCACAACCCTTAGCAATTTTATAGAGCAAGTGTGGGTCTGCATTGGACCAGCAGTAAAAATGAGGCATCTTACTGTGCACATAGTCAAAAGGAAAGCCTGCTGGACTTTCAAAATTCTTCAGATAATTTGAGGGCAGAGAAATTGTTTCATCTGGGGATTTATAATTGAGATAATATCTCAAGGGCAGGTTTTTCCCTTTAGCAGTGATAATAACACTGAATGCAAACATGCAAAGTTGCAATTGGATACAGCCCAGTGAATTTATTTAAAAATACTTATTGCCCATCCATCCGTTCATCCATCCATCCATCCATCTTATAAAACACTGTATAAAGCATATACAGTGATGAAAGCTAATAAAAAATGAATGATTACACATAATCTAACAAAATAGACCAGAACATGTAAATTTAGAAATCTCAATTTGCAGTTGCAAATGGCTGAAGACCTTAATATAAATTATCTTCCATTATAATTTCCTTCAGTTGTCTGGAGATATACTGCATCAGGTAAACCAGGGACACTGGAGAAATTTCAGCGATGGAAGGAAAGAAGGGAGGGAGGGAGGCTCTTAAACAATTCTTAAAAACAGATGCCAGTCCAGACATTGATTCTGAACTTATAAAACACCAATGTACGTTGAGAAACAAGACTGTATGTGACAGTTCACCACAATTCTCTTACATGCTGTATACAGCTTCTGCTCTTGACAATCATACTTTCAGTTTAAAAGTCCAAAAAGAGATTCAAGACACATTAAATTGGAGATGCTTAAAAGCTCTTAGTCTATAAGATGCAAGAAAATTGGAGAGATGACCAATCTATATGTCTTTTTGTATATATTAAACCTCCTGAGGCCACACTAAACAAGTCCCTTCTCCCTGAAACCCAGGTATCAATGAGGTTGGGGTTTTTTTAAGGAATAATTAATCTTAGTGTTTATGAAGATTCTTAATCATCCAAATCATGGTTGTCCCAGAGGTGCTTTTCAAAGATCTGAAGAAGCTTTTCCTTAAGAACTGAAGAAGCTTATTGGATGAGAAGTGAAACATTTTCAAGGAGAAAACCAAGAAAGTCCAGCTGTCTTTTGAAAAGTACGTTTGGGATAAAACATAATAGTATAACATAACATGAATTATCTTTATTTTATTTTTAATTGGTTTAATAGACAAATAGTTAATAGATATGGCAACTTTTAAAATCAGTTTGGAAACATCTAATATCAAGGTTTGGAACTAATATCAAGGTGGGGATCAGTGGTGGGTTCCTACCAGTGCAGTCCACTCTATAGCACCAGTAGTGGCCCGCTGGTGACGTCACAGTACCGGTGCGGTCAGTTGCTGGTGCCTGGATGCCGCCATTTTTTAAAAAAAATTTTTTTACATTTTTAAAACATTTTTCTTCTGCGCTTGCCCAGAAGCTGAGCTTCCGGCACTGCGCATGCGCTGCCTTCCTATCCCACAGTGAGTCCAAGCAGGGGAGGATGGCTGAGGGAGCACGTGAGATGCTGAAAGAACGGGCGGCAGGAGCTATCTCCATTCCCCTCCCTTCAGCAGTCCGAGAAGCCACGAACACACGGTGATGATCCTAGGCATTTTCGCACGTTTGAGGCTTCTCAAGCTGCTGAGGGGAGGAGGAATGGGTGGCAGGACCTATATCAGTTCCCCTCCCTTCAGCAGTCCGAGAAGCCACGCCCACCCGGTCACATGGCCGACAAGCCACGCCCACCCGGTCACATGGCTGGCAAGCCACACCCACAAAATAAGCCACGCCCACAGAGTGGTAGTAAAAAAATTAGGAACCCGCCCCTGGTGGGGATCTTCTAAATTTCTTCTAAAATCCTAACAGCAAACCCACTTTAGTGAAGGCAACTAAAGAGGCAGGGAATACACATTTTATTAGGGGTGGCAGGGGTGGGGGTGGGGGGAGAGAAACAGAATTGAGAGCTTATCCCAAGCACGAAAATGACTAGTTAACAGTGCTGATAGGAAACACAGCCTGAAGTCTTAAAACTACATGTATGAGTGAAAAAAGCATGGCCACAATGGGTCTTTTCATTAAGACATCTTACAGTAGTATAACCTTGCAAATGTAAGCAGCAGTAACTGAAATGCCCAGTGGATTGAATGTTGTTAAGTAATACATAATCGTAAGTACATCTAAATGGAAGCTCAGCTCTATGTAACTAATTTAAACAGTTGCTTGCCTCCATGCCTTTGTATTTTCTTTCTTTCTGATTCTATGTAATCAACACTTGGGGCATTAAGCAATCTCAAATCCCTTGATGGAGTCTTGGCACCAAATCAATGTTGCCAATATATAAAGCATTAATCATAAAGTATAAATACCAAATTGTTTCCAGGGGTGTTTTACAGAACTAATTGCAGCATACATATCTATTCAGCTTACAGAAGGAAATTTTTGGATCTGGTTCCAGTAATCTGTAAGGAGCAATAGTCCTTCTTTTTAATGAAATGTTTACAGCAGCAGCTCATGTGTTCCACTCATACTGATAATGCTGAAACCTTACCTTGATATACTCTATAAATTATAAAACTCAATTTTAAAGTAATATTTCCATCCTTCTTTCCTTCTAGTTCCTTCTGTAATCCTTTCATTGTTAAACACAGTTACAACTGTGCACACATTCAGCATGCTTTTTCAGTAGGTTTATCCGTCCCAAACATGTGAATTCTGAAGGGTAGAAAGGTGTTCCTAAATATGAAAAGGGTATGCAATGCAGGGCAGGTTGCTCACTTACCTCGCTGCCGGAGCCATACGCGCGCATCTCCACGCTTCGGGGGTGCGCATGCTCGCTACGCATGCACCCCCTCACACGATTTTGCTTCTGCGCATGCACGGAAGCAAAATTGCGTCAAAATCTCGTGAGGGGACACACGTGCGAGAGAGATTTTGGTGCGATTTTGCTTCCGCGCATGCGCGGAGGAACAATCTCGCCAAAATGTTGCGCGCCCACATGGCCCCTCGCAAGATTTTGGTGCAATTTTGCTTCCGCGCATGTGCAGAAGCAAAATCGACCCAAAATCACCTGAAAAAAATGGCGACACGCCGGGTGGACCGGCAAAGAGGGCTCCAGAGCAGTTGCGCAATCCGCCGCTCCCTACCGAAGCTGCGTACCGGGCAGCTCCGGCAGGAACCCACCTCTGATGCAGTGGAAAGCCATAGCCAAAAAGACTTCCCACCTGTAATTCTTCATTGCTTATGAATGTCTGGCTATCCTTCACTCTGTACTTATTTGCTGGATATAATAAAATTGTAAATTGTATATTAGGAAATGTGATAGCTGGGTGTATACTGCCAAAATGGTAACAGCAACAGAGCTTTTAAGAACCATCCTACTTTTCCAGTAGGACTGTGAGAAGTTCAGAAAAAAATACAGTAGTATCTTGATACTCATCATTAATTAGTTCGGGGAGGTACGAATAGTACCAGAAATGATGAATACCAATTTTTTTTCCTTTAAGGAATAATGTAGTGAGTCACAAGGCAGCCAACAGTACTAACTTGTGCATCAAGTACCAAACAAATGATGAATATGGGAACAAATTTTCATGTCAAAATGCATTGAGTACCAAATTCGATGAGTTTCAAAGCAGTTGAATACCAAGGATACCAGTTTATTTGATTCAAAGAAGATTTGATCAAATCATACCTTTGAATCAAATCTTCAAATTGCTTCAGTTACTACTATTTCTCTGTAGGCTGGATAATTTAGAAATTACTATACTGATTTTAATCCTCTCTGCTATTTACAGGAGGTGAAGTATATACATACGTATACGCAGTAAAATCATCAAAACTTTCAGCATTTGCTTGAAACTTAGCAAGATTAATGCCCTTTAAAAGATCAAGAATCATTACTATTTTTGCCCCAGTCTATAAAAAAAGTTCCAGACAGTTAAGTGTTTTTCTGTTATAGTCTGATTGAATGTTTCATTGGCATTTATTGAGTTCATCTTAATACCTTTCAATCATTCTCCTTAGGTTCAAGTAGAATCTTACCGTCTTTAATCTCATAACCTGATTTCAAAACAGATCTGTCCTTACACCTAACAGAATAACAGAGTTGGAAGTGACCTTGGAAGTCTTCCAGTCCAATCCCTTGCTCAATCTATAAATACTATCATACTATATAGAGTCTAATCAGATCTGAAGGCCAAGGGGAAAAAAATCAAACAACAGACCTTAGATATTGCTGCCCATGATGATATTGCATCAATCCTTGAAGTGGGCAGCTCAAAACAAATAACCATCTGAGAAAGAAAGGATTTTAACAACTAATATGCTCCAACAGCTTAAAAGAGCTTTCTCCTCAGAACATTTCAACAACTGGATTCCATAGTATGATATGAGGAGATTCCATGGAGTTTCATTCAAAAAAAGACTGTGTTTATAGTATTTTGATACAGTCAGATAACTTTTAATGAAATTTATTGTATTCTGTCAGATACTGTCTAATTTATCCTACCTGCCAATAACAGACTTTTTTGTTCAACTGTAGAGAGGGATACCATTATCTACTTCTGGCTTCTTAGCAGATAGCAGAGAATTATTCTGAAGGGAATATAATTCAAAGAAGAGCAAGAAGTATATAGTAGCTGAAAAATATATTTAAAGTTATATTTTCCTTTTTTCCTCACATAATCTAAGGGGTTTTCATCCATAAAAGTAGCAGTGGTCATTTGTGAAACGGGGAACAAAGAATTGAGATAATATACAATATGTGTTGTTTTTAATGTGTCCTACAGTTCAGGGATGGGTTCTAACTTACCTCGCTGCCGGTTCGCTTCCTCCTGAGCTGCGTGGCCACGCCTTGTGGATGTGCGTGCGCATGTGCAATGGCAAAAAATCTGAAAAAATCCCCCTCCCAAAAAGCCAAAAACAAGATGGTGACACATGCGCAGTGCCGGAAACTCAGGTTCTGCGCATGCTCAGAAGAAAAATAAAATTTAAAAAGTTCAACATTTAAAAAAAAAATTTAAAAAAAAAAATAAAAAAAGATGGCGGCGCCCACCAACTGAACCGGTTCCGTGATGTCATCGTGACATCACCAGCGGTTCGCTACCGGTTCAGGCGAACCGGTCCGAACTGGGAGGAACCCACCTCTGCTACAGTTTCAATTTTTTTCATTCCTAAACTACCAAAAACTGCAATTAGTGCCTTTCTTTTTATGCAGTGAGGTCAGTCTGATGCTGCAAATGGTTAAATCATCCTTGGCAAGAGACTGAACTTGGCAGTAATTCTCTAATGAGAAATCCAGATTATGAGTGTCATTTGTAATATGAGTGTCCAGCACTTAAGCCAGTTTCATTTGAATGCTGCTTCTTTTTCCCTTTTCCTTTGTGGCAATGTCTTAGCAATGTTCATTCAGCAGAAGAAATTGTAACTACTATGGTATTAGGCACTTCGTTTTCCTAAAAATAATTTGAAATTAAATTTGAATTTATATAATTTATTTTGTTTTAGGTGAGGTATACCAAGCTACTTGAAGCAACAGAGATCTCTCAGTTCTGAGAGTGAAGGGAAGAATCTATGTTGCTTTGTTTCTCTTCTGAGGCTTTGACTGGCACTGACAAGAAATCGAAAGGCTGCCAGCTACTGGAAGTTACGGTCCAACTACACGGTGATACAAATGCCACTGTCAAGGCAAATCACATTTCTTTACTTCAGTGAGAAAAGCTTCATCTCTGCAGCTTGAAACATTCATTGGAGTAAATCTAACCCTCCTTATAGAGGCCATCTAGAAGGAAGGAAGGAAGGAAGGAAGGAAGGAAGGAAGGAAGGAAGGAAGGAAGGAAGGAAGGAAGGAAGGAAGGAAGGAAGGAAGGATGGAAGGGCCATCTTCATTCTTTCTGGATATTGATGGATTGATTACATGCCATGAAGTTAGCCCCTCTCAATTTAGTTCTCTGAATTACCTAGTATGGATCAGCAAAGTCTTCTTTTGTCTTTTTTCTAAAACCACCTCAAATATCTGGTATTTCTCTTTCCATGTAAGGCTCTGAACTGTCCTAAGCATTGTTTTGATAGCATGTGAAATTAAGGATATTTTGTGATAGTTTGCACTCTCTGTTAAATCACCTTTCTTTCACTCCTTTCTTTGACATTTATATTTAGACTGACCTCCAATCAGTTGGCCGCTGGAATATTCTAGTCAGAACCTTTACTGATTATTCTGTTGCTTATCATATTTTTGTTGATATTTCATCAGTTCCTGTAGTTTTCCAACTTCTTAATGACTGGAGTGTTGATTTAACCTTATTTTCTAGTACTAGAGGTTCTTCTAAGTTGGAAATGTCTTCTAAGGTATTTTGAATGTTGACATCACTACTGTACAGCATTTTAGTCTATTCCTTCTATCTTTGTTTGATTTTTAAATCAGTAATTATTGGTCCATTAATATCCTTTCGATACTATAGTAATTGGAGATTGGAACTTCCTTCTGAATTTGGGGATCTTTGAAATACTTTCCTTGATCTTCTGTGTCTGTAAACATTTTTGAAGTCTTTACACATCATTATTGTTGCTTCTTGCCTCTTCTAACAGCTCTCTGAAATACTTTTGTTATGTTCTGTCCTGTGATCTTTCTTAGTTTGGCTTCTTTTCTGTTCTTTCCAATTTCCCTTATCTGTTGTGACAGCCACTTTGGTTTGTACAGTTTCCTGATCTTTGGTAGTTTCTTTTCATATTAATCTTTAACCACTCATTTGATTTCATTCCACAGTTCCTCTGGTTCACTATCCAGGATGTTCATGACTTCAAAATGATCAGGGATGTTCTCCTTAAAATGATTGGTATATGCTCAAGATCTTATCATGGAAACTGTTTGGCTTTGTTCTTTAGCTTAGCTTAAAATTTGCACATGAGCAGTTTCTATTCCACTGTCAGGACCTGGTAATGTCTTTGCTGTTATAACTGAGGTCTTACAGCTCCTTGTACCAATAATATAGTTGGTTTGATTTCTGTGTACTTAATCTCATCATTTTAATTGCTGGAAGAATGTTTTAGCTGTGAAGAAATAATTGGATTGGTAGAAACTGCTTTATTTCTATTCCCCTGTTTCATTTCTGTTTTCCAGGTCATACTGCCAAACTATATTTTTTTCCTTACTGCTTCCTAATTTAGCATTCTAATCTCCAATCACAAGGACAGTTTTTGTTTGAATGTTCTGTTGATTTCAGATTGAACTTGACCATAAAATTTGTAAACATGGAAAACTACTATATAGAGCTCATATTCATTTTGAGGTCCCACAACTTAAAGCATCACACTTTTTGCCAAAGTTCACAGAAAGCTGTTACCTTCCCACCAAAGTGGTACTATTTATCTATTATCCTATCCTATCAGTCATCTGCTGTAGCCTAGAGGTGGAGCTCTTGCCTCACAATCAGGAGGTTGTGAGTTTGATCCTAGGTAGAGGCAGATGTAGGGTCTCCTGCTTGGGCAGGGGGTTGGACTAGATGACCTGCAAGGTCCCTTCCAAATCTGTTAATCTGTAAATCTCCTCCCACTTATAACTTGTTGCTTGTATCCTTACGATTTATATCAATATTGATTGTTTCCTGATTGCTTATTTGTACCCTATGACAATCATTAAGTGCTGTACCTCATGATTCTTGACAAATGTATCTTTTCTTTTATGTACACTGAAAGCATATGCACCAAAGACAAATTCCTTGTGTGTCCAATCACACTTGGCCAATAAAGTATTCTATTCTATTCTATTCTATTCTATTCTATTCTATTCTATTCTATTCTATTCTTAACATTTGCATGTTTTAAAACAGCAGAACCTGGGGCAAGAACAGGAGCTCACCCCATTGCATGGCACTCGAGTCTTGAACCCGGGCTGTCAGCTTTCCAATTGACAAGTTCAGTGTCTTTAACCACTGAGCCATTGTGTAATTGTGTAATAACAGGCAGGGAAATGGTTAATAATGAAGATAATGCATAGGAGTCGTGATTAATAGCTATGCCTTCTCGCTCTACTTTTTCCACATCCTAAAATGTGAGTCTTGGTGTCTTAACTTGCATAGCTGCTTATTATCTTGACACAATGCCACTGGAATTGAGGTGCTTTGTTTGTTTATTTGATTGCTTGATACTCCACCTTTCTGGTAAGTACTCAGGGCTAGGATTTGCCCCGTACTCATTCATCTCCCTGCCTGCCTGTGTTAACTCTGTGTTTATAAAATGTAAAATATGTCTCAGCAGGTTGCAGCAGCTGGATTACTTCATCTTGGCTTGGAAGCTGAAGCAGGATTGGGTTTGGTTGCTGCTCAGGTCAGAGATCATCAGAAAATCCCAGGACTCCATACTGGGAAGAAAAATCATTGGCAACCCTCTTCCATTTTGTGCACATAACCACCAGGGGTCAAGTTCAACTAGAGGGCATCTTTTCTTTTCTATAAAATTCGGACATCTTTAAAAGGGGAGCTGGCACATTTTATGGAGGACAAGCCCATTAATAATAATGATTCCAAGCTCATGGTGTGGAAAAAGTATAGAGGAAGAAATGGCTTTAATCTGAATGGATAAATATTTTCTTAAATACCAAAGTTAGAGAGCCATTTTCTTTGGAATATAACCATAAACTTGCTCTTACCCACTGTGGCTTTCTTTTAAGTAAAGGGCTGGTCACTTTAAAAACTGGAATAATATTAAGTTTGCTTGGAGAAATGTAAGGAAAAGTAGCCAAGTATGATTCTTAATAATTAGAATTCTGGCACTACAGAGACACTAAAAATCAGACTTAACCTTTGAAAAAAAATACATCTGATTTAGATTGAACTTGAAATATGGGTGAGGTTTTTAACTGGAAATTCATTCATTGGCCCTTTCTGTATTTCAAAGTTGTGATGCTGAAAAAAAAGGTATTATACAGGAGTTCTTTCCAAATATTCAGCCAAATTCCTATCTGTTTGAAAAGAAATTCTGCACAAAGGACGTCCAATCATTATCCTTTTTACTAAATGGGATGCCCAATTGATATTTGTTTTAATTCTGCTTACTAAATATTGAACCTGTAGTAGTTGCCTACTAAATATTGAAAATTGAAATATTGAGTGTATGTGGAATGTTCTAGATGGGGCAGCTGGACTTCAGAAAAGCTTTGTAGTGCCACTTCCATTTGTAATTGATACAATTGATGAGCTTTTAATTCCAGGGCTAATATATATATATACATAGGCTTGCTTCCTATGTTCTATGGTAGCCAAATGTTAATTGGGTATGTAAAACTAATACTGAAAGAAAAGTTTCACATTTATATGTTAAGAAAAAAAGGGATTAGGAATTTCACTGCTTTTCATGATCAATGTCAGTATTCATTTCTACAATTCAATGAAAAATCAATCAAGGAGAATTTATCAAAATCTTAAAATTGAATTCATTCAATTGTAGGAAGAAATGGTGCTTGTGAATTATTGACTTATCTGAAGAGTACCTGCAGTTTGTAAGATGACAAGGCCACAAAAGCCAATATTCTCTGCATATGCATCTGTAGAAAAAAAACCCTAAATGACAAGAGAGATTATGATATTTTATTTTTAACTTTCATACTAGAGAGGTGTGATGACTTAGCGGTTAAAGACACTGAATTTGTCCACTGGAAATCTGATAACCTGGGTTCAAGACCCGAGTGCTAAGCAATGGGGTGAGCTCCCATTACTTGCTGCAGCTCCTGCCCACCTAGCAGTTCCAAAGCATGCAAGTGCAAGTAGATAAATAGGTATTAATTCAGTGGGAAGATAACTTTTTAAAATGATCACAACTAAAATGAGTATCTGATTTTGGTACCTTTGAAAATTACCATGTCTGACCAATATAACAGATTTTTATAATGACAAGTGGCACTGAATATACCCATTTTTGAACTAATCAGCAAAATAATTTTTCAAGTAACTGTTTATAAACATTCCTTTTTGCTTTTTTTTTTGCTGCTGATGCAGTGCTTCACAAATGTATGAAAATGTGGGAGAGTGGAAACAATGTTGTACATTTTTCAAAATAAAAATATTACATTTGGATGAAGATCCGAGATCTGCTTCTGAATCCATGCTGTCTACCAAATATCTTATCTTAATATAGTACCACAAAATTCGTGACAGTGTTGATCCATCCTTCCGCTTATTTATATGTAGTAGGACATTCCTTCTCTTTAAAAATATGTTACCTATTAAAACTGACTCTCCAAGTTCCTTTTCAATGTATTTGGCAGAGGAATAAAATCCTGCATGTCACACATAGTATACCATATAGGAACAAGAATTGTGAAATCTTTTTGACCTCTTCCTTGAAATCCTCAAAATGCTTTTAAGATTTCATCAGCCCTATTTTTACAAATATGAAGTCACCATTTTTATAGAGTTGCATAAACTTTACAAAAGTGGTTTTGTGGTCCAATAGGACAAGAGAGGTTTGATTAGACTGCACTGGGATGAAAATGGAATGGGGAAGAAACAGCCAAATGTTCGTGGACTTGCTGTCTCTGCTAGGTCAAAGCCATAGATTGAAAATTTATTAGTCAAAATTGTAAGAAGGGGCAGTTCTATGGATAAGTCTTTTCATCTACGCCAGAATATGTGCTTGGGCAGTGGTGGGTTCCTACCGGTGCGGTCCACTCTATAGCACCGGTAGCGGCCCGCTGGTGACGTCACAGTACCGGTGCGGTCAGTTGCCGGTGCCTGGGTGCCGCCATTTTTAAAAATTTTTTTATTTTTTTTAAATTTTCTTCTGCGCATGCCCAGAAGCTGAGCTTCCAGCACTGTGCGTGCGCTGCCTTCCTACGCCACAGTGAGTCCAAGCAGGGGAAGATGGCTGAGGGAGCGCATGAGACGCTGAAAGAACGGGCGGCAGGAGCTATCTCCATTCCCCTCCCTTCACCAGTCCGAGAAGCCACGAACGTGTGGTGATGATCTTAGGCATTTTCGCACGTTTGAGGCTTCTTGAGCTGCTGAGGGGAGGGGGAATGGGCGGCAGGACCTATCTCAGTTCCCCTCCCTTCAGCAGTCCGAGAAGCCACGAAAGCACGGTGATGATCCCAGGCATTTTTGCACGTTCGAGGCTTCTCGAGCTGCTGAGGGGAGGGGGAACGGGCGGCATGAGCCTAGGATCATCGAATGGGGAGAAGCATTCAGGCTGGACGGAGCTTCCTAGAAGAACCACTGCCGCGGTCTTGCTGCTCCTGTTGCGGGTGGCTGCATTGCAGGTGGGCAATGCCCCCCCCCCATTTCTCTGGCCGCTGCCAAGCTCCCGAGGCCCACGCCCACCCAGTCACATGGTTGGAAGCCACACCCACAAAATAAGCCATGCCCACAGAGTGGTAGTAAAAAAATTAGGAACCCGCCCCTGTGCTTGGATATCTATGGGTTTGGGACTGTGAAAACTGAGAAAACACAGTGTGGAGAAGGATATTTACTCCATACATGTTTCATGTTATAAAAGCAACATGGTTCAATCTTTGGCATTTTCAGAGTGTGATAAGGAAGACTTTTGAGAGACTCTCTACACCAGTGTTTCTCAAACTTGGGTACTTGAAGATGTATTGGACTTCAACTAAGGGGTTACATTCAGGGGGTCTTAGGTGGTAGGCCTTTTCTGCTGTGACCTCTGCTTTATGGAGCATCCCCCCCCCCTCTGAAGTAAGTTTCAGTTTTGAATTTCTGCAAGTCTCTCAAAACATAGTTGTGCCACGAGGACTGGGGACCCCGGGGGTTAGGTGAATCATTGTCGTGGCTCTCCTATTATTAATGTCTCTTCACCTATATATTTTTGGATAGCTTCTTAATGTTTGTATTATAATAATGGTAATTGTTTTATTATTTATTAATGTAGCTGTTTTTTTAGTCTTGTATGTTGTGCAGCATACAAACAGTATTTGAGAGATGGGCACCTATATAAATTTGACAAATAAATAAAATGAGATTTTTTTAAAAAAACCTTCCACAATTCCCTAGCCAGCATTGAGTGTCCATACATCTTCAACTGTCCTTCGGGAGTTGGGCGGCATACAAATGTAAACAAATAAACAAATAAACTTGTCAAGTTTGAGAAATGCTGTTAGAGAACAGTCCTTAGTAACTATAAACACAGTACTGAGCTATAAAGGACTAGTGGTCTAATTCAGTGCAAAGCAATTATCCAATTATCCCACCATTTCATACTAATTTTCCTCTTGGTGTTGTACAGTTCAAACAAGTTTTGAACTGAATTGTTCCAACCAATGGAACAGCTTCCCCTCGGAAGTTGTGGGAGCTTCATCACTTGAGACTTTCAAGAAGAGATTGGACTGCTATTTGTCAGAAATGGTGTAGGGTCTCCTGCTTGAGCAGGGGGTTAGACTAGATGACCTTTAAGGTCCCTTCTGTTATGTCCCTACATTTACATCTTAGCTGGAAGTTCCCAATCAGGTCCAGCTAATTGTCATCAACAGGTTGCTCCTGATTGGCCCTGGTCCAAGCCAGGGCTATCCTATTTAAACCCCAGCCACAGCTGGGGTTGTCGCTGTTGTGTCCCACCATGACCTAATAAAGAGCTGAAGCCCCTAACTCGCCTCCTGCCTCTTCAGTATGAGAACCTAACACCTTCCAACTCTGTTAATCTGAAGTTTGTTGGCTCTTTACTTATTGTGTTAGTTAATTCATATAACAGTCAATAGGAGAGGATTTTTTATTATTGTTATAAAAATATAATGGTCATAGAACACAAATTGCTCTGCTACTATTTTTTTCAAGGATTCCATGTCTATTGCTATTTGATCCCATTCCCAGATTCCATTATATAGCCCTTCTTATTCAAATAACCTCCATGTAAAAATATTGTAGTCTTTGTAACACAAAGAAACCTATCAGACTGCAGAATGGTGCCCCAGAGAAAATGGAGGAAGACCATTGCCTGAGTCATTCAAATGTAGACTGGACTGAATATTTGAAGGTAATTTCTGTTTGGCAAAGAACTACACTAAATTGGCAGGGAGGTGGAAAAGATGACATAATAGATCTTTTCTATGTCTGATTCTTGTGAATCAATCAAAATACATTACTACGTGTCATGTATCAAAACATGGCCAGGCTATAAACTCCGAATTTTACTTCAGAATGGAAATCTTTACATACAACTTTGGCTGAGAGGGAGAGATTAATATTTCAGTAGTCACAAGGGTTTTTAAATTCTGAGTATCTTTTTTGAGTGTTTAAAAAGACTTGTAGTATGTATTGTTTAGCATCCTGACAATGGATTGTTAAATGTGATTTATATAGCAAATGTTTGATTTTTTTTTAAAGGAGGAATTTATTCTTAATTTGATTCAACAAGACTTGCTCTCCTTCTCCATTCCTCTGCATTTCCTCATTTATGGGATCACAATATTAAGTGTATGGTAGCACTGCATATTTTTTACCTGTGCTTCAGAATCTCAGCCATCTATGGATGGCTGCCAATCCAGATCACTTCTATGTTTTTATTTATAATTCTTTCTGTTAGAACCCTTCATCATTGTTATTGCAATGATATTTTTCTGGATAGCCAATCTAATTTGGGGATACTGCGTTATAGCAGTTCATTCTAATCTAAATGATTGGTTCTGTCATGGCCCCATCGGAGCCTTGTTTGGAGGAGGAGGTGGAGGAGTTGGAACCAGTACCATGCAATGGGGATGGCACATCTCCTTTGGCAAGTTTGGGGAGGCCAGGGGCTGAGGATGATGCTGTCCCAGGCCCCTCAGGCATTGGGAGAGGTGGTCGACCACCTGCCTGCCCTCATAGACACAGGAGAGGATAGGCTGCTAACAGGCAGTGATCCTAATAGGCAGCAGATCCCTTCTGATGAGGAACAGCTGCCTCCCCCACTTGATCGAAGGGTATGGAGAGTGGAGCATAGGCAAGTTCAGAAAAGGGCTGCAAGGCTAATCGGGAGAAGGTCACCCCATCTCTCCTCACAAGGAATACCTGGAGTGGATTGACTGAAGGAGAAGCCATGGGGAGTTAGTCTTTGCCAGGAACAGGTTTTGGCTTACACTCCCCTGGCTTTGATTCATGCCTTTTGCCTTTTGCTTCGCCTAGCCCTGAGGACTCTTTTTGCCTTTTGCCCTTGCCTTGTCTTTGCCCTGAGGACTGCCTTTTGCCTTGTGCCTTGACTTTGCCTTGTGGACTTGCTTAGCTGGGTGGACTGGACTTGGGACCCTGCACCTTGCCCTTGGAGTGTGCTTCTACTCTGTGAACTTTTATTGTTATAAACAGGCTGTTGTTTGGGGGTTTGAGGATGGCTGCCTTCAGAGCAGTGTGGGGTGGAGCATGACCGGTCATTGGAAGGCCGTTTGTTGGATCATTTATTTAGAGCAATAAAGGACTCTCTAGAGGCCTGCTTTGCCTTGACCACTGGGTGATAACGGGTTCTAGATGGACCTGCTAGTTCATCCTTTGCAATAATATTATGAAATTTCATTGCCTCCTGTATGTTGTTTTTACTATTTTGTTATTTAGTTCAAAATGATGTAGGAGAAATCATTTAGAGATGTGGGGTGAAAAGTGGCAAGTGTGAAAGTACACAACTTTATTTTTATCTGGACATAATAATGAGTAATATGAGATTTAGTTTAGATGCTGTCATTCAATGGGTTATGAACTTGTCCAAGAGAGGGGCATTCAGTCTTTTCTAGAAGGATTTGTATGAAGAATAAGGTTTTAGTTTTCCATCTTTCACTGAAAGTAAATAAGCTTCAGGGGCAGTAGTGGGTTCCTACTGGTGCGGTGCGGAGCGCAGCTCCGGTAGGAGCCCGGCGATGATGTCATTTTTTGGTGCTTCTCCGTGTCCTGAGCTGTCGGGAAAAAGCCCTCCCACTTGCCCTTGTGTGAATACTGACCTTTATTCTTCATCCGAAGCACAGCTGAGAAGCTCCTCAGCTGCGTTTCAGCTTGTAATGTTGTCCTGAGCATACACGGAAGTGAAATCACATGGTGGGATGCGATTTCACTTCCGTGCATGCTAGCGATGCACACCGGTAGCGAACGTAACTGGAACCCTCCCCTGTTCAGAGGTCCTTTTACACATTTAAATTGATAAAGTACCTACAAACTTAACTGGGTGGTAAGTGGCCTCCAAATTTATACAATTTACCTCTTGATTACTTTCAGGTTCAATTATTTCAAAGCATAATAAGTGACAGTAAAAAAACGCTTCAGTTTATGTCAAAGTAGTTATTTAATGAAATTAATTTTAATCTGAATTTATGCAGTCATTTTCATCTGTTTTATGTCCGTTTTTAATTTTTATTTTGTTTGAGAATCTTTGGTGTTAGGCACAGCAACCCGAGAGCCAGTTTGCTGTAGTGATTAAGGCATGAGGCTAGAAACTGGAGACTGAGAGTTTTAGTCCTACCTGTATCTTAGACACAAAGTCATCTGGGTGACTTTGGGCCAGTCATTTCCTCTTAGCCCTAGGAAGGAGGCAATGGCAAACCACTTTTGAAAAATCTTGCCAAGAAAACTGCAGGGACTTGTCCAGGAAATCTCCAAGAATGTGTTCTCCTAGACCCACAGCTAAAATTGGAGCAACATCTTTCAGCTGTGGCTAGGGGGACCTTTGCACAGGTTCGTCTTGTGCACCAGTTGCGACCCTTCTTGGAGAGGGAGGCTTTGCTCACAGTCACTCATGCCCTTGTCATCTCACGGTTGGACTACTGTAACGCGCTCTACATGGGGCTACCCTCAAAGAGCATCCGGAGACTGCAATTGGTACAGAATGCAGCTGCACGAGCTGTGGTGGGTGTGCCGAGATACACCCACGTTACACCTATCTTCCGCCAGCTGCATTGGTTGCCTATTAGTCTCCGGTTGCAATTTAAGGTGTTGGTTTTGACCTTTAAAGCCCTACATGGCTCAGGACCAGGTTACCTCCAGGATCGCATCCTACCACATACCTCCCTACGACCAGTTAGATCCCACAGAGTGGGCCTCCTCCAGGTCCCATCAGCCAAACAATGTCGGTTGGTGGGTCCACGGGGGAGAGCCTTCTCTGTGGGAGCCCCATCTCTCTGGAACCAACTCCCACCAGAGATCTGGACCATCCCCACTCTACTGGCCTTTCACAAAGCCATGAAAACATGGCTCTTCCGGCAGGGGTGAAGAAGAAGAACATTAGATTCCCCCATGTATGAATGGTTTTTAACATTATGTCATGTTTTTTTAAAATGTTATGTATTATTGTATTGTTCTTATACCTGTTGTACGCCGCCCTGAGTCCTACGGGATTGGGCAGCCTATAAGAACTTTAAATTAAATTAAATTAAATTAAAGAACTGGACATAATTGAGCAGAAGCAAAAAATAGAGAACTTACTTACAATACTTATTTTTACTTATTTATAAATGTATATGTTCCCCATCTCATTGTGAAGTGAATACTTACTTATTTACAATAACAATTTTAAACTGCCTTTTAACTTATTTAACACATGTTGTCTGAATCAGTAGTTGAATCCAAATACAGTAGAACCTCTGGTCACAACCATAATTCGTTCCATAATTTTGGTCGCAATCCGATTTGGTCGTGACCCAAACCTAATTTTGGAAATTTGGCACTTAGAAAAAAAATGGCACGGAAGGGGAAATCAGCCACGGGGGAAAAAAAGTGATTTTTTTGGTCGGAACCTGATTTGGTCCTGGTCTGAAGTGTTCATGACCAGAGGTTCTACTGTATAGTGATTCAGAATTTGTACTTGTCTGAATTATGTAAGGTAATGCATACAATTGTGGATATTAAAAGAAAGCCAAAAATAATTTCATATATTTGAGAAAATAATGTGATTAAAGTGTGGCATGTGAGAAAATGTATAATTGGTTTTCAAAAATGTATATTATTAATACAAAGAGTCAGCAGGGTATAATTGTTAAGGAGAAGCAAGTTCTGGGTTCAAATTCCCCATCTGTCAAGGAATGTCACTAGGTGACTTTGAGCCAATCACTGTCTTTCTCAGCCTAACTGTGTCACACAGTTGTTGCTGAAGAGAAAAATGGGAGAAGAAAATGTTATACGCATCACCATTAGTGTCAAGTTTACCAATACCTTTAAAAAATACTAACATATGAAGAAATAGAATAAAAAAAGTTTTAGGACTGGAGAAACAAAAAACTCAAATGATCCTAAAAATAAATCCTAATACAGAAGGCAGAAGAAATATACGAGGAAGAGCTCCAGCCATAAGAAATAGCATTTACCCCTGTTCTAAAATAATCTTTATGGGAATGGTACTGAAATTTCCCTCAATTTTCAATGAAGGAACACTATAGGACCTCTCCCTTCTGTGTCTCAAAATTGTATTTCCAAGGGCCATTTGCATTTATCAATGGCCTTGATAATGTAGCGAGCTAAACGGTCCACTTTTCTTTTCAGTAATAAGTTGGGATTTTTCTAGCGATGTAAATTGGCCTCACTCCAGAAGAATTGCATCTTCCAAGTAATTGTCCACCCCCTCCCTGCTCCCCAAAAAGAATTAGTTCCTCAATTAAAGTTAGCCTACAGTCCATCTGGGTGTTCAAGATGGAATGTAGACAAACTGGAGAGTCCTCTGGATTTCATAATAATGAAGCTCTGACAAATCTTTCTATAAAGGCAAAAAGCCAAATGTCCACTCCAAAGAAGGAGCCCATCAGGGTTGATATTTTTTAGACAGAGGGTTCCATATCTTGAAAGCAAGGCAAAGGAAAAGTATGTACAGTTCATGTAAGCATGCCATGACTTTAGGCTGATCTTTAGTTTAGAAGATTATAGAATTGACATGAAAGATGAATAGTAATTGGCTATGTACTCAAAGGAATCTTATGTTCATTATGATACTGAATATCAGTCTCTGAGTCACAGCAGTAAGACTGTTTGTCTCTTTAGACCCTCCTAGTAGATTTCCCTGATGCTGTAATATGGCCAATATTTGATTTGAATTAGCAGGCTATGTTTACATTCTTAGAAACCTCCTTCCACTTATGCAAGGAGGCCTGTTGTTGTTGGTTAACAGTTTGGAAAATCGTAATATGAAATTGGAGCAGGAAATGAAGAGAAATGTTTTTGGAGGAAGCTGCTATTTGTGTTCATCTTGGATTAAGAACCAATTAGCAAAATGGCTTAGGTCTAAGTAAGCTCAGACAGAATTGGGTGTAAGCATTTCATATCAGCTATTTTTCAGATTAAATGCCTGGGTAATTTATTTGTTAACAGCAGCCTTTCACCTGTCACTCATATTGATTCCTCATTGCATTGTATTCAGAAGATGGTTACGGTATACTTAAAATCCCACACCTCATTCAATGTGGAATAGGTATCCTCGTATAAGCTTTCCACAAGTTTATATCCCACACTCCATGTATGTAATTAAGAATGGCTGTTTTGCAGCTACTAATTGCGTTCTTAAGTTTCATTGCTTATTCAGAACTTTTACTTCCTTAGCTTGTTTTCTTAGGCCTGAAAGCAAGCAAATAAACTAACAAAACCTCATATGGATTAATTTTGTTTTATTTGTTTGGACTGATGGGCAGCCCAATTACTACACACCTAGCAGATTCCTTCATCTGTAAAGAGCTGTTTTATATGTTAATCACTTTTCCATACCAACCCTGGCTTTCAGAGAATTGCTGCCATTATGATCAGAAAATAATAATAATAATAATAATAATAATAATAATAATAATAATAATAATAATAATAATAATAATAATAATAATAATAATAATAATAATAATAATAATAATAATAATAATAATAATAATAATAATAATAATAATAATAATAATGGATTATTCGGTCGTCATGCGTGTTAACAAGGGCCGCGGCGGATGTTGAGGTCCCTGGACATCCGTCGACATGTGGGCTACAAGTGGACCAGCCAACAAAACGACAAAAATATAGTGCAGATGAAAATCGTGCCATAATGGCCTGTTATTACAACTCAAAGCCAGAAAGAAGAGGTTATTTGAAGCGAATGCATGAAGTATGGAAACAACAATATCCAGATTCAAATGTTAGCGAACAACGACTAGCAGATCAAAGGCGATTTATTATACGAAATAATGTGTTCAGTGAAGTTGAACTTGAGAAAATTCAGACAAATTGCCAAATTAAAAAAATAACACCACCAGTGGAAACAACGGAAACTCACAAAACAACTGAAGACATCACACTGGAGCTTCCAACAGAAGAAACTGTTAGTGGAGAAATAATAGCACCACTACCAGAACCAGTCATGATTGAACCAATTGATAAACTAACTGAAAAACAAAAGAAATTGAAGGACAAAATCATGGAGCATATACTGTCTAATGAGGAAAGGCAACGTTTACCATCATTAAAAACTGTGCCTAAGAAAAACTTGGCACCTATAATGAGAATGGTTAATGCAGTACTTTCAACAATTGTATCGGCATCCATCTTAGAAACAAATCAGTTAATGTACAGTGCAGCTGCAATAGTCACAAATGAACTAGGTTTTAAAAACAAAGCACCTAGTCGCAAGGCAGAAAAAGCATCAAAACCAAAATGGAAAATTCGACTGGAACAAAAAATAAAAAAACTCAGAACAGATGCTAGCAATTTAAAAAATATGAATGAACAACGGCTAAAAAATAGCAAGATCATGGCTCAATTAGCCAGAAGATACAGGCTTGATACAAGGAAAATTGAAGAAGCACTTGAAATTGTAAAACAGCAAATAACAGCAATAGCCAGAAAAATTGAAAGATATGATGCAAGAATCATTCAGTACAAGCAAAATCAGCAATTTCAATCAGATCAAAGATGTTTCTACCAAAGCCTTCATGCAAATGACAATTTCAAAAGTGAAAAACCAGAAAAGCAAGCCACAGTTGAATTCTGGAAAGAACTGTGGGAAAATGCAAAGGATTACAATAAGGAAGCAAAGTGGATACAAGACTTTGAGAAAAGTGTTGGCAAGAAGCAAATGCAAGTATTAGAAATAACAACTGAGATGGTCAAAAATCGAGTAAAAAAAGTAAAGAACTGGACATCACCTGGAAATGACCAATTACATGGTTTCTGGCTCAAATATCTGACCAGTTTGCATGCAATATTGGCCAAGCAACTGAACGAAATGTTACAAAATGGTCAAATTGATGAATGGTTGACAACTGGAAAAACATACTTGATTCAGAAAGATGCAACTAAAGGAACAACACCTGGAAACTACAGACCAATAACATGCTTGCCAACAACCTTCAAATTACTCACCGGGATAATTGCAGATAACATAATGGATTATTTGGAAACAAATAACATCTTGCCAGTAGAGCAAAAAGGCAACAAAAGAAGGAGCAGGGGCACAAAAGATCAGCTCCTAATTGACAAAATGATACTAGAAAACTGTAAGAACAGAAAAACGAACTTGAATATGGTCTGGATTGATTACAAAAAGGCGTACGACTCACTGCCACACAGCTGGATCATCAAATGCTTAGAAACTATTGGCATCAGCAAAAATATTACATCATTCACTGAAAAAGCGATGAAACAATGGAGAACTGAGTTGGCAGTAGGGAATGAGAACTATGGAATGGTTAATATCAAGAGAGGAATTTTTCAGGGAGATTCACTTTCACCCCTCCTCTTCATCATCGCAATGATCCCACTATCAGTAATCTTAAAAAAAATGAAACTTGGATACCAAATAGCCAAAGACGCCAAAAAAATTTCACATTTATTGTATATGGATGATTTGAAACTGTATGGAAAGTCAGAAATAGAAATCCAATCACTGACCAACACAGTCCTAATATTCAGCACAGATATCTCAATGCAGTTTGGCATGGAAAAATGTGCCACTGTATCTATGAAAAGGGGCAAAATCACTACATGTGACGGAATTGAAATGCCCAATGGCCAATTAATTAAATGCAATCAAAATGAAGCCTATAAATATCTGGGCATTCTGCAGTTGGATAACATCAGACATGGAGAAGTGAAAACTATCATCAGAAGAGAGTACACCAACAGAGTTAGGAAAATTTTGAAATCTAAATTAAATGGTGGAAACACCATCAAGGCCATGAATACCTGGGCAATACCAGTCATAAGATACACGGCTGGTATAATTAACTGGACACAAGCTGATTTGGACATTTTGGACCGAAACACCAGAAAACTAATGACAATGCACTACAGTTTACATCCACGTAGTGACACTGATAGACTTTACCTGCCCAGAAAATCAGGTGGCAGAGGACTACTACAACAAGTAAAGCAAACAGTTGAAGAAGAAAAGCATGCATTGGCGGATTATTTAAAAGAAAGTCAAGAACATCTATTAATTGAAGTAAAGAACAAAAATCTACTGAAGGTCCAACAGACGAAACAAGAATACAGAAAAAATGTGATAAAATCAAGAATGGAGAGTTGGCAAAATAAAGCATTACATGGCCAATTTCTGGAAAAAATAAAAGACAAAGTGGACAGTGAAAAAACTTGGTTATGGTTAACATCTGGTACTTTAAAGAAAGAAACAGAATCATTGATCCTGGCCGCACAAGAACAAGCAATTCGTACAAATGCCATAAAGGCCAAAATTGATAAATCCTCAAATGATGCTAAATGCAGATTATGCAAGGAAGCTGATGAAACTGTAGCCCATGTGCTCAGCTGCTGCAAGAAAATCGCGCAGACTGATTACAAATTACGGCACAACTCTGTTGCACAAATGATCCACTGGAATTTATGCAAAAATTATAACATCCATACTGCTACAAACTGGTGGGAACACAAGCCTGAAAAAGTCACTGAAAATCAGATGGTCAAGATCTTGTGGGATTTTCGTATACAAACAGACAAGGTACTGGCGCATAATACATCAGACATCACGCTGGTCGAGAAAAACAAGGTGACTATCATTGACATTGCAATACCAGGGGATAGCAAGGTCGATGAAAAGGAACACGAAAAAATCGCAAAATACCAGGACTTAAAAATCGAAATTCAACGATTATGGCACAAACCAGCAGTGGTAATTCCAATAGTGATTGGAACACTAGGTGCTATCCCAAAAGCCCTGGAATTACATTTAAAACAGCTCAAAATTGACAAAATCACCATCAGTCAAATGCAGAAAGCCGCACTGCTCGGTTCCGCACATATACTTCGAAAATACATTACGACGTCCTAGGCCCCTGGGTGGGGCTCGACTAGTAATCAATGCCAAATCCGGCGAAACAACTGGCCGCTGTGATACAATTGTATAATAATGGAAATTCATGGCACAGAATTGTATAATGATTAAGAACTGAATGGCATTCTTCAACAAACTTTCACAACAATATTTTCTGGTTTAGCAAAGAACATGAAAATACTTCATAAACTTGCCTTATGATGAGTTTACAGGATCCATTTCATAAGACATTTTTTGAAATGTCAGAATTGTGTCTAATATCTTAACAATCTGTTGGCATCTTTACACAGCAGTAAAGAAGTAAAACAAAAAAGTCAAAGCCAGAAATATCCCTGGAGTCTTAAAATAAAGCACAAACCTTACATTTCAGTTCCTGCTGTAGGTCTTCAAAGTTTACAGAAGATTGGAAAAATATTTCAATAGGTGTTTTATGATTCCATTTGACTTGTATCCAAGTGTCTCTGATATTTCTACTGCCAAACATTTCCATGTTTTATCTCATAATAGTAAAATATTGCCCAAAGATGATTTTTCAAGTAAACCATCCATTAGGATTGGGTGAAACAGGGCTGCTCTGTTTCAAGAAGACTGATCTAGGCTGCTACTGCAATCCAATTTCAGGCAGTTACAGCTAGGAAGGTTGGGCTGATTTGCCTCCACAGCAAAGCACTGAAATAGGACAATTCATTGTGGCAAGGCTACTTTCTTTGGCTAGAAATGGGCTTGCACAGAAGCTTCCTTTGGGTGCCTAATTAAAGCAGCATGCATCTGAAAAGCATAGCTTCACTCTGATGGTCACTTGGAAGAGGTAGTTGGTTCAAAGCTTAGTCAGGCTGAAGGGGACCTTCAAAGATCTGTCCAGCTATCCTGTCTGTCTATTGATCAATGCCAAGTGTTTCTCCATCTTGGCAACCTGAAGATATGTGGACTTCAACTCCCAGAATTCTCCAGCCAGCATGGAGAAATACTGCTCTATGTTATAAGCCACCCAAAGGCACTTACAAAAATTCAACAAAGAAATATTTTTTTAAAAACAACAACAACTTTCAAAGGCCTGTTTTTAAATGAGCTCACTCCTCCTAATCTATATAATAAAGAAGGATCTTATCTAAACTTCAGTGCCAGCTTGTTCCATAAAATAGATCCTGCCAAAGAGAAAGAAGTATTAATTGTTGATGCTAAACATATGTCTGGTAGGCCTGCAAAGATACCCTGTTCATGTCCAGGTTTATAGTAATCTCTAGTCTTGCAGTCAATTTGAAATTAAGCCATAATAGATTTTGTACCCCATACTGAGCACCCTAAGTTGGTTTCTGGTAACTTTTGCAGACATTTGTTTCAGCACAAGTATAATGTAGCCATTTTAAGAAATACCAATCTGACTTTTACATAATACAATGCATTCTAGTCATTCTGAATTTCCTGACCATCTTTGAGAGCTGCCCTATTATGAAAACATTGCAATAACAGAGCTTTCATAGAATCATAGTGTTTGAAGGCATTTTGGAGGTCTTCTAGCCCAACTCTCCAACATTCATTGGTAGGTTTTGATGTTGCTTACCGAGGAATGCTTCATAGATACCAGTCTCTAATACAAGTAGGGGAACAACTAGATTATCAGATGCTCTTGTCTTGTGACAGATGTCCACCATCAATGCCAGATCCAGGAAGAGCCCTGCACTGCAACCTGATTCTTTAAATGGGATATGCAACCTCATGCAGAATAGACATATCTCCTAAATCCTAAATTCCAGTTCCCAGAATCAATATCAACTCGGTTTAGTCCAGATTCATGTTCATTTCTTCTTGCAGTCTGAACAAGAAACGATTAATCCAAGAAAAGGTAATCCTAGAGCATTGATTAATAATCTTGATTAAAAGGAAGCCTATGTTCCAACTCAAGAATGCCAATGAGTATTGTATCTTTAAATAAGATCCCTATGTATAGGTAGTTGTGGTTGTTGTGGGGAATGCTCCTTCATTTCCTTTTTTTGTGAAAGAGATGCAGTATCCATTTATCCATAACCTATCAGTGTGAGAAGAAACTTTCACCCTCAATTTGTATTCCCACAACTAGTCTTTTATAGCATTGAGATAGCCAATTCCTTTTTGAGTTAAGGGGGCAAATCCCTGTAAATGCCTCTTTAACTCGGCTCATGTTTTCATGGGACTACGCAATGACTTCTTTAAGATGGTGCTAAATGAGCACACTTAAGACCTACTGAAGCTGTGGATAGCTGTGTATCTCTATCACATACCATGTTTGGAATTTCATCCAAACTGCAAAAGCAGTTTGAAAAATCAGCATCAGTTATCCCACAGATGGGAAACTGCCAGGGAATACCAGGAATATAGGCTAAGAAGGGAAAATAAAATGTGTTCTAGAAGGCTATGTCACGTCACTGCTGTACAGTTGCTAGGATGATTGTACTGATGTCTCCAAGAAGTCACCAAGAGGTGAGCTAGATTCAAATGAGGTTTTAGTCACTCAACAAACACTCTCTTTGGAAAAGCTGGACTTTTCTAGTTAATCAAAAGGGTTAGGGTTAGGGTTAGTCATGTCTTAGTCTTAAACTTACATTAAGTCATGTCTTAGTTTACTTGTCTGTTCATGCTATTTTCATTTGTCCTATATGAATTCTTATTGATAGTGACAGGCTGTCATCTTAAACTGCTTGGAATCCAAGGCTTCCAGTTGAACTACAGGTGACATCTTCACTGTGGTGAAGCAGCTTTTGCAATTCTCCATGAAAGTATCACAAATCTATTAATATTTGTGGATTATATTAACATAGCAGCTGCTTTAATTGGATCCCCAGCTGGTGCAACCTGTCATCTCTAATGATAAGTCTAGAGGTACCATTAATATCTCAGGGAATGTCTAAACACTGTTCCTTATTTAAGCCACACATGAAAAAGTTCAGTTTTAAAATAAACTGGCCTTACAATTAAAAATATCTCCAGGTTTTCATTCAGATCACTCAATTCATTCAAATGATGTAAATCTTTCGTTGTATTAACTGAAATAGCAAGATAATTCTAAACCATGTATTAAAGTAGGTTCTAGTGTAAATATACTTGGAAACTGCTACACAATCAATTAAATTGAAACATTTAGTTTCTTAAACTACTAAATGCTTGCTGATTTTAAAAGAATCCATATAATTGAAATCCAATTTAAATTAATTTTGAATTCTTCAAAAATATTTGATTATATAGTGCTCTCAGTTGCTATGAAATGTTTTTCATAAGAACCAAAAAACGCTTTTTGCTAGGTCCACCATGTCTGCAAAACATCAAACAACCAACAGATGGCAGCAAAGATACTATTTTTGCAACCTAAATATACTGTAGTAGGTTATTTAATATTAGAGCATTTGATTCGTCCACATAGCCCAACATAGTTGACACTGACTAGTAGTGGTTCTCCCAGATCTTAGGTAGATGTTTTTTTCAGGCTTATCTGATAAAGCAAGGATTAGACTGAGACTTTCTGTCTGCAAAGCAAATGTCCTTCAGTGAACTCTGGCCTTTTTCAAATAATTTATTTTCTATTCCTTTCACTTAAGACCAAGTCTGAAGTTAAGCAGGCTTAAGGAACCATAGAAGAACCAAAATTATAATTAGAATCATTAGAATCAACTTCACATCAGGACTACTTTGTGTCTCAACCTCACTAACTTTTGGAGTGCATCCCTCAATGAATGAGTCCTTGATAAGCCCCTCAAACAAATGCAAGATGTTCTCATTACCATCACCACCAACACACTGGTGTGCTATAGAACGTGTTGTCTGGGGAATTCTGGGAGTTGAAGTCTACACAGCTTGAAGTTGCCAAGATTGAGAAACACTGCTTCAGTTTCTTTCTTTTTTCTTTTTTTAAATAAGAATATCTACTACATCAAGAAGGAACAATAACCAGAAGACATTTACAAGATAAGATGTAGCTGTTTCATAACACTAAATTCCAGCTGGTTTAAAACAAATCCAAAGAACAGTGCAGGAGTCATAATTCAGCAGCCTCAGATTTGTCTGTTCTTATTTCCCCATATTGCTTCCCTCCCCTTAGCTCTTCCCGAAACATTAGGGTTCCAGCTACAGTTCACCACCAGTGATAACTACGGGAAATAGATAGGAAAAGGTTTTCATTCATCAGTGTTGTCGTAGAGCAGTGTTTCCCAAACTTTTGACATATGTGTACCCCTTCTATAATTTTCGTAACGCTGAGTACCCCTCATAAAAAACATATGCTTTAATAAAAATCAAAATATATTTATTTTTTATTTTTTTGGTACATATGCAAAATAAAAATTGTATTTTATAAAAATAATCAAAATCAGTGGAACTTACTAAAGCACGATAACAGGCGCCCGGAACTAACTATTAAAGAAGTAAGTTGTCTCTGTAATGAAGTGCAGTATATTCACGCCATGTCACGCCTCACAAGACTGTCTAACCGTTAGATAACACTGCAATTCTCCGGCGTTTAAACAGCTCCGCGGCTCAACGTCAACTGTTAATGTTCCCACAGTTTAAAAATGGCCGAACCCGAGCTGCGCAAAGGATGCGCAGAAGTTCCCGCCATAATGAGTTGCGATACGATGTACGATGGCCCCAGTTCCCATGTAAAAACTGTGATACGCGCCTATTTCTTTCCTTGTTCTGTGGGCGCAGCTAAGCACGGTGCAGTGGATATTCCCACGTGATCCCCACCAAACTCCGGTGCAACGCGTACCCCCACCAAACTCTTCCCGTACCCCTGGGGGTATGTGTACCACACTTTGGGAAACACTGTTGTAGAGGTATCTTTCAGGTGTATTGTAACATCAAAAGTAGCAATTCGCTCTGCCAAAACTGCATTTAAGCTCTCTTGAACTGAGATTTGGATTTTCTCCACAATCTTTTCTCAGCAGCTCTGACTTATCATGTACCCTAGTGAAAGGAACACAAATCTGTCATCCCTTCAAAAGAAATGGAACGTTCAGATTTGTTGACATAAACAGCCAACTCAAATTGTTTGAAAGTTTCAGATGTATCTGTTTACTTTAGTTTGGTAGCAGCATGGCCAGTTATGAGCACCATCTGGATTAGTGATGATGTTTGCTGGGATGCTATTCGAAGAAAAAAAACAAGGGAAAGTGCATGACAATGCAAAAAATCATAACTGATTTAGTCTGACCCATTGCTAATGTCAGATTGGAATGAGAAATTGTTTCCAGGTGTAAAATGGAATTATTTGTTCGATGTCATATGATCATAGAGCAATTGCAGTGCAAATTAGGTGTGCTTTTAAAAATGCTGAATCCAAAATTGGAGATCCATGTGGAAAATTCAGTGAAGTATTAAAATCTAACAGTCACTGTAAACTTAGATTTTTTTTAAAAAAAAAATGAAAATATTGCTGGAAGAGGAGTTACATAAATACACCAAATGACATATTTTAATGTAGTGTTACACATTATATAAGGCAATATAAGGCAGAATGCTTATTAATACTGAATTTGTTGTAGAACAGCACAGCAAAAAAACTGCTTGACCTCAAAATTCTATTACTTAGTTTTACTTAAATAAAAAAGAGACAAAAATTGAATGTATTAATTTAACCTCTTGCATCTTGGTCACTAGAAACAAATAAACTCCAAGCAGTTAATTCATGTTACTGCAAAATGTGTAAATAAGATTATAAAACTAAGAACCCATAATCAGAGCCATGAAACATACGAGGGGTTGTTGGTGCTATCCGAGCTTGCTTGTTTTCTTGCAGACATTTCATTATCCAAACTAGGTAAGATCATCAGTGCTAGTAAGGACTGCTGTTTGCTGTCAGTTTATATTCCAGTGGCTTGCCTGTCAGCGTTGGTGGGGGGTGGTCTTAGAGATTGTTTGATTGGGTTGTTTGCTGTCGGTTTCTTTGACAATTTCTTGATTGGGGTATTGTTTACTTGATTTGTCTATGGAGATTCTCAGACATTCAGGTCATGGTTGTCCCAAAGGTGCTTTTTCAAGAGGCAACTGGACTTTCCGGTTTTTCTTTGAAGATGTTTCACTTCTCATCCAAGAAGTGTCTTCAGCTCTGAGTGGATAGTGGAGAATGGAAGGAATTATGTTCCTTGCAGAAAGCTGGTCATTTGCATTCTTTTAGAGAGCCATTAAGGCCACTTGGAGGTTTATCTGTGTCAGGGGTGGGGTTCCTCCCGGTTCGGACCGGATCGCCCGAACCGATAGCGACCCTCTGGTTATGTCACAATGGCATCACAGATCTGGTTCAGTCGGTGTCGGTCCGTGGGTGCCGCCATCTTTTTTTGGGGGGGGGGGGTTTGTGAATTTTTTACTGTTTGGAAGTTTTTTCCTCTGCTGCTGCTTGAAAAAGGGCCCTCCCTCCCACCCCCGGGTTTATATTTACCTTTATTCCTTTGCCCGAAGCACAGCTGATCAGCTCCTCAGCTGTGTTTCGGGCTGATTATAGCTACTGAGCATGCCCGGAAGCAGAATTGCACGAGGGAATGCGCACACACGAAACGTCGTGATGTGAACCGGTGGCGAAGGTAAGTGGAACCCACCCCTGATCTGTGTCCTCAGGGTCACCTGAGTGGTGCAAATGGGTGTGGAGCCTTCTTGGAACTGCTGAAAGGACTGTGCTGTGGACTGGAGATAGATGATGTCATATCCCTTCCTCTCTGTTGAGAGAGGTCTGTTCAATTTTGACATAAATGGCTGCTTTGACCCCTCTTTCAAACCAGCGGTTCTTTCTGTCCAAAATGTGGATTTTTCTGTCTTCAAAAGAGTGGCCTTTGTCTTTTAAATGCAGATAGACTGCTCAATCTTGTCCTGGTAGGTTTGTTCTTCTGTGTTGTGCCATGCATTTATGAAGTGGTTGTTTTGTTTCCCCAATATACAGATATGCACATGTCTTACTGCATTGTACTACATATACCACATTGCCCAGTTTGTGTCTGGGTGTTTTATCCTTGGGGTGTTTACTTAATTGATGATCTGATATTAACTTTGGAGTTAATCTATGCTGATCTGGGTGCTGATTGTTGGTGGAGAGGTGCTTGGGTCTTTTTGTTCCTTTCTGGGCTGAGTGAGTCTCTTTTGCATAATCTATAGATGTTGTTAATGTTTATGTATCCATTGATGGCTGTTTTGTCAGAGTGCCAGGCTTCTAGAAATTCCATGGCATTTTTGGACTGGACTTGGTTTAGGATGGTCACATTTTCCCAATTGAAACTATGATGAAATTTATCTAAATGTTGTGAGATTAAATAATTTTCATCATGTTTTCTGACTGCTAGTTGATGTTCGTGGATGCGTTCTGCCAGTCTTCTGCCTGTTTGTCCTACATAATGGTTGTTGCAGTACTTACATCGTATGTTGTAGATGATTCCTTTTTTCTTCTTCTGCGGTTGTTAGATTCTTTGGTTTGCTTAGGCTGTTTTGAAAGGCTTTAGTTGGCTTGTGTGCTATGCTGATCCCATATTGTTTTAGTAGTCTGTTAGTGGTTTCTGAGATATTGTTAATGTATGGCAGTGTATTCTTTTTAGGGTTTGTGTTGGTTGTGCTATATTGGATTGAGTGGTCAGGGAAATTTTGATAAAGTTGTGTGGATATCCATTTTGTTGTAATATGTTATATAGATGATTTATTTCCTTTTTCTGCTGTTCCGGGTTGCTGCAGTGTGTTTGGCCTCATCTAAATAAAGTCCTTATGCAGCTTCTCTTGTGAGAGGTTGGATTGTTGCTTTGGTAGTGGAGCACCTGGTTGGTATGGGTAGAATTGGGTTTCTAGTTTGCCATTGTGATCTCTGCTGATCAGGATGTCCAGGAACAGTAGCAAGTTGTTGTTTTCTTCTTCTCTAGTCAACTGGATTCCTTTAAATATGTTATTGATGGTTCTGTGGGAGTTCTCTAATTGGTCATTTTTTTATTATGGTGAAGGTATAGTCTACATATCGGATCCATATTTTTGGTTGTATTTGTGGAAGTGCTATGATGATGAAGGAGAAAACAACAACTCGCTACCATTCTGGACATCCTGATCAGCAGAGACCACAAGCTCAGAAAGCATCAAGGATCCCTCATGCCAACCCTGAGCTACAAATATTCTCCTTTCTTAGAAACATACAATCCTTAGCAGGAGTTAGCTAGGGTTGGACAGGATATAGCTCAACTCTTACCAAATGCCAGGCTCAATTCATGGCCTTAACTTGGAATGTAAAAAGAGCCGAGATGGTGCAGTGGTTAAATGCAGCACTGCAGGCTACTGCTAGTTCAGCAGTTCAGCTGTTCAAATCTCACCGGCTCAAGGTTGACTCAGCCTTCCATCCTTCTGAGGTCGGTAAAATGAGGACCCAGATTGTTGGGGGCAATATGCTGAACTCTGTAAACCGCTTAGAGAGGGCTTTAAAGCACTATGAAGCGGTATATAAGTCTAAGTGCTATTGCTATTGCTAAAAGAAATTAATGACAGATTTCTTTTAGACTAAGATGATATGATTGATCCCTCCTTACAGATTCAGTGGAGCCACAGACAACAGTACTATATGGTAACTAATAGTAGTTATTTTTTTATACAAAATAGCATGTTTTGGGAAAGAGGTTATACAAAAATAATTGTGGATCTTCCCTTCCCCTTCCTCAACACCTCATCTGCTATTCTTTTTCCTCCTTGCATTGGGCAGAAAAAGAAACAAGGCACTAAGAGAACCTACTATCAGCTAGCAAAGTGCTGCTGCCTGGTTAGAGCTGTGATGGCACAGTGGTTAGAATGCAGTATTGCAGGCTAATTCTGCCAACTGCCAGCAGTTTGAGTCTCACCGGCTCAAGGTTGATTCAGCCTTCCATCCTTCCAAGGTCTGTAAAAAGACCCAGCTTGTCGGGGGCAATAATGTGGTCTCTGTAAACTGCTTAGAGAGGGCTATAAAGCACTGTGAATATAAGTGTATATAAGTCTATGTGGTATTGCTATTTCTATTGCTATATCTCCAAATGTTAGTGTTTTAATCTCCAGTCTTCATTCCAGCTGTTATCTTGCGCAATTCTTGTAATATATTCAGTGAATACATTAATAGAAATGGGGACAAAAAGGCATTTTTATGTCACTCTCTTTCCATTCTAAACTACTCGGTTTCTTTCAACTTTGTTTTTATCCAAGCACCTTACATTGTTTACCATTATTTGATTTGATTTTGGAATACAAATATTCTCTCATTTTTGTTGTGAATTACTTTTCACTTTTTATCTCCAAGATAAACCCTACCCGGAATATCTGCTTCTATTGGCATTGCTGACTGGATCCTAAGAACTGTCAAGGGAATAGTCCCTTGGAACTCTTCTTCAGGAAACCACATTTTGAAAAAGGAAATGTATTAAGATGAATACCTAGATATTACTGTCATGCTATCAAAGACAATTCAAATACTCCCTAACTCTTGAAAGATGGGCAGAAGAAAAAGTTGAATAACTGCTGTGAAGATTGTATTGCTGTTTAAAATCGTTTCTTTGTTGAGAGATTCCAGGAAAATTTCCAGTATTATGGAAAGTTGTTGAAATGCTGTGCCTTGCTAAGAGCAATATTTCTGGAAATGAACAAAAGGCAAACTTTGAAAAAAGAAATTATTGAGGGGAAAAGACAGGTATTTTCCTCTTATGAAATCATCCAATTCAGTGTTGAATTTTCTGGCTCTGTAGGTTACCAGAAGACAAACATAGATCCAAGTAGCATTTCCACCCACAGTGTGCATATATATGTGTGTTTGTATGTATATACACACACATACACAACCACTATCCTCTGTAAGCATCTGCTTCCCTGGTTTAATAACAGTTAGTGGTATCATTTATCCATCTGTAACTTCCTGGAAAAGATAAGAGCAGAAGAAATTAGACACTAAAAAGAGATTTCTCCTCTGATCTACCCAAGCTGACATGTGAACTGGAACCACTTGTCATTGTCTAATGAAATTCCCAACTCAAAAAAACAAAACAGACAAAAAAAAACCCCAGGGAACAAAAAAAAAACATCACAAACTGTATTAAAGTAAGACAACATGATCTTAATGTTGGAAAATAAAACAGAATATTTTGAAAAATCAAAATTGATACATTAATAAATGCCTTCTGAAAATAGACTGATTTTCCCGCCCACAATTCATGTAGAAAAACAAATAATAGAATAGAATAGAATAGAATAGAATAGAATAGAATAGAATAGAATAGAATAGAATAGAATAGAATAGAATTCTTTATTGGCCAAGTGTGATTGGACACACAAGGAATTTGTCTTTGGTGCATATGCTCTCAGTGTACATAAAAGAAAAGATACATTTGTCAAGAATGGTTGTCATAGGGTTCAAGTAAGCAATCAGGAAACAATCAATATGAATATAAATCGTAAGGATACAAGCAACAAGTTACAGTCATACAGTCATAAGTGGGATGAGATGGGTGATAGGAACGATGAGAAGACTAATAGTAATAGTAATGCAGCCTTGGTGAATAGTTTGACAGTGGTGAGGGAATTATTTGTTTAGCAGAGTGATGGAGTTCGAGAAAAAACTGTTCTTGTGTCTAGTTGTCTTGGTGTGCAGTGCTCTATAGCGACGTTTTGAGGGTAGGAGTTGAAGCAATTTATGTCCAGGATGCGAGGGGTCAGTAAATATTTTCACGGCCCTCTTTTTGACTCGTGCAGTATACAGGTCCTCAATGGAAGGCAGGTTGGCAGTAATTGTTTTTTCTGCAGTTCTGATTATCCTCTGAAGTCTGTGTTTGTCTTGTTGGGTTGCAGAACAATGCAATCTTCTGTTATAGCTATGTAACAGTCAAAAAGAAGCTAGCTATTGAAACACTGGCTTGATCTTCTTTAGAAGAAGCCAAAACATCTTCTTATGGACACAACTGGCCTCCATACTGTGCACAGAGTACAGAAAGCAGACACCCTCCATAACTTGGCTCAGATTCACTACTTATAATTAGATAAGGCTGACTGGCATGTGTGCTTTCTATGCTAAAACAATGCAAAGACAGCCTATGGCATGTTTCAGTATCAGTGTATCAAACAGAGGGGGGGGGGTGAGATTACTGTCATATAATTATCATTCATTACTGAAAGCAACCTGCTTTAAGTAATGCAATAAATAATTTGCAGAGAAGACAGGTAAAATTAGACAAATGCATTTGGCACCAGTTGGCTAATTTCATTCTCAAGTGTACAGTATTAGTTTAACACTTAAGAGACCTAAAGCTTAGTTTCATTAATATTTATTCTTTGTCTGAAGTGGGTTACTTATTCTGTTGACAGAACGGATGGATATGTAAAACCATGCCGAGCAAGCAGCCGAAATGTTCCCCTGTATTATTGTAAGAATGCCTTAATCCGCTTTCAACCCCTCTTTCTTTAAACATCTGTCACATAAAGTTGCCTCAAGCCAAAATTCCACATAATGTTGGAAATTCTTTGCCTGGAACACACACAGAAATATGCCAGTTCCCACTGGGGGGGGGGGGGAGAATCATTCTGGACTTACTTAGGAGGGTACAAAAGAATTCAAGCTGTGATGTGAAGATTAACTGCCTTTCTTAGAAAATGTTTCTAAAGTTTTCTAATGGATCTTTCTGTATTTACAATGTTATGATGTCCGAGGTCTTAACTGAATCAATGGTCTTAAAAGATCTATGATTTATTTACACAGGGATTCATAATGATGAATGTAATGGGAGTAATGGTATGCCTTTGCACTGTTTTCCTTAAGATGGCAAGGGAAACCCAGTGAGACAACTGATTAGAGCTATTATGGAATACTCTTTGCTTTCTTTTCCTCCATGGGAAGTTGAATGGATCACCCAAAACTTAAGGAAAGCTTTCTATATTAGATAAGACCCGTGCAGGTCTTGGTGAGAAATTTTGAGAGGAATGGAACGAAAAGTAGGATTTTGGGTTCTTTGCTGAATTTACTAGCTAGGCCAAATTGAATTGATTGCGTTTCCCATTAAAACAAAAGCAAAAATAGATAGTTGATAATCAAGATAGCTGCTGCCAATCAGATGAGATTAATCTTCCCCAATTTGACGCTTCCTTGTGCTCCCACCACGCAACCAATTGACTGATTATCCAGAACTTGCAGTGTTCTGTATTTCCTTTTAGCCTGGCTTCTATATTTCAGCAGCAATCAATTCTGTGGAGTTCTGAGCATGCAAATGGTTACCAAGAAGTTGAAGAATTAAACATGCCAGCAATATCTGTGCCACTGAGAAAAGAAGTATTATTGAATATAGCTTGGGTTTTTCTTATTTTTAAATTTTTTTTAACCAGAATTACTGTTTTTGTCTCATTAATATATAATGCTAAATGATTGTCTGTCCATTAATCCCAACCCCCCAAAAAGTTTGATTCCAGTTATATATAATTTTTAAAATTCTTTGTATCAGTGTGAATATTAAAACCCAATATTTTCGGGGGGGGGGGGTGTCTTGCAAGTCCAAGAGGCATGAAAAAACAATTCTTCAGGTTGCCCACATTTCCAACATACATTTGGAGTACCTTTGCACAGTCTAGAGTTTTTCTGGAGGCATATACCAAGAGAGTTGTAAAAATTCTCTTTTATATTATAATGTCAATTTTAGTTTTTCTAGCTACATATTTTCCCACTGTTCCATCAATACCTTATGTCCAAAGTTCTTAGCCCAGTTAAATTGTTTTAACTGACAATTTGTTCAGTGACTGTTCAAAATTACCAGGGTGCTGAGCAAATGGACTTACAATCCGTACTCTAAGTTAGGGCTGTTCCAGAACACCCCGGGCTCTTGGGATCGCACTTATGATAAGTTGCCAAGCACCCTACAATCATGAGATTGCCATCTGCAATCTTCCCTGCCAGCTATCCCATAAAGTCCACAGGGAAGCTGTCTGGGAAGGTTGCCTGCCTAATTTCTGTGTGCAGGCTGAAAAATGGCCATCCCCAAATTGAAGCTTGGATTTCTGCTTGGATTTCAAGACAAACCTTTTTCAGCCAGACTCTTTGAGAGTCAAAGAGTTCTTGGCAGAAGGACTCTGTCCAGCACAGGCAGCGGTGGGTTGCTCCCAGTTCGGCCCTGTTCTGCAAACCAGTAGCGGTGGGAGGCTCTGCCCACCTGCCCAGGACTCTTCTGTGCATGTGCATGAGCGAACCGGTAGTGACGGGATTTAGAACCCACTACTGAGCACAGGGCCAAATCAATCTGGCTAGCAGCTCTTTTGCTCTCAAAAACACTATCTAAAAAAGAAAAAGCCCATCTTGATGCATGAAGTAGCAGAGAACACCTACACTGGGCTGGCTAAATGATCTGTCCAAGCCCCATTCAGCCCACCCAGCAAAGGAGTCCTCTTCTGCAGAAGGACTGAAAGAACTTCCTGCTTTTAAGAGAACTCCTTCCCTGGCCAGATCTTTCCTAGCCCCATTCAGCCCAGCCAATGAAGAAGTTTCCTTCTGCACAGGAAGCAAAAAAGCTGCCCACCTTCGTCAGCAGGTAGCTCTTTTGCTCCATCTGATTAACAACTGCAATTGGGAGAGCCAGGACTGTGATCGTTGAGTGAAGTGGTCACGTGGGCATATTGCTTAATTCATGACCAAAGTGACTGCATTATAGCAATAGCATTTAGACTTATATACAGACCCATAGTTCTTTACAGCACTCATTGGGCAGTTTACAGTATCAGCATTATTTACATATTAGTCCCAACAATCTGGGTCCTCATTTTACTGACATTGGTCAGTTTAATGGTCATTAAACAAGGTCTTTTGCTCTTTATTTTTTTCTCCTGCATCTACAGGAAAAAAATTCCTGCAGATCTTCCATAACCTTTCAGATTCTAGACACACCTCTGTGTAAATTGCAACATTTTTAAAATGAATACTGAGTTAAGTTACTTCTGGATAATTAGGAAATGTAAAACAATGTACTGATAAAAGCAACTGAAGGTATGATAGTGCCTTCTGAAAGAAAAATCCTGAGGTTTTTTTTTAAAGCATTGCTAATCTTTTAGAACTCACACGGCCACATTGATATTTTTTATTATGCATGCAAAACTTAAAAAAATAATAAATTGCTTTTCATCCATATCAATACAATCCAATCAATACAATACAATACAATGTCAATGCCACACTATAATGGCATGCAATAATCTGATTTATTTTTTATTTTTGCTAGAGCATTGAATTTCATTACAGTATCAGTGTTGTACTAAAGGCAAACATGCATTAATGCAATTACAAAAATGATACATTAATTTTATCATTCTCTCCATTATTGAAAATAACAACTTAATATGGTTATTAAGTAGTTTGTAAATATTTGGTGCCTATAAAAATTCCCATGCGTGTGCATGCATGTGTCTCTGTGGGCCTCTAATGCATACACATTATTGTGAAAATGTTAATCCTTGGTTCTGCCCACAGATTCTTGGTTGCCAACACACTGATCATAATGGCACTTGCTACTGAATAAATAAGCCTACAGCTGTTTTTAACACTTAAATCAGGGTGGGGAATGATGGCCCTTTTATGTCCTTTTATGGACTTCAACTCCCAGAATTCCAGTGCAAGACTTGTGGAGTTGAAGTCCACAAGTCATAAAGGAGCCATCCTTCCCCACCTCTGAATTAGATGAATGGGTTTATTCTTGAGGATATTAATCATAGTAACTAAATGAAGCATCCATTTTCAAACACACAACATCTTAAAAACACTCCACTGATCAGAAGGCCACCATTTTTATTCTTAGCTTTTGAAGAATTGGTATTAACGGCAGAATGCTGGGAAGATATACAGTCTTTCCCAACCACTATTTAAACAAATTTTGTTTTATTTTGTTTCTAACTAAATATAAACCTGACTGCTCTGTAAACAATTTGAGTAAAGAACTATTGTAGATATTTTGTGTGCAATATGACTTGCAGAATGTGATTGTATTTTGGACTACCTTTCAGTTGTCTTTTTAGATGAGATGATTTAAGTGGAAAATGTTTCCTACTGATTAAATACAATCTGTCTTCCTTTGTCCTGAGCTGGCAAGCAGGAACACTGATTGCATTACTGCTTTCAGACAACTGACATCCATTTTCCTTAATGCCCTTCTGCTAGCATCCAGGAAGATAGATCCATCAACAACCAGTCCAAAGAATGCCTGGAGTTTAGCTCTAGTGTCAGAGCCATTTGCTGAAATGGTTTTTCAGGATTTTTCACTTAACACTGAACCAAACATCCACTACTCTTCCTTGGAGCAATGATAGGGTGGCAGAGCTTGGAGCCACATAGGAAATGAACACGGAAGTTCTACACATTACAGAATGTGGATTTGGGGCAGAGATTTTTGCAATGTTGCTTGGTGAGAAATTGCTTCCTGAGCCCAGCTGTAATATAACATTAAAGCAGTGGTTCCCAACCTGTGGTACGTGTACCACTAGTGGTACGCGAGGGCCTTCCAGGTGGTACGCGAACACTTTCGGGGTCATGAATGATTTTTAGTTAGTTCTTTTTTACTTCACAAAAATGTTTACTGCCTAACACAAGATAATCTGGCAACGATTTGCAACTGTTGCCACACGCCACCCACCTGGTCCCAGCGGCCCGAGAATCCAGTTGCTGGATGCGCGGGGCCAAAAAAGGAACGGTACAATTATGGAAATAAAGTGAATTTAGTTTCTCTGGAACCAGGTGGTACGCGGCGACTGTACGGGACCTCCAAGTGGTACTTGATCACAAAAAGGTTGGGAACCACTGCATTAAAGTGTCCCTTTAGATTCAAATGTACATTCAAGAAAAGGGGTTTTAACAGGCTGATTTTCTGTACCTTCAGGCCACTTATCACTTGAATCCTACAGCCACATGGCAAGATAAGTTCACATACCACATTTGTTCTTGTATTTTTCACTGATGTACGCCGCCCTGAGTCCTTAGGGAGTTGGGCGGCATATAAGAATTCCAAAATAAATAATAAATAAATAAATAAATACCATTAAATAGGATATTTGATTATATGCTAATTTAGGTGTGTTTGCTTAATTTAGGTGAAAAAGCAATGTGCACTTCTCTTTAAAAAAAATCAAGGCTAATTCAGGAGTTTCTTCCACCTTTGACATCTCTGAGGAATTTTGAGTCAAACACAAAGGTTTTAAGAAAACTGCTTTTCAGATAGATTCTATCCGTCCCTTGGTTGTATCCTGATTCCACTTCAAATGAAAAACATGTGGCAAATCTGAAAACTCCAGAAAAAACAGAACAGTTGAAGAAAACAAGAGTGTAGTAGAGAGCTTTTGTATATCTGCACAACCTATTTGCAACTTCTATTTAAATAAAGCAAGCAGTGGTTAATGTCTTGCCCCGTTGGCGCACCGAAGACAATTTGAGAAAGACACAAAAACACAAAAAAGTCTTGCAAGACCTTGTACAAAGAGACATCTTCTTTTCCCCAGCCCCCTCCCTTATCCAAAAGACAAGCAAATCTTGATAAGCACAACTGGGAAGTATCTATCCACCACCTAAAGTTGAAACATTTGCTTCTTTCTGGCTGAACTGAGTAAAGAGATAATGGACATCAGTTTTCTTCCTGTCTTCACAGTTATTGTAACCTCATGAGTCTTCAAATTATCTTGCTTTGCAGTCATTTTTAGGCTGAGTTGGTGCCATATGGTCTGTAAAACTTTGTTACAATAAATGGGAAGGTCAACATATACAATAACTTGCATTTGTGGCACTTATTTTTTCTACCATCATTGCAGGCATCTACTTGCTATTATCATTCCTTTCTTGTTTCTCACAACTCATAACAGTGTCATCTGAGACTGTAAAATTACCTTGTTTTGTTATTTAAGCTACTTGCATTACACATTTTCATTGCATTTCTGTACTGGGGAGAGATGAACGTAACATTAATAGAGCAAAAAAGTTTATCTTTAAAAGCATGTTAACAACAACAACAAAAAAGTCTTACTATCCTATAGATTTGCTATTTGGGAATATTTACCAGGAGATTTAACTATACTACTTCTAACTTTCATGGGAAGGAAAAAAGAAGAAACAAATTTAGTTGACATAAATAAAACCATTTGCCCAGAGACTCCAAACTTTCAAAAGGGACTTACTTATTTTCTTAATTCAATTGGTTGCATTTTCATTACATTGAGAATTATTTATATCCAATGTTGTAACCATGATCTTAATCATGATCATTTTATCTTTATCTCAGATGCAAGAACAATCCAAAGTGTTTAAACCCAAAACAGATTGTGTTTTATCTTGTCATTATAAGATTCACCAGTCTAAATCATCAGGGGTAGGAGATCTTGTGTTATGTTGCTTTACTGCTGTCTTGGAATGAATTGGGCTCTGCATGTAAAAAACGTGAATGTATTTCACAAGGCCTTTAAGGGCCAAACTAGATTTAAAGGAATAAAAGAATGTGAACTGAGGAAAATTTATTCACATTACTATTTGCTATCCTCACCTGATCTGTATTTTGTCCTGGCTTTACCCAAACATACACAAAAGCAGAAATCATAATCCATATGAATCTACACGTAGCAACATTTCTTCAGCAATTATGTTTGAAGGCCTAAGGTAAATATGTGGGAAATAAAAAAGGCTTTCTCACCTATTTGGCTTTGTGACAACTGTTAATGAATCACTGTCTGGAAATTCATCAGTTCAGAAATAGGTTGCGTTGTCTGTTCTTCATCTGAAACTGTATACAAATTAATTCCAATCAGAATAACAGTGGCACACTCCATTAATGTTCCTGGGCAAAATACTCCAGGTGTTTGAAAGCCACCTTACTTTTCTCATCTTCTTGCCCTTTTCCACATGCAAATATTCTAGAGTTAGAGATTAATAATTAGCATGCCCAGAAGAACAGCTCTGTAACATCTATAATGAAGCAGTGAGCATTTGGGCTGAAAAAATGCACTATTTCTACCTATTTTGTTTAGGTACAGCAGAATCCCAATATTGTTTGAAAAGAGAGAGAACTTCTCAGAACATAAACGTTAATCCATAAGTATAATAGCTGCCCTTGATTGTGCTTCTGAAGGACTTCAATATCTCAGAGATGATGATGATATAGGGGAAAATATGACCATGACTTTTATTTTTGTTAATCTTGCCAATATGTTCTAACTGGCCTGCAGTGTACTGTTTTATATCTCTCTGACAAAGTGATTCCCAAATAACGTATACAATAAAGCATTATTAATGAAGTGTTTCAATGTCAAGTAAATAGAGCCAATAAGACGTGCCTTCAAGGTGGACTAGACAGTGAATTTCACTTGTTTGACATTAGACAGAGGAGGGTCTTTGTTTTCAAAGGCAACTATAGCAACTCAGGACATCCAGTCCATTAAAATCTCACACAAATATCCCCATTTTTGAAAGAAGAGTAAGAGTAACTAGAACTCAAACAGCAAAGTTCATTACAGCTTCGAAACATAACTTTTGCCCACCCGTTCCAAACTCAGATCCTCTTTCCAAAGGATTGGAGGGAATTTCAAGAGATATGTGGGTGGTGACAATCCTGTCATTTTGAGAGTCCATATTGATAGGAGAAAGGGATCTTTTTATAAAAAAAAATATTGCAAACCTCCAGCTCTTCATTACCTTAGCTATTAGCCACCTCTCTATTACCCTCCAAATTATCTTTCAGGCATGCTGTTACCTTCTTGGACAACTCAGCCCTGATGTTGAGCGATTTTATTTTATTTTATTATTCATGTATTTATATTTGTTACATCTGTCCACTCCTACAGACTCTGGGAAGTGTATAAAATCAGATAAAAATAATAATAATTAAAAATCTAAAATAACATGGACAGCCTGGACTAAAACAGTCATAAGAGCAACAACAAACGACAACAGCCCCTCCCTATACATTAACCCCAGGCCTGGGACCAAAGCCAGGTTTTTCAGAACTCCAGGGAAGAGTTTCTGTCTGTATTTCTGGAGGGATATGTTCCAGAGGGTGGGGGTCATGCAGGGGCGGGTTCCTAATTTTTTACTACTACTCTGTGGGTGTGGCTTATTTTGTGGGTGTGGCTTGCCAGCCATGTGACTGGGTGGGCGTGGCTTGCCAGTCATGTGACCAGGTGGGCGTGGCTTGCCAGTCATATATTAGTTATTTCAGAGAGATGTTACTACTATTTTTGCTATTTTATACCTTACATGAAAAGCTTTGCATACAAAGTGTGTGTTACACCATGGCAACACAGCAACCTTTATATGCAGAAAATGCTATAGTTAAAAGACAAGCAAGTCTCATACAGCATTTTTGGTTTCAATCATGGATTCCTTAGACGAAAATATTGAGGACTGTTAAAAGAACAGTATCTTTTAACAGTCCTCAATGTTTTCGTCTAAAGAATAACAGTATAAAACTGTATAAAATTAACAGTATAAAAGGTTAAGCTTTTGGAAAACGCCCACTTTGGGAAGCTTTAGGCAAAAGCGAAAGAAAAGTGTCAAATGCGAGTTTCCTATTATTTTCAAGCGAAGGGACTGGGAAAGACTTAATTGTCAGGTTTCTGGGCATGCACAGAATAATTTTTTTTTTAAATTTAATTTTTTTTAAAAAAAAATGCCGGTGCCCAGGCACTGGCAACCGACCGCACTGGTACTGTGATGTCACCAGCAGGCCACTACCGGTGCTATAGAGTGGACCGCACCGGTAGGAACCCACCACTGGGGTCATGACAGAAAAAGCATGGTTCCTTAATCCCATAAGATGACAATGTTTAACAGAGGAGTTCTGGAGCACACCCACTTTGCCTGAATATACCAGCAAGTAAAAACAATTGGATATAGGACAGTGATGGTTAACCTTTTTCTCGTCAGGTGCCGAAAGCGCAAGTGCGCACATCCATAACGCAATGCATGTGTGACCCCCCACACTCTCCCCACCCAGCGCATGTGCGCATGACCCCTGTGCTCCCCCATGCATGTGCATGCAACCCCCCGTGCTCCCCTACGCATGTGCATGTGACACCCCCCCATGCTCCCTCCGCGCATGTGTGCGCAACCCCCTCGCCCCATTTTGGGCTTAGGAGGCCTCCCTGCAGCCTCCTGGGAGCAGAAATGGGCCACGCGGGGGGCCCGCATGCCATAGGTTCGCCATCACGGATATAGGACTTTATAGATAATAACCAGCAACCAACAACCAAATGGCAACCAGTACAACTTCCATAGCAACAGTAACACATGTATATGAAAAGTATGCTTTATTGCTCCAGTTGCTGTATTTTGAACCAATTGTAGCTTCTGAATAGTCTTCAAAAGCAGCCCCATGTTGAGTGTCTTGCAATAATCCAGTCAAAAGATGACCAAGGTGTGAGTAACTGTCTGAAGGACTTTCTGACTGAGAAAATGGCACAACTGGTACACAAGATGGACCTGTTCAAAGTCTGCCTTGGCCACAGCAGCCACTTGCTCTTGTAGCAGGAGCTGTGAGTCCTGTAGGTTACATCCCAATCTCAAATGGGGAGTGTTGCTCCATCTAAGAATGATAGTACTGACCCTGGGGACCAAACACTATCACTCAGTCTTTTCAGGATAGAGCTGAGTTATGTTCCACCCATCCAGACCGGAATCATCTCCTGAAATTGGTCAATACATCAGCATAACTTGGAGTTCTGATATAAAGCTGGGTATCAGCTTTATATTAGCATATTAATGATACCAAACCTTCAACCAATGGATAACTGCACCAAGTTTTATGTAGATGTTAAATAGGAAAGGGGTGAGGATACCATGAAAGATCGAGCCATAATAGGAGGGGGTCACCTCCCCATTTTTGCTCCACCAGTATACATTACGAAGTATGATCTGGTCTATCTCTGTACTGAATCCTAGTTTGAAACCTAACAGAAATGTTTCCAAATATTCTACTTCCTCCAAAATCCTCCATAGCTGCTGTCTAGCCATCTTCTTCACAACCTTCCCCCATAACAGAAGGTTGGAGACTGGATATAAGTGTTCAAAATGGAGGATTGTCCTCTTGAGTAGGGTGTCTATCACTGCCTCCTTCAAGGCTTGTAGGAACATACTCTCTCCGATGCCACCACATGGATCAATCTCTTGGTCATCTTCCAGAGCACTTTAAGAATCCAATGGCAGCAAGAATCTAATAAACAGGTGGCAGAGATAACAGATAGAAGGATCTTTTCCACTTTCTTGGACACCACAGAATCAAACTCAACCCAGATAACCTCATAAGATTGCCTGAGCTACTCACTTGGACTTGAGTGATTTTCTCAGAGTTCAACTCTGAGCAAATCTGCTTGATAGTGGGAGTATTCCTCACTGTGGCCCTGCAGATGATCCTGAAGCCCAGCCCTTTCACCACCTTTATTACCACAATGTAGAACCAGATGTAGGCTCTCGCTCATGTTCCATTGGATTCACTATTTGTCTTTTTCCAATGGTACTTCAGGCATCACTTATAGTGCTTCATCTTTTAGATTTTTAGATTTATTATTAGAGTTGGAAGGGACCTTGTAGGTCATCTAGTCCAACCCCCTGCTCCAGCAGGAGTTCCTACACCATTTGAGACAGATGGCAGTCCAGTCTCCTCTTGAAGGTTGCAAGTGTTGGGGCTCTCACAACCTCCGCTGGCAATCTGTTCCACTGGTTGATCGCTCTCACCGTCAGAAAGTTTCTCCTCACTTTCAGGTTGAATCTCTCCTTGGTCAGCTTCCATCCGTTATTCCTTGTTTGGCTTTCTGGTGCTATAGAGAACAGCCTGACCCACTCCTCTCTATGGCATCCCCTCAAGTATTGGAACACTGCTATCATGTCACCCCTGGTCCTTCTCTTCGCCAGACTGGCCAAGCTCAGTTCCTGCAACCGCTCTTTGTATGTTTTATTTTCCAGACCCTTTATCATCCTGGTTGCTCTCTTCTGCACTTTCTCTAGGGTTTCAATGTCTTTTTTGTAGTGTGGTGACCAAAACTGGATGCAGTACTTTAGGTGTGGTCTGACCAAGGCTTTATAGAGTGGTACTAGTACCTCTCTGGTCCTTGATTGTATCCCTCTATTTATGCAGCTCAGGACTGCGTTGGCCTTTTTGGCTGCTGCTGCACACTGCTGGCTCATATTTAGTTGGCTGTCTACCAAGACTCCAAGATCCCTCTCGCAATCGCTGCTATTGAGTGTGGTTTCACCCAGTTTGTATGTGTACTTTTGATTCTTCTTACCTAGGTGTAGAATTTTACTTTTCTCCGTGTTAAATTTCATTTTATTTGTTTGGGCCCAGTGTTCGAGTCTGTCAAGGTCCCTCTGGATTTTGAGTCTGTCCTCTGGGGTGTTTGCTACTCCCGCCAGCTTGGTATCGTCTGCAAATTTGGTTAGTTCTCCTGCTATTCCCTCATCTAGGTCATTTATGAAGATATTAAAGAGTACTGGGCCTAGGACGGAATTCTTGTGGTACGCCACTCCTTACTTCTCTCCATGTGGACTTAGAGCCATTGAGGACTACTCGTTGGGTACGGTTGGTCAGCCAGTTGTTAATCCATCTGGTTGTGTAGCTGTCTATCCCGCTTTTTTCTAGCTTATGAAGAAGTAGGTTGTGGTCTACTTTGTCAAATGCTTTGCTGAAGTCCAGGTATATGATGTCTACTGCATTTCGCTGGTCTACTAATTTGGTCACAGTGTTGAAAAATGAGATGAGGTTGGTTTGGCATGACTTGTTCTTAACAAATCCGTGTTGGCTGTTGGTTATTACTTGGTTTGTTTCTAGATGATGTGAGATCTGGTTTTTAATTATTTTTTCCAGTATTTTCCCAGGTATTGATGTTAGGCTGATTGGTCTGTAGTTTCCTGGGTCTGTTTTTTTACCTTTTTTGTAGATGGGGACCACATCAGCTCTTTTCCAGTCCTCGGGGAGTTCCCCTGTGTTCCAGGATTTGTGGAAGATGTGGTGCAGTGGTTCCGAAATGACTTCTGCTAGTTCTTTTAGGACTCTGGGGTGTAATCCATCAGGTCCTGGTGCTTTGTATTCATTAAGTTCAGATAGGTGATCTCTTACTGTATTTTTGCTTAGGTTGAGTCTTGCTTCGAATCTGTTTTTTATATTTGTGTTGCTGGGTAGTTGAGCTGCAGTTTCCTTTTGTGTGAAGACTGATGCGAAGAATGTGTTCAGTAGCTCTGCTTTGTCTGTGTTGTCTGTTACTTCTTTGCCGTCTTCTCTCCTTAGTGGACCAACTGTTTCTTTGATTTTTTTCTTGTTGTTTATGTGTTGGAAGAAGCTTTTTTTGTTGTCTTTGACTTTTGTTGCGAGTCTTTGTTCATTCTGGGCCTTTGCTGTCCTGATTTTTTCTTTACAGATTCTGGCTGTCTGTTGGTACTTTGCCTTGGTTATGTGCCCATCTTTCCATTTTTTGTATTTATCTTTTTTTTCATTCAGTTTATCGGTGAGGTCTTTGTTTAGCCATGCTGGTTTCCTTTTGGATTTCTTGTTTTTCTTCCTCATCGGTATTGTGGTGTTCTGGGCTTTTAAGATCGTGTTTTTTAGGATCTCCCAGGCTTCTTGAGTTGTTTTACCCTTTAGTACTTTCATCCAAGGGAACTTCCCCAAGTTTTCTCTGAGTTTATTGAAGTCGGCTTTTTTGAAGTCTGGGATATAGGTGTTGTTATGTTCCATTATTTGTGTTTGCTTTATGGTGAATTTTAGTATTATGCGGTCACTCTCGCCAAGTGTTCCTGCAGCTTCAACTCCTTCTATTGTTTCTTCTCTGTTTGTAAGTATTAAATCCAGTATGGCTGCCCCTCTAGTTCCCTCCTCCACTTTTTGGACAATGAAGTTGTCAGCTAGGCTGGTTAGGAATCTGTTAGATTTCTCACTTGGTGCTGAGTTGGTTTTCCAGTTGATATCCGGGTAGTTGAAGTCTCCCATTATTACAATGTTGTTTTTCTTGTATATGTTCTTTAGCTGGTTGGTAAAAAGGGTGTCCATTGTTTCTGTTTGGTTTGGTGGTCTGTAGTATACTCCTATTGTTGTGTCGTTCTTTTTTTCTTTTATGTTGACCCATATGCATTCTAATGGGTTTTCTTCCTTGGTTACTTGTAGCTCTGTAGCTACATAGTGGTCCTTTATATACAGTGCAACACCACCTCCTTTTTTATGTGATCTGGTTTTTTTGAAGAGTTTGTATCCTTTTATCTGTGTGTTCCAATCGTGTGATTCATCCCACCAAGTTTCTGTTATTCCGACTATGTCATGTGTACCTTCGTGCATTAATATTTCAAGTTCACCTTGTTTATTCCCTAGGCTTTGTGCATTTGTGTAGAGGCATTTGAGTTCTTTGTGCCTGGTTGTGGGTGTTCTTTCTTTGTCTCTTATTTGTCGTTTGAGTTTGTTTTCTTCCCCATCCCTTTTTGGTTCATTGTTTGTTTTGTTTGCTTGGGGTCCATGCTTGGAGTTGGGCCCCGGGGATCCTGTAGATTGGTCACCCTCCCCTCGCGATTTTAGTTTAAAGCCCTCCTGACAAGTTGGGCCAGTCTTTTTCCGAGGACATTCTTCCCAGTCTTTGTGAGATGTAACCCGTCCCTTGCCAAAAGTCCATCTTGGAGGTAGTGCAGTCCGTGGTCTAGGAATCCAAAGTTTTTTTGGCGACACCAACCCTTTAGCCAGTGGTTTACTTGTAGGATTCTTTGTTCCCTTGCTGGGTGTTGTTCTGAAGCTCTTCAGAAAATCAAAGAACTTCCCAGGATGCAGGACACAGAAGCCACATAGAAGTGATCCAGGGCAGGGGCCTCAGTCGCACACCTACTCCAGGTTGCAAACAAAGCTTTGATTGAATTACTCAATATGTCCTAGAAGAAAACCTCAGTTTCATATGGAATGTAAAAAGGTCCACTAGTTTCCAGGGCTATGATCCACGGGGATGGGTGGTCCCAGCTAGTTAGAGGGCCACCAAAGAGTGATGTTGCAGTCCTAAGGCCTCAAATGCAGATAACACTGCAAAGATGACACTGATGGAAAAGAAGGTGATAGCTTTGATTTTTGTTTAAATGTTATTTGTTAATACAAATAGTAGACGATGATATAATTAGATAATTATAACTATGAGGGAGAATTTGGTGTAGTGATTAAGACACCAGTCTAGAAACCAAGAGACTCTGAATTCTAGTCCTGCCTTAGGCACAAAGTGACCTTGGGCCACTCACTCTCAGCCCTAGGAAGACAGCAAACACCCCCCACCCACTTCTGAAATCTTGCCAAGAAAACTGCAGGGACTTGTCCAGGCAGTCATCAGGAGATTGCAGACTCGAAGGCACCTAATGAATATTTTTTAAAAATATATATAATTATAAATATAATTAGATACATTCTATAGCTGTCATGTTCATTCCGTGACATCTCCAATGAGATGATTTTTTTTAAGTCAAATGACTTTGTGCTACTCACCTTGACTGATACATCTATACTTGGAAAATCAGTTTCAGAAAGGAAGCCATCTATTCCTTAGATTTATAGCCAGTCATCTCCAAGTGAATGACAACCATCTTCTGTATTTATCCTTTATGCTTCATTTTAGTAGTTTGAGTTTCTAGAGCTTTCTATATTCACTGAATATATTACCCAAAGTTTTTAATTCATTGGTTCTATTTTACAGTACCTGGGTTCCATGAGTTGGTTCTTTACCTCTCTCTCTCTCTCTCTCTCCCTCTCCCTCCCTCCCTCTCTCTCTCTCTCTCTCTCTCTCTCTCTCTCTCTCTCTCTCTCTCTCTCTCTCCCTCTCCCTCTCCCTCTCCCTCTCCCTCCCTCCCTCCCTCCCTCTCTCTCTCTCCCTCTCTCAATCCTTAAAGTGAAAGAGGAGGGAATTGTATTTGAGAAATATCTTACATGCTGCCCCCTTCCAGAGCTAGTGGATGACCCAACTCCGGGTCTTCCTAGCCTTTTGATAGACATTGTCAAACTGGAGTTAATAACAGCGAGAGACATTGCAGCTCAGACAGCCAGAGATACCAAGCTTCGCACAGTCATGAGCTGGGTAAAGAGGGGGTGGCCAAAGGGGCCATTTAAGCCCAGCCTCCAACACTTTGCCAAACGACAACACGAAATGGCGGTACAAGAGGGGTGTCTGTTATGGGGAGAGAGAGAGTCCTCGCTCCTTTGTCACTTCGAGAGGATATTCTAAGGGCTCTACATGAGGGGCACCCAGGGATGGTTAGAATGAAAGCGTTGGCACGGAGCTATGTATGGTGGCCCAACATGGACAAAGATATAGAGGGTGCACTCTGTGCCAGGAATCTAGACCATCATCTCCAAAATCCCCCACCCTGGAGTGGGAGCAACCCAGGGCCACATGGTCAAGAATACATGTGGATTTCGCTGGTCCTTTTCACGGGCAAATATTTTTTATAGTAGTGGATGCTTATTCCAAATGGTTGGAAGTAGCAATAATGCAAACCACAACTTCAGAAGCAGTGATAAGGATACTGAGGAAACTCTTTGCAACACACGGGCTACCAGACACATTAGTCTCAGACAATGTGTCAGCTAACCTCAATGCCATTCAAGAGTTTCCTAGCCAGTCTAGGTATTAAGCACACCTTAATTTCGCCCTACCAGGCGAGTAGCAATGGATCAGCTGAGAGAGCCATCCGGGCTACAAAAGAGGCCCTGGGCAGAGTTAAACAAGGGGACTGGCAAGCCCGCTTCGATAGATTACTAACAGCCCAACATATAACACCAAGCACAGTCATAGGGAAAAGCCCTGCTGAGCTCCTCATGAGCCGGAGGCTTTGGTCCACCCTCAACTGATTACACCCAAGCTATTCTAACAACAAAGAAACACTAAACACGCCAAAAATCAAGACATTTGAAGTAAGCGATCCAGTCTATGCAAGGAATCATGCTACTGGTTACCCGTGGCTACCTGGGGAAGTTTTGGAACGAATAGGTCCAAAATCATAACTAATAGATGTTGGGGGAGGCAGAAGGTGGCGGCGTCATTTGGACCAATTAAGAGACCGCCGGCCATTAAATGCTGATTAGGAAGAGGGCCCCTCTCCTAACCATGCTCTTCCCACAGCTACAACTTTTTCTCCGGAGCCGGGTCACTTAGCTTTTGATCCAGAGGTGCCACCCAGCGACGACGGGGAAATCCATCCGACTGAATTCATCATCACCATCACGTCCTTCCATAATAATCCACAGAGGGAACCAGAGGGAGAAAACACGTCCTCTCCGGCTACGATCGATTGAACTGCGCAGGTCAACTAGACCTGTTAAGCGTCCTACGTATCTAGACGATTACCTATGCTAATGTATGTACAGAACTAAAGGGGAAGGGATGTTATGTTCTGAGGAACTGGGGGAAGTCTTCACTCCAATGCGACCAGGAACTTGAGCAGGTAAAATCTGATTGGCTCTCTGCCAGTCCAACGCTCTATTTAAACCCCTGCCATGATCCCAGCTTTTGCTGGAGTTGTCACTGTAACCGAATAAAGAGCTGAAGTCACTAGCCTTGCCTCCAGTCTCATTTTTACTGAGATGTAACAGGGTTGGCACTTGTTTTGCAGTGACACAACACACTGGCAACTGGGACTGGATGAGGACTATTGGATTCCAAGATTAGGGGCTGTTTGATTTCTTTTTTCCTTTCTCTCTCATACTATATATTCATCTACAAATGTCTGGTTTACATTACTTGTTGCTCTAGGACAGTGATGGCGAACTTTTGGCCCGTGTGCCACAGGTGGCACACGGAGCCATATCTGAGGGCACACGAGGTGTTGCCCTATGTCAGCTCCAGTGTGCATGTGCGTGCTGGCCAGCTGATTTTCAGCCTTCTTTTCGGCCGTTTTTGCTTTCCCCAGGCTTCAGGAAAGACCCCTGAAGCCAGGGGACGGTGAAAAATGGCCCAACGGGCCAACCGGAAGTTTGGAAATGAACTTCTGGTTGACCCGTTGGCCCGTTTTTTGCCATCCGGAGGCTTCAGGAGTCCAGAGGCTTCAGTGAGGCCTGTGTACATGCATGGGGGGCAGCATGGGGGATGGTGGTTGTGCGCATGCATGGGGGCCAGTGCAGGGGTTGTGCATATGTGCAGTGGGAGGACATGTGTGTGGGCACATGCACGCATGCTAGCGCGCGTACACACACCCTTTTGGCACATGAGCCAAAAAAGGTTCGCCATCACTGCTCTAGGAGATTCTAGAATAGATTCAAAGCAACTTGGTAAACAAAAGGTATTCCTTTTGGTCTCTATCCATATAAAAGATTTCCATATTACAAACTATTGTATTGACAATTCTCTATTGCCACTGTAGAATTTTATTGGTTTATCAATAATTGTATGCTGCCTACTCTCAAGTTTTTATATTACTTTACAGATTTCTAGAGTACAAGAGAATGGATCCCTGTTATAAAGACTTGTCACTAATGTAAAATGTGGACTAAGGAAAGCAAAGAAAGGGAAACAGATAAGAAATTTGCACTTCAGTAGCTTAAGTTTAGATCTTGCATTCACTTAGCATAAGTTAGAGGTGAAATTTACATGGGGGGGTTACAATGAAATGGTGGCAAAGATTCATTGAAAATTGTAAGTTTCAGAAGGGATCTGAAAAAAAATTGAAGAAGAAGTAACACAGAGATATTGGGTAGCTAACCTGGAACAAAGGGTAGAGTCTTTAAGGATAGCAGGAGACTTTTGAACTGTAGAATCCATGAAAATGAAGAGTGAAAATATGAGGATAGGGAAAAATGGCATGAGGAGATTTGAAGATAAGGTACCGGCTCTGGGAGCTGTCATAAAGCCAATGAAGAAGTTTGGAGAGTATCATGTTTTTAAAAATCCAGAATTCAGGGAACCATTCCTAAATAACATTTCCCTCCAGTCAGGAGCTTCAAAGGTACATCTGGCGGGTCTTTGTGTGTCACAGATGGCCTGTTGGGCTGGTAAAAGTTATGACTGACTGGGTCAACAAAGAGCTGATTAAACGTGAGGGGATCAAGGTAAAATGAGAAATGATCAGAGAAAGAAGCATTACAATAATGAGAATGGATCAGTATGTCTGATGTGATGACCATATTTTTGCATTGTTGTATGACCAGAACTGGAATGACAGATTGACTATGGTTTCAAAGAAGAGAGAAATCAAAGATGAAATCAAGACAACAGAGCTGGAGAAGATGGTACCATAATAGTCTTATTTCTCTTCCTTCTGGAGTTCTGTTTAATAGGCCTAGGTGTTTACTCTGAATCCAGTGCTTATATAAATAAAATAATTCACTTTCGGAAGAAATTAAAGGAAACTGATTCATCTGTGTTAGTTTTAAAGAAGGAATGTGTCAATGCTTGCTTTTGCTGACCTTTTAACATTTTTATGATTTTTGAACAAAGATATTCCATCAGATGGAGTTTCTTAATCATATCTCTTTTATTGTACCAGAATATTCTTATTTGCAAAAAAGCCATATCCCAAGATAGTGGTTTTGTTTGAAATGATACACACAGCAATGAGAATCACAGTGTTCCTCCCCCCAGATTTTGAGATATTTTCTGGAGAGCTTTTTCCTCACAGATATTACGAGGGAGGGAGGGAGAGAGAGGGGGGGAGAGGGAGAGAAAGAGAGAGAGGGGGGAGGGAGGGAGGGTGGGAGAAAGAGACATAGAGAGAGAGGGAGAGAGAGGGAGAGAAAGAGAGAGAGGGAGAGGGAGGGAGGGAAAGAGAGACAGAGAAAGAGAGAGGGGGGAGGGAGGGAGAAAGAGACAGAGAGGGAGAGAGAGAGAGGGAGGGAAAGAGAGACAGAGAAAGAGAGAGAGGGAGGGAGAGAGGGAGGGAGGGAGAAAAAGACAGAGAGAGGGGGGAGAGAGAGGGAGACAAAGAGAGAGGGAGAGAGGGAGGGAAAGAGAGACAGAGAAAGAGAGAGAGAGGGAGGAGGGAGAAAGAGACAGAGAGAGACAAAGAGAGAGAGACAAAGAGAGAGAGAGGGAGAGAGAGGGGGGAGAGAGAAGGAGGGAGAGAGAGAGGGAGGGAGGGAGGGAGAGAGGGAGAGAGAGACAAAGAGAGAGAGACAAAGAGAGAGAGAGAGAGAGAGAGAGAGGGAGGGAGGGAGGGAGGGAGGGAGAGAAGGAGGGAGAGGGAGAGGGAGAGAGAGTTGACCATGGGTCAGGTAAGATAAACAACAGCGTAAGAAATTTTGCTAGAAATAGAGAGCATTGAAATAGAAAGCATTGACAAACAAAATAATTCAGAATGGGGAGATGTAACTGTCACACATAATTAAAACTAAGCAAGTAAAGTAATTTCTTAATACCAGCAATTAAACATGCTGTAATTTTTTTAAGTTAATATTGACATCCAGATGCTGGAACATGCTACATCCTGATTAACAAAAATATTCTCTCTGCTCTCAGATCTTCCTTCCTTATTTTGATTGCAAGACACATTAGAAAAAAATTCTTTCCCACTACTGTCCTCTGATCACATTACTAAAATATTTTCAACACTAAACTCCTTTCCTATAAGGGAAGCAAAGGAAAGCACACCCACAAGTATTTATAGTGCTTTCATTGCTTGTTACTGGAAGCTTATGTCTGTCCATTTGTGGAATGAAAGAGGCATATTTATTTATTTATTATATTTTTAATCCACCCAATAACAAGAATTCTTTGGAAAGATTGCAAAACTATTAAAAGACTAAAAAATGCAGCACAGTGAAATACATCAATAAATCAATAGAATGCATGGGAAAGAAAAATAAATGAATTAAAATATAGGCTGTAGAAGCCAAGATGCTATGCTATGCAGGCAATTACAATAAAAGCTAAAATCTCAACATCTAAAACAGAGTTATCATAATTTGTTTCTTCAGGTTATTTATCCCTTCAAGGTAGAGTCTATGCCAGTAGCAAGTATTTGCAGAGACTTTGGACATTGGGTGCATCTTCTGTGATTTTTTTTTACAAGGATCCTTCTCCTTAACTTCAAAGCTGTCCCAAATGTAGGCAAATGTCTCTTAATGATACTGTGGATATTAGCCTTAACATTACACATTCTTTCTTCTTTGTACTTCAAGATTGCAAGAAGAATTGCCCAAAAGAGTTTAGGATACAAGAAGGAAGGAGGAGGAGGAGGAGGAGGAGAAGAAGGAGAAGGAGGAGGAGGAGGAGGAGGAGGAGGAGGAGGAGGAGGAGAAGCCATGTTGCTTGTTTTGTTCTGTTTTGCAGTCTCATCTCATTGTCCTCCATCACTTATAAAAGCTGAAAAGAGGCTTCTGCATGTACACAGTCCTTACACAAACACCTCTTCCAGCTTGACTATTGGAAGGGACTGAAAGGCAGCACTGAAGTTAGGCATAATGCTACCACTGGGAAAAATTGAGGAGAGATCCTCACACTCTGATACCATGAGAGCTGTTGAGAATGTCCCGAACTGCTTCATTGAAGCAAATTTAAGTCCCCTTGTTCAGGACATATACTTTGGGCAAGCTACCAGTCTCAGTTGGTTCCAGCCTTTTCCCCCCACAGCTTCAGAAGAGGCCACTGAATTATAGAGACTAATTTCCTGTTACATTCCAATTGCAAACAGCTACAATAATTTACAATAGTAAGCAAGATTTTGGCTACAACGTATAACCATAGATCAGGGGTGTCAAACTCAAGGCCCGCGGGCTGGATCCGGCCTGCAGGGTGCTTAGCTCTGGCCTGCAGGGCTGCCCTGGAAATAGCAAAGGACCGGCTCCTACAAAAATGAGGGAGTCAATCTATTTTCCAAAGCACCAAAAGGCACAACAAGGAACAATGAATGGAAACTAACCAAACAGAGAAGCAACCTAGGACTAAGGAGAAATTTCCTAAGGGTGAGACCAATCAACCATGGAATAGTTTGCCATCACTAGAGGCTTTCAAAAGAGTGAGGGAAGTACACCCCAAAAGGACAGTGCCAGGAACCACTAAAACAATGCAGAAAACTTAAAACAACCATTTCCCTTTAAAAAAAAAGTCAACCCCAAAGCAAATGCAGCAGCTGAGAGGGAAACTAAGAGCAGCTGCTAAGGCTAATTGAAAGCCTGGGCGTGCTGCCAAAAGCCATTAACCCTTCCAACTCTATTATTCTATGTTCTCTATGTTCTAAATTGGGTGCTTCACAGCAGAAGCAATACAGCTGGCTGGACCACACATGCATTAAATTCACGGCCTGTATGATCAAGCTGCATCATTGTCCCCTCCTGTATCTTTTCCCCCAGGAAGAAACCAGAAGTAGCCAACACTGCAGCAGCTATAAAAGGTCTTGGGAAACTCCAGGGAGTATCAGCTGATCACAAAAGTGTTACTTAATACTCTTTATAATGAAAATGTTTGTAATCTTGTCCTTCCTAAAGGGAAGAAGTTAATCCCATCCCTAGATGGGTGATTGATGGGTTTCCCTGCCCTGATCCTGTCAGTTTCTGTTGTTTATTGACTTGATTCAGCGTGTATCACTGCATTCCAGCTGCAACTGTTAAGTGGAGATATTAACTGAAGGGAGAGAGAGAGAGAGAGAGAGAGAGAGAAAAACTTGTCTTGCACTTTATTTTTAACCAGTTCTCCGAACTGCCTAAGCAATTTACTAATGGTTGGGGTGAACCGGTGAGAACTGGTTGCATTTCACCTGTGAACACAACCATGATGCGGCCCTCAATGAAATCGAGTTTGACACTCCTGCCATAGATTATGGACAAACCCTGATTGTCTATCCCTGCCATTGATAATATCGAATTAGTTGGACCAAAGGTCTGACTTGGGAACCTGCCCTTTCCTATGTTCCTATGACTTGTAGCATTCCTTCTTAAATGCCACCCAAATGTGCAAACTGCTAACAACTAGGCAATTGGAGCTGGAGGTGGAGAAAATACAGTATAAACCCATATTACAGGTAAAATATTCCTGCTGTTTCCAAAAGATTGTTTTTCAGGAACAATTTAGAAGCCACTATAGAATGACCCTTAAGGCATTCATAAGCATCTGGGGAAAGTCCCATGTTTTGACTTGTGTGTCAAATGTCTCTTTTATTTTAATCTAGCTGGTGAGTCTTCATTATGCCAGCTGTGTGCTTTGGGGGCAATTTCATTCTGATATCTATTGCTATGTCCACCCCTATGTCCTGCCCAGTAGCTGCTGCTTCTTTTCTTCAATGAAAGAAATCCATATCAGTTAAATGCACAATATATATGCAGAAACATATGGAGCCAACATGAAATTGAATCAAATCAGAATAGAGCTGGAAGGGACCTTGGAAGTCTTCTAATCAGAGGTGGGCTCCTCCTGGTTCAGACCAGTTCGCCTGAACTGGTAGCAACCTGCTGATGATGTCATGATGATGTCACGGAACCAGTTTGGTTGGTGCCGGTCCGTGGACGCCGCTATCTTTTTTTGAATTTTTTTTTTGAATTATTATTTTTTGGGAATTTTTTTCTGGTTTTTTTTCCTTCTGACCATGCACAGAAGCAGAGTTTCTGGCACTGCGCATGCATCGCCTTCTTGTTTTCAGTTTTATTTTTGGGATTTTTTTTAAAAAAATTCAGCACTGCTCATGCACTCATGAAGCGTGGCCGTGCCTCTCATGAGGCACAGGAGGAAGCAAACCAGCAGCGAGGTAAGTTAGAACCCATCCCTGCTTCTAATCCAACCCCCTGCTCAAGCAGGAGTTCTATACAAATTGAGACAAGTGGCTGTCCAGTGCCATCTTAAAAACCTCCAGTGATAAAGCACCCACAACTTCTAAAGGCAGGTTGTTCCAAAGTTTAATTGTTCTCATTATTAGGAAGTTTCTCCTTAATTCCAGGTTGCTTCTCTCCTTGATTAGTTTCCATCCATTGTTTCTTGTCCTGCCTTCTGGTACTTTGGAAAATAAGTTGACCCCCTCTTCTTTTTGGCAGCCCCTCAAATACTGGAACACTGCTATCATGTCACCCCTAGTCCTCCTTTTCTCTAGACTAGCCATACTCAGTTTCTGCAACCGTTCTTCATATGTTTAGTCTCCAGGCCTTTAACCATCCTTGTTTGTTTAATCATCCAAATTTGTTATAAATTGCACGTTAGGAAGAAAACAATGCGTATTGGTGGGCAATAGGTGAGTTGGGAAATCTCAGTAAGGCTTTTGACTAACAGTGAGTGGATGTATTGACCACTGTGTTTTGAGTAGCTTGGGGAAAACACACATTTTTAAAAGTTCAGAAAACTGTGAGATGTTCTATATACATATGTTGTTTTAAGAATCCAAATTGACTAAACCAAGCTTTAGGAAAAGAAATACAAGCATGTAATACTTGTGTCTCTTTCCTGAAAACTGTCTGACAATGCCCTTCTTTCTTCTATTGTATGACTATTTGGCAACTTCACATTTGTAAGTTTTTCTAATGCTCTAGCCTTTCCTACATATAATTATCCATGTGCGTGCCGATTCTTGCAGCTGTAATACATAATTATTTATTGTTTGTGCTTGACTTTACTTCACTGCCATTTAAATGCCGAGTATTGGAAACTGTTATCATTCTATTTTGAAAGGGAAAAAAATGCTTAAAGGAACTAAATCTAGTCTTGGAACTCAAGGCCTGGATACATCCTCTTTAATCCTATACTGTTTTTTTGGGCAGGTTCAATACTTGAAGCTGTGATTTATTCATTAATCCATTGTCTGGGTTTTTTCCCCTTATTTTGAATCTGTGCTGTCTCTTGATGGCTGTCTGGACAAGTCCCTGCAGTTTTCATGGCAAGATTTTCGGAAGCGGTTTGCCCTTGCCTCCTTCCTGGGACTGAGAGAAAATGTGTGGCCCAAGTTCACCTGGCTGGTTTTGTGCTGAAAATGGGACTAGAACTCTTGGTCTTCCAATTTCTAACTTTTGGTGCCTTAACCACCACACCAAACTGGCTCTCATTATCTGAATTTCTTCAATTATTCCTCTATTCCCAGTATAAAAACATTTGGTCCTTTCCCTTTTGGTAAGAATGGTATGACTGATGGAGTAGTATGTATTTCAAACTAATTGTGTTGAAGATCTGTACCTGATAACTTTGATAAGTTAGTAAATAATATTCCACTAAGTAGGTAAACAGAACATATTATGTAAGTCATCATTCCAAAAGACTTTGATTCACTTTCATTATATACATGTTCTGAATACAATTCAGTAGTGCTTATTTTGTTACCCCATCATGAGAAATGGAGTATTTCATAGTAGGTTTCCCAATTTATTTAGGGGAAATTTGCCAGAAAATCTATTTCAGATGTAATGCTAACCTTTCAGTTTTTGCTAAGTGAAACTGTTTTGCTGCTCAGTACAGACAAGCAGGAAACACTGGGAAACATGTAAATAGAGTTCTCACTTTTTTGGAGGATAAAATCTAACCAATTGTTTGTCTTGTCCACAAAGAGAAGGATGTGGATAAAGAAGCACAATCCTCTGTGAATCCAGGAAAAAAAAATCCATCAAGGAAAAATCCAGAGAGGCCTAGGGAAACAGCTATATTTTAGTAGGACTTTGGAAAATATATTATTTGAGATCTAATGCTGAATCTTTATACTTACTGTTTCAATTTATGGAAAAGTTGTCTAGATTCCAAAGTGTCCTGGAAATGAATTACTTTTTCCAGGATTCCAAGAAATCTAAACAAGCTATACGATTTGGAGGTTTTTTTAAAAAGCAAACAAATTATGTGACAATAAAATTATGATTCCAAAAAATAATAGGATTGGGCACACTGTCTAATTGTTCAATGATGTTTTATTTTAAACTGTTTATGTTTTCCTAAGGGACAATTAATCATCCTAAAGTTTATGATATAGTTATAGTTGTTACAATTACATCAAATGACTCCTATTTTAAATGGATTTGTATGCATTAATAGTTTGGTTGCACGCATCTCCCTGTGAAAAAGCTGAACTATAATCTGGTTTATTCTCATGAGTAAAAAATAGCCCATGATGCAACATAGCATCGTATAATACAGAGCTATATTTATATATAATATAGGCTGGGAAAAATGTTACTTTTTCATATAAAAATAACAAGACACACTTTATGTCCTGCAAAGGTCAGTGAACCCTTCCTATCAAAAAAAGATTGCCTGCTTCAGCTTTTAGGTAATTAAACTTGGCCAATTTAATTGAGGTTAATCTAATTTCCCCCTTTCTTAATCATTTGAGCATTGCAGTGTTAGCCACAGAGGGGCCTAAGATCGACAAAGGTTAGTGTAGAAGTTACTTGAGGTCCTCCTTTCTGAAAACACTTCTTGGGTTATTGCTTTTGGCAGGGTGCTCTACAGCAATTTTGACATCACCCTGCTACTTCATTCAACTGGATGGAGAAGCTTCTTTGGGGCATCTGGAAATAGGCTTGGGATAAGACTAGGGGTTGAAGAGCTGAAAATAAAGCCCCTTCATTTATGGGTAGTGGATTTTTTTTTTCACAGAATGCGATTTTTTGGCAGGTTTCTGCCATCTGTAAGAAATAGCTACTGCTTATTTTTAGACAGTCTGGTTATATCATCAGTATAAAAAAAAACATCTAGGAGCCAAAAAGAAATTGAAAATGCTTTAAAAACTCCAAAGGTTCTGGGATTTCTCAGACTAAAGACAAAATGCCGTTTCTCAAGGCTCTGTTTCACCCACCCACTCACCCACTATCTTCTTTTGAAAAGTGTTTTGGGAAATTATAAAAAATGTGATTTGCTCAAATGTTGCATGTTGACCACATACACAGTTTCCTTGGCTGATATTATGTGATGGATTCAACTCAACAATGCTCTTTGGCATTGTATTCTGTCTTTCCAGGCCTACATTGTTCAATTGTCTTCTGCTTCTTGGATCCTGCTTCTCACCCACACAAACACAGTAAGGGTGCAGTTAAGAGACCACATTCTGCACATTTCCTGGCAGTTCAAGGTGTCCAGCCAAGAAACAAGATTGAAATTGATCCCTTAGTTTAAAGGGCAGCACTTTCTCTAGAACAAGAGGAAAAATCCACTGGCCTTCTAGATATTTCTGAATTACAGTTCCCCTAGTAAGGTTAACTAGCAAGGCCGATGGAGAACGAACTGAAATTTAGAAGCGTATGCAAGGCTAGAAATTGCCCATATGGAGATAGTTTAATGAAACTCTTACAATTTTGCATTGGAAGTAGCCCAGGGCTTACCTTAGCAAGATAAAGTAAGGTCATTTAGATGGTGGATTTTGAAATGATTTCAAAAAAATCCAATGCTGGATAGAGGAAGGGCCTTTTAGACCAAGTGTTAAGTAGGGATAATATTCAGTAAAAAGTATTTGGTCTGCATGTCAAAAAAAACCAAAACAAAACTCAGGTTCTTTATCTGATGTTTCTGGTTAAAGGATCAAGTAGCAGATGATGTGATGGATCCCTGAGGCTTGATATAGCTTTCATTAATCAAAATAGATGACATAGGACTAAAGGGACTTTATATAAGGCAGCATCATATGATTCATTTTAGAGGTGTTCCAACTTTTGTATAGATCATTGCCTCAGCCTGAAGCTCTGTGTACTGCAGAGATCCCTACAAGGAGTAGCTGGATTCTTTTTAGGTTCACACAATTCTGTCCTACTATGAGCATTAAAAACCAGCTTCATAGGACATCAAACTGCTTATATTCCCATTGAAACAGCCTGAGTTACAAAAAAAAGTATGGAGTTGAAACATATCTGCTTTAATAAAGCAGATGCTTTATCTTTAGCCATAACATTCTAGGCAAGGTTGTTGAGAAAGTAGGTGGGCCTTGCAGGAGACAGATTTGCTGAATTGCTTACAGTCTGAGTTCAAGCCTAGGCATGGGTTGATTGTTCTTCTGGATCTGGATGGTCCTGTTAGATCTCAAAGTATCATTTAATATAATCAATTCTGACATACTTTTGGGCTACTTGCAAGGAACAGAGATTGGAAGCACTGTTTTGGAGCAATTCCACCCTTCTTAAGTAGACAGTTATAACTGGGGTTGCTATGGGGAAATAGTCAATGTAGGTGTCCCAGAGCTTGGCTATCTCTGTCATATTATTTAACATCATATTGTTATCTTAGTGTTGAGAACTGGTTAGTCTGACTGTCACCCCAAAAACAACTTTGTGAGAGCCAACCTAGAACAAAGGAGAAATTTCTGACATAACAATTAATCAGCGGAACGACTTGCCTCCAGAAGTTGTGGGTGCTCCAACATTGGAGGTTTTAAAGAAAAGATTGGACAACCATTTGTCTAAAATGTTATATAGGGTTTCCTGTTTAAATAGGAAATTGGGCTAGAAGAACTCAAGGTTTTTTTTCCAATTCTGTTTGTCTGTTATCTCCTTAAAGCAGTGAAGAAATTGGAAACAATTGTAACACAACTGAGCATCTTATTATAATGGACTGTTTAAGAAAAAGCATTTTGCAAGCACTCTGTGACAGCCACTGTACCAATGTAATAATTGTATCCAGATAATATGCATTTTTGCTGTGAATATCAGTGGTCCTAGGCAGGATAGTGATGCTAATTACATATTGTTCCATGGCAAAGACAGTCCAGCAAATGCACTTTTTGCACATAAGCAGAAACTACACATACCTGTTGGAGGCACTTGCTCACATAATTGAATTTAAATCAACATAAGTTCAATAGAAGTCCAGCCCCAGGAAGATGTCCATTGTAAAGAAGTACTTAAGCTGATGCTCAAAGATGAAAAATGCTAACACTGTGCCACAACTTCTGACACACACTGGCATGGCAAATTGTGCCATCACATATTACAGCAGCATGCTTTCTGAATCAATGCTATTGTTTGTGCAAGAAATCAGATAATGAAAAATAATACAAGAGATTGGATGGTACCACGTAGAGCAGGGGTGTCAAACTCAAGGCCCAGGGCCGGATCTGGCCCACAGGATGCTTAGATCTGGCCCACGGGGCCGCCCTGGAAACAGCGAAGGACCGGCCCACAGTGCCTCTGCCAGGAAAAACAGAGCTTGGGAGGGCCGCATGTGGCTCTCCCAAGCTCTGTTTTCCCTGGCGGAGGATGCAGGAGGCCGTCACAGCTGAAAATGGAGCTCATGAGGGCTGCGTGCGGTCCTTCTGGGCTCTGTTTTTGCTGACAGGGTTGCAGGAGGCCGTCACAGCCGGAAACGGAGCTCAGCACCCCGTTTTCGCTGGCAGAGCACTCGGGCCACCAAAGGCGCCCCCAACATGAGTGACGTCAAGCTGGCCACGCCCACCCTGGCCACACCCACCCCAGCCCCCTGAGGTCAAACACAACCCTGATGCGGCCCTCAATGAAATCGAGTTTGACACCCCTGACGTAAAGTTCAGCCTTGTTCAGATAGCTTAATTTAGTACTGTTCATTCTTCATAATGATGGATCCCTGAGCCAATCTCTTCCCTTGTGCCCACTTCTAAATTTATAGTAACACTGTAGTCTCTAAGTCAGAATTATTGTCAACTCTTAGCAACCACATACAGTAGATAGATTTTCTCCATGTCATTCTATCCTTAACCATTATTACTAGCAGTTGAGTCCTTCAGTATTGGTCAAGGCATGACCAATAATTATTTTCTTTCAGGCTTTTTGAGGAAGGCAGCATCCAACATAAAGAAAATGGAAAAGCATTTAGATATCATTTTGCTAAAAGAATTACAAGGAGCCTCTTGCCACACACACACACACATATACACAGGCTCTGTTGACATGAAAAAATAACTGACCATTAGTCTGAATAAACTATTACATAACAGCTAAGTTATAATAAAAACCCTGATTCCAAATCAAATAAGACTCCCAGACTGCTCTCAGTGAGTCACCAACAGCTTTATAAACATACAAAATACTTGACAAGGAAGTCTCTGATAATTTTTTAGCAATTATGTCTGTGAATTGTTTCTTGCTGACATCACTGTTTGAAATTTCCCATAAGCTTGTGTTCCTTCTTCATGCCTGTTCATTAATCACTAGAACCTGGGATATTTATTTCCCTACCAAAATGTTTTTTAAAAATTAGAAAGTTTTCATATTTCAAAGTCAGTTGATGTGTGAAATTCATAATTATCTAAGGCCTAGGAAAATATTCTCCCAGCTTCATTAGAGGGAGTAGTATTTTGTTCTGGTAAATAAGTTTCAGTTAGTTAGGGTAGCTCCATTGTTATGATGTTTCTTTTTTGTTCATTTGGCTGCTCTGTACTGCAGAAGGTTCTAGGTCAGGGGTAGGCAAAGTTGGCTCTTCTATGACTCTTGGACTTCAATTCCCAGAATTCCTAAGCTAGCATGATTGGCTCAGAAATTCTGGGAGTTGAAGTCCACGAGTCATAGAAGAGCCAACTTTGCCTACCCCTGTTCTAGGTAGACCTGATACGAAAGAGGACAACTATGGTTTACAGGTTGGCCTTTGTGAGACACGCTCAGAAATATTTGTATTCTTCTCAATATTGATTTAAATCAGCTCTGCATCTGCAGTATCTGCAAGTCCACCATATTGATTTGTGCTCTTTCTTGAGACTCAGACTTTGTTGTACTCTACTAGTATGTTATGGGAAGAGGAGAAAGTAGAAAAAGATCTCTAACATCTATCATAGCTACCAAGTGATTAGCAGGCAAAGAGATGGCTGATACATTTGCAGGCCCATAAATTCTTGGTTGGGCCTCATTCTAATTATATATTCTAGGATGCTAGCTGTACTTCCTTGGTTTCAGCAGCTCGTTGTATTCGTCTAAGAGCGCAAGCAAAAGTTTTCTGTAGAAAGAGGTGGGGGTAGAAGAACAAGTCTTTTCATTGCCAATAATAATTGTCCTTTAAATGCTGTTGTGGCTTCCCTTACACTACATAAAGCAGGTTCAAAGAGAATTCTTTGTCTGGAAAACGAGGAAGAATTAAAATGTCCCTCTCTCCAGTCTGTGTAATTCTGAAGCTCTTCAGCCCCTTCCCCTTCCTATTAAATTGCACTTGCATAATTAACATTGTACCTAGCCTGGCCTTAACTTGACTTTGTCCCTCCAGTTCCAGCCATCTCAGGCTATATAATGCATAGACTTAATGGACAGTAATTCAGCTTATATCCAGAAGTATCCTCCTTGATTAATTGTCTCTTGGCCAATTCTAGTACTGAGAACAGGTTCTTGGGCTAAGTCCTTATGCAGGCCTTGCTCCAATTAGTCTCTGGGAAAGCTAACTGGAGCAAACAACCCCCACCCAATTCCTTCATAATTTATCTCCCTTATCTTGGACAAGTGGCTCGACATTTTGCAGTAACATATGATTAGGAAGCCAAAGGAGAGCTAGTGTCAAATGGTAAGCTTCTTAATGTGCTCTGGCACAGCCAATGTGAGTGAAGGAGAGATAAACACAAATACAGAAATACACATACATTGATCCAAAAAAGAAGTGGAGCAGAGGAAATGGCTTCATCGTCAGGAATGCGGATTTGAAAGGCACGTGTGGTCCAGCCATTTCTTTAAAAACGTGCTGTGCCTGGAAATTAGAAAGTTGTTGAATTCAAATGGGGATTGCATCACCAATCAACACACAACCTTAGGCAAGTCATTCAATGTTTGCTGAGCCCTGGTTAACCCTGGCTTCAAGTGAAAACCAGATGTTCCCTGAGCATTGAACCATCCTAAGTAAATAAGTTGTAAGAACATATGTTCTTTCAAAACATGACATTACAGGGCCTGTTATGAATAGCAGGCCAAATTGTGTGCATTTCATATATAATTGCTGGCATCTAAATGCTCAGTGATGGATTAAGGTCAGCATAAGATGGCTGGCCAAGTGTGAGTTGAACAACTACCCTAAACACACATTATAAACTCTGCAAAGTTTGGAGTGAACACACAGATGAGGAGACAGGTGGCTTTTCCCTTTAATGTGTAGAGAAAAGTGTCATATAAATGGATGGATTACAGCCATTGGCAATGCACTGGGCAATTATGGAATTCCAAATAAACTGATTTGGAAATAGGGTTCCACTGAAGGCAGTGGGATTTAATAGCCAAATAAATACTCGCAGTCCTGAATGTTGTGATGATGCAAGTATGAACGTGGCTATCAGCTCAGGGTAGCATCCCTTCTAACATGAGAAAGGCCCACTTAATTCTCTGCAAAATAAAAAGCCAGAATGTAGAATGGGAGGGAGGGGGTTCTTCCAAGCAGGGCCCACCCTTATATTAGGCATAGTAATAATATTGCCACTTGCAGTAGATTTGTTTGCTAAAAGTACGCTGCTTTTCCACTGAGGGATGCCACTCAAAATGGCTAACAAACACTCTCATACAATTTAATTAAAACAAAAATGGAAGTAATATAAGTAGATGCTCCGTAAACACAACCAAAATCCTAGAAACAAGTCACAGTGGGCTATCCAAGTATCCACATTTACAATCTAGTTCATCTTTATAAATGACCATACTGCATGATGTCATAGGGATTCAAATGGACCCCAGCCCAATATTCAATATGATTTGCTCTTCTCCTCCAGAAGTTGTGCTGATCATTGTGTGGTTTACTTAGCTGCTGCCATCTCTTTGGAACCCCAGGAAACATATTTAATTCTGCTCTGCAGGAGAAGGAACTCAAGAGCAATCATGTTAAGGAATCATTTCTCTTTTTCAAAGGACAGTGACAGTTTCACACAATTATCTGTAGGCTGTCATGAACATTTTGAAAAGGCATCAGAAAACCCATTCAGTCCAATCATCTTCCTCAAAAAAGCCATGCTCATTATTCAAGTTCTGCAATGACAGGATGTTTATCAGATCTCAATCAATACATAAAATGGTAAACTAAAAGGGTCGTCCTCATCACTCTCAATAATGATCTCACCATTATTTCACAAAATATAGAACCATGGGCTTCCTGTGTGACCTATTGAATAAATGTTTCTTTCTGGGATTCTGAGAAATCACGGAGATGAATTTCCAAAAGATGGGCAGTTAAGAAATATGAAAAATTAAATAAAAAAGAAGAAAGGAAGAAAGGAAGAAAGGAAGAAAGGAAGAAAGAGAAAGGAAGGAAGGAAGAAAGGAAGGAAGGAAGGAAGATTGGAAAAGGGCATATATTGTTTCTATTTCCAAAGAGAATCTGGGTAATTACAGACTAGTCAAATGATGCTGCAGAGGTGGGTTCCGGTTTTCTTCACTGCTGGTTTGCTCAGTGATGTGCCACATGTGTGTTTCGTGCGGGCAGGCATGCATGCGCAGTGCTTAAAACACAAAAAGCGCATGCGCAGTGCTTAAAACACAAAAAACAAGATGGTGCCACCTACGGCGCTGCCGAGAGAGCCAGTTCAAGGGAGTGGCAGGCCTGGGTTGCTGCCAGTTCTAGCGACCCAGATCCCCAAGTTAGTACCAGTTCTATAGAACCGGTCCGAACCAGGAGGAACCCACCTCTGTGAGGCTGGCCAACATTCTAGAACAAATTATTAAGCTGTCAGTTTGTAAACATTTAGAAAAAATGTTGACAGGAATCTGTGTGCAGGTGAAATATAGCAATAGCAATAGCACTTAGACTTATATACCGCTTCATAGTGCTTTACAGCCCTCTCTAAGCAGTTTACAGAGTTCAGCATATTGCCCCCAACAATCTGGGTCCTCATTTTACCGACCTCAGAAGGATGGAAGGCTGAGTCAACCTTGAGCCGGTGAGAAATATCCTGTTCTACCATCAGATATACACTGTGCTAGTGGAAACCTCATATGCAATTACTGTGACGCAATAGCTTAGCATCAGGGTTGTATTAAATAATACAGCAGAACTGTATTTGGCAATTTTTTGTTGTTCAACATATTTTTGAATGACTTGAATAAGGTGTTAGAAAATATAATTCTCAACTTTGCAGAGCACAAAAAGGTGGAAGAATAGCAAACACAGGCCAAGAATAAGGATCAGGAAGAGCTTGATAAACTGAAACATCGGGCAAAACCCAGCAAGATAAATGTCTACAGAGATAAATGCAAAACTACATGGGTGGGAGCATAGGATGATGAGGGCAAGAATACTTGGCTGGCCGTACATGTGAAAAGAATCTAGGCATCTTAGTGGATCAGAAGCAGAACATGTCATCAATGTAATGTAAAAGCAAATGCAGCCCTAGCCTGTTTCAATAGAAGTATACCTAAGAAAAACTATCATTTTCATCTATACTGCATTGATTAGACTGCCTCTAGGTTATTGCATTAAATTCTGCCTTTTAGAAAGAACACTGATAAACTGAAGCATGTTCAGAGGAAAGCAAAGACGATAAAGGGCCTGGTTTTAAGGAATGGTTAGAAGCAATGTGTATGTTCAACCTCCAACCTCCTGCTCAAGCAGGAAACCCTAAACCATTTCAAACAACTGGTTGTCCAATCTCTTCTTAAAAGCCTCCAGTGATGGAGCACCTACAAGTTCTGGAGGCAAGTTGTTCCACTGATTAATTGTTCTAACTGTCAGGAAATTAGTTCCAAGTTGGTTCTCTCCTTGATTAGCTTCCATCCGTTGCTTCTTGTTCTGCTTTCAGGTGGTCTGGAGAATAGGTTGACTCCCACTTCTTTGTGGCAGTCCCTGAGATATTGGAACACTGCTATCATGTCACCACTAGCCTTTCTTTTCTTTTCATCTGTTTGTCTATAACTGCTATATTGCCAATGTCTGTAATAAAGAATTACAAAGGAGTGGGAAACGTTTCATTCAGAATAAAACCATGACAAGGGTAGACTGTGTTTTTATACCAAACATAGGAACGTGTTATTGTTCTAAATAAGAAACACTCTTCTTCAGCCCCCATTTAGACATTCAGAACTTTGAATAAAGTAAAATTTATTTCTAAAAAAACCCCTAATTCTCAGTTCAGAACAACAACAAAAAAAGATTCTGCATACATTTGCTGGATTCCATGTAATATAATCTGTTTTTGGCCCCAAATCCTGAACACTAATCTCAGTTTAGAAGAGCTAAGTAAACATGCAGAAAGAGCTAAATAAAGGCACTTGGATCAACTAGTGAGCTTTAAGTAAAAAGGAATTCTGTAGCCTCCACTCTGCCTCTGCAGAAGCCCTTAGACGTTTTCTAAATTAATCAGTAGCACAAACATAGACTTCACTAATGATCTCCTTAACTTTATTATTCTCTTAGATTATAGTGATCAAAGAAAGAAGTCTTCCAAATACTTTCATCTTGAAGGCATACCATAAAAATGAACATAATTGTTTTGGGAACAATTGGATTGTTGTAGGGCTATATTTTCAAGTGCCTATTATGCAAAACATCACAACCAAAGCTTAGCTTGAGAGTGAAGCAATAGCTGTTCAGTTTTTCAGACAGAAAACTCTCTAGACATGTTTCTGACTAAATAACTTAGCACACGTGTGCATAGATACCGGGAATGGCAGTACTCAAAACAGCTGAAAGCTGTTTCATAGATGTCTGCTTGTTTTCAGAAAGTAGCTACATAATTTTCTTTAACAGAGATTGTAACCCCAAAAAAGAACAGAGTTGATGGAGCAAATTTTACGACAAGGGACTAGCTTATTAAGACACACATTGTAAGAGAGATATAGAAAAAAAAGTTGAGAAACCAAGGAAACAAACAAGACTTGAAGTAGAAAGTTTTATTTTCCAGTTATGAAAATTGATGCAATAGAAAGAGATGTTGAACATTTTGCCTGCCACACATAGCTAAAAATTATTTATATAGCATTTTGTTTCTTAGACTGCTTCAAGACATCTGGATCCTAGTGTTATATATCAAAAATTATAATGCAGCCGTTCTATTATTCCTTCAATGGATTTTATCCAGGAAATGAATTTTAAAAAATAAATGGAAATAATATGGAAATTGCACATATATAATGGCATCGATACCATAAACAAGACAATTGTGTGGCCCATCCCTTATTTGGGAACCCCCTTATTCAATGGGGATAGGATTTAATGTTTAATTCACAATGCAATCATATGCATATTTACTCCAAAATAAGTATTTTCATTATTTAATTTTCTTTGTGTTAATTTTTATTTTAAAAAATCAGTCCATCTGCTTTTACTCATGAAGAGTTTCTCAACTTAAAATGCATGGGGTCTTTCACAAAAATCTGATACCTAAGGCAGAGTCTCAAATATGATTCAGTAGGCCTCATTGGCCTCAAATAGCTTTTCCTAAACTGAAATATACATTTCCAGCACCTATAATCCCAACACATTTAAAAGGCAGCATGTTAAGGAAGAATGATCTAATTAGTCCTTAGTATGCCCTCAGATGAACTTTGCCATTGGTTCCAGGAGCAGAGCAACAAGTTCCTAATAGATTACAACCATTCTTTGTAGAACTTGAAATTACAGTATAATGTTGGCTTTGATTATACTGGAATTTTTATGAGAATGATGAGTGAAGGCCCATTTCCACAGCAGTGAAGGTCAGCTCTAGCTGATGACTCACTTGTACCATCAATCTACACAAATAGCATGTGTTCAGATGATCATCTGGTAGAACTATCTGCATCACAAGGTTCCACATTTCCTCTACCCAGAATATATCCGCTGCAAGCCAGAGGGAAAATCTTAGCAAGTTTCCAGAAGAAAACTTTAGAGAAAGAACAATACAAGGAGAGAAAGAATTAGGAAAATTATAACTCCTCCCTCCTTTCCCTCTAAAGATAAGTTTGAAAGAAGTGTAGAATGATGTTGGCTGCTACTCCTGGTAAACATCCTTTGAGATGAAGAAAATTTGTTTCAACGGAGAATCATAGAGAGCAATGCTCTAGCAAAATGGTAGTGTTCCCCTTTCAATGACTTGCGGCAATAAAGCCACACTCTTCTGAAGTTCTAAACCAGTGATGGCGAACCTATGGCACGCGTGCCACAGGTGGCATGCGGAGTCATATCTGCCGGCACGTGAGCCGTTGCCCTAGCTTAGCTCCAGCACGCATGTGCGCACCGGCCAGCTGATTTTCGGCTCACATTGAGGCTCTGGGAGGGCATTTTTGGCTTCCGGAGGCCTCCGGGGGGGGGCAGGGGAGGGCATTTTAGCTCTCCTCAGGTTCTAGGGAAGCCTCTGGAGTCTGAGGAGGGCGAAAAATGGGCCTACTGGGCCCACCGGAAGTCAGGAAATGGGCCATTTCTGGCCTCCAGAGGGCCTCCGGGGGGCGGGAGAAGCGGTTTTCGCCCTCCCCAGAAATTGAATTATGGGTGTGGGCACTCACGCATGTGTGATAGTGCCCACGCGCGCGCTTTCGGCACCTGAGGAAAAAAAGGTTCGCCATCACTGTTCTAAACCAAAGCAATGCCGCAGCAAATGCACAATTAGGCCAACATGCACACATTGTTTTTGGTCTTTCCACATGGAAGGCTGGGTAGATCAGAATTATTGGCAAGAAATTCTGGCCTACTTTAATAGAATTCTTAAAAATGGTGGAAGAAGAAGAAGGCCTAATTTGACCCCCAATTCCAGAATGCTCATTTGAACTTCTGCCTTTGCTTTTTTCTTCTCTGATCTTAATATCTTATTTTCCCTTACTGTAACCAGTGGACCAATAGGTGGCATTATGTGAAAAACCCATAGCAGCAAAATAATATTGGTACTGGTATAAAAACAGTAAGTTTTACCATCCTGAATGATGAAACATTCCATTTAGGTTTTACCAATAATGAATCATACTTTGGATGGAACCCCCTTTATTCCCCTCCCCAGTCATGAAATTTAAAAAAATGTTTTTGTTTTGTTTTGTTAAAAATAGGCCATTGGTAATGTCATGTTTGTGCCTACTAGAGGCATTGGCCTTTAAAGCCATTATCGGAATTGAAGTTTAAGAGATATAGAAGTCATTAGGTTGGAGAAATTTGTTACATAAACCAACACCATGGCTCAGAATCCAATATAGCAATAGCAATAGCACTTAGACTTATATACCGCTTCATAGTGCTTTACAGCCCACTCTAAGCGGTTTACAGAGTTCAGCATATTGCCCCCAACAATCTGGGTCCTCATTTTACCGACCTCGGAAGGATGAAAGGCTGAGTCAACCTTGAGCCGGTGAGATTTGAACAGCTGAACTGCTGAACTAGCAGTAGCCTGCAGTGCTGCATTTAACCACTGCACCAACTCGGCTCTTCTATGTGATTCTTCAACTGAAGACATCATTGAGCAGAAAAATAGCAGTACAGGTAGTCCTCGAATTACAATCGTTCATTTAGTGACCATTTGAAGTTACAGCAGCACTGAAAAAAAGTGACTTATGACCATTTGTCACACTTATGATCATTGCAGCATCCCCGTGGTCAGGTGATTTTCATTTGGATGCTTGATAACTGGTTCATATTTATGATGGTGTCCCAGGGTCATGTGATCGCCTTTTTGCATCCTTCTGACAAGCGAAGTCCATGGGGAAGCCAGATTCACTTAACAACCAAGTTACTAATTTAACAACTGCAGTGATTCACTTATCAAATGTGGCAAGAAAAGTCGTAAAATGGGGCAAAACTCACTTAACAAATTTCTCATTTATCAACATAAATTCTGGGCTCAATTATGGTTGTAAGTCAAGGACTACGTGAATTATCTGTGAAGGAAGAGCAATCAGAACAAAGTAACTTAGTTTTTGGCTCATTTTGTCTGTGGTAGAGACTGCTCTAGGATAAGGCCAAGTAGGCACTGGCCTAGGGTGCCAAAACTTAGGGGGTGTCAACATTGCCCCTCCCTATGAATCATTCTAAAAGTGAAAATATTTTCATCAGTGGGAAGTGGCACCATCAGACAATGTGGCCTCAGGGTGCCATATAACCTTCAGCTGATCTGTTTGATTGCAAGTTTGCAAGCAGGGACTATCTTACTTTTAAAAAAAATTAGGGCACTTAAAAATGATTAATATTTAGAACTGACAAAGCTTTTAATAAAACAATCCAAAGCCTTTCCTAATAGCATAAGTCTGAAAGAGTATTTCTTACATTGCATGGTCTCTGGGCCTAGAGCTTGTTCTCCAGACTCGGAAGGAGACAATGGATCAATATTATGCACCCTTGGGCACTGCACTCTAATTTCTATTCACAATTATTCACAATTGTATTATTTTTATTGTTTTATTGGCTATTTTCTTCTTGTATCCCTTTTGGACAGCCTACCCAGAACATTGGTTTAAAGATACCGTAAGCAAAAGGATCTGTGGTAGCGAATTCTACAGCTGTGAAGGAGGTACAGAGCTGGGTGGATAGCAAACCTACGCTGAACTCTTTTACAGATCTTTGTCCCTAGTCACAATTTTACACATATATACCACAACTATGCACATCAGAGGAAAGTTGCTCAAATGAAGGGTGTGAGGACTCCCTGTGGTTGTCCTCAGCCCTCATTTTCTACATGACATTTTACGACTATATCTGTAGGCTACTAGAGGCTATGTCAAATTGTTCAAAAATTACGGTTTTAACTAATGCAGATGAAAGGCAGAGAGAAATGAAATGTCTACATCTCCCCAGATTGTTTTGTGAAAAATTACCCAATAATATCCCTAACCCCAACCAAGAAACAAACAACAAACGAGCCATGATACTGCCCAAGAGTCAAACTCTTACAGAGCCCAAACCAATTTGTAATTCTATTCCCTTTGCATCTGTCAAGTTTGGTACATAACGTAGCAGCCTCTCTATGAAATGGTCTATTCCCATGGAGAATTTCATTACAGAATGATGCTCCATGCGAATAGTAATTTTGTTTTATTTGCCTTACGCATATGGGAATATTTATCTTCAAAGTTTTTTCCTCTGGCTCAGAGGCTGCTTTGTAAAACAGATGGTCTTGTGTGGCCTAATTGTACGATGATTTGTTGTGTGATTCAGTAGCATTGTTTATTTATACAGTGGTTTGATGGAATTTGTACACTGCATAATATTGTTCCACAGTGCTTTCCTTCAGGAACACATCCCATTTCGCGGCTGCAGTTGTAATTAGAGGGGGTTTGGAAGACCCTTTGATCTCAGTTCACTTGCTGCACTGAACCAGCAACATTAAAGAAGATGAGTCCTTGCTGAAGCCAGCCTTGGCTGCTGGATTTGGAGATTTAGAGAGTATATTTATCACTGCTGCCATGTCAGTGAAATCACTATCTGCTATTAGATGTTGCTCCGATATTCATTTCTAAAGTACTCTACTAATAAAAGTGTTTTCATAATGGAAGGGCCACCACACATGATAAACATTTCAGGGACCATATGTAGAATAGAATTCTTTATTGGCCAAGGTGTGATTGGACACACAAGGAATTTGTTTTTGGTGCATAAGCTCTCAGGGTACATAAAAGCTATAAGTGATAAGTCATGATCACAATCATCATAAAAATACATTCATCATAAATTATAAGATACAACACTTAGTGAAACTCATAGAATACTAAATAAGCAATCAACACAAATCATTCTAGGAAATTAAATAAAACAATATAAATCGTAAAGATACAAGCAAGAAAGTTATAGTCATAAGTGGAAAAGGAGATAGGTAATAGGAAGATGAGAAGAATAATAGTAATACAGCCTTACTAAATAGTTTGACAGTGTTGTGGGAGTTAGTTGTTTAGCAGAGTGATGGGATGGTGGAAAAAACTCCTTGTGTCTAGTTGTTCTGGTGTGCAATGCCCTATAGCGCCGTTTTGAGGGTAGAAGTTGAAACAATTTATGTCCAGGATGTGAAGGGTCTGTAGATATTTTCACAGCCCTCTTTTTAACCCGTGCAGTATACAGGTAAAGACATTGCTTGATGTTTACCAGTCAGTGTCTTGAGTATGAAGTCCGAAGTGAATCACAGAGAATATCTAGCACTAATCTGTACCGATAGTTGTAATAACAGTCAGTAAATTTCTATGACAGAATCCATCCATAAGCATCCTGTTCATTTCATAAGGAACACTAACTTTCTTCTACTGAAACAAACAAACAAAAACCCAACCAAACAAGAATATCTCCTTTTTCATCTTCATTTTGATTGCATTTTGATTTTCTTCATTGTACAATTAATACACATTTTGTACTTTGATAATGAGAAAGCTTGTTCCTGAATGAATTCTGAAACTTTTCTGGTAAGGAATCTCTTCAACTCTGTCAACTGGGGATTTAGTTTGATCAATGTTGAAGAGGGGCTCCTATTTTTTTAAAAAAATAACTTAACTTGTTCTCTAATTGGATGCCAGAATTCTAAACTTGGTGAGTTATTCTGTCATTAAATATTCTTCCAACTAAAGGCTAATGGTTTCTGAAGACCTGGCTTCAAATTAGTAATATTGTACATATTTGCTTTTCTTTTCATCAAGTATATTTTGGGGCATATATCTAAGCTCAATTAGGGCTCCACGTTTCCTAGCCATACTCAATTAATATCTAAGTTAGCAATAGCAATAGCACTTAGACTTATATACCGCTTCATAGTGCTTTACAGCCCTCTCTAAGCGGTTTACAGAGTTCAGCATATTGCCCCCAACAATCTGGGTCCTCATTTTACCCACCTCGGAAGGATGGAAGGCTGAGTCAACCTTGAGCCGGTGAAATTTGAACAGCTGAACTGCTGAACTAGCAGTAGCCTGCAGTGCTGCATTTAACCACTGCACCATCTCGGGTCTTAGTTAACAGCTGATTGAACAGAATAACCAAGTATCAGATTTCAGTCTTCAATTCATTGATTTTCTAAATGTAAAATGTAGCATTTTTGTAATTAATCACATTTAATTACATTACTGTTGTATTGGTGACAAATGGATGACTGTAACATCCACACATTGGCATATGCCAAAAGCCAACATTACATTTTAAGTTAATATACTGGAAGAAGCATATGGAAGAATATCATGCTATCTCAGAAAAGGATTAAACCAAAATGAATGTTTTACCAAGGAAATATATTGCTAACACCCACTTAGAATAAGTAAATGATTGCTTTGATTTGGACACAGTAGCAATATTGGATGGATAGTAAATAATACCTGTAGTTAACCTTTTCTGTTATTTTCCTAAAATTTGCTGGCCTCCAAAAGTATATGAGCACAAGGTAGTCCAGATATTTTTGTTTTACACTTATGAAAACTGAGAGTTACAGTACAACATTATTAGGTTGGGGAAAGTTGCTTAGTATATAGTTTTTATCTATAACTGTAAAACTAGCCCATAAAGGCTCCCACCTTTAAGAGGAGCAATTTAATAGAACAACTACACTCCTAAATGTGTGTAACATTTTTCTTATATGTTACCACTTGAAACTAAATTGTTATTCAGATCTAGAAATGTGATTGCAAACTCATCAGGTGTTTTTTGGAAGGCTTACGCTAGCTATTGCTATAGACCTGTCACTCATGAGTGCAAGGTAAATACCTTTCTATTTTCCAATTTTCTTGGCTGCCTACACAGCAAGTTCATTTTCAACATTACCTTGTAATTAACGACTGTTGTAAGAAACATGTTCAAAATTATATTCTGGAACAGCTTGCCTCCAGAAGTTGTGAATGCTCCAACACTGGAATTTTTTAAGAAGATGTTGGATAACCATTTGTCTGAAGTGGTGTAGGGTTTCCTGCCTAAGCAGGGGGTTGGATTAGAAGACCTCCAAGGTCCCTTCCAACTCTGTTATTCTATTCTATATTCGGCTAGAACTCCTTGAACTCTGTTACTATGAACTAAGCACTGTCCAAAACAGACTTTCCAAGCATTTCTATTGAGCGGATTGGACATCCATAATTTTATGCATCCTTACAAATAATGCTGTTCCCTTTGTTCATAAATAGCAACATTTCTCTCCTCTTCTTAAAATGATTCTCTGCTTTGTGGAGAAACATTACAACCTACCTCAGATACTGCACCACCAATGTAAGTGTGTCAGCTAACAGCAGAACTACCTCTATCCAATTGTCTTGGCTCATATTAAAAGGTCTGACAAGGTCAGCAAAGTATGGATCTCCTCATTGAAGGATATCATCTCATGGAACTCCAGAACTTTGTCTTCTCCATAGTAGTGAAGCCATCCTCCAAGAATGGGTTAAATCTGCCCCCTAGCCAATCAGGACCGAGTTATATCAAAGTATAAATACCACCCTCTTGCCTTGGTACCCCCTCTTTTTTCTCGGTCCTCAGCCAAAGAAGGACAGCTTAACCATCCTTGGAGTTCTCACCAACTTCTATATCTGTATCTGTGAGTTTTTGCTTCAATTTTATTTAAAAAAAATTTTTTTTGCTGAATCAATAATTGGGTTTTGACAGCTGTCACTCATAACTTCTTTTTTTTAAATAGTTTTATTGAGTTGTTTTAAAATATACAAAAATACGAAAAGACATAATACAGAAGCAAAAGGAAAAAAGAAAAAAAAACATACAAAAAAAAACAGCATTAAAAAAGAGAAAAAAAAACGTATGCATATATATATGTATACTTATATAGGTATCTGTACATAAATCCATCTTATTTGTTACTATATATTTTCATACTTAATAGTATTCTAAATATATGAATACAAAAAGAAAAAACTATATATTGACACACACACACACACACACACACACACATACACACATACAAAAAATATATGTACATACATATAAATACAGTAAGGAAAAGTAGAAAAAAAAAAGAAAAAAAAATGTATAAATTTATTACAGCGTTTGCGTATCGTGTCATTTCAATATTTGGTTTGTTTTATCCCTAACTTATCATCAGTCTTTCTCAATTGGATTATTGTCACCCTTAAAGTAATTGATTTATTTATTTTATTGTTTATTTTCCATCCATTTATACCAATTATCCCAAATTTTGTAGTATTCTGAGTCTTCTTTATCTTGTATTTTCATTGTTAATCTAGACATTTCTGCGCAGTCCAAGATCTTAGTTATTAACATTGTGTTAGTGGGTATTGTATCAGTTTTCCAGTGTTGTGCGTATAATATTCTGGCTGCTGTGATTATGTGGAGTATGAGATAGTGAGTCGGTTTATCTATTTTTGTTTTCGTTATGCCTAATAAGAAAGTTTCCGGTTTAAGATCTATCTTTTGTTTTGTTATCTCTTCAATCCATTTCTGTATTTTTTTCCAGTATTTTTTGGTTTCTGAACATGTCCACCACATGTGATAGTAAGTTCCATACTCCTGTTTACACTTCCAACATTTCGGTGACAAATGTGGAAACATTTTTGCCAATCTTGCCGGGGGTAGGTGCCATCTGTAGAACATTTTGTACATATTTTCTTTGTAAGATGCGGCCATTGTCATTTTATAATTTTGGTTCCATATTTGATCCCATAGATCTAATTCAATATTGTAGCCAAAATTTTGTGCCCATGTTATCATTACCTCTTTTACTATTTCTTCTTCCAATTTTACCTTGATAATACAATTATACAGTTTTGATATTATTTTGTCCTCCGGGCCTAATAGGATTTTATCTAATTCTTGATTTTTTTCCTGAAAACCAAATTGTAATATATCTTTTTTATACTTTTTCTGAATTTGTAGGTATGGCCACCAATCAATCTTTTTTCCTTGTAGTGCCAATTCATCTCTTGTTTTTAAGTTATTATGTTCATCTAGTAGTTCGTTATAAGTAATTTTCTTATTCAGGTCTAGCAAATTGGGGTATATTAGGGCTTCCATAGGAGATATCCATTTGGGCATTTGGATGTAGTGTTTGTGTTTAATTTCCAACCAATCTTCCAGTAGAGTTCCTCTGATGTGGTGTCTTTGGAAATATTTGTGTATATGATGTTTTCCCTCCCAAATAAAGTTGTGCCAGCCAATTTGTAGGTCATGTCCTTCGATTGTCAGAATTCTTTTATTTGTAAGTGTCACCCATTCTTTTATCCAAGTTATTGTTGCTGCTTGATGGTATGATTTCCAGTCTGGTAGTCCAAAGCCACCTCTTATTCTCTTATCATGTAATAATTTTTTTTTAATTCTTGCTTTTTTTCCTGACCAGATAAATTTCAATATTATTTTATCTAAATCTGTATAAAATTTATTTCCTAATTTTGTTGGTGCAGTTTGGAATAGATATAGCAATTTAGGTAGGATATTCATTTTAATTGTGGCTATTTTTCCAATTAAAGAGATTTGTAATTTGGACCATAGTTCCAGATCTTTTTGAATTTTATGTAGTAATTTAATGTAGTTATCTTCCTTTATCGTTGTACATTTAGCCGTTATCCAAATTCCTAAATATTTTATTTTTTTGGTTGTTTGAATCCCTAATAGTTCCTCTAGTTTCTTATCTTGTTTCTGTGAACAGTTTTTAGTTATTATTTTTGTTTTGTCTTTATTGATTTTTAAGCCAGCCACCTTTCCGAATTTTTCTACTTCCTTCATAATTTCGGGTCCGGAGCTTTGGGGATTTTCCAGAATGAAAACCATATCATCAGCGAATGCTTGTATCTTGTATTCTTCCTTTCTAATTTTCAATCCTTCTATATTGGAGTTTTTCCTGATTTGATTTAGCAGGGTTTCTAAAGCAAATATGAACAATAAAGGGGATAAAGGGCAACCCTGTCTTACGCCTCTTTTAATTTCTATTGAGTCAGTCATATCACCGTTAATTAGGATCCTTGCAGTTTGTGTGGAGTATATGGTTTCTATTGTTTGGATAAATTTATCGCCGAATTTCATATATTTTAGTTGTGTAATAAAAAATTTCCAGTCCAAATTGTCAAAGGCTTTCTGTGCATCAATAAATATTAGAGCCAATTGTTGATTAGAGTAGGTTTCATAGTATTCTAACACATTCATTATTATTCTTGTATTGTTCCGAATTTGTCTTTTTGGGAGAAAGCCATTTTGATCCGAATGTATCATTTGGTTTAGAATTATTTTTAATCTTTCTGCCAATATAGTTGAAAAAATTTTGTAATCCGAATTTAATAATGAGATTGGTCTATAGTTTTTTATCATTGTCTTGTCTGTTTCTTCTTTTGGAATAAGAGTTATGTATGTTTCTTCCCATGATTTTGGTATTTTGGCTAAATTTAGTGCTTCGTTGTATATTTCTAACATTTCATTTTCTAGAGTATTTTGGAATTTTTTGTATATCTCCGCAGGAAGCCCATCCGGTCCAGGTGTTTTGTTGTTTTTTTGTTTTTTAATGGCCGTTCTTAATTCCTCAATTGTGATTTCTTTATTTAATACTGCCCTTTTTTCCTCCGGCAAGATTGGTTGGTCTGTTGTGTCCAGGTATCCGTGGATGTTTTCTTGTTGGATTTCTGTCCTTCCGTATAGAGCTGCGTAGAAATCTTGAGTTATCTTCTTTTTTTCTTCAGTTCCGTTGTGGAGCTTTCCCTCGTTGTCCTTAAGTTGTTGAATTATTCTTTTTGTCCTTTCTTTCCTAAGTTTATGGGCTAACCATCTTCCAGGTTTGTTTGCATGTTTGAAGTAATTTTGCCTCATTCTTTTAATATTTTGGCTTATCTCCTCCTGGGTTTCCATAACTTCTGGTGACAAGCAGGGGCCTTTGTCTCAGGCCTACTCCCCTCTGGGGGGGGGTTGCCCAACTGAGGTGACAGGTGAGACCTTGTACCTCTCGATCAACCCAATTCCATCATCTCAGGCACATTACCGGTCTGACAGGGAGGGAGGTACTCTGAACTTAACTTCCAGCCACAGAAGCTACGCGCTTGGGTGGCCTGCGTTCCCCTCCGTGGCTAGAGTTTGTCTCCAAGGGCCTGCTAGTGTCCCCAATTGACAATTAGAGCCTGACTTCGGCCGCTGGCTTCACGCGGCGTCGGCAAGGGGCACTAGCAAAACTGTCAGACCACTCGGGGCCTTTTCGCATCGACGTGCCTTCAAACTGCTCCTTTGATCCCAGCTGAGAGGCTCTTCGGCGGGAACGGCCGTTACAAGGCGTTTCGGCTTGCGTCGGCCATTTTGAATACATTAAAACTTGATTGACAGCCGAGAGCGAAGCTGAGGTGCGGCGGCCATTTTGAATATATTAAAAGTGCCGACAAGCAGGGGCACGATAGCTCCGAAGCTGCCTTTCCCTCCTGCTGAGTTTCCTGGCTTGAGGCCTGGCTAATTGCCTGTCATCGTGCACGGAGCTGTTTTTTTGCTGCTAATTGCCTGCCTGCCTGACTCTTCTGCCTGACTGCTTGACTGCCTGTCTCAATTGATTGCCTGGCCCCTGCTGACCTCTGTGCGGCCAGAATGGCTGAGAAGTCCCAGAAGCAGGGGAAGGCGAAGCAGAAGGCCCCCAGGGTTGCCCCTGATCCTGCACCCACACATGGGGGGGTTTAGATTCTATGAGCCCTGCTAATGTCAGGGACAGGTCTCCAATACACCCACCATCACCTTCAGGGCGTCCTAGGTCTGCCAGCTCCACCCAGGGATCTGATGGCCAGAGGTCTCACAGCAAGGGCACCCAGAAGACCTCTTCCAAGGAGCGTGGACACACAGCTTCTGGCACACACAAATCCAGAAAGGACGTTCCAGCTCCCCCATCACACATATCTGACTGCTCTGGGGATCATATCTCTTTGGAGAATGTGGACTGCCATCTCAGGGAGGGTGATGCTTGGGGTGAGCAGGACAGTGCATCCCCCATGGGGATCCAGAGCACCCAAGCCCCAGACCTTGCAGCCATACCTTCAGCTGATGCCATTCAGGTAAGGATGGATGCTGCCATCCGCAAGGGTCTGGAAGCAGCCATCAGGGCAATGGCTGAGGTGCCTCAGTCTTTACCAACGCCACTTGCCCTGCCACACGCAGTTCTCCCCCACACCACTGATACCATCACACAGGGTGGGGTCGAGGACCGCGATGATTCTTCTGAAAGCTCCATGTCTTCACTCGACCAAGGGGAACCTGATCAGCAGGTTGGTGACCAGCTGGAGGAAACACCTCTTGACATACAGATGTCTGACGATGAGGACATGGCACCAGAGGCCCCAGTCGTCACAGGACTCTTCCACCCGAGCCTTTTCAGGTCTCTGCTTCACAAAGCAAGGGCTACGGCCAACCTTTCTACTGCGCAAGCAGAGCCCCCAAAGACGGGATCCCAGGATGACCCCATCTTCGAGGAGGCAACAACCTCCAATACAGAGGTCATTCCCATCCCGAATTTTTTTGTCAACGCCTTGACCAAGCAGTGGCAGTCGCCCAGCATGGGGCCCCTACCCAACGCTCAAGATAAAAGGTATTTTAATGTGGCCCCACACCTGGCCCAACACCTCGCGCTCGCCACTATAGACGCCCCGGTGAAGGCCCTATACTCACCAACACAGTTGCCCGGCGAACCCGAGGAGCTCCTGCGTCCTGAAGATCGCAGAACCGAAGCTGCCCTGCAGAAAGCCCATCAGGCGGCCGCCTGGGCCATCAAGGCTTCTACGACAGCTTCCTTTTTTTCCCGGGTGTCTCTCAAATGGCTTCACTCATTGCAGAAGCATATTCCTGCCACAGACACCCGCGCACAGCAGGACATTAAGAAGCTATTGGCGGCGGCCCAATTTACATCGGACGCTACGCTGCAGGCCGCCAGGTTCTCTGCTCGCTCCATGGGATCCGCCGTGATTGCGAGAAGAATGCAATGGCTCCGCTCGTGGCCTGCTGATGCGCGGCACAAATGGAAGCTGGCCGCAGCCCCAATCTCCGGACCAGCGCTCTTTGGCTCGGCACTGGATCCGGTCACTACAGAAACAAAGGACAAGCGTAAAGTCCTCTCTAATTGTACTAGGCACCCTAAGAAATCCTTCTTTAGGAAGGGTCCCAAGGTGCCCGACCACGGGTATTCACGACCCCAGAACCAATCAGGGTCCCAGGGTCAGTCGGGCTATCAGAGCCAGACCGGGTACCAAGGCCAGTATGGGGGACGCTCTCGGACCAATACCGATAGAGCTTTCAAGGGGCAAGGTCCAAATGGCCCTTTAGAGGAGCCGGTGGTCGCCCTTACCGCCGGTAAACCCGTTAGTACCCCGGTTCCTCCCATTGGGGGTCGCCTGGCATTATATGCCGGTCGATGGGAGGAAATCACCAATGACGCATGGGTCTTGCAGACCCTCTCGTCAGGGCTACTTCTCGAATTTCTATCCACCCCTCCGAGGTTCTTTCTATGCTGTCCCTTGTCTTCCAACGCCTCTAAACGGGTCCTGATGAATCAGGCAATCCAGCACCTGTTGGACATTCGAGCTATTCAACAGGTGCCCAGGGACCAACAGGGACAGGGATTTTACTCCATTTTATTCGTAGTTCCAAAGTCCTCGGGCGGATGGAGAGCTATTCTGGATTTAAAACGCCTCAATAATTACATTCGTTATAAAAAATTCAAGATGCACACCCTGCAATCCATCCTGGCAGGTATTCGGCACGGCGACTTTCTCGCCTCAATTGACCTCTCCGAGGCATATTTACACATTCCTATCAATTCGGACCACCGCCAATACCTCTGGTTTTGTTATGCAGGGGTGCATTACGAATACCTGGCGTTGCCCTTCGGCCTCTCTTCCGCACCTAGGGTGTTCACGAAGATCCTGGCCGCCCTTACCGTCCACTTACGAGCCATTCCCGTGCGTGTCCAATGCTACCTGGACGACATCCTGATCCAGTCCTCCTCTCTGTCCCAGGCAGGGCAGGACATACAGGTAGTTCTAAACACCTTGGAACACCACGGGTTCTTGGTCAACATGGGCAAGAATCAGCTATCCCCGTCAACTAGGGTCACCCACCTGGGGGCCATCATTGACTCTCTGGAGTGCAGGGTGTATCTGTCTCGGGAGCAGAGGGACAGCATATCGGACTTAGTCCAGCAAGTTCTGGCCAAACCAAGGGCTCCCTTGAACCAGCTGTCCTCCCTCCTGGGGAAGATGATTTCAGCTATACACATCACCCCATGGGCACACCTGCACTCCAGAGACCTTCAATGGTTTCTTCTACCTTTCCAGCGGGCCAATCGCAGCGCCTCCCCTGCAAAGGTGCGTGTTCCGGCGGATGTCCGCAGGTCCCTCAGATGGTGGTCTTCACCCGCGCTTCAGAAGGGAACCGAATTCTTGGAACCACAGCGGGTGACTGTGACCACGGACGCCAGCACTGCGGGCTGGGGTGCCCACACCGGGTCTCAGATTGCCCAAGGCTCTTGGACTCCATCCGAGCAGGGCCTTCCCATCAACCTCCTAGAACTGAGGGCAGTCAGGTTGGCCCTGGCCCATTTTCGGGACAGTCTGTCAGACGCCCATGTACTTGTCTTGACCGACAACATAACAACAAAGGCGCATGTGAACCGTCAGGGCGGCACCTTGTCCAAAGCTCTCATGGCCGAGGCGATGACATTGGGGCTCTGGGCGGAGCAGCACCTCCGATCAATCGCCGCAGAACACATCTCCGGGGTGAGCAACATGACGGCAGATTGGCTCAGTCGGAACACCATCGACCCGGCAGAGTGGTCACTGCACCCGGACCTGTTTCAACAACTCATCTCTCGGTTTGGGTTGCCGATCGTCGACCTTTTCGCCACCCCGGAGAATGCGAGACTGCCTGCCTTCATCACCAGGTTTCGGACGCCGGGGGCAGCGGACACCGACGCTCTTTGGTGCGTCTGGCCGCCAGGGCTGCTTTACGCCTTCCCTCCCCTTCCCCTGATCCCCAGGGTAATTCGGAGGGTGCTCCAGTTCCGGGCGGAGATCATCCTGCTGGCTCCTCACTGGCCCAGGCGGGCGTGGTTCGCGGACCTTATGTCCCTGTCCGTGTCACCTCCCTGGCGGATCCCGCCAACAGAGTGGTCGCTTGCCCAGGGGTCAGTTTGTCATCCAGAGCCACACTGGCTACAACTGACCGCCTGGCGCTTGAGCGGCTCACTCTGAAGCACCGCCTGGTCCCGGACAACATTGCCTCCATCATGTTAGCCTCTAGGAGAGCTTCTACCGAACGTATTTATTCTGCAACGTGGAAGGCCTTCTGCCGTTGGTGCGATCAGGTGGGTTACTCCCCTGTGGAATTATCGATAATCAATGTTATTCAATTCTTATGGCAGGGGCTTGCCAAGGGCCTTTCTCCCAACATGCTTCGCCGGCAGGTGGCGGCACTGTCCACTGTGCTTTCATGCCAAAACCTGGACTCCCTTTCCGGCCACCCGCTCCTCAAGCAATTCATGAAAGGAGCTTCAAACCTGTGTCCCCCAGTAGTCCATAGGTTCCCTACCTGGGACCTTTCCAGGGTACTCACCGCTCTCACAAAGGGTCCATTTGAGCCGCTCTCTACGGCATCCTTGACTCATTTGACCTACAAAGTGGTTTTTCTTGTGGCAGTGACTTCTGCACGTCGCATCTCGGAATTGGCCGCTCTGTCAGTGAGGGGTGACCTGTGTGTCTTCCACTCAGACAGGGTGGTCCTGCGACTGGACCCTACATTCGTCCCGAAAGTGAACACTTACTTTCACAGGGCGCAGGAGATCATTCTTCCCACCCTGTACCACAATCCGATCAATGACGCTGAAAGGACATGGCATCTGTTGGACGTCAGGCGTGCCTTGGACATATACATACAGCGTACGGCCGCCTTCAGACGAACTGAGGCCCTCTTCGTGTCTTTCCGCCCATCTTCCATGGGTTCCAAGGCATCCTCTTCGACGGTGGGCCGCTGGCTCCGGGCAGCCATCTCCTTGGCCTACGAACACATGTCTTTGCCCCGACCCCCAGGCCTTACAGCGCACTCTACGCGCAGCGCGGCCACCACGGCAGCCTGGAACGCTCGTGTGTCCATCACGGAGGTCTGTCGGGCGGCCACATGGACTTCACCAACCCCATTTGTCCGACACTACAAGCTGGATATGTACGCCTCAGAGGAGGCTGACTTTGGCCGGAGGGTGTTGGGTCACGGTTTGGGTGAAGGTGACAGTTCCAGCCGCACTTAGGGTGCCCACCCTAGGGACAAGGGTTCTTTGGTATGTCCCATTCTTGGAGGATGGCTTCACTACTATGGAGAAGGGACGTTGTTACTTACCTGATACGTCCTTTCTCATAGGGTGAAGCCATCCTCCAAGTCCCTCCCTGGGCTAACTGGCCTGAACTGTCACGGGCATGTACATAGTTCTATATTCTTTGTCCTAATGACTGATTATGGTCACGTCCTGTACATAGTTCAATTTCTGAAATCAGTTTACTGCTCGTGCTAGCTTGTTCTGTTAATAAAAAGTTGGTTGATGGTTAAGCACTAGAGTTTCACCTTCTTCCCTCGAATAAAGAGGGGGTGCCAAGGCAAGAGGGTGGTATTTATACTTTGATATAACTCGGTCCTGATTGGCTAGGGGGCAGATTTAACCCATTCTTGGAGGATGGCTTCACCCTATGAGAAAGGACGTATCAGGTAAGTAACAACGTCCCTTCTCTGTCACCACTCCTATAGTTTGCAGTAGCATTACCCCTAGGTCCATGTAGCCCAACCCTGGTGTTCTCTAGGAAAGCTAAAACGATCTGGCTCTTCCAGCAGGTTTTTGGCTCTAGTGTTTTGTAAACCCTCTAGGACAGGGGTGTGAAACTCAAGGCCCGGGGGCTGGATCCGGCCTGGGGGGGTACTTAGATCTGGCATGTGGGGCCGACCTAGAAACAGTGAAGGACTGGCCTGTGGTTCCTCTGCCAGCGAAAATGGACTGGTCAGCGGCCCTACTAAGCTCCATTTTCGCTGGTAGAGGGTTGCAGGAGGCCGTTGCAGCCGAAAATGGAACTCAGGAGCCCATTTTCTCTGGCAGAGCACTCGGGCCACTACAGGCACCCCCCAACACGAGTGATGTCATGCTGGCCATGGCCACCCTGGCCCCTGAGGTGAAACACAACCCTGATGTGACCCTCAATGAAATCGAGTTTGACACCCCTGCTCTAGGGCTAGGACTATTTTGTTCGTGGCAATTCCTAGGATAATTGTTTGGTATTTATTTGTTCTTCTACTGTTATGTTATGTTTTTAATATCCTGCATGCTTTTTTGAGTTGTTCAAACATATGGCAGTCTTACAAAACTAACAAACAAATAAATAAAACTATTCTTGAGTCAGTTTGATGTGCAAATTAGTGGCAAATATATTGTATGATCCTGGAATATACCAATCTGCAGATATTGTACCTGCCAGATTTCCCAATCGAAGTGGTTTTTAAAAAAAATATAAAATAAAATAGGAAGCTGGTTTAATGCCAAGCAAAGCCCCAGTTTTCTTTAGGTAACGATTATATTTTGTCCTGAAATGTATAGTTTTAATATTTTGAAAGGAGGATTTTTATATGTCCATGTCAGGCTAAATTCCTTTGCTGAAGAGTTCGGGATTGATCTATGACTGAATATTGAGAACACTAGTAAGAAAAAGAGCTCAAGGAAGCACTTGAGTTTGTTTCTGTGTCTGTATGAATGCCTGTAGTTTAACATTGTTATTAGTTCCTCCAAAACCTCAAAAATAAAAGAGGTTGGGGTTTGTGTATGTGTGCATGTATATGAACACATACTGTATGGGCTTTTACTTTAAGGTTTTAAGATAGTGATCAAATGTTCAGTGTTTCTCTTTTTGCTGCATAGTCCCATCTACATCTTCCCATCTACTGTACATAATTTGTTACTAAACTTCCATCAGAACAGGATGCTTCTCCATTGGACAACAAGTGGGACTGTGTAATGATACATGGACATAACCTTGGGTACAGGGGTGGGTTCCAGTTACCTTTGCTACCAGTGCGCATCGCAACGTTTCGCATGCGCACACTCGCTCTGCTCATGCACGCACACATGTCCACTTGCACAATTTTACTTCCGATGAAATAAAGGTCGGTATTAACCCGGGGGTGGGCGGGAAGGCTTTTTTTCAAAGCAGAGGACAAGGAGAAGCCATCCAAACCCGAAAAAATTGCTGAAAATTCCAAAAAAAGATGGCGGTGCCCATGGACCGGCACAGACATCATTATGTCACTAGCTGGCCACTACTGGTGTGCACGTACTGGTCCGCACTGGTAGGAACCCACCCCTGCTTGGGTGACAGGAGAAAGAGACGCAGTTCAATAAATGAAATTAGACTCCAAAAGAAGGATAGAGATGGAGAAAGCATCTCAGAAGAGACTCTGCCTAATTTTGGGGAGAATAAAATAAGGAAGGGGAGAGGTACTTTCAGACTTTCAAGATTCTGTTATTGTAACCTTACAATAAAGGTAGTGTTAGTATTCACAGTTGGTGCTTTTTGTCTGTATCCTGAAGGCCTGACAGACAATTTAATTCTGCTGCTTCCTTTAAACTCAAAATAGGACAGCACTCCAGAGGGTTAACATCATTGCCCAGAGGATTATTGGTTGCCCTCTCCCCTCCTTGGAAGAGCTTTATAGCTCCCGCTGCCTTAAGAAAGTTCAAAACATTCTTAAAGATCCATCTCATCCTGGGCACCCTTTTTTTGAACTATTACCATCTGGCACATGGTACAGGACAATAAAAACAAGAATAAATAGGCTGAAAAACAGCTTCTATCCCAGGGCAGTAACTATATTAAACTCTACTGTATAGTGTAATATTAATGCAGTATCAGGGGTTTTCAATTCAATTGTATAGAATGTGAAGGATGTGTGTTTTGTTTTATTTTTTATAGTGTTCTTATGTATGATGTACACTGAAGATGGCATTTAATTTCACTGTGCGAGGTGCAATGACAATAAAGTAAACTAACTAATTAACTAACAACGAATTTCCAAATGCAATTGAACTGCTGTTCACTACATTTAAAGGCCTATATAGTTTTGGACTTTGATATCATTTTCAAGATAAATTCTGCCAGCCCAACCAATGCCAGATCCTTGATTAGCAGGGGATACAATGCAGTGTCTCGGTCTGGAGAGCTTCCTCCTTAGGAACTCCCAACTTATGGAATAGCTTGCAAGGCAAGGATGGATCTCCTGTTACAGCTTTTCAGAAAGTTTACAACATTCCGAAAGATCTAGGCCTGGACTACTTGCAGCCAGAGTTCCCCCAAACGTTCCCCCATTCACTATAAGTCCTGGAGCAAAGCTCTCACACGCACTTTCAGAAGCCTCTGGCTGGAAGTAGTCCAGTAAGCCAGGTTAACCAAACAGCAACCAGGGCCAGCAGTCCAAAAAGCCAGGTTAATCAAACAGTAACCAGAGCAAGAAGTTCAGCAAAGCAGGCAAACTGGCAAGACAGAGTACAGCAATATCCAGGCTTTGGCAAGTGCACATGAGGCTCCACAGATTCAACACTTATTCCTGACAAATGCCCCTCCCACCCCTTACCTCTCAGTCCCCAGGTGTGCCTTGTGAAAGGGGGCAGGGCACTCCCCTCCCTTGTAGCCAGCTCAATCTGCGTTGATCTCGCCATCTCTCTTCCCTCCTTGCTCTCGGATCAGGACGGGGTAGTCCTTGCTCTTCTCCTGAGCTCTCCCTGTCTGCAGGCCTTACTAATTCAGAAAAGCCTTGCCTGGGCTGACTCTGCCCTTCCCCGGTTTCCTCCAAGGCCAACGGAGCCAGCCTCTCCATCTCTGTCAGTTCTTGTTCCAGCTCATGTTCCCCTGCAGATTCAGATTCCGACAGGGGCATGACAGGACTGTTATATTGCATTATATTTTCTATTGCATTATTATTTTTTATTACTTTTGTATTTTGTTATATATTTTGGTGAACTTAAGAGTTTGACTGGACTGAATTGGTGCATAAATTTCAAAATGAATTTTAAAAGTTCAACAGCTTTTCCAACCAGAAGCATTAGCAATAAAATGGTTAAAAGCTTAGGACCAACCCTGCCATTAGGTAGACAGGTAAGTACTTTAGAAAGAAGATGCTGGGAGCAAGAGAAACGTTAAAATGTAGGAACTGTGGATTCCACTTACCATATTTTTCAGAGTATAAGACGCACCAGAGTATAAGACGCACCTTAGTTTTTGGGGAGGAAAATAGGGGAAAACAATCTGCCTACCAGGTATTCATCTGGCTAGTGTCCTTAGTCTGGTCAGCTTCAGCACATTATTTTATCACCTGGTTAGGACTTAAAAAAACCTTCTTCAGAGAGAGTAACAATAAGAGCTGGGAAGATCGTTAGCACCTGGTTAGGGCTAGAAAAAAACTTATTCGGAGCAAGTAGAGCAATGGAAAAAACCCTGCAAAGACTTAGGGCTGGAAAAACATTCTTCGGAGAGAGTAACAATGAAAGAGCCTGCAAGGTAAGAGCTGGGAAGATCGTTAGCAACCAGTTAGGGCTGGATAAAAGCTTCGAAAAAGCTACATTCAAAGTATAAGACGCACCCAAATTTTCAACCACTTTTAGGGAGGAAAAAGGTGCGTCTTATACTCAGAAAAATACGGTAGCTTGTCCCAGAGCCCTAAAGCAGCCAGCTCTTCTCAGATGGGATGAAAGATTCTTCTCCTTGAGTTAAAATAAGATTTCATTGAAAGTAAAATAGAATAGAATAGAATTTTTTATTGGCCAAGTGTGATGGGACACACAAAGAATTTGTCTTGGTGCATATGTTCTCAGTGTACATAAAAGAAAAGATATGTTTGTCAAGAATCATAAGGTACAACACTTAATGATAGTGCTGGTAGAAATAAGCAATCAAATCATATTAGGAAGCAGTCAATATAAATCGTAAGGATACAAGCAACAAAGTTACAGTCATACAGTCATTAGTGGGAGGAGATGGGTGATGGGAACGATGAGAAGATTAATAGTAATGCAGACTTTGTAAATAGTTTGACAGTGTTGAGGGAATTATTTGTTTAGCAGAGTGATGGCGTTCGGGAAAAAACTGTTCTTGTGTCTAGTTGTTCTGGTATGCAGTGCTCTATAGCGTCATTTTGAGGGTAGGAGTTGAAACAGTTTATGTCCAGGATGTGAGGGGTCTGTAAATATTTTCACAGCCCTCTTTTTGACTCGTGAACTATACAGGTCCTCAATGGAAGGCAGGTTGGTAGCAATCGTTTTTTCTGCAGTTCAATTATCCTCTGACGTCTGTGTCTGTCTTGTTGGGTTGCAGAACCAAACAGAACCCCATTCCTCCCCCGCAGGGAGGCGGGACCGACTAGGTGGTTCTGCCCCAGGCGCCTAATGGAGCCGGAAGGATTCCAGAGGGAACTTGGGGAAATACCTGAAACCCTGGTACACAATTCGGCTGAGTCCCTGGTGGCTGCTTGGAACACCGCAGCATCAGGAGCTTTAGACCGAATTGCGCCTTTGCGACCTCTCCGCGGCAGTGGATCCCGGAAAGCTCCCTGGTTTACCGAGGAGCTCCGGGAGATGAAACGCCAGAAGAGACGTCTGGAGCGCCGCTGGAGATTGAGCAAAACCGAATCTGACTGAATACTATTAAGAATTTACATCAGATCTTATTTAGTGGTGATAAGGGCGGCAAAACGATCTCATTTTTCCGCTCTTATTGCGTCCGCAGATTCTCGCCCAGCCGCCTTGTTTAGGGTGACTCGCTCCCTCCTTGCCAAAGGGGGGAGCGAGGAACACTTGCAAGGTAGAGCTGAGGAATTCGCAGAGTTTCTGTCGGATAAAGTCGCTCAGATCCAGTCGAACCTGGACTCTGGCTGGGCAGAGTCCATGGAGTTGCCAGGGGCAAGTCTTAGTCCATCATTGTGGGAAGAGTTTGAGCCTGTTTCTCCTGAGGATGTGGACAGAGCCGTGGGGGCGATGGGTGCCTCCACCTGTTTATTGGACCCGTGCCCCTCCTGGTTGGTTTCAGCCAGCAGGGAGGTGACACGTGGCTGGATCCGGGCAGTGGTCATCGCTTCTTTGGGGGAGGGATCCGTACCGCAGTAGTTAAAAGCTGCGGTGGTGAGACCCCTCCTGAAGAAGCCTTCCCTGGATCCAGCTGATTTGAAGAACTATCGTCCAGTCTCCAACTTACCTTTTTTTAGGGAAAGTTATGGAGAAGGTGGTGGCTACTCAGCTTCTACGACTTTTGGATGAAACAGATCATCTAGATGCCTATCAGTCGGGTTTCAGGCGTGGCTACAGTACAGAAACTGCCTTGGTCGCTCTGATGGATGATCTCTGGCAGGCCCGGGATGGGGGAAATTCCTCCATCCTGGTGCTACTTGACCTCTCAGCGGCTTTTAATACCATCGACCATGGTATCCTTCCTAACGGTGGGAGGCACTGTTTTGCGGTGGTTCTCCTCTTATCTCGCCAATAGAATGCAGTCGGTGTTAACAGGAGGGCAGAGATCGTCCCCTAGGCCCCTTTTATGCGGGGTGCCTCAGGGGTCGGTTCTCTCGCCCATCCTGTTTAACATTTACATGAAACCACTGGGGGAGATCATCCGCAGACATGGGGTGTGTTTCCACCAGTACGCTGATGACACCCAGCTGTACATAACCACCCCGTCTGAATTCAGTGTGGCAGTTGATGTAATGTGCCGGTGCCTGGATGACGTTAGGATCTGGATGGGGAGGAACAGACTCGGACTCAACCCCGACAAGACTGAGAGGCTTTGGATATTGCCTCCTAAGGACTATGACAACTGTCCCTCCTTCAATCTCGAGGGAGCGAAACTGACTCCCTCGGACCGGATCCTCAACTTGGGGGTCCTCCTAGATCCACAGCTGAAATTGGACCATCATCTTACGGCTGTGGCTAGGGGGGCCTTTGCACAGGTTCGCCTGGTGCACCAGTTGCGGCCATACTTGGAGAAGGAGGCTCTACTCATGGTCACTCATGCCCTTGTCACCTCCCGTTTGGACTATTGCAACGCACTCTACATGGGGCTACCCTTGAAGAGTATCCGGAGACTTCAGTTGGTGCAAAATGCGGCTGCGCGTGCTGTGGTGGGTGTGCCAAGGTACACCCACGTGACACCTATACTCCGCCAGCTTCATTGGTTGCCCATCGGTCTCTGGGTCCAATTCAAGGTGTTGATCATCATCTTTAAAGCCCTTCATGGCTTAGGACCAGGTTACCTCCAGGACTGCATTCTGCCTCATACTTCCCTCCGGCCAGTTAGGGCCCACAGAGTTGGCCTCCTCCGGGTCCCGTCAGCCAAGCAATGCCGGCTGGCGGGCCCTAGGGGGAGGGCCTTCTCTGTGGCGGGCCCGGCGCTCTGGAACCAACTCCCTCCAGAGACCCAAACTATCCCCATTCTGCTGGCCTTCCGAAAAGCCGTTAAGACATGGCTCTTCCTGCAGGCTGGGGGTAGAGCCTAATCCATCTGAGCTCTCCCCTGGGTATGTCTGATTGTTGGATGGTTTTTTTTTAATATGAATTTTTAATTTTTATATTTGTTTTTAATGTAACATTTATTATTGGTGATTCTTGTATCTTCTCTCTGTTGTACGCCGCCCTGAGTCCCTTGGGAGTTGGGCGGCATATAAGAAAACCGTAATAAATAAATAAATAAATAAATAAATAAATAAATAAATAAATAAATAAATAAATAAATAAATAAATAAATAAATAAATAAATAAATAAATAAATAAATAAATAAATAAATAAATAAATAAACCAGACAGTTATAGAGGTGCAGATGACAGACTCAATGATTCCTCTGTAGAACTGTATCAGCAGCTCCTTGGGCAGTTAGAGCTTCCTGAGTTGGCTCAGAAAGAACATTCTTTTTGTGCTTTTTTGATGACTTTTTTGATGTTAGGTGTCCATTTTAGATCTTGCGATATGGTAGAACCTAGAAATTTGAAGGTGTCTACTGTTGATACTATGTTGTCTAGTATTGTAAGAGGTGGAAGTATGGGAGGGTTTCTCCTAAAGTCTACCACCATTTCTACGGTTTTGAGTGTGTTCAATTCCAGATTGTTCTGGTCGCACCACGAGGCTAGTTATTCAACCTCCCATCTGTATGCGGATTCATCATTGTCTCGAATGAGACCGATCACTGTTGTATCATCTGCGAACTTCAGTAGTTTAACAGATGGATCGTTAGAGATGCAGTCATTGGTGTATAGAGAGAAGAGAAGTGGAGAGAGCACACAGGCTTGGGGAGCCCCTCTGCAAATTGTACAGGTATCTGATGTGATTCTGCTTAGCTCCACCTGCTGCTTCCTGTTTGTTAGGAAAGAAACAGACACTCAACAGTGAAATGGGTGGCATAAAATTTAATAAATAAAATAAAGCGAAGTGTAATGTGTATGGTAGCAGGGGAAGGTTTTTGTTTTGTTCTTTGCTTCAAGTAGTTCTAGCATGCTGATGACCAGATATGACTGCAGAAATCAGTAGGACCATTAGATGGAAGGATAGAAATAAGAAAGCTTTAACTTTTTGCCACCATGTACTGGTCATCTAGAGTTCTGCAGCTCCAATCTGGTAGTACTAGATAACCTATTCTGGAGATTTGATTACTTCGTTATTTGAAGCAATGGCCAAACTCTCAAAAGTTTAAACACTGAAACGGCCTGAAGCTGGAAGTGCTTTACAAAAGGTAAGTTATGCTGACATATGTGCATGCTGCACAAAACCCCAGGAAACAGTGGTCATTGGTTCTCTCCTGCCAACATTTTGGTTTGGCATTGAATAGTTCATTCAAAAGCAAGATTAGATTGTTGGAGCACTAGTGCATGGGTTACTTCATGCCCCTGGGAACTGCTCTTAGATTCCAGCAGGTTACTTCATGAAATGAGCGTATCCAATTTGATTGAGGGTTCTCATCAGTTTTCTGTTCCGTTTAATTTTATTTTTATACAGATGGAGAAATTACCGTTACACCCATACCTTCTGACAAGCCAACTACATGACTTCATATCTACTTTATAACCACATATAATTACATAACCTCATCATTTATTTTCTCCCAAAACTCATGGCTCCTGATACTCATCTTTCTGATCTAAAATTCAGATTGTGGACATTTTAAAAAAATAAAATAACCTAAAACGCTTATACAATGTGTTTCCTCCCTGCTTCCTCCCACACTCCACCCCACCAAAATATCTACTTTTTATTTAACCATGTTATTATTCAAATAATACAGAAAGAATGCTCTGCATAGGATAAACAAAAGACAACTAGTGTAGCTGGAAATTTGGCATAAGCAGCCTCATTTAATAATGTATATTTAAGACCCGTGGTGGCACAGTGTTAGAATGCAGTACTGCAAGCCAACTCACTGGTCACTCCAGGAGTTCAATTCTGAGTGGCTCAAAGTTGACTCAGCCTTCCATCCTCCCAAAGTTGGTAAAATGAGGACCCAGATTGTTGGGGCAATACACTGACTCTGTAAACTGCTTATAGAGGGCTGTAAAGAACTATGAAGCGGTATATAAATCTAAGTGCTATTGCTATTTAACTGTTTGTGCACACCAGTTAATAATGGAGCTATTTTTATATTTCTATTTCTACATAAGAAAAGGAACAAAACATGACCTGAAAAGCATTTATCATGTATTCTATTCTTGCTAGTTGGTTTTTTTTAAAGCTGAACTAAATACAGGCTGATCTGGACTTGAATCTCTGCATATACAGTAAGATCTTTGGGCTGTTGATTAGCCTAACCTGTTTGTTGTGAAATATCTACATCTATCGCCATATAGATTACCTTCAGTTCTTGATCTTAACCATAGTGCCCACAAGGATCTCCCTTGAAAATCTCCAAATTTTAAACCTTATTTAATATGAACTTTTTATTTATGTTTTTTTCCCCACTTAACAAAGCAAAGGACCCATCTCAAAGCAAAGGATGTATTACAAGCAACATTTGTGTTTCTGATTATGCTTTGTGATCTTTCTTATATTTTGCCTTTCCAAAAGCAGATAAACTAAGGCAGCAGAAAGCATTCCTGCAGGTTCAAATAAATGTTGGGAGAGCTGGCTGACAAACCACATTCAATGTATAGTCATTAATGGAATTACATCCACATGGAGGGAAGTAAGCAGTTGGGTTCTCCAAGGTTCCATTTTTGGCCCAATACTCTTCAATAGCTTCATAAATAATTTAGATGAGAGAGTAGAAGGGGAATTCATCAAAATTGCTGATGACACTAAACTGGCAGGAATAGCCAACACTCCAGAAAATAGGCTCAAGATCCAGATAGAACTTGACAGACTTGAACATTGGCCCCCTATCCAACAAAATGAAATTCAATGTAGAAAAAAGTAAGGTTTTACACTTAGGAAAGAAAGACCAAAATACAGGTACAGAATAGGTGAAACCTGGCTCAATAGCATTAACTGTGAGAGGGATCTTGGCATCCTAGTGAACAATCCTAAGCTCCATTAACAGAGGGATAGAATCAAGATCATATGAAATACTAGTACCACTTTACAAAGCCTTAGTAAGACCACACATGGAATATTGTATCCAGTTTTGGTTACAACATTATAAAAAAGATATTGAGACTTTGTAAAAAGAGAAGAGTAATGATGATTAGTGGCCTGGAGACTAAAATATATGATGAATGGTTGCAGGAATTGGGTATGGCTAGTCTAGTAAAAAGAAGGACCAGGGGAGACATGATAGCAGTGTTCCAATATTTGAAAGGCAAAGAAGAGGAAATCAACCTATTTTCCAAAGCACCTAAAGGCAAGACAAGAAACCACAGATGGAAACTAATCAAAGAGAGATCCAACCTATTACTAATGAGAAATATCCTGAAGTGAGAACAATGAACTAGAGGAACAGTTTGCCTTCAAAAGTTGTGGGTACTCCATCACTGGAGGTTTTAAAGAAGAGACTGGACAGCCACCTGTCTGAAATGGTATAGGGCAGTGGTTCCCAACCTTCCTAATGCTGCGACCCATGCCCCGTCCCCACGCCCCCACTGTGACCCACCCCGCCGCCGCCATTTGGATTCTTTTACCCTCTGCGCATGCGCAAAGCGTGCTGCGCATGCGCAGAAGGTAAAATAACCCAAATGGCGGCAGCGGGGTGGAGCGCGGTGGGGGTGCGGGTTGTGGGGCGCGATATGGCCAGGCTTGTGGCAGTGGGGGGGAGCTGAGGATGCCGGGGCGACCCCTGGGAAATGGTCGTTCGACCCCCAAAGGGGTCCCGACCCCCAGGTTGGGAACCGCTGGTATAGGGTCTCCTGCTTGAGCAGGGGGTTGGACTAGAAGACCTCCAAGGTCCCTTCAACTCTGATATTCTATGTTCTACCCAGCAGTCTTCTGTTAGCTAAAGAGATGTTTTTGTGCTTGTACCTGGCCTGTGAGAGTCATTTTTTTGAAAGTGCCCATAATTTTATAAATGTCTCCATGTTTCCATGTATCTTGCAGGAAAGGCAGAATACAAAATAATTAAGTTAGTATGCATTCTCCTTATGTAGATGACACTTTCACCATAATAAAAAAGGACCAACCCTTGTTGCTGTGTAATGATTCAAAAAGCTGTATTACTTATGTTTAAACTCATATGCCAGAGAGATTTTAATCAGAAGCATCAGATGTTTAGTTTAGAAAGTAATAGGCACCACCCTCTATGGAACATTTCCATCTGAAATAACTAAAAAAAAAGGCATTTTCGAGGTTGGACCTTGTAACTTCAAAAAGCTTTGCCATTTAATTGTATACATTTGAAGATTGTTTGCAACACTTTCCTGAGCTGCATGGCACAGTCACTGATTTTACTGATCAAATAACTGCTGCCTCACATTATGTAAACAGATCGCAACTAGTTTTTATGAGTGGTGGAGGTTCCATCCCAAGGAAGAGCATCTTAGCTGCAACTTGGATTATTTAAAAAAGATTTTTTTAAACATACAGTAACTGTATTCTTTTTTTTTAATTGGTAAAGGTTTTATGGTATTTGCCATTGCTAAGTGTATGGAATTTTACTTTTTATACTATACATGCTGCCTTGGCAATATCACTGTTGAAAATTGAGTAAGACATATAGTAAATAACAATTACTGTAATCTATAAAAGACATCTAAGAAAACGTATTTTATATTACTGTTAGGAGTAGCTCTAATGGTGTCAAAAGAGCTCCCTGTGTATGGAGGTGGCAGCCTTTTAATAAGAAAGAGAACTATCATTTATTTCAGAGCAACAGAATAACAGAGTTGGAAGGGACCTTAGAGGTCTTCTAGTCTAACCCCCTGGAAACTCTATAATATTTCAGACAAATGGTTGTCCAATCTCTTCTTAAAAATCTTCAGTGTTGGAGCACTCAGAACTTCTGGAGGCAAGTTGTTCCACTGATTGTTTTATCAGGAAATTTCTCCTTCGTTCTAGGCTGGTTCTCTCCTTGGTTAGTTTCCATCCATTGCTTCTTGTACTGCCTTCAGGTGCTTTGGAGAATAGGTCGACCCCATCTTCTTTCTGGCAGCCCCTTAGATATTGGAACATTGCTATCATACCACCCTTAATTTTTCTTTTCATTAAACTAGACATACCCAATTTCTGTAACCACTCTTCATATGTTTTAGCCTCCAGTCCCCTAATCATCCTTGTTACTCTTCTCTGCACTCTATTTCTTTTATTCCTGGTCCTTGACTATAATTAAGTATGATGGTGGTAGAATTTGTTTGCAGATGTTTTAGGGCAGGGGTCCTCAAACTTTTTAAACCGGGGGCCAATTCACAGTCCCTCAGGCTGTTGGGGGGCCAGACCGGCTGGGTAGATGTGGCTAGGTCACATGACTAGGTGGGCTTGGCCAATTTAACAGTCCATTGAACAATGCACACAAATTAAACTTTCATTTGTTTTGCTCCTGGGGGTGTTTTATTTGTTTTTGTTTGCATGTTGCTCTTTTGGTTGACTTTTCTTTTTACTAGATCGTTTTTTTCAGTTGTTTAGGAGTCTAGTGGTCCACTTCAGGAAACTCAGTTTTGCAGCAATTCTTCTCAGCCCCAAAGAGCTTGAGAAATCTGTCTCTCTTCTCTCTGTCTCTGTCTCTGTTTCTTTCTGTGTCTCTTTCTCTCCCTCTCCCTCTCTTTCTTTCTGTCTCTCCCTGTCTCTTTCTCTCTCTCTCTGTCTATCTCTCCCTTTGTCTATCTATCACTGTTTTATCTATCTTCTAGAGGTGGAGGAGGTGAAACATGGGCCGTTTTTGCCCATTTTCTGGCCTCCTAGGGCATCTGTGTGCCCCATTTTACACCTCCCCCGCCTCCAGAAGCATTCTGAAGGCCAAAAACAGGCAAAAACGGCCTGGGTTTTGGCCAAAAATGGGCCGTTTTCACCCATGTTTTGGTCGTCTGGGGCATCTGTCCACCCCGTTTTTCACCTCCCCCGCCTCCAGAACGTCTCTGCAGGCCAAAATTGTTGGCCTTATCTTTCAGTTCTAGCCCGCGAGGCTCACAAAGGTAAGTTCTGTGCTTGGCCGAAGGGTAGGTGGGGCAATGTGGGTGGGGCAGCCTCATGGTCCTGCACGGGCCGGATTAATGGCTTCGGCAGGCCGCATGTGGCCCGCGGGTCGTAGTTTGAGGACCCATGTTTTAGGGTATGCTTCTAAATATGTATCTAGAAGTATGTTACAGTGAACTCAATAGTCCTTGAAAACACATATAGTATACAGATCTGTTCTTGGGACATCCTGTGGAATAAGGTCTTGCAGCTAAAACATATGCCTTAGTTTTTGACATTCTTTTTTTTCAATTTTTTTTATTTTTCTCCTGTTTTTGACATTCTTGAGTCTATTATTTTCCCTGTTTTGTAACATCTTACCTGATTAAAAGTTGAAGGGAATTCAAATGGTCCATATACACCTTTGAGTTTTATGGCTTGTTCCTAATGAAGGTGTTATTCAGTTATAAATTTAAAGATAAATAATGTACAAAAAGAAAACTCCCAATTAGAAGAGGCAGTCATTAGACAACAAATAGTTTAATGTAAGGGAGTTTCAATTTGTTTGGTGTGTTCTCCTTATCAGAATTATCTGTGCTATGAAACTTATTTTGTACCAAAACATATATTATGTTATTTGTTGTTTTAAAATGCCTGTCCTCTATCACTGATGATATTACCTAGTTAGGGTAATGAAAACAACCAAGCTCAGAGAGCTCCAAGTACCCCTCACTTCAACTGAGCTACAAATATTTTCCTTAATTGTTGTTTGGCCTCTTTTATTTGAATGAAAAAAAAATGGAAAAAAGGACCGAATCTTAAATGTGTTCCCAATCTGAATTGGGTCCATGTACTAATTTTAATCAAAATCCCTTTGCTAGATTACCTTGAAGGTTCTCTTTACTATTAATAGCGGTGTGAGACAGAAATAGCTAGATGGCAACTTTAGCCCCAAATCACTGTATTGCTGCCCCCCACTTCCAAATAAAATATACACCAAAATCGTGCTTCCTCCTATATTTTGTAATGTTTATTTTCATTTAATTACCGTAACATGCTTGATACATACTAAAGCAGAATAAATTAAAATATGACTAACCAACCTTTTTTTTAATACAAGGAACATCTAAAAATGTATGACAGCTGATGTTCATGTGGATGCTTATGATTTCTTTTAATGAAAAAAAAGCAAAAAAAAAAAATATCAGAGCAATACAGATATAATGCCTGATCTTATAGATCAATTGTGAAGCTGGTGGTTTGAGAAAGACAATTTTGCAATTAGTTTACTGATTTTAGGTAGGATAAGTAAAACGTATTAGCAATGATTTGAATTCATCAAATATCATTACAAACACCCTTCTTTCTTAATGTGAATTCTAATTAAATCAATTCAATTTAGACTACATTTAATCAGGGGTAGGATTAAACCTGGATATTTTGCTTAGGAATAAGATTCAGCTGAATAAAGCTTAAAGGATTGGCTAATGGTGAGTGAGATTTAAGGAGTTAAAACCACCAGTTTGGGGAAAAAACTAATTTAAATAAATTAAATATGATTTATGTAACAATTATTTGTATTCAATATACCGGTAGATAGGATTGAATCCAATATTACTTTGGTAGCATTAAGTTACAATATTCAAGAAAAATAACTGGGGACTGTTTGTCTTGGTGTAAAAATCAATACACCTGATACTTTGTGTTCCTGTTCCAGTCTTAATAGTTCTGCGGGAAAAATAAACCATTAATCATCAAAAGGTAATATTTCTTGACTGAATCAGTATAAAACATTATTTTCTTTACCATACTATGACTTCCAGAATGCTCAAATCCAACTGTGAGGAGCACATGTTGAGAAGCAAGTTTTTTCATTGTATATCTGTATATATAAATAAGCAGTGCATGTACAGCTTTAAAAGTTTTGGTCCGGCTTAGAAAGATCACCCGTAAGCTTTAATAAATCCCTATATGCCCAAATCTTGGGTTTTGTTGAGAAGAAAGATAAGACTGCTTCCTGTCTGCCCCACTGCACCAAGAAGCTACTACCATTTTCTTAGTGTCTACTATGTTGGAATAGAGAGAGTGCATTGGCCCTTCCTTTCTTTAATCTGGAATTTAACTGACCCTATTACAGTACCCTTTTAAGTAATTAATGAAGGAGCGTGGTGGTTCATGAGGTCAGGACATTGGGCTGACAGTAGGTAGGCTTGTGTTCAAAACCCAGTTGCTGACGCGGGACAAGATGAGTTCCTGTCACATGCTCCAGTCAACCCAGCAGTTCAAAAATGGCCAACTGCAAGTAGATAAATAGGTATCACTTCGGTGGGCACTTAATGGGGAAATGAAAGGAGGCCTCAACTGGGTGTCCCCCAGCAACAGTGATGTCACTGTTCAACCCAGAAGTGCTTTGATGCTCCCAACACGACAGTAGTAGTAGTAGTAGTAGTAGTAGTAGTAGTAGTAGTAGTAGTAATTATTAATGGAATTTTTAAACATAGGGGCAAGTGTCAAAAATACTTCTGTACTCAATCTGCTGTGCCCCAGAAAAGGAGTGAAATTGCACATGCAACCAGCTTTTACAGATTTCTCTGGTGATGCACAGGCTCATCACAATTGCCAAGTTCACTTTTGCCTTTTGATCTGGAAGTTCTTGTCTTTGGACTAACTGCCTGTGAGCAGAACAAGGCAGTCAAGGGCAGACTCCAGTCTCATCCCATTACCCATCTTCAGGTGTGTGTGTGTGTGTGTGTGTGTGTGTGTGTGTGTGTGTGTGTGTGTGTGGTTTAAAATTTTAAGATGTTTGAAGATACATACATTTTATACAAAACAATATTTAAATCTATCCCTCTGTCTAAATACAGACCGAAAGGGGGAAAAAGTAGCTTGCGTCATAGAGATGAAAAACAACATACAAAACGCATGTATAGCAAATATTATAAAACATGTATTTGTAGTGCAAGTTAAAAGTACAGGGGACTCTACTTATACTGGCCAGCTCGAGGGAAGCACATGATTCTGAGTAATCAACAAGAGCCCCCAAATTCAAATTCTTCAGAGTTGACAGTATTAACAGAATACAAAAATATGGTGAAAATTTACACATTACACATAAAGTACTTATTTTTTTAATAGTTTACAATAGAGATCTACAGATATGTTTCCAATTTAGCTGGCTTCTTACTATCCACCCTATTTTAATATCATAGGTGTGGTTACATATATCAAAAACAATCTCAAAGCATAGCTATACAGCAACATATTAGGGTCTGAAGATGAGACCAGTACATGTTAAATATTTCACTGGCTTACTAAATTGACAGTTTATTCATTTACAATTGTTGTTTTAATCTTAATAGATTTGTCTTTGAGACGAAAACAAAATGTCCTTTATTAATAACCTCCTCAGTATTACAACAATGGTATGAGGCTTTTCATAGAAGCCCTCTTAGGCAAGAAAACAAGGTGTGTGTGTGGTTTTTCTTTTATAGTAGGCTTTCTTAATGATGTAATAACAGAGTTCTGTTTTAATTGGATTAAACTAATTATTGTTTTTCAGGATATTTCTGAGTTCATGTTCCCCAGGTATTAAACACGTTTAGTTGTTGGTTTGGTCTGACCATTTGTGTCTTTCTAGTCTGTCCCCACAACCCCAAGGGCAATACATATTCTTGTTTGATCGTATTACACAAAAATAAATAATGCACTGTTAATTCTAAAAACTACAAGGAACAGAGAGGGCATCTATGACATAACAATATAAAAATCAAGTAAGCCACGGGATAGATACAGCAACTCCACTTAATGGGTTTTTCCTGTTTTTTTCCTTTCACATAAGAACTCTTTAACAAATTCTTCCAGTGTTTATTTTTTTAAAAAGGTTTTCTTTCTTTTCTTTCTTTCTTGTTAGTATTTCTGCTTTCCTAAAAATGCTTCATGTCTATCTCACTAAGCAAGTAGATGAAATGTAGGATAAGGCTTCACGGTTTTGCATCAGGTGATTGTTTAAAAACAAAACACGAAACATTGAAACCAAGTTTCAATCCATTCAGACTAGTACCGTTTCGTTTTCTTTTCTTTCTTTCTTTTTTTTTTAAAAAAAACATGGATGATGTATTTTTTTTTGTTTCCTTCTTTTTGAATGTTTCTTTTTCTTCCTTTCTTTCCAGAGGGGTGGGGGTGGGAAATAGATATTCCAAAATGCTCCAATACATCCCTTAGCTGCATTTGCAAGACTTTACAATCATGTTTGAAAGCTGTTCAATTTTGGGTGTTTTGCCAATGTAATACAAGATAGTGAGGGGTTCCAGATCCTGGGATACACAACACGGAGAAGCAGATGCTTCTGGGTTGATTGAGTTATACAAGCTAAGCACCTAGGAGAAAAAAAGAAGACACTTCTTCACATTCTGCAGTTACTACAGTAGCAAATAACTTTGGATAACAAGGAGCCTAGGGCTCTGATGGCACCACTGACATGGTGAGAATTAATTCATTTAAAGTAATTATACTCAAATTCTTTTCCTCTGTATAAGCCTAGACAGCTGGAATCAATAAAAACATAGATATGTAAAACATCCAAACAGTAGAGAATTTTCACAGCAGTGAATTACTTTTTTTTTAATGAAACAGCTGTTGATTAAAAAAAGAGACACCAGTGAAAATACTGAACACCTTCTAAAATGAAAGGTTACTTTCAAGATTCTAGGCTTCACAAGAGGGGATAGAGTTGAAAATAGCATATTATTCTTTTGGCTTCTTTTGAGGGAGCAGTTGATAAAATTATGTAAAATAACTGTTAAAAACAGTAAGGGAGAGAAATAAAATGCCCCATTAACATGTTGATTTTTGACATCATACCCACCCACACACCCTCCCCCAGAGTCAGGGCTGGCCTCACCTGACCAATTGCTGACAGTTTCAGATTAAACAGATTAACAGAGTTGGAAGGGACCTTGCAGGTCATCTAGTCCAACCCCCTGCCCAAGCAGGAGACCCTACATCTGCCTCTACCTAGGATCAAACTCACAACCTCCTGATTGGGTGAGCTCTTGCCTCACCCCTGATTGGGTGAGGCAAGAGTTCCACCTCTAGGCCACAGCAGCTAGGCCCACATATTTTAACTTGCTTCTAAGAACAAACGAAATCCTGTGGGATGGGACCTATTCAGTCTTTCCGGAATGACCAATCAAATGCTTACAGGAAACCCATAAGCAGAACATAGTAACTCTAACCCTTTCCCATCACAGGTAGTCCTTGACTTACAGCAGTTCATTTAGTGACTGTTCAAAGTTACAATGGCACTGAAAAAAGTAACTTGTGACTGTTTTTCACAGTTACGACCTTTGCCGCATCCCCATACTCATGTGATCAAAATTCAGATGCTTGGCAACTGGTTTATACTCAAGACAGTTGACGTATCACCTTTTGCAACCTTCTGACAAGCAAAGTGAATGGGAAAATCAGATTCACTTAACAACCAGGTTACTAACTTATCAACTGCAGTGATTCACTTAACAACCATGGCAGGAAATGTTGTAAAATGGGGGGAAACTCAGGAAATGTTGTAAAATGGGGAAACACTGACACTTAACAATAGAAATTTTGGGCTCAATTGTGGCCGAGGGCTACCTGTATTGTTCTAACACCACTGATATCTAAAAGCATATCTTCTCAATATAAATGGATTGTTTCTATTTATTTATGGTCAAGGATGAAACGTTTAATTTTTTTTTAGAAAACAAATAAAATAAACTAAAAACAAATGCACCATATAGCCTCCATCTTTATAAACATTGCAATTTATAATCCTTTCAGTTATAATCTGAACACATGTTTCTACTGTCAGGCATCAGCACCATTCCTACTAGCAGTGAAATCTACTTACCTTTCCTACCAGTTCAGAAGTGCATGCTTTGCGCACAAGCAAAGCGAGCGCACACACTTTTTCATCCGTGCTCTGCGCATGCATTTTTCACCCTCTGCGCATGCACAGAAGGCTTTGCGCACGCGCAGAGGGTTAAAAAAAAGAAAATGGTGGCATCCGGGCAGGTGGGCAGAGCCTCAAGTTGCCGCCGCTACTGGTTCTCTGAACCACCAGCGCCCGCCACTACCGGTACTCCCGAACCGGATCAAACAGGTAGCATTTCACCCCTGATTCCTACTCAATGAAGATGCTCTAGTTAATAACTTCTGTGCTTATCATTGATTCATATTTCTTTACACTGTTTTGGCAGCAGGATGCTGCATGGAGTTGATTGCCTTTTTTTTAGCACCAGATAAGAAAGCTGTGCTTTTACCAAAGGAGTAGAGCATGTACCCAATTTTGAGTTTTTTTGAGGCTAGATTTTCTTTAAATTTGAGAGCCAGAGTCAGCTTTATCATTAGTGTATGCATCATGTGGTAGAATGGAAAACACATGGTTTATGGTTTTAAACCATGGTTGTATGGCTGCCATTTTTATACATCCTTCACTATTGCAGCCATAACTCTGATTTTTGTACTGACACATGGATGTTCTTTTTTATAAGCCAAATTGAAATGAATCAGAACTGCTTAAAGACCCAGTATTCATTCAAATGATGCAATAGCAAGAAACAGCACATTGCAATACGCTGTGCAGACTCTTACCAATGTAAAAGGTAACCTACATGCCAGGGTCTTTTAAAAGCAGGACTTGATGAATTTTTAGTTTTTGCAGAATAAAAGATAGGAAACGGAGGGCGAGTGGGTGCGTTGGAAATGCCTTGGAAGAAGAGTGTAGGGCGAATAGTGACCGACATTACAGATATAGGAGATTCCATAGAAAAGGAATCAAAGAAAAATGAAATCACAAGAAATCATAGAGTGGACAAAACTGGTCTAGATAACAGGCTCACGCAGTCAGTGGCAACTTCATATAGTACTTTTAAGTATGTTTTCCCACAGTGAAAGGATAAGTGCTTATTCTCCCAAGATAATACCGCTAAAAAGGTGGGGGGGGAGAGAAGAAACATCTCAGCTTCAAAACGTACAGTACAGAGGGCTTAACCAGAGGGATCAACCAGATCAAGAGTAAGTCTTTTGCATACTGAATAGGATAGTCTGAAGGAAGAAGAACTGAACAGAGTGACAATCTTCCATCTGTTCTGAAACACTGTTCACGCTGAATTCTGCACATTCAGCAGGAATATTTATCAGTATTTTCCAACAAAGGTGGTAGCTCACATGATCGCTGAGGCAGAACTGGTAGGTATAGTACAGCTTTTCCTTCAATACACTCTGAGAAAATATGGTGGTAATGGCTGAACAAGATTGTGACCCCAACATCATTGAGCATGAAAAAAATCAAAGTGGAAATTAAAATAAAATGTTCGTGTTTCCGTCAATACAATTTCCTGACAGTTAGAACAATTAATCAGTGGAACAGCTTACCTCCAGAAGTTGTGAATGCTCCAACACTAGACATTTTTAAGAAGATGTTGGATAACCATCTGTCTGAAGTAGTGTAGGGTTTCCTGCGTAAGCAGGGGGTTGGACTAGAAGACCTCCAAGGTCCCTTCCGTTATTATTATTATTATTATTATTATTATTATTATTATTATTATTATTATTATTATTATTATTATTATTATTATTATTATTATTATTATTATTATTATTATTATTATTATTATTATTATTATTATTATTAGGATTGCTTTCGCTGTATCATCCTTTGATTTCTCTTGAGTTTCTTTACATACTCAATCTGGATATGAAGTACAGTTCTTCTGCTTTTAAAATGCTCTTTCCCTTTCTTTCAATTTCTGTCAATAGTGTATGCCATAATAATCAGATTTTTTTTTAAAAAAAAAGTTGGGGTAAATGAAGTGTTACCATGATATGATCTATCAATTAAATTAATTAAAAACACATTTTAAACTGACAAAATAGGTTTTGTTCTGCTTTATAGCTCTAATATTATTTAGTTTCCTAAAATACTTACTCTACTGTGCTGAGTATCTGAGCTCCATAAATAGGGACAAGCTCCTGCACAGAAATTTGCATGATATCCTTTAGGTTCATGTATCCATTTCCATCCAAGATCTCTCTTGAAATCAATATAAAATGGACGTAGACAGCAGTTATCTTGCACATTCCTGTAAATGGAATTATAGATAAGATGTTTAATAAGCTTCTGCCAGTTGGAATGCTCCTATGCAGTGCAGATTCCTTAATGCAATAAATCATTCAGAAATGCAACAAACCACCTCTTCTGTGGGTGAATTTTATGAAATCCACAGTTTACGGATATTTTTAGAGCTTTCAGAACTTTCTTATTAATAAGATCTAGTTTCCAACTTGTCAGAAATAAACCTGAGCCTAGGCATAAGATTGTCCCTTAAGAATTTTCCATCATAAAACTGGATGGACAGAGCAGTAGTAGTACAAATTTCAGCTTTAATGAATGGGGTGGGTGGGTGGTCAAGGCCATAGCACAGGAAAAAAAAACAATTCTTTAATCAGGCTCCCCAACCTCCAGAATGGCCATTTTTTAAAAAAAGACACATTAAATTACTCTTTTGCTTTAGTTCTCAGTCTGTCACAGATTGCAGAAGGGAGAAATCCTTGAGTTTACACATAGAAACACAAATACACACATTGTGAAGTTTAATACTATATTTTTATACTTTGTGCCACTCCGGATTCACAATATACAAATATTCATGCATAAAAAGGAATTAATGAATGAAATGTTAAGATTCATATCGCAATTACATAATTATGTAATTAAATTCAGGGTTTTTTAAATGATGCATTAAAATAGCACATGATTGACCCTTCATGGGCAAATATATTCAGGAAAGATGATTTCTTCACATCTCGTGTGTCTGTTTATAGCAATAGCACTTAGACTTATATACCGCTTCATAGTGCTTTTACAGCCCTCTCTAAGCGGTTTACAGAGTCAGCATATTGCCCCCAACAATCTGGGTCCTCATTTTACCCACCTCGGAAGGATGGAAGGCTGAGTCAACCTTGAGCCGGTGAGATTTGAACAGCTGAACTGCAGCTAGCAGTCAGCTGAAGTAGCCTGCAGTGCTGCATTCTAACCACTGCGCCACCTCGGCTCTATGTTTATGTTTCATTTTGTTTTGTTTTTATTGTTTGGGAATCAGATGGCCTAAAAATATAATATAATATGAAATAATGAAAAAAATAACATAAAACAAAATTTAAAAACTGTAATCTGCTTCTTTCTAGCTAGGACTTTGAAAGGAAAAGGAGTATGATAGTTGTTGTTTCACTTGAACTAATAAAGGCTTTGCGTATGTCATGCATTGTTAGGATTTCTTGCAGACATTTCAAGTTTCTGTTTATATCTTATAATTTTGTATATGCAATCAGTCATAACTAGATATTACCCTCACATTAATCTCTTATACTCGCTATAGATTTTTATTTGTAGCCTTAAGTAAAGTATATTATTCGGTTTCTCTGAGTCCATTTAGGAGAATGGATATCAAATATGTATTGTTCAAAGCGAGAGGAAAATAGAACAAAACTGATCCTGGTGACTACTAGGGTCTTTGAAGAGGTGGATCTTGTTCTCGTTAGTGTAATTAGAAGAATACCTGCAACCTATCTTCAGGTGCAAAATTGGGAAGCTGCCTTAGCCATTCATGGGAATAATATGGGTCCTCTGTTGTCAGGCAGTCAGGAGATATTTCTGTTTTTCAAGGAACAATTTCTTTGAACAATGGACTAAACCAGGTCTAGCTGAAAGTGAAGGAATTATAGGAGCAGGGACTTTGAAACTGTTCCTTACTAATCAGCACCAAATGGCAGATTCAGCAGATATACAACTTGTACTAAGATGTATCCTTTGTTTGATTTCTGTACTTACCCAGTTGAACAAGTTATTCTGGGAAGCATATATCATAACAACATTAAAACAATAAGCTCTCTCTCTGTCTGTCTGTCTCTATAGTCATTGAATAAAATTATTGTCATGGTTATTAATATAGCCAACAAAAGGGGTCCTTAACACACTGGGGGGGGGGTGTAAGATACATTATCAGGTCTTCATGGCCTTAACAAAAAGCCAACAGGTTTGGGGGTCATCCTAATCTCTGAGGAGAAAATGTTCCAGAGGGTATGGGCTACCATAAAGAAACCACATCTCCTGGTCCTGGCCAGTCAACATTTCTTGACTGATGGGGCCCAAAACATGCCCAACTTGCTAGACCCAATATATATTTTCTTTTGAGAGGAGTGCGATTTTTGCATGGACATATCCATGAAATTTTCTTGGGAACAGAAGGTGTTTATCATACCATACCGTAGCCTCCCAATCTGACCTATTATTGTCCTGGTATTCTCTGGAAGGCTCTGTTCAGAAAGGAGCCTATTTATCTTCCAAACCCAGACAAGATCAGCCTAATGCTGTCACCTGTTAAAATCTATTTTTACAATTCCATCCATACAAATAAATTAGCAAATGTAACATTTATCCCTAGACGGATGCTCTTCATTATGCTACGTGCAGTATGCTACGTGAGGAGGGGCAGGGGAATCTTTCTTTAACTAGGCTTATAGGCTGTTCCAGTAACAAAAGATTTTTGAGCAGTTTACATTCGTTTTGTCTGATTGTTGTTGCCATGGGGGTGGGGCTTTATTGGTTTTTGTATTTGGGCTTTTAATTTTCTAAGCTAACTAAAGTTATCACAAGTGAGTTGGACAGTCATATTTATTTATTTATTTATTTATTTATTTATTTATTTATTTATTTATTTATTTATTTATTTATTTATTTATTTATTTATTTATTTATTTATTTATTTATTTATTTATTTATTTAAATAGATTTGTATGCCGCCCAACTCCCGGGGGACTCTGGGTGGCTAATAATATATATATTTATTTAATAATATATATATATTTTCTTACTGATTAAGAAGTTATTACTTAAATTTATAATTTAAGTAACAGGATCAAAACAAAATACACCCATAAAATATAATCACTTACTTCCTGCCTAAGAAATAAGCGATGACCCAACAACAATAAGAGCATCCCCATAACAAGAGTGAAATAATGCAACCCCAACAAAGAACCCAATGAATTTAAAAGAACCCAATGAATTGGGGCCAACTTCATCTCCGGGAAAATAGTGTTCCATAGAAAGAGGGCAATGGTCCAGAAAGGGAAACTTGAGCAGAGTTCCCCAACCTTTCCAGCTTTGTGGACCAGCGGGGGGGATGGTTCCACGCACGTGCCTGCCACTTGAGCAAATGAAGTGTGCACGCATGCACTTGCCCACTGCTTGTGCAAGTGGGGATGCACGTGTACACACTTGCTCACCATGGCCCAGTTTGGACCAGCTCAAGGTCCGGGGGTTGGGGACCCCTGATCTAGAGGAAGTCTTCTCTTCTAGATCTTATTATACAGGCAGCAGCTACCAAAATTGTTTTAGTCCACCAGATATCTAGGACTGGGTCACATATGCCTTTAAAGGAGAAGAATAGTACCATAAATTGAAGCTGGAAGCCAATTGGTAGACTTGAAGTACTTGTGATATGGGGGCAAATTAACTGGTTTCCACAAGCCTCTGTTTTTTGGACCAGTTTCTAGGTCTTCAAATATTTCAATGCAATAATCAGAATGAGAGGTGACCAAAGCATGAGTAGTAGTCAGTAGCACTTCCTGAACCAGGAAAGGTCACAATTAATGCCCAAGATGGGGTGACAGGAAAGCCTTCCTAGCACTGTTGCCACCTATTCTTCTCCTGGAGTTGTGAGCCCAGGAGAATCTCCCTATTACAAGCCAGTTTTGCACAGGAAATGCAATCCTTTCCAGTATCCAAAATGGAATATTCTTTGAAAAGCCACTGTCTCTTGCTGCAACTGAGCCTCAATTCCTCCCTATTCAGACCCTGGTTCCAAGCCACATTTTATGATTTCTGGCACTACATTAGCGGCTGCTCAATTACTACATGATTTTGAGCATATGCTCTTGTTTTATACATTTGAGACATATTACTAGAGCATAACGATTCTATTTGTTTAATTTTTCAGATTGGAGATAGCCTACCTTTTGAACAGCCAAAATGTCACAGGGATTTTAACAAAGGTGCAAATAAAAGCAAATGTTATTCTTCAGTAAAAATGCAGTTCGTATAGATTGCCAGAAAATGAACAAATGAGATTTAGGTTTGAATATATAATCTGATGTGTATGAGGTTCCTCCCCCCCACTCCCCACACACAATTCTTGATCTGCTTGTTGAAGTTATGAAGCAGCTGCTCAATGGTTCCTTTGCCAACTATCCTGAAGAAGTGTCTTCTTCAAAGCAGCCACCCAAGTTCTTCAGCAGCTGTAGCCCTTCAAGACTTTGAGGAACAAATCCAGAGAAATACAAACTTTTATCCAAAGCTATGTGGGCGGGGTGGGGGTTGGAAGTGACATTTATCCCTTTCAATAGAATGCTGTTAAAATTATAAATAAAAAGTAGATTTTTTTTAAAAAAAATGGGCTACATCAATATTTTTACACATGCACAAAAGCCTTTAACATCTGATAATGTAATTACCTAAAACAATAGGCAGCATCTAAAGCACGCTTCTTCCGCCGACTGGATTGTTGCGACTCAAGTCTGTAGGAGGGTAATAACATTAGCAGAAGATGTGGGCTCTTCCCACTGTATTTTTTCCTACTGGACTTTAAAGCTTTCTCACCACTGGAATAAGGGTGGTCATCAATACCTTTAAAAAATACATTTTGGTAATAAATATTGTGTTGCTTTTTTTTGGAACAAATTATATAAAGTATCTCTTCACAAGAAATTTAAATCACAGAATAATAATCAGGTGTGCTGGCATCAGCTGGATTGATTTACGACATGCTGATACATGAGTGTGGGATGCAGAGATCTGCATTAAATTGAATATCCTATATATTCTTATTATCTCTGCATTATTTCAGATCAGGAATACTTGCATTGTTCATATCAACTATTAGTCGTATGATCGGTTATAGGTTTCCTTATCCCACAATTATTATAAATATCAACATTATATTTATTTAATCCCAAGCAAAAACAAATTCTCTTCAAAGAAGGGCCATAGACAATAGTGTGTCACTTTAGATCCATGGAGATGAAGATCTAAAAGAAGCAGCTAGAGCACGGGTGTCAAACTCGATCACGTCATGTGATGTATCGTGATGTATTGCAATGGTTTTTTCCCTTTGTGGAACCGGGGTGGGCGTGGCCTGCACGTGGCGAATCCGGCCCACCAGTTTGACACCCCTGAGCTAGAGAATCAGCCTCAGCGACCATAACACAAATAGTTAACACAGATAACATGTAAATCTAGTTACCTGCATTACCATATAGACTCTATTAATATGCTTGGATGTACCTTTTGGATACATCTAAGGTCACCAGTTAGATAATGGCCAGGGTTGAAATTAATCATTTACATTCTGAATGTATGTTTCTCTTAGCATCAGTGCTTAGCACATAAAGAGCTTATGGCTGGATGCTCAAAATTATGAATCCCTAAGCAAGTTGCAAGATAAATACACAAAGATCACACAGGCAGAAAGATTTGCAAGAGTACTAATGAAGCTAGCAAGAAAAGTATGCTAAGAAGTAACTTATTAAACATGTTCTAATCCATTATCATGCTAACTACTTTAAACAAAGATACATTCAGCAGTTTTTACAGAATGCTACACCAGATTTTGAAAGCAATTGTTTAAGGATCTCTTCTCTCACACCGTCTGACACTCCATATATTCCTTCACTAGTTGAGTTTAGCAATACTGGACATATTATAAGATCTGCCGAAACAGTTCACATTCATTACACAATTATTTTATTTTTAAATTTTTAGTTATTACCTGCAAATCTTGCTTCTAATTCTTCACTTTTATTTGGGATAATATAATTATTTGAAGGCACAAATGTACAGCATGGGCAATGTAAACTGATCTTAAGTCCCAAATTTCTGTCTGCAAAATATAAGAGAAAGAAAATTTGCTTTATATCAGGTCAGGCAAGACTTCAAACTGTTCAGGTTAATTCTAAAATAATTAATTACTATCACCTTTGTGATGGAGCCATTCATGTACAGCTTCAGTTACATCAAAAGATAGCCATTCTCCCTCAGCTCTTGTTTTCACGACCTTGCTATCAATATAGCGTTGTGTAGGTGATGTGGGATCTTTATTTTTGATCATCTGAAAAACAAGAACATTTATATTCAGTGATATGGAGTTCTCACAACTTAATTTGAAAAAATAGCTAAGGAGGACTCAAAACAGAATATAGAAAATAACTACAAACTCAAGAGGTTGTGCCATCAATCTATCTACTTATCTATCTATCAATGTCATGAAAATAGATTCTGACATAGTGCTTTGACCAACTCTTACACAACACAATTGCAAGAAAAAAATATGGAAATAATTTATAGAGATACGTAGCTCAACTGCGCAAGTGAGATTCTTTTCTTCAAATGGGGATTGTGTACACAAACTTCTATTGCTTTACCATAACTTGAAATATATTTAAGCAAATTTCCTGATGTCATTCTTTTTTCACCTAATTGTTTATGATTCAGCTCTTTTTTTTGTGTTAAAGTAACTCTAACAATGTTTTAAACCAATGCAAGATAGATGGAAATCAATTTGAAGACTTTTATTCCTGAATGTACCTTTTGTGAACAAATGCAATGTTTTTGTAGTGTTTCTTTACTAGAGAAAAATGGATAAATCTGTTCCTCAGATTTTTTTTACATCCCTATGCATATTTGAAACATGGATCATTACAATAAAAGACAATTTCTAGTATTCATGACTGCACTAAGAAGACAGCACTTCTTAAAGTCTGAAATATGGAGATCAGCCAAAAATGGCTTTCAAGATGATAATGTGATATTTGGATTGCAACTTAGAAATGAACGTGATAGTTCAGGTTAAGATTTTAATATATTACTACTTAATCTACTGACAATGAAAATATAATAAACAAAATGTGAAAGATGTATCTAAGTAAATCTTGCAAGAGATTTTAACTGCATGAGTGTGTGAAACTCAGTACTATGGATACTTAAAGAGTTTGGTCCAGACTTCAGTAGGCATTGTTTCATATTCATAGCATTATGGGAGACCAAATTGTGTCCAAATGAACATTTAAAACTGAGTTTAATATAGATTTAACACATCCTATACCTACTTTAAAATGCTCTGGGACCAAGATCTTTCCTCCCTTAGAAAATGCAATTAGTTGCTAGGAGTCATAAATGACTTGATGGCACATAATCAATTGGAAATCCAACACTGATGGGACAAGACAAATATCCTTTTCCAAATATTGCCAGAATGGATTAAAGCAAACATATTCCTAAATGAATTAAGCTAGTTTTCCCTGCACCAAGCATAATCCAGACAGCACACATAAATTGCAACTGAGATACTAACAATACCAATAACTCAGTTCACCCATCAAGCATAAGTCTTTAACTTTTCATGAAACTTCTTTCACAATAAACATCCAAGTATTTTGTTTTCATCAAAGTATAATTATGGCTTCCTACATTTAGGCTGTTTCTAAGCATATACTTTGCCCAAATCCTTTTTGTGTATCTTGGTTGGATGCCTTTCTTTGTACATCATCTCAAATGCCTGCCCAATGAAAGTTAAATTGTGGCTTGGGAACACACAAACTGCTTTTTTACCACTGAGAATTACCATTTCTCCATTTGTCTCAGAAGATAATGATAGACAATACTTCTCTCTCTCTCTCTCTCTTCTTCCTTCTGTCAGTTCACTGTCTTTCTCATTCTTAATCCTTCTCGGATAGCCTTCAAGCCTTTGCTAACTGACCTTTCATAATTTGATATGTCTGTTTCTTTTCTCTTGGTATACTTCCTTTTTTTCCAATTAAGTCTTTTACGTCTCCATTTTGCTCTTCTTTCTTGAAAACCTTATAGAGAAATTCCATTATCTAGAGGAGAAGCTAGTCCTCAGTAAAATTCCATTGTCTAGATAACTGATTGTTTCTTAATTCTTGTATGCTCAGTTGATTTGTAGGTTTCTGAACTACTGGACAATAGCACCTTCAGAAAAAACAATGCCACAGGTCATAATGGGAAGAAATTTCCTAGTGCCAGATGAATTCCATAAATATTCAGTTTCCCTAAAAAGATGTATTTTTACAACATTGATACAGATTTGGACATACCCTAAATAGACTAGTTGATCCATTACCAAATTTCAAGCAGTGAGTGGTCTTGAAGCCTGTTATCCAAATAAGATCTTAGAGAAAGCTACAGTCATATAGAATGAGGGAGTTATTTTGTATACCTGGCCCTAGTCCATTGAGAGCTTTAAAGTTCAAAATAGTTTTATGTCCGGGCTCCAAAGGAGCTTGTTCTCTGGGAACATTGCTCATGCCATAAATGCTTAGGGCTGTGTCTTCCCAGGCAAAGTAAAAGAATTAAATTAAAATCCAGATGCTAAAGAGGGATGTCACTACAATCAAGTGAGTTTTCATACTCTATGTGATATGTTAGGAGAAAAACTGAAATCTCTCTCAAACACAAGCTACTCCAAGAACTACATCTACTGCAATCTGCTTTTTCCAAACTTTCCTAGAATATTTTATCTTTGAAACATATATGAATTTATCTCTTCTCACCCAGGATAATTTATTTATTTAAAAGTTTTATATGGCCACTCATCTTAAGCAAATCTGGATGGCTTACAACAACCATAAAACAAATCAAACCAATAAAACAATGAACAAAAACCCTGAGCCATAATTGGCCCTTTGGGGATGCTCCACAGCAGGCTCGGTTAATCTCCTTCCATGTAGACATAGAAAAGTCATGCTACTGAGGTCCTGCTAGATGGCAAGATTTCAGGAAAGGGACTTGGAAGATGCCCACCCCATCTGATCTAGTGGGATGGGCAAATATTCTTAGGGAAAGTTGGTCCCACAAATACTCTGACTCCTTGCTGTGTGGGGCTTTAAATGTGAAAACTAGCACTTTAAATCGCATCTGAAAGAAAACTGAAGCCAGTGCAGCTCAGTCAATAAATATGCTATGGCAGCTGTTGTCTTCCGGACCAGTTGTAACTTTCAAATGGTCTTCAAGGGCAGCCCCATGTAAAGCATATTGCAATAATCCAGGTGGGATGTCTATGAAGATTCATCCAGGTCATCGTTGTCCCAAAGGTGCTTTTTCAAGAGGCAACTGGACTTTCTGGTTTTTCTTTGAGAAGCTAAACATCTTCAAAGAAAAACCAGGAAGTCCAATTGCCTTTTGAAAAAGCACTTTTGGGACAATCCAGGTGGGAGGTAACTAAGGTGTGAGTGACTGAGCAAGGTCTCCAGGTCCAGGGAAGAGTGCAAATGGTACACAACGCAAATCTGTGCAAGAACTCCCCCCCCATTAGACATGGACAAGCAGGAGCCATGCATCCAGGAGGACTCTCAAATTGTGTACCCACTCAGTCTGGAGAAGTGCAACCCCATCCAGAGTCAAAGATGATAAATCATTACGCCCCGTGGGGCAAAAAACCCAAAGCAACTCCATCTTGCCAGGTAGAGACAAAATTGGTTCAGTCCCATCCAGACCCTTATAGCTTCCAGGGATTTTGATAACTCCACAACAGTATCAGTTGTTTGGCCCAGAGTAGAAAAGAATAATTGCATATCATCAACATACTGATGATACTGTACCCCTTGTTGTTGGATAACCTCATCCAGCAATCATATAGATGTTAAAGAGGAGAGGTGAAAGTCCTGAGGCACCGCACATTGCAAGGCCTAAGGCTTGAACTTTCCTCCCCCATCAACATCAACTGGAACTGGCCATGGAGAAAGAAGGAGAACCACTGCAAAATATTGCCTCCCACTCCCAACCTCTGGAGCCAGTCCAGAAGGATAACATGGTATCAATGTACCAAAAGTCACTGAGAGATCAAAAGCTCCTGAGAGATCCAGGACGGTTGCACCATCCCCATCTGGAGCCCTCCAAAGGTCATCAGCAAGCATTACCAATGCCATCTCAGAGCTATACGTTGGCCTGAAAAGAATCCAGGTAATGTGACTCAGCCATTTCATTATTCAAGATATAGTTTGATCATACTTAAAATGTTATTTTACCACATTCAAAATCTTTGGGTTTACAGGTTTTCTTAGCCCCATCTCATATCACAAGGCTTCTTACTTACTTCCAGCTATCTCTCTCTGTCTCTTGAAATCAATTATGAAAAACAAAATCTTGGAAATAAATGTATTTTTTTTTTAAAAAAAATTCATTATGGTGAGGTCAGAGTGAAAAAATGGGAGGTGTCACCATCCTCTGGGAAGATAAAATAAAGAAGAGGGCCATACATACTAAATATTACCACAGTAGTTATATAACATAGTAAGTATAATGAACAGACCATTCTGCCTCTTACTATGCCCGAATATCAAGCAGTGGCCTTAGCACAGATGCCTGCTTCTCTCTCGCTTGCTTGAAAGTGATTAATGTTGTTGGCTGTTTGCTGAAAAGTGTTTCCAGGATATTTCCCATGAATAACTTTTGACAGCAGGATTTTGGCAACCTCAGCCACCTGCTAAATTCTGCAGGTCATGTTATTCCGTCAGCTGGACTTCCTTAAAGCTATGTAGCTGCAAAGGGAAATAGTTCTGCAGAAGCGGAAGGCAGTTGGGGTCTTTCTTTTGGCTTCAATCGGCTTTGTATCTGGCAGGCACTGAGAACAGAGTGTGGACCTTAACAAGCTATTGTACGAGGTACAGCACACTTGCCAAAATACAAAAGGTACATATGACTTGCCAAATGTTTTAAAGCCGATAGTTCTGTGATCCGTTTCCTGTGATCTTGCCAAGCACGTTCATCATGCAAGATTGCAAATAACAAGGACATGTGGCACACTACATAAACCCCACTTATAGCTTGTATGGGGGTAACTATACACTTATAGCTTGTATGGGGGGGCAACTATAGTGGATATTGATCGTTCGTAGTATCATAACAGTCTCTTAACAGTGGCTTCAATTTCCTCTGTTCCTACTTATCATGGTAAAAACTATCATAGTTTAAAAACGATAAAAAATCTAGCTTTCGTGTCTGTGAGAAAAACATATGTTAGGGCTCTAAGGAAAAGCTACCATGGGCCCTGCACCACTATCATTTCTCTGATGCTTTCATCTTTAGTTCAATGCCAATTCTTTATCTTGGCTGCTCTAAGCACCACACCTCAGTGCCTATAATCTCTACAGCTTACATAAGGATAAAACAGTGCTCTAAGTTTGCCTTTCTTCCTGGGCCAAATATATTTTATCAAAAAGTCATCTTTGCCAAGATTTTTTTTTTCCTGCTAGAGGTTAAAATGTATTAAGCTGTGAAAATACTGAAAATATAATTTATTTTTGGCTTGTTTGAGAAATGATTACTGTGGAATTCTGTGTATTTCGATGTACCCATCTGCAGTCATGCAAAGAACTGAAGACAAGTGTACAGTTAAGTGTGCAATGAGGCTTTTATTGGGGGGGGGGAAATTGGATGTGCTACAATACAATAGCTGTCGCTATTCGCATACGCCTGTCTTGTTCTTTGACACAAGCACTGATACGTCCCAAAATAAAGCTGCCATATTACACCAGACTTCCTCCAGTGTACCCACTTGCATTAGCAGATTCCCCTAGGGGAGATCAATTGAGTTGGGTTTTTTTTATGAACCATATTCTAAATAATTTATGGGGATCAAATGATTTGAAGAAACTGAAACAGAAGAATTTCATTATAAAAGTATCGTTCTCCATCTTACCAATTAGCCAAAACATACCTTCAGATCTAGAAGACATTTTAATACAGTACCTTACATCATTTCTGCTTTGTACACTCTATAGTGGGGGCTGTACAAAGAATGCATAAATAGCATGGTCACAACTCAGAAAAAGGCTGGAACAACATGAATGGTTTAGCACAGTTCAGAAATTATCAGGAATAAATATTAATTTATGACTAATCAAAACTCTTCTTGACTACCACTGGCCTAAAACATACTTGGTTGGATTAAAAATCAGAACCATGAAACTAGATCAAGATATTACTATGGATGCTGATTTATGCCATCTTTCATTTCATAAATTAAAAAATGTGCCTCTTGGACTTTTCAAAATCCTATGTAGATAGTCCTCAATTCACTACTGCAATTTAGCCTGCAATTATGGTCATAAGTTGTGGCAGTCATTAAACAGGTCATCACATAACCCCACCTGATTTTACAAACACTGTGGTTGTTAAGTGAACTTATTGTTCACTGTAGGGCATTTTTTATTGGAAACTGGAAGTAAACATTGGTTTCTGACAAAAATATTGCAAATAAGTTACATGACTGTGGGACATTGCAAATGTCTGTAAATGCCAGCTGGCTGTTGCATGCTCAAAATGTGGTCACGTGACTGTGTGAGGGGTGACCTGGGCATTGTAGTTTCTAATTTGGGCTGTATCTTTTTTTTGGGGGGGGGGAGTCTATTGCAACTTCAAATGATGAATAAGTGACTGGTCCTAAGTTGAGGACTACCTGTAGCCTTCCTTGAAGTCACATATATTATCTACTATCATTCAGAGTGAATGCAGTTTTGGGGAGACTCTGGATTTGGGCTGTTTCCATCTTCAGTTTTGGATGGGGTTGCACTCCCCCATTCCAGAGCGGTACACAAGCTGAGGGTTGTCTTAAACTCACAGCTCCTAGTCAGTGAGCAGATGGCAGCTGCAACCAAGAGGGCCCTTGCACAACTTTGTCTAGTGTGCCAGCTGTGTCGGTTCCTGAGTCAGATGGCCGTCTAGACTATCATTCAAGCTTTAGCCATCACAGAGTTGGATTTCTATAGGGTGTTGTTCTTGTTCTATATATGGAAGCTGCAGTTGATCCAGAATGTATCAGTACAAGCAATGGTGGTAATGCCACAGTACGTTTATATGAGACTATTGCTTCTTGAGTTGCACTGTTTGCCATTCGGCTTCCAGGTGCAATTCAAGGCATTGACCATCATCTATAAAGCTTTTCATGGCATTGGACTAGGTTCTATGGGCGTGGCTTGGTGGGCATGGTGTGGCTTGGTGGGCGTGGCTTGGTGGGCATGGCAGGGGAAGGATACTGCAAAATCCCCATTCTCACCCCACTCCTGGGGGAAGGATACTGCAAAATCCCCATTCCCTCCCCACCCCACTAACCTGCTTTCCAGCTCCGTTCTCCTGTGCAGGGCTACAAAAAAAGACCCAGCCAATCAGCTGGGACTCGGGAGGCAGCGAATAGATTGGGGTGGGGCCAGCCAGAGGTGGTATCTGCCGGTTCTCCAAACTTATCAAAATTTCCGCTACCGGTTCGCCAGAACCGGTCAGAACTGGCTGAATACCACCTCTGGTTGGGACTCAATAGACCCGTGGTGGCAAACCTATGGCACGCGTGCCACAGGTGGCACGTGGAGCCATAGCGGCCGGCACGTGAGGGTTCCCACCGGCAAACCGGAAGTGCGGAAAAACGCACTTCCGGTTTGCCGGTGTGCTGTTTTTTGCACTCCGGAGGGTTCAGGGAAGCTCCCTGAAGCTCCGGAATGCAAAAAACTACAAAACGGACAAACAGGAAGTGCACTTTTCTGCACTTCCGGTTTGCCGGTTTCGTCATCCCAGGCTCCAGTAAGGCCTTTGCGCAGGGGTGGGGGTGTGTGCGCATGCACAGAGGGCAGCATGGGGGGTGTTGTGCGCATGCGTGGGGGGGAGGGAATGGGTGTGGGTATGCAAGCGCGCGCGAGCGCGCGTCCCCCCCCTTTTTGGCACGCAAGCCTAAAAAGGTTCGCCACCACTGCAATAGACTGTTGCAGCACCTGCCCTCTAGAATGTTTTCCTTCTCCTTTCCCGTGTGGTATAGTACATTCCATTCCTTCCAGAAGCTTATCAAATATCTAGGTATGCCTCTGATAAGAGCAGCAGTAAAACCCAGAATTTTGGCTCTATTTTCCGTGATGCTTGATGTGCTATCAAAACATGACATTGTTTCCATGGGAAATCACTTGAATCCATGCTTGTTTTATAGTCTGTATAGACTACGGTATATGTCTACTATTTATAGTAGATAATGTACCATAAAAACAAAACTGCTACAACCATTCAAAATAAGGGAGAGGGATGTTTCACTCTACTTCCACTCTTTGCTTGCCTTCCATGCCACAATGCCTATTTCTTTTTCAAATGCCTAATTTGTAAACTAGAAATGTGTCAAGGTTTATTTTCCTATTTTTCTTTCTATGCAAGAAGTTTCTTAATAAAGTAAAGATGGCGCGAAATCAACAAAAATGCTACTGAGGATATGTGTTCAAAGACATTCCCTTAACATTCAACCTTTTATCTGATTAAATTCCAGTAAATCCTGGATTTGGCAACCATTTTTATAAGCAAAGGAAGAGACGCTGGATGTTTGAGATTGTTTAATCATTTTATTTCCTCCCCTCCCCCCAGATTTTAAAGTAGTTTTATCTGTTAATTGGAATTGCTGGAGATCTGGAGAAAAAAGCTGGCAAGAAACAACAGCAAAACTTCATTGGTAATTCAGGCAAAGAATGGTCTGTCACAGTGCTGAGCCAGAAATTATTAAAAAAAACCTGTCTTTTTAAAATATAGGTAGTTCTCAACTTACAACAGTTTGCTTAGTGACCATTCAAAGTTACAACGGCACTGAAAAAGTGACTTATGACAATTTTTCACACTTATGACCATTGTAGCATCCCCATGGTCATGTGATTTACATTTGGATGCTTGAAAACTGACTCACATTTATGACAGTTGCAGCATCCCGGGGTCATGTGATCACCTTTTGCAACTTTCTGACAAGCAAAGTCAGAATCTGGTTAAATGAAACCAGATTTATTTAATAACCATGCTGATAATTTAACAACCGCAGTGATTCACTTAACAAATGTGGCAAGAAAAGTCGTAAAACGGGGCAAAACTCACTTAACAAATTTCTCACTTAGCAACATACATTTTGGGCTCGATTGTGGTTGTAAATTGAGGGCTACCTGTAATAAGGCAGCTAATGTACCTAGTATTCCTTCCTCCTCCTCTTTTCCCCACAACAATAACCCTCTGAGGTAAACTGGGCTAAGGGAGAATGACTGATCCAAAGTCACCCAGCTGGCTTTTGGGCCTAAGATTTGACCAGAACTCCGCCTCCTGGTTTGTAATCTGGTGATTTAATTACTGGACCACACTATTTTTATGGTTTTTTTAAAAATTATATAAACTGGAGTCATCTGTAACTGAACAGCAAATTACTAAACTAGGGGAACAAATTAAACAGAAGAGATACATCAAAAATATGAAAGGAAATTGGGACAACCATAACAGGAAATTGCAGAGACAATCCAAGCTATGAAATTGGGAAAAGCCCTTGTTCTTGATGGCTTTCCAACTGAGCCAACAGTACAGACGTTTTATAGTCTTATTAGCATCTAAGTGTATTTTTTCTCCTCAATGTGTTGTGTTTATCAGTGTATTTTCATTTTTATGCTGTTTTAACTTTGTAACCCACCTATGTTAGTCTTTGGATTCGGCAATCTATAAATCTAACTCAGTAGCAAAAAATAAGTTAAGAGTGAAAACTTATTAAGGCTGGATCTTAATGTTAAGAATTCATCTCTAACTTTACAGAAATTTGCCAGATGACTTTTTAAAAAAAGGGATAAAAGTTTTTTAAAAAACCTTAGCCTAGATGACTTGGAAATGCAAAGATGTATACCAGATTGGTGCCCCTGGCTTCAGTGGAACTAATCGGCCTTAAGTCTGAGCAAGTTGATTTAACTGGATTACATATGAAGTTGCAAGTGAATTAAAAAGAGCATAAAAAGAACTTGCTGGCACTGAGCAGTTAGAAACAAAATAAAACAAGCTCCTGGCTTTAACTCCATGGAACACAAAACAGCATCAATTGAACTAAGACAAAATGAGGTCAGGTGGGGTCACTGAGGATGAGAAGGACTCCACCCAGGACTCTGTCATATATTTTTTTTCAAAGTAAAGCTGCAATCTTGGGCTTGATTTATTTGAGAATAAGTTGCACTGTGCTGAACTGGATTTGCTTCTAAGAAAGCATGCAGAGGACAAAGCTGAAACACTGTAATGATAAACATGTTTATATATGTTAGAATCAGTATGACACACTGAGTAAAGTGTATCTAGCCAGCCCTTGTGAATGTCAATAAATGTCATATTCCATGTGTATTTATTATTATTTTTAGCCCTAAATCTCATTGTGGCAACAGGAGCAACAGAAAAAGGAGCATATATTGCTTGGATCATTCCAGAAAGTTACAAATTATGTTCTCCTCACGCTGGTAACATAAGGAAACAGACACCTTGTCTGTTGTAGCTTCAGGATTTTGATTCCCCCCCCCCCTTAGCAGAACCACAATTTAATTTAAACAGGAACCACCAGTTACTAAAGTCTGTGGTATAGTCGCCAGACAGTTGCAAAAGGTGTACAATACAGTCACAGATTTGCAATTTTTAATATAGCAAAAGAGAAGAATTATCAAACAGATGATTGCAGATTAATCGGGTTATCTATGTGTAATTTTAATTAAATGCAAATGAAATGAAATCAGTTTTATTTTTTGTCCTTGTCTCATTTCTCTTTTTTTGGAATGAGGTCTGCAACATGGCTTTTGGCCTGGAAAATTTACTTCTCCCTGACTCACATAGCAAATTTAAAAAAGAGGGATCAGAAGCAAGAGATTTAATTACAATAATTCAGTACAGCAAAATATTCTTTGTATATATAGTTTAAAGTGGTTTTCAATCAGCTTCTAATGAAGATATAAAACTACCGTAAATTCATATACACCTTTAAAAAGCAAGCATTTAAGTATATTTAAATATAATGTACATTTTAAAGTTAACTTTATATTGTTTTTTTTCTTTCTGCAATCCTGATAAGTGGTAAATTTAAAGAATGAGATTTCTCTGCTACAGTGCGTGAGATCTCTTCTCATAAACTACATTTCCCAAAGTGTCCAAAGAAAAGAGAATGAATATTACTATCTATTTAACTTTATAGTGTCTAAATGTGTTACAGAAAAATGTTGCATATTAAAAAAACATATAAGGACAGCAACAATCAAAGCTTTACCTGATATAGTTCTATCCGTTGTTCTGATACACGAGCTTTTGGATTCTGTAAGCGGAAGACTCTAAATTCTGCTTTCACTAGGTTGGAAGCATTTTTCTCCATCGCTGAGACATCAAACCTCACTCTTCTAAAGTACGGGTTTTGATTGCTTGTTGAGATGAAATCTGCAAGAAATTAAAATTATAAAGACATTGCTTTTTTTTTACAGGCTGCAACATAAGGCAGACCCCAGAAACAGTGACGGAAATGTCTGTAGGATGATACAACTTCCAGCAATCAATTTTGATATCATTACTGTTTAAGTGGATAAACAAACATATGTGTTTGGTTACAGAAACAGCAGATTAATAGTGATCAGAAAAAACATGCCTAAGTTTATTTCAGGGCATGCATTTAACCCTATTATAAATTGGGACATACTTACGATAATTGTTTTTTAAAAATTAGTTCCATAGTGGAACTAAAAACCAGTAGCTATTAGTTTGCAATGGTGATTTCAAACAGGAAAGCTCAACCTGCCTCAGTTGAGGAAATGTGCTGGAATTACATCTACCAGAATCCCCAGCCAAATTCAGTTTGAGTGATCCCATTTGCATTAGAACTAACAGTAAGTAGAACCTATCTACAGTATCCCCCTGGAGAGCTGTTTGTTTCCTAACCTGCAACAGTTGCACAAATCTTTTGAGAACCTGGCTTTAGTCCTAAGCCTGGGGTTAGGGGAATTGTCAAGCCTTTGTTAGTTTCTTAGTTTCTTTTCTAAGTGTTGATCTGTTTTTTCAGACAGAAGTGTATTTTTCTTCATTTTGTTTCTTATTTTTGTGATGTAAGCTAGCCAGTGTTGTTTGGAAGTTGTTGTTGTTAGTTGCGAAATGGTGTCTGACCCATCACAACTCTACAGCGGTGGGTTGCTCCCGGTTCGGCCCGGTTCTGCGAACTGGTAGCAGCAGCGGTGGGAAGCTCCGCCCACCCGCCCGGGATGCTTGTGCACTTGTGCAGAAGCATCGCGCGCATGCGCGCGTGAACCGGTAGTAACAGGTTTTAGAATCCACTACTGGTGACCCCATGGACAACGTTCCTCCAGGCCTTCCTGTCCTCTACCATCCTCTGGAGTTCATTTAAGCTCACGCCTACTGCTTCAGTGACTCCATCCAGCCACCTCATTCTCTGTCGTCCCCTTCTTCTTTTGCTCTAATGCAATAAATGTATCCACAAACAAAGAAGTAAAAAAAAATGTTTGTCTGTACTTCACCAGGAGTAGTCGTGGGGCAACTGAGAGCAAGTATCCCAACTGATTTGGTCAGGGTGAGTAAAGCAACAGAAGTACACAATCATATCCAGTTTCTCTTTTGTAATTAGCCATAAGTATATGGTATCCACTATGGGTGGGTTGGAGAAATACTAATCATTCCCCTTTTTTGCTTTGCTTTTAAAAATTAATCCCATGTTCCTCTGCAGACAAGTAATCGAAGCAGGAGAGCAGGAGCTGCAAGGATAGTTTTATTTTTTGACTACCCTACTACCTGTTTGGTCAGCCCCTTGAAATACTAACCAAAGCATCGGGGTAATATGCCACAACAGATGATGAGTTGTAAGCCCATAAATAACCTTGGCCACACATTTGGCAATTAACTGCCCACAGAATAACTATTTCTAAACCATGAATGCATGTTCATGCACAGCCTAGCTCAGCAAACCATGCTGTGGTTATTGTGTAGTGAGAAAGTGCCAACTGAGGCAACAATGTGGACTTCAAAATCTTCATAGCTTACACTGACCACAGCTTTCACCACTTGGAAAGTGGTGAACCATCCCTGAATAACACTTTCAGATTTAAAAACACTCAAGAAAAGGAAGCAGTTCAGCCACAGTCATACCCATTGAATAGTGTGTGTGTGTGTATACATATACATATACATATACACGCACACACACACATATATACATACATACATACATACATACATACATATACATACACATACATACATATTTTGTAGCATTTATTTGCAAGTCTTATTTACACATCTGTTTACTATAGTACAAATTTGGGATTAGCCAATAAAGTATTCCTTAACAGAATATCACAAAGTTCCCATATTTGAGGTTGAGCTTTTCAAAATAAACACAGAAGTTACCAGCAATGAGTAGTTAACGGTACATATGCTTAGGGTTTGCAATCAGTAAAAAAAACAAAAAACCTTTGCCAAGTAAATAACATATTGATACAAATACTGAAAGTATAAATTATTATGAACTACATAATTAGCAGTATAATTATTGTATGTCCGTTTATAATGATACGTGAAATTTTATTAGATTGACAAATTTCTGTGGTTGAAATGGAAAACCTTAGATTATCAGAAAATGGCAGATCATCTCCATGTATTGTCAATTACTGTTTAAGGGCAGAAAATATCAATCATTTAAAGAAAAGACATTTATTGAAATCAATCGATCACTTTATCCATAGCCAGGTACTGTTCAGGTGATTTCTGTACTGCCTTTTGATTGATGAGCTTATTCATTAAAGTGTCGAAAAGATATTTGTGTAGCAAAAATCCTTACTGGTAAGAATCTATTAAAAGGATTAAACTCTGCTTGTTCGGAGAGATCTCTTAGGAAATGGGCAATGCTGGCTGGGGACAATGACAATTTAATTTCATGTGTCTGGAGAGCTCCTGAGTGAGGAATCTGTTTAAAACAACCCTTTTATCTTTATTAAAGGTGGAAATAATACTTACAGAAATTGGTTTCTAAACTATATTTCACCATTTTCTAAAAAATTCCCAGAGCTGAGGATTAGTATTTATTAGATTAGTATAAACCAGTGCTTTTCACACTTGTCAACTTTAAGATGTATGGACTTCCAGAATTCTCCATACTGGCTGGGGAATTTTGGGAGCTGAAGTCCACAAAGTTGTCAAAGTAGGGATGATTATATTGGTTCCATTGAGAATTTGAGTTTTTCCTTTACCTACTCAGGCGTTCTTGAATAGGTCATCACTGAATTGATCATCATCAGTTGGTGATGTTGCCCAGTAGGTCACCATTATCCAAAGAAAAAAGAAATCCTATTGGATTTTCTTAGCCCTTGTCAAGGTCAAACTGAAATGCCAGTGGTTAGTACCACATCCACAAGATTAATAAGCGACTTTATCCAAAAGTTCAGCTAATCATTTCAACTCCTTGAGACAAAGCTGAAAAACTGACATTTCTATAAAATAATTTGTGCAATTGAAGAGAGAATTCTTGGGTTAGCGTCCAGTCCCAGATTATAATTCTGGGTACTTCATAGAAATCATACTTAAAATTACATTCTCCTTCCCAACGTAAATTGTCCTCTATGAACTATAATAGTTCAGATCAGAAATAACCCAGACTCAGCCAAGCTCTTGAAGCAAGGGGCAGATTGAGGATTGAGGGTCAGGGACAGTGGGCTACCTGGGCAGTGATAGTCTGCTTGCTGATGGAGTAGCATGCTTATATGGCTCCTGCACTCCTTGGTCTGCTGACCCCATGGAGCCAAAGTGTGTGTGGGTCTTTTCAAACTAAGTTTGCCGATCCTTATTCTATATCCCAGAAGTAGAGTCATCTGCCACTTCCTTTTCATTTACAATACACTGCAAAGTGTTACATTCACAGATGTTTGGAAAAACTTTTAGAAATCTGCCCATTTCACAGGAATAGCCATAGTTGAAAATCTGCTACATTTCAGCTTTAAATGCAGCTTTCCCCCCCTTTTCTTTTCTAGTGTGCCAGACGCATCAAACTTTCTTTGATATGCTGTCCTAAATGAGTGGAACTAATTCAATATGGTTCCTGTTGCAGGGAAACATAAACAGAAGAAAAGGCAGATAATCCAGGATTGCCTTTACTGATTTGCTCAGTCTCTCTCATTCACATGCACTAACAGGAACCGAGAGCAATAAAATCATTCCTGTAAAGGTGGTAATAAACTTCCTTCCTTCCTTCCTTCCTTCCTTCCTTCCTTCCTTCCTTCCTTCCTTCCTTCCTTCCTTCCTTCCTTCCTTCCTTCCTTCCTCTTTGCTGAACCTTATTTACAGCAGCCACAGGCTGGGCTTTGATGCTCTGTGTGAAAATGTGTGACTGCAAATATTTATAAGAGTCACTTGATTGTGATTAAAAGTTTTTGTAATGCTCTGGCTCCCTTCCCTAAACCTCTGTCTACTAGGTCTGTGTTAAGTTATTTAAGTTTCATTTGATAACATAAATTAATTAAAGCAAACAAAAAGCACAATGAACACAAACCAGTCCCTTCTGCTCAGGGAAACGCCATTCTTCCTGGCCTGTTTAGAGTTTCCTCCCTGAACCACATACGGGCTTCTGTCCAGAAGTGTCTCCTCCCTGTTATGAAATGTGGTAAATGACAGATTTGCATGGAAAGCAAATCCAAACGAAGCAGTTATTAGTTGGCCACTGAGTGACTTTCTGGCATGATCCCATGCTCCCTTGCTGCCCAGGGAGCAAAAATGTCAGGCTTCCTCTAAAAACAAAACAAAACAGAACAGAACAGAACAAAACAAAACACAAAACAAAACACCCCCCAACAAAAAACATGGCCTCCAATTGGAATCCCAATCTATTGTATGCCTAAATATTGCCTCCCCTCATTCCTATCTCTTTTGATATTCTGATGCAAATGTATCGTAGAAGGACAGTTGTTTCAGTCTATGGCAGTGTCTCCTAATGTGGGCAACTTTAAGGTGTGTGAACTCAACTTCCAGAATTCCCCATGCTGGCTGGAGAATTCCAGGAGTTGAAATCCACACCTTAAAAATTAGAAAGGTTAATAAACATTGGTCTATGGGCAGGCCTGTCAAACTGGCGGCCCGTGAGCCAGATGTCACACACAGGCCATGCCTACCCCACCTCCGCAAAGGAAAAAATGTCATGATATGTCACATGACGTGATCGAGTTTGACACCCGTGGTCTATGGTGACCTAAAATGAGAAGTTTAGTAGACCTTTTCCAACAATTTTTTAAAAGGTATAAGCATTCAGGAGCTGCACTGAGTAGATGGATTGATGTAGGATTTGAATTGAAACAAATGCAAATAGGTTTTTTAAAAATCACATTACAATTATTAACTGGCAATCTTCCTCACATGCAAATATATTCTGCATAAATAAATAATAAATGATGGGTAAGATGCAAAACAAAAAGAGTCAAACAAAACAAATTATTACATATTCTAAGGGCTGTTTAGTACCAAATAAGTAGGAATTTGTGCCATTATTCCAGGGGTGAAATCCAGCAGGTTCTGGAGAACCGGTAGCGGACATTTTGAGTAGTTCAGAGAACCAGCAAATACCACCTCTGGCTGGCCCCAGAGTGGGGTGGGAATGGAGATTTTGCAGTATCCTTCCCCTGTCACGCCAACCAAGAAACGCCCACAGAACCGGTAGTAAAAAAAAATTGGATTTCACCACTGCATTATTCCAACGGTCATTTGAAGACCAAGGATTGGAAAAGATGCAGGATACAAACTGTTAAAGCTTTCTCCTCCCCCCTCATTTCTCCATTTCAAATTATCCTTCAAAGTGATTCATCTCACCCCCACCACACCTGTTTGCTCTTTCTATAATGTATGCATCTATTAATGACTGAATAGTAAAATGTGTTAAACCAAATTTCCCAATACTTTTCCAAACCTACTCATCATTAGAAATGGTTCAGAATAAAGGTCTTGGGGTTATGGTGAGCAGTTATATCAGAGGTCTTCAAACTTGGCAACTTTAAGACTTGTGGACTTCAACTCCCAGAATTCTCCAGCCAGCTGGCTGGAGAATTCTGGGAGTTGAAGTCCACAAGTCTTAAAGTTGCCATGTTTGAGGACCCCTGAGTTATATAGATGTTTCAGCTCATTACAAAATGAGGGAGTGGGGGGGGGATCTTTTGGAATAAGCTCTCAGGAACCATGTGGCTGCTTGCATGTGCTGAAAAGATATGTGCGGCTATTTTCAGCTCCTTGAAAGCCTCTGGAATGATTGAGATTAAGTATCATGGCCTTATCTGTGGAAGACTCCTGAGAGGAACAAGACAGGTCAAATGATCCCACTGAACCATCTGCACCAGATGAACAAGACTTCAGCATAGTACCTGAGTTAGAATCATTCCCCATTAGTCTGATATCAGGTTAAAAATGCAGCCATGCATCCTAATTCCACTGGGTTGAATACTGGAAACATCTCAATGTACTCTTGTAAGGGAGAACTTCTTGGGTAAAGGTTCTCCTCACACATACATGCTAGTCGTTCCCAACTCTAGGGGGCAGTGCTCATCTCCGTTTCTAAGCCAAAGAGCCAGCGATTCCGTGGTCATGTGGCCGGCATGATTAAACGCCGAAGGCACACGGAATGCTGTTACCTTCCCACCAAGGTGGTCCCTATTTTTCTTCTTGCATTTTTACATGCTTTCGAATGGTTAGCTTGGCTGAAGCTGGGGCAAGTAACGGGAGCTCACTCCATTACGCGGCACTAGGGATTCGAACCGCCAACCTGCCGACCTTTCTGATCGACAAGCTCAGCGTCTTAGCCTCTGAGCCACCGCGTCCCCTAACTTCATGGGAATGAAGGTCTATTCAACAGATGACATTGGGCCTGGAGCAGAGGTGGGTTCCTGCCGGAGCTGCCTGGTACGCAACTCCAGTAGGGAGCGACTGATTGCGCAATTTGTGCGCGACCGTTCCGGAGCCCTTTCTGCCAGTCCACCGCACACGTCACCATTTTTTTCGTTAATTTTCAGCCGATTTTGCTTCTGCGCAGCGAGCGCCCCCCCACAAAACTTGGAGATGCATGCGCAGTGCACCGGCACAGTAAGACAGCAACCCATCACTGGCCTGGAGGTTATGTAACCAAATCAGGCCTAAAGAGCAGGAGCTGAGCTACTGAAAGGCAAATCAATAACTAAAATAAATAACCATATCACAGACCAGGATTAATGAGTTCTAATTGAATAGGACAAGGATAACTGCAGCCTCTAGTATAAAGTTTGTGAACTACAGCATCTTGTAAAGTTGTTCTGCAGTTCTGTTACCTGGATGTTGACTTTCATTCTCCTCCTCATTCCTTACAATTTTGATATCTCTACTGACTTTTATGCTCTATACTCTTTGGTATAGCTCTCTATGAACATCCCTTTTTGGAATTAAATTTCGGATAGCACAACTATGGCTTGCCATTCCTATCTGTACCTAGGAAAGGAAAATGCCATTTATAGAGAGTGCAACCACTAGTAATTTCTGGTAATTGGCAAAACTATGTGATGCAATTATAATGGAGAAGCAAAGATACTTCAGAGTGAAGACAACTGGCTTTATCGCAGCACAAACATTTTAATCACATATTAAATGACTATTAAATGACTATTTTCAAAAACAGTTGTTTAGATTAAAATAACTTCTTTCTGTTTCCTATGATACATTGAACATATCTATGGGTATTTTAAAGACCTTTGTAAAAAATAATGGAGTGTCATGCACTATGATAAATTGGTGCTTTAAGTAGGTATTTGAAGAACAACCAAATCTTACCACAACAAGAGGTGAATTATCTGAGCAGGAGCTGAAAGACACTACTGGGACTGGTAATAGTACTTAAAATTATGAAAATAGAAGGAAAAAAGGACATAGTTTTGAAATGATGACTGTAATTGGCTATTATACGCAGAAATTAATGAAGTTTAAATTCTTTCACATGTGTCTGCATGTGAAAGTGGTCCCAGAACTGCTGATGTAATTTCCATCACATTTCAAAGTAGCTTCTCTGTCATTGGGCATTAAGCAGATAATCAGTTTTTCCACAATGTTCCTAGCAATGTCTATATCAACAATCTGAAAAATACTGATTCCTAGTAAATGGCTTGAAATACAAGGACTTTACTCATTAAGAAATTGGCTGCTGTATGGGCAACATGTGTTCATTCCCCACAAGTTTCAAGTAGCTATTTTCTAGTTTATTGCTACTCCGCAATCAGAACTGACTTGATCAGGGGAAAAGTGTTGTAATGAAGACACATAAGGCTGGTAGCCTTAGCAATGGACCATACGGTAGATATACACTCCAGGCTAAAATGCAATGAAACAATCTTGAGCTTCAGAGATACCCACAGGAGGGGAAAGACTATTCTTCCTATTGACTTTCTACAGGGCAGAACACCCCCAGGAGTGTCAAATAACTTGTTGCCTTTGTTAAAACAAGGCTTGCACGAGCATAATGGGAGCACTGTCAAAACTCAATCTGGCTTTGCTCCTTGTTTTTTGTCTGAGCAATCCCATAGCAGGTAATTGCTTGACAACAAAAGAAGAATCTCTCTAATTTACTTTTTGTTCAGTCCTAAAACCACACAATAAAAATATAAATTATGATTAAAAGATAGGAAGGGAGAGAGCAGAATGTACAGAGGGGAAGTGGGATCTACTATTGCAGTGGTTCCCAACCTGGGGGTCGGGACCCCTTTGGGAGTCGAACGACCATTTCCCAGGGGTCGTCCCGGCATCCTCAGCTCCCTTCCCCCACTGCCACAAGCCTGGCCATATCGGCTTAACTCGCCCGAGCCCTCCGATTGGTCGGGAGAGGTGCCATTCGGTGAGAGGCATTTGTTGTGGAAGATGATATTCCTTGTGCTCTTGCAAAGACTGGCCTGAGAATTTCTGATCTGGCATAATTACATAGTTTTTGTGATTAATCGCTATGCTTTAATTATGTTCAATTTGTAACAATGAAAATACATCCTGCATATTAGATATTTACATTACGATTCATAACAGTAGCAAAATTACAGTTATGAAGTAGCAACGAAAATAATTTTATGGTTGGGGGTCACCACAACATGAGGAACTATATTAAGGGGTCGTGGCATTAGAAAGGTTGGGAACCACTGTACTATTGGTTCATCAACCAGCTCCAGTGTAATACTCCCCTATCGGGGGCCAAGGCCAACTGGCAGAGCTAGGTCTTCAGGCCTTACGGAAGGTCAGGAGGGTGGAGGAGATCTCACCGCAGCGGGCAATATGTTCCTAAGAGCCAGTGCCACAGCAGAGCAGACTCTCTTCCTGGATCCCGCCAGCCAGAATATTTAAAGTGATCTACACTTTCCCTAATAGGTACAGGAGAGAAAATCTCTGACCACTTTGCAAAATGTTTTCAGATCAATCACTCATCTGAGATGCCTTGCAGCATATGTTGCTGCAGTAACATTTGAGTACCAAAATGCATCTTGGTATGAACCTTATTTTTACTGTCTTATTTCTTAATTGTAAAGCCAGTTAGAAGAATTTGCATACGTTGGCTGCAGATAATATTTGCATTACTTTAATGTTGCTTGAAAACAAAATAAACCATCCTTTATTGTCTTCGATCTGGTTGTTGTGCCTAAGTTTGGTTATGCCAAGTGCATTGAGGGTTTGGGATACCAGCATGATTTGCTTGATGTAATATAGAATTTAAAATTTATCATCCCTGGTAGGAAGAAATTAATCATCCCTTGATTAAAAGAAAGCAAGTCTGTCTCTGCATGACCTGAAAAATCTGCTTTTCTGGTGGCATTAAACATGGGCTTCAACTGACATATCCTGCAACCTCTGGGACAAGCAGATGGGCATGTCGGATATCCAATATTACACATCTAAGATTTAAGAGGAGCTCAGTTGGGATGTCCAGAGAACCAAGTTGAGTTTGTGGCAATTGAAACAAGGAAAGGTTATTCCTAGCCCAAGCTGTGTCTTCCATATTCTCCACTGATGTTTCAGATAAGCAACGAAAGTCCTTTGGCTTTTGCTGAAACATCTGAGAAAGCCAAAGTCCCTTCCAAAGCACTATCAAAATTGCATCTTTGGCCTGAAGATAATGTCTCCTGTATCACCAGTGAAATAAAATACTCCACTAAATGTGTGTTGTTTTTGGAAAACGTTCAGGCATGCACTTCAGTATTCTGCTTACACTGAGTATTTTTTTAAGGAAATATATCATAACACTTTCATCTCCTTCCATGAAGAACAAGCTTCTCTACTGGCTTACATTAATGTTTGTGAATTGCAAACTTTTCTATCTCCTAGCAAACGGAGGACAGAAACTCACAAGGGCAAGATCATCCAGTTTGGCTGCATAAAGTTAGCTATATTGATAAGATAATATTGGTTAAGAAACTGAACTATGGATTAGAAAATCCCCAATGCAAATCTTTCTTCCATGAATTGTTATGGATCTTGGACAAGTCACAGATTTTTTTGGCATCAGCAACCTGAAACATCTGAAATTTGGAAGGCCAATACTTTTGTTTAACTTTGCAGGGCTATTCTTTTATTTCTCAAAACCATATATTGCAAAGGATCTATTGCAAGGATTACAGCTAGCAGAACTTTGTAAATGCTTAGAAGCACTGTACAAACATTAAGTCGTAAATTAGATTCATCCATTGCCTTACTCTAAAAAGGAAACTAGAACTGCCTTACTGCTTCCTCTGACTGGCATAGCCTATCTGGGAGTTCAGAGGGAATCCCTTCACATGTCCATCAGATCCCTAGTTATGGGATGTACCTTCCCATTCCCTCCTTAAACATTCCTTCCCAAATTAATTACAAAACTTCAGATACTAAAATGACTAAGAATAGATCCAAGGTGTAAAAAATAATTTAAACAAGCTTTCACTGCTGATTCCAATCTTAAATATATTAATGCGGCAACAACGCTTACTTAATTCCAGACACTTCTGACTATCTCTCTGTTGATAGCTTGGAATTATCTGGTGCTACCAAGCCTCTTAATAGGTGATTAGAGTAGTGATCTCTGGCTACTGTCAAAGCTTCATCCAGGGCTTGGCAATAAATTTTGAAACTCAGATTCACCCCTAGGAGCTAGCGAAAGAGTCAAGGACATGGTATATCTGCAACTGCAGATATAAGAAGCTCTAAATAACGAAGACGGTCAGCTACTGTGGAATCAAGCAATCCAGCCTTTTATTTGTAACCACTTCAGGGTTTAACTCTTATGTCTCTCTGTCATGGCATTACTAACATATTGTTACTTGTTTTTTAAGCCTTGGAAGTGGAGAACATCTGCACCAAATTTTAATAGTTGTCCTGTCTAGTCTGAGGCTTTTGCTTCCAGCCTTGTCAACTTTAGTCTTAAAAGTATGTACAAATCACTCTTTACTAAAAATTTAAGTAGACACATACTATTCTATAGAACAGTCTGTTGCTCCTCGTCATTATTTCATTATTTCTGGAGGTGATCAAGATGGGAAAACATTGTTTAGAAATCCAACTTAAGAGTGAATGTTGAATGTAAATGGGGACAGGCCAGTGGTGAAATCCATTTTTTTTACTACCGGTTCTGTGGCTTGGTGGGCGTGGCTTGGTGGGTGTGGCAGGGGAAGGATACTGCAAAATCTCCATTCCCTCCCCACTCCTGGGGGAAGGATACTGCAAAATCTCCATTCCCTCCCCATCCTGGGGGAAGGATATTGCAAAATCTCCATTCCCACCCCAATGTGGGGCCAGCCAGAGGTGGTATTTGCCGATTCTCTGAACTACTCAAAATTTCCTCTACCGGTTCTCCGAACTACTCAAAATTTCCACTACCGGTTCTCCAGAATCTGTCAAAACCTGCTGGATTTCACACTTGGGACAGGCCAAAACTAACTTAAAATTCTTAAAATAATAGTTTGTATGATTATTTCCTAGATGTTAAGTCATCTTCAGTTTTTGCTACATTATGAATTAATTTTTGGAGGTAAATTGGAGACTTTACCCAAGATTTTTGTTGGCTGTACAAACAGTACTTGTGAAGTCACAGATGTTCCACCCCTGGTTTAGATTATCAGTCACATTCTATTACTGGTATGGCATAGGAGCTAATCACCGAGGCATAACTACAGCACTCACATACAATGGTCCCTCTAACATTAGAAAACGGTGTGCAGCAATTGGAAACTGCTGCGCGCCGTTCTCTAGTCATGTGCGCGGGCGTACAGTCACTCAGCCTCTGATATTAGAAAACAGCGCGCAGCAGTTGGAAACTGCTGTGCGCCATTCTCTCATTACGTGGGCGGCCGCGCAGCCGCACACCTTAGAGGGAACATTGGTCACATAGATTCTTCCTATCTAAGTTATCTAATTTCTCCTGGTCCATAGACTGGGAAGTAATCTTAGTAAGTTGATTTTACTATATGAACTTCCATTTCAATACATTAACTTTGTCATTTAGTGTATGAACTTCTCTATATACCTAACTCCCAATAATCATTCCTTTTGTCCAAAAGTTGATAAGAAAAAAGAGGTGGAACAATGAGATGGTGAGAGACAGACTCTTAGGAACATAATGTTAGCAATAACAATATTAAACTTACTAAAGATGTCTAAAATATATTTGCAGCAGAAGATGAAAGTCTGGGGCCAGCATGGTATCCTGACCTACCAGTAGGTAATTTAAAAGCAATATGTAGTTTTTGGAATTTTAAATTGACTGCCGCGAAGTTTTTGTGTGCTAAATTAAAACGCATAAGGAACTCTCTCATACAATACAAATTAGAGAACAGACAATGTTATGTCAATTATACCTAAAGTTTTATATACTGTAAATATAAAGTATACATATGTAGTGTTTACAAAGGCAATGCATTCAGAATATTAACTACCGTAAGAGCGGTTATGACCATTTTTTTGTAGCAGGATAGAGATTTATAGATTTATAAATCTATAGGATTTATAGGATCCTTTATAGGATTATAAATCCAAGCTGGATTAACATGAGAGGATAAACTAGGCTGTGCTAGATCAGACCAAAAGTCCATCAGGTCCAGTAATCAAAAGCCTCTGATAAAAACTTCCTTCCCCCCCCCCTTCCTTAATAGGGAGTTATACGGAATATACTACTGTGAGTCTAGATTCTAGAAATGTAAGGTAACCACCATACTGGCTTTTATTTTCTCTGTAACTTTCCCCACATCCTGCTATTTAAGCCATGTAAATCAGCAGCCAACCTCCAGCAGTAACATCCATAAGCTAATTATGTATTGTGTGAAGAGGCCCTTTCTTTTGTCTTGAATCTTTTGCCAAATACAGTAATAGAAAGACTCCAGTTTCCAGTGGTAACAGGATGGGAACATCTCTGACTTCATACAGTGCATCATATCTTCTTTGATCATCTCTTTTATGATCATGTCAGAAATTAATTTTGAAAGACAACTGCATTTAAGTTTTTAGAGTCTGGCCATCATAGGAACCAGATTACATAGCAAATTCCACTATTGGAAATGTAGACTGTAGCTGATCTATGATTAAGCCATTTGATGATTATAGCCCCTGCTCAGCTTTTGGCTTGCTACCCATTAACTACATCAGTAGGAGTGGTGTAGCAAATATAAATTGGTGTGCCAAGGTCAAACAAGCATTTGCTTATTTCTTACATGCTGTGCTTTGCACAAGCCAGTTTCAAATGCAATTTAAGAATGTACTACAATCTTACTTCTAATATGTAAATACCTGACGGCCAAAATTCAACTCCAAGAAGAATGGATTCTTGTGTTTTTGCCACCAAGCTCTCATCAAAGAACCACAAAGGAATCAAAATGAATTGGATGTTCTCCCTGCCCCAAATTTGGCCTTGTTTCTCCTAGCCTCAAAACACTTCCACAATTACCCTATTACTATCCAAGTGTTTTTCTACTATTACAGACATAAAACTTGGATCATGATTATAGTGGTATATATCCTTCTCATAACTTGGTGCCTTCCAGATGTGCTGGGACATAACTCCTGGAATTCCTAGTCAGACTCAATATATTTGGAGGGCATCATATTGGGGAAGGCTGCACTATATAATGAAGACAGAGGCTCCAGTGGATTAGGTTGGAGCAGTCATGGAAAGCATGGAACATTTGTAATAACATGAAGATGGGTTTGGTAGGTGTGTCATAATTCCGTTTCCTATAGTCATACTCTGAGTACTATAACTTATATAGCTGAAATGGAACTACCCATGCATAACCCATATTTTCCCATATATGGAAGTGTAAGAAAAAGTATAACGTTTGTAATTTAAAAAAAAAGAATGAATTCAGCTTAGTTAGAATGCTCTGTCCTTATGGATTTCTAACTACTGTACATAGGCGGAGCAGAATACAATGGAATGTTCAGAATAAAGAATGTTGCATTATTGTTGCCTGTTTACATTTAAATACATATGTGAAAGATAATATTGAAAGTTCAGGAATGATAGAGTGAAGATGCAGGCTTTGTATTCCTTTTCTAATTTTTGAAAAATACCAATCTTATTTGCTAAGCTATATTAGATCATGACTTTACTTTCTGCTCTTTTCTCAAAGAGAATTTTCTTTTGTGTTCTAAAGATAGGAATTCATCTTAAAACTGGATGAAACTTAACTACAATATTTGAGGAGTCTGATGGAAATCTGGGACATTAGGAGTGAACATTCTAAAGTTTTTTTTCTCATCTGTAAAAATACATCTGAGAGAATATGACTTGAACGACTAAAATTATTTTTATAGCTGAAAAATTCTGCTTCTAGAGTAGATAGAAATTATTTTATTTCTAACATATTATAATCTCTATGAATTAGCAAGCCTCATTGTGGTTTCCTCCCAGGCATGAAACTTTAGTAATAGACATTAGCAGTGATGCTGGACATATTAGTTTTACAAGGCTTTGTGGTATAAGTACATTTTTACATGTTTACTCTAAAGCAAATCAAGGTATAGAATGGCAGCCTTTTAAATGTATTTTTAATATATTACCTGGCATGGATTTTATGCAGCATGTAGCTTGTTAACGGCAGATATTTAGTATTGTCACTGAAGTTATTTGGTTTAATAACCTTTAACTATACCACTAGGTTACAAACCTGTAAAAATCTGAGGCTCTGAATATACACAGTAGTCCAGATACATTAGTATGAGCAACTAAGAGTAGATTATTGGCCAACGAAGAGAGCTTAAACTTCAAACCGTTATGTTAGTAGAGAAGATATGGTAATTCATCAACCCAGATGATCTGTGGCAGGGGTGAAATGCTACTGGTTCGGCCCAGTCCGGGCGTACCAGTAGCGGCAGCTGCCAGTGGTTCAGAGAACCGTTAGCGGCAGCAGTGCAAGGCTCTGCCCACCTGCCCAGACATCGCATTTTCTTTTTTTTAACCCTCTGCGCATGCGCATGCGCAAAGCCTTCTGCACATGTGCAGGTGAATAAGCACGCGCGACAGTGGCATATGCGCTTCCGAACCGGTAGGGAAGGTAGGTAGATTTCACCAATGATCTGTGGGGATAGGAAGGGTCTGTCTGTTTCTACAAAAATCTTACTCCCAGACGACTTCCTATATCTGAATAATTTATTCTTGGCAGAAGTTGCCACGTAGACTTGCCTTTTACTATTGTAAAAATTGTCACTCCTGCTAATTTTAGACTACTCTAACCACTTCTAAGTCTTTGAGAGCCTGATAAGAAACTGACCTTTACGTAGTTTATCCAGGGCAGGATCCTCCTCTCCTAAATAACTCTATAGCGTATTCCTATGTATTCTCAGGACACCACATTAACCTCTTTAACCAAATATCTGCATGTATGTTAACGCTGTCCATGTGACAGAGGTTATAATTACATGTGTAGCACCACAGCCATAATATGCTCTGAACAATCCTCTGTTCCACATCAATCCGAGAAAACCAAACTCAACCAAATCCTGAGGTTATAAGAAGAGGAGAGACACTTACTATTCTTGCTGTATGATTTAGAAGGCAGTATGAAGCATGTTGTGCTGAGGGAAAGTTAAATTGAAAACATTTTGAATTATTTAGAGAGCTAAATAAACTTTCCTTAAATCCAATTTTCTCCAACAGTGTCACATGAACCACAAAGCCGTCATCCATGACAAGTTTAGCAGTGTTGAAATCAAGAAAATGGCAGTAAAAAGACATTCTCAAGCTATTTCACAATTCAGTTTGGGCACTGTTGATGGCTATGTTTATGTGTCTCCACCTTAGTGTTAAAAAATCCAACCAAGTCTGGTTATTCCAAACTTCTGGTAGCTCTTGCTTAAAAGTTGAAGAAAATCATTGAACTGATTCTTGATTAACTTTTCGGGAGTGCCAGATAACTGGAAATGAATGTGTATGAGATGGATGCATCATAAAGCTATGGTAAATAAAATTGTTGATAATGCTGAAACACATCTGCAGAAAAAGTTTTATGCGAAAATGGTAATACTAAGCATTGGCATTGGTATGTATTTAAATACTAAATTCATTTTGTGGACACTCTCTCAAAAATATCCCAGTAAGATTGAAATAAGTAAAATCTGAACTTTTTAAACTCAGATTTGTGGCTGGGAAACTGTGCGTGAGAGAGTTTAGCTTCAGTGATACAAGATTATTGGACGGGCTCTAATTGACTGCAATGCAAGATCGTTTGTAATACAATCCTGCCAATATATTTCAACAGTGTGTTGGAGTTCTGTTGCAGAAGAGAAAGGAAAACAAAACCTTCATCCAACATGTCTATTGTAATTATTGATTCACTATTCCTTTTCCATACCTTTATTTCTAATCCCCTTTCTTTTAATCCATTAACATTTATATTTGTCTGATCTATTTCACCAGTTTTTAGATTGCCTAGAAAGTATCTTTTATATTTATCTGGTTATCTATTAGATCCAAGATTATCAATAACTACCATGGTACATATCAGCACCACTGAAATAACCACCAACAGCACAAACGTAAGAGTCATATTGGTTAACACACAAACTTCCAAATCAAACAATTGAAGCTCTCTGTCACTTTAGTTTCTAAGAAAGTCTATAGGGCCAGAGAATTCTTATACCTAAAGACAATCCAGGAAACTGCTTTTTCTATTCACACCAATGAAGAATCCTTGCCCTACCTTGAGGGTATAGACCGAAATGCCTATTTTTTTACTCTAGTCATAGTATTTGAAACTACTTATACTGATCTTTCCTGATATCATGCTGCAGTTTATTCAGAAAATCAAGGTAAAAGGATTAAACTTTTTGTAGAAATGTCACACAATTGTTGGGTTCATATGTAATACTAAGTGATAAAATGGTTTGTTGGTTTGTAAATCATAGCTTATGGGTTATGAAGTGGTTTATTCAAAAAAAGTTATTTACACAAATCATGACTTAGCATAGGGAACAGATCCAGGCATTGGCTTTTAAATGAGAAGATAAAAAGCAAAATGAGTCCATTACTCTCCTCTTGCCCAACCCCCTGCCAGACCCAGAATAGTAACTAGAAATCAAAGTCTTCTCTTCTAAGAAAGCAGTGGTGCTAACATATGATGCAAGCATCACATCATTCAGAGTAGTGCTTTCTACATCTCCTGAGCATAATCCCACTGCCAATATTCTCTTGCCCTTTTTCTTAACTGGAGACATCAGCAGCTGGTCATGAATGAAGGATCACTGATGTATAACTAAAGAAAACAGTGCTAGATCCAACAAAAACACTAACCACACAGAAATCAGATCTAGGCTTTTGTTCCTCTCCCATTCTTCTTTCTGTTTGCAGTTGAAGTAAAAACTGATAAATATTATAGTTACAAGGAACTATAGTTTTTGAATTTAAGACATCCAGGCAGAGGTCAAGACAGAAGACAGGGCTGCCACCTGTCTACGAAGAGTGTTAGGAGCCAGGCCCTTGTCCAGACCATCCTACAAAAAGACCAGGACCTCAGAAACCAATGCCTCTAAGGGTTGGAGCTTCCACGCCGAACACCATGAGCAGAATGCCCTCCACGTAGCGTCATAAATGCTGTTGGTGGAATCCCTGCAGGAAGCTTGGATCATCAAGATGACTTGATCTGGAAGGTTTTCCCCCCTCAACAGGTGCCGCTCAAATACCAGACGGTTAGATGGAGCCACTGGTGGTATGGATGGACCAGTGTCCCCTGTCTGAGGTGGATCCTGTTCGGGGGAATCTGCCACGGGTTGGTCACGGACAGATTGACTAAATCCGCAAACCAGGGGCGCCTGAGCCAGTATGGGGCCAGGAGAAGGATCTCCGCCTTCTCCTTCAGGAGCTTCCGAATGACCCTCAGGATGAGGGGAAGAGGAGGAAAGGCGTACAGGAGGCCCAGGGGCCATGGGTTGTGCAATACATCCACTCCCTCCACATTTGGTGATGGGAACTGGGGAAAAAACAATGGAGTTGAGTGTTGTCCCTGGTGGCAAACAAGTCGACCGAGGGAAGACCAAACCTGTCCGAGATCTCTGTGAAGAGCAATGGATGGAGGCGCCACTCCACTTGGTCCACCGTGGCTTGGCTGAGCCAGTCTGCTTGTGTGTTCGCAACTCCCAAGATGTGCGCCACTTGGATGGAGAGGAGATTGGCCTCTGCCCAGTGGCCTAGTTGAAATGCCTCTGTCATGAGAGCGTCGGAGTGAGTGCCCCCCAGGCAATTGACATGAGCTTTCACTGCCACATTGTCCGTGAGGCCAAGATGTGTTGGCCTCTGACCACATTCCGGAACTCTTATCAGGGCCAGGTGGATCGCTCAAAGTTCCAGCCAATTTATATTGTGCGTCAGGTCTGCTGGAGACCACTGCCCCTGAGCCATGTGGGAAAAGAGATGTGCTCCCCAGCTGGAGAGGCTGGCATTGGTGGTCAGAACAAGGTGGCAAGGCTCCTGGAAGACACTGCCTCTGGCGATGGCCTCCGAAGTCCACCGCCAGAGTGACCTGTTAAAAAATGAAGCTGCCATGGAAGCTTTAACTGCCCTTGAGCTAGCCTGATGACCCTTAATCAGCAATTGTTCTGCCCTCTTGTCCTTTGGTCTTAGGGCCTCTTCCAGAGCCCCAAGAACTACAGAAGTAGAGGCCATAGCCACCACCGGACCAGCCACCACTGGAATTTGTAGAATATTAGAAAGACCCAATTTCATGTTATAAAAACGCTTCTCAATCCCACTGGGATTGGGACCAGAACCAGGAGAGGTCCATTGCCTCTGTACCATGTCCAGAAACATCTTGGGCACTGGAATCTCCTCCGTCTTCACCCTGGGCTCCAGGAAAAGGGTGTCTGCCGGATTAGCAGGACCCACCGCCAAATCAGAAGGGGCTGGATTAGACCCCGAACGGGTGGTGGTCTTAGCCTTAAACAGCAAAGACCGGAAGAGCTGAGGACAAAACAGGTCCACAATAAAGGGGTGATCGGGCGAAAGGCCCTCATCTTCTGATAAATTAAAATCAAATTCCCTGATTTCTCCTTCTTCTCCCAAGGAAGCTTCTCTACCAGAAGTGTGCGACAGAGCCTGATTCAGGCAGTGCAGAGTCTCAGCGCTGCAGCCACCAGCCTTCAGGAACTCCAAGCACTGCGGAGCTAAAGCTCATGCACGCACAACCTGCGCTGTCTCCTGACAGCTCTCACCACAGGCAACAAAGCCTTCTGAAGGGTCAGCATGACGGAGAAGCCTCTCGTGCACGCTGCCCTTATTAGGACTGCCAGCCGGCAGCCTAACTGCCATAGAAACGACCCTTGGCGGGATCAAGCAAGTGCTTCACGCCGGCACATCAAATACAGGAAAAAAAACAGGAAAATAGAAGCAAATGCTAGGAGCACAGTATTCAGAAATGGGAGCTATTAAGACCACATCTATGTCCAAGGATAGACACAGGAAGAGGAGGCGTGTCATCTACTTTTGCAGACTCAGTCCTATTGGATAATAGACAGAGTTAACCCATTCCTGGATGCTGTCTCCACTAGTATGGAGAATTTTTAATTCATCTCCTCCCTTTTCTAAACACAGATTTTTATTCACTCTATTAAATAAACATTTGAAGGCTATTGAGAGCCCTAAATAGGGGTTTTAAATGTTTCAAAAATCTGGCTTCACCATGAATTAAAAATAAACTCCAAAGAGTAACTTTTAACAAACTTGTGGGAAAGGAGTTGCATTGCTCTAGCTTAGAAAAAATAGCATCTGAGAAAGATGAGAAAGATTTTCTAATATATTTAAACTCAAGTCACAGAAGACTTGTAGGACACTAAGTGTCACATACCTGCTACCTCCACAAACACTGGTAGTGAATTCCGAAACATATACTGGTTTAGCAATTAAAATAGGCATTTTACCAGTATTTTACTCAAGATGGGAGAGTTTGAATAGATAATGCAAATATGAGCATGACTTTATAGCCAGCTTTATTTTATTTTATTTAAAAGAGTTGTGAAATAGATTTGTTTAAGATGAAAAAGTGTGGTGGTGATAACCTCTCCTCAGTTGATTCATAATCGTGCTAAATGTTAATGTGGTTTGTTTAGCTTGGCTTGTCTGTCAGAAAAGCAAACCATGATTCTATGTGAACCCCCAAAGGAATAAGTTATTTTTTAAGGGGAAGGAGCTTGTTAGAAAAACAGAAATAAGGCACAGATTTCTAAACTTACCACTGCAACTGTCTTGCCATTGGGTTAGAGTTGATATATTATTTTCCTGACCCATTTGGACTTTACATATTTTGTGTCCTAGACAATCCAAAAACTGACCTATTTAAAATACTGTAAAACAGGAGAGGTGCCCTGGCTGGAATCAATCTGTAGGTCATAATGAAAAAGATGAAGAATTTTATATACCCTGAAACTATTTTAACCCTATAGTATGAGGATGAAAGTAAAGGAAATACTTTCAAACTAAAACTTCAAACTTTCAAACTAAACCTTTACACTGTTCTCCTCTTTCCTATGGCCTTTCAGAATTCATTTACAGATATAAACAGACATAATCAAGGGATTGGGGTTGTCAAATCAAGATGGCAGCTGTAACCGTGTGTTTAAACCTTTGTTCCTTCAACCACACAGTTGTGCAGATTTGATTACCCCATTCTAGCTCCCATCTTCACTTTTTTTGACATTTCTATACTGTAGATACTCCTAGGTACCATCCTGGTGCTAACAAAGGCAAACAGTGCCCCCGTTGCTAATAAACACTGTAGACCAGGAGTGTTAAACTTGCAGCCCGTAGGCCAGTTGCTTCATGTGCTGGCTCCGCCCCCACCCGGTTTAGCGAAGGGGAAAGAAGTCCCGATACGTCATGTGACGCACCATGACTACGCGAGTTTGACACCCCTGCTGTAGACTAATAAACAGCTGAAAATATTGGTTCTTTTCTCAAAACTTGCAATTCCCAGAAAAGAGGATTCATATAAGGAAAAAAAAAACATTATTTGTCCCCAATGCCTCAAAGGCAACAATTTATTTATATTTTATATTCTTCAATTGTGTGTTGAAATGCAAATTGGGAAAACAATAGTTTGATCTTCAATGCTATCCAACAACTAGCTGAACATTAGGAAAAAATCTAATAGCAAGAGAAAATCGACAATGGAACCCGTTACTAAGAGAAGAAACGGAGTCTCCTTTATTGAGTGCTTTCAAACACGTACTATACAAAATATAGTTGTGATCTCAACTTTTTGCTTTACATTTCTAAGAGATACGAGCCAGTTCTTTAACAACGAAGTTAATCTAATCATCAAAATCTAAAATGAACATTTCATCTTTTTCTGTTTCGAACATAAAGTCCAGAAGCGGTTTCCAAGTGGAAACAAAACTGGATTAGTTTGTCTCTTTAATTAAAACAGTTAGCTTTGTCATCTCCGCCAACTCCATCACTTTTTCCATCCATTCTTCCATTGTGGGAATTAACGTGTCTTTCCATTTTTGCGCATATACTGTAGGATTCTCACCGCTGTCAATTTATATAATAACAAAGTTCCAAATTTTCTTTCAAGTTTTTTTATCCAACAGCCCTAAAAGGAAAACTTCTGGTTTCAATTTTATATTTGAAGCTAGGGAGGGTCCTTTCTGAGCCTTTTTCTCTGGTCATTATACATCTGCGAGCTATGATGTCTCTTATCTGATTGTTCTCTGGGCAACATTTCTTCACCACGTCTCTCACATACCATTACAGTTGAAGACAAGCACCTCGGAATCCATCTAAAAGCCAAGTAGCAATGACTGCTCCTTGCCGAGCAAAAATGTTACCCAGATGAACCAAAGTGTACCCATAACTCTTTTGTCCACTATATGCATCTTTTGTCCACTATATGCATTCAGATCAGGAGTGAAATCCAGCAGGTTCTGACAGGTTCTGGAGAACCGGTAGCGGAAATTTTGAGCGGTTTGGAGAACCGGCAAACATCGCCTCTTGCTGGGCCCAGAATGGGGTGGGAATGGAGATTTTGCAATATTCTTCCCCCTGGAGTGGGGAGGGAATGGAGATTTTGCAGTATCCTTCCCCTGCCATGCCCACCAAGCCACACCATGCCCACCAAGCCACGCCCACAGAACCGGTAGTAAAAAAAAATGGACTTCACCACTGATTCAGATGTATGTTCCAAATACTCTACTTGGCTCTTCCCTTGAAGTCTGTGTTGCCATAGTCCAACAACAAAGAGACCAAGGTATGAATACAACTTTCTAATAAAAAAGGCATAATTATTACATTAAAAGGATTTGTCCAAAGCCACAGCCACTCAAACTTCCACTGCCCCATGAACAAGAGTAGTGACTGCAGGAGGACTTCAGTTCCATTTGGGGAAATGCAACTCTATTACAACTAAAATAGCAAGATTCCAGAAACCGAGGGCCCATCAATCCATAGCCATTCAGCCCTTCTACAGCTATGTGATGGCCAACTCAAACTGAGATGAATATGAGATTAAGCTGTTCGGGATGCCTGGAGAAATAGCAACCTCAAAGGGAGCCAGAGGTGAACATAGCTGAGGAACATTCCAGTTACCTGGAGGCAACAGAAGATGAGAAGCTGGATCCAGCACCCTTCTTATAGCATGTAAGACTGAGCACAGAGCAGAAGAGAGATCTGCAAGGCTTCTTGCATTTTATTTTGTTTTTTTATTTTATTTATTTATCAAACATGTACAGGATAGTAGTTGTTTGTATAAACATAACATAAGTAAAAAGTACCGATAATAGAGGACAGTAGGACAGGGACGCTAGGCACAGTAGTGCGCTTATGCAAACCCCATACAGACCTCTTAGAAATGGGGAGAGGTCTACTGTAGACAGTCTAAGGTTAAAGTTTTTGGGGTTTGGGGAGGAAACCACAGAGTCAGTAGTGCATTCCACGCATTGATCACTCTGTTGCTGAAGTCGTATTTTCTGCAGTCGAGTTTGGAGCGGTTTACATTAAGTTTGAATCTATTATGTGCTCGTGTATTGTTGCGGTTGAAGCTGAAGTAATCATTGACAGGAAGGACTTTTTGATATATGATTTTATGAACTACATTTAGATCAGATCGGAGGTGGCGTAGTTGTAAATTGTCTAATCCCAATATTTCAAGTCTGGTGGAATAAGGTTATTGCGAGCAGAGGAGTGGAGGACTCTTCTTGTGAAATATTTCTGGACTCTCTCGATTGTATTAATGTCTGATATGCAGTGCGGGTTCCAGACAGGTGAACTGTATTCCAGAATTGGTCTAACAAATGTTTTGTATGCTCTGGTTAGCAGTGTAATATTGCCAGAGAAGAAGCTACGCAAGATTAGATTAACAACTCTCAGAGCCTTTTTGGCAATGTTGTTACAGTGGGCTCTAGCACTTAGGTCGCTGGATATGAGTACTCCAAGGTCTTTGTTAAGGATGTTTCTGTCTGTCATGCAATTCCACTTAAGAGCCATTGCTGCCCAGAAGTTATCTGTTGGGACCAACTGCTCTGCCTGCTAAACCTTCTGTTGTTTGTGTCATGTACCTGTTGCCTGGGGAAACTACTTCTTGGAACCCAGAACGTTTGAGCTCTTGGACTATGACCTGGCTATGCTTTTGTTCCCCCACTTTGGATTCTGGCTGTACAAACTCTTTGCAGGAAGCTCTCCGGGGATTTGTTGCTCTGCTGCTTTGTGCTTCTGTTTGCATATATGTCCTGCCTGCTGCTGCCTGTATCTACTAAATCCTAAGTAAAGCTCCTTGCAATTACTTCTTGGTATGTGTGTGTCTAGCCTGGGACAGGACTGGTTAAGTATGAATCTTCTCTTTCCCATCCGGATCTTAGATCCTCAAGGCATGAAGATAAAATTTTGATAGCAACAATTGCATATTGAAGAGATCTAACCCGGTGATAGCAGATGATCTGCCTAGAAGTTCATGTAGATATTAAACAGGAGTGTTGAAATCCACCCATCTTAATGTTGCCAAGGTTGAAAAACACCAGTGTAGGCGATGTTTGACCCAGAATTGTTCTTATGCTGGCGTGGTTTAAGGCTGCTTTAAGGCCTGCCTTCAGCCCTAGTCCAGCCACACTGGACTCCTATCAAATTGCTCAATAACAGGGTAGAATTCTCAGTCAGAAGAAGTTTGCCTACCATAGCTAGCAGCAAGGTAAGCACAAAATAGCTCAGCAAGAACCAGCAAGGCTTTCTGATTTCTGATTTAAGTTTAGCAGCAACCAAAAGTCATTCCTCTACCAATTAAGAAAGTTTATAAAAAAAAACAGGAATAGATTTGTGGATGAAAGGCTATCCATGCAAGCTTAGGTCTGGTGATGAAAATAAACTTATATGCAGAATAAAAACTGAGAGGTTCCTTCTTCCATAGTTTGCCTATTTTCCTGAGCTCTATTTTGCCCTATCTGTTTCTGGCTGGCTGATCTATGGCACACCGTTTGAACAGGCTAGGACCGTGATGGCGAACCTATGGCATGTGTGCCAGCCAGCTGGTCTTCTGGTCTTCACGTGAGCCAGAGTGCCGGAATCCCGTAGACCAGCTGGCCGGCGTTCCGGCACGTGAGAAGACCAGCTGGCAAACCCGAAGAGCAGGTGGCGGCGCGTGCATGCGCACCAATCAGCTGGTCTTTGGGTTTCAAGCTGGTTAACCACTATTAAATACAAGAGGCTAAAGAAAATGGGTAAAACAAAACAGAGTAAGGTAGCAAGCTGTGTTAGCTGACTGGTCCAAATGTGATATAGAAGACAGCGGTTGTCATGCTTCATTCAATAATTTGAGAAATGAATTCCAGGATCCTGTGGAAAGACATGGTGGCAAAACATAGACATGTTTCAAAGGTGGGACTTTATAAAGAGCTAAAGAAAGCCTGGGCTTGAAGAAAGGAGTTGAGGGACCTCCTGAAGCTGGAACACTTGAGCTGTACAGCACCTTAGGAAATTTCTGCTAGGGAAATGTGATATTCTGTTATCCCAATGTGTAAAGAAAGGTGGATTCCATGAAGTTGGTCAATCAAACTATGCACTACTTTTCCCAGTATGGAAATGCATAGTGTCTGCAATATAGGTGAACCTGAGCTACAGGCAACCCATTATAAGACCATAGAGAAAACCGGTCAGGCATCTATGTTCATGAGGCCATCTCAGCCAATCCATGATACTATTGGACTTATGTGTGTTGTTTGAAAATTCAACCACTTATTTTGAGAATTCTGTTATTTATTTATTTATTTTTAGGTTCTTCTATGCCGCCCTACTCCCTAAGGACTCAGGGCGGCGTACAACATTTTAAAAGAACAATAAACAATAAACATTCATTTAAAAAACAATTTTAAAACATTAAAAAGTTAAAAAACATTCAACAACATACATACTGGGGGAGATCTCGGGTAAAACCTGGTCTCAAAGCCCTGCCTGCCGGAAGAGCCATGTCTTAATGGCTTTCCGGAAGGCCAACAGGGTGGGGATAATTTGGATCTCTGGGGGAAGTTGGTTCCAGAGCATGGGGCCCCCCACAGAGAAGGCCCTCCCCCTAGGGCCCGCCAGCCAGCATTGTTTGGCTGACAGGACCTGGAGGAGACCCACTCTGTGGGCCCTAACCAGTCGGAGGGAAGTATGAGGCAGAAGAGAAGAGAAGAGAATTCTATCTTAAGTCCTTTCTCAGAGAAAAGGCAAGCCCCCCAAGGGAACACAGTTTTGGACTGAGCACTTTCAAATATCCAGTCTTCACATAAATGAGGTGATAACTGTCTCATGAACAGCAGTACAGCTTCATCAACTGAATGTTTGGATTGATCCTCATTCCAAAAAAGAATGAGCATCACTGAATAGCATTACAATGCATCACGGAAGAAGCACAAGATTTCAATTGCACTAAAGTAAAAATATTTTTAAAACATCTCAAACTCTTATACTGACTAATCATGGCCACAGGAGTAAATTCCATTTAAAAGAGGGGATGAAGAAGGCTTCATGTGTGTTTTGCATATTGCTAAAATATGTATGGTGATAGTGTAAGGATACATTTAATCAATTACAATAAGTTGGATTCATACAATGCATTATGGTTTGACTATACAAACTCAGCCTTTCACTAATGTTGAAGAGGTTAAAAAAAAACCTTCAATGCTCTTCCCCTTTATGACTCCCTCCTTCCCATCATACACTGCCTCACTTTCTATATATTTTACACCTCTTGCACAATATTCAGACGGAATATGCTCATGCAAGAGGAATCAGCTTTCATCCAAGCTATTGACTGAGACAAAAGATACCTGCTTAAACAAAGAGGCTATTCTAATTCTTGAAAGAATTGTAAGGTAATAACAAATAACATACTGTGATGCAATGTGATGTACCCAGGGGTGGGTTCTAACTTACCTCGCTGCCGATTCGCTTTCTCCCATGCTACGTGGCTGCGCACACATTGCGTGCTGTGTGGCTGTGCAGCGCGGGCGTGTGCGTGCATGCGCAGTGCCAAAATATCACAAAAAAATAAAAAAAAGCCAAAAACAAGATGGCGGCTCATGTGCAGTGTCAGGGACTTGGCTTCTGTGCATGCGCAGAAGGGGAAAAAAGCAAAAAAATCCCCCCCAAAAAATCCCCCCCCAAAAAAAATTCCAAAAAAAAGATGGCGGCATCCACAGACCAGCACCGACAGAAGTGGCTCCGTGATGTCACCAGCAGTTAGCTACCGGTTCGGGCGAACCGGTGAGAACCGGGAGGAACCCACCTCTGGATGTACCTTCATCTTAATTCACCTCCCAGTTATGTTGTTCTCTTCTATTCCCTGGCATCAAACTATGTGATGATTCTTAAATAAGCTGTTGTAACCAGATTCATAAAACCTTAAGCTATAAATCATATCTTATATGGGTTCATAATACATTTGCTAAAGTAAAGTCCACAAATGCTTTATGGCTGACTCATGGGCACCAATAAAGGATGGGCAAGGAAAAGAAATTATCTCATACACATGATGTTTTCATGCAGAAGTTGCAAATTATGTAATTTGTACTCTGATATAAACTCCATTACTCATCTCATTCACAGTAAGATACCATGATGTACATGATCTTAACATGGGTTCCAATAGAAGCCAATGGACTCACCGCAATACGTAATCTACCCTGTTTCCCCCAAAATAAGACATCCCCTGATAATAAGCCCAATCGGGCTTTTAAGTGCATGGCAATAAGGCCAAGCGCATATTTCAGGGTTCAAAAAAATATAAGACAAGGTCTTATTTTTGGGGAAACACGGTAGTTTATACATACAGCAGACTTCTTTATGTCCCTCCTAATCCCATTTCTTCCATCAAATATCTTAAAGGAACCTTATTCCTTTAAATCTCATATATACACATGAAGATAAAAAATGCTTGCAGGGAAAAAACTTAAGTTGCTTTCCAATGCAAATACATTTAATACTACCATAATATTTAACTGATCCTGCTTCCTCTGTACAATGAAGCTTAGGAATGGGATGTAGATGGCTTTCTTCATGCCCAATTACAATACAAGAACAAGTTTGGGACTTACACACTTTCATCACCTTCACACACACACACACACACACACACACACACACACACACACACACACACACACACTTTCTCCTTCTAGAACAGGCATGAGAAGAAGTAAGAGGGAGGGAGACAAAACACAGTCAGGCTTGCAAGGTTCTGTTATTATGGCCTTTCACACAAAGTTCAGACCTAGTTTTCCCATGAAGTCTGTTTCCTGGTTTGATCTCCCAAATGTCTTCCAAATACTATCTTGTCTACCAGGACTTAGGGAAGGTTTCAGCCCTCTTTGCTTATACAAAGGTTTGTGTCTCTTTCCCTCAAGGTCATCTCTCTGATTCTCTACAAGAAGAAAGAAGAAAACTACAGCTTTCATTTTCAACTACCGGTAACCACTGTATTCAAACTCAGTTACATTAGTTTTAATAACAGATGGTCCAAACAAAGCAAATTCAGATCTATGTTCTGAAATCTAAAAGTAACTGAAGGTTGTGCATTGTTAAGAGCCGAGGTGGCGCAGTGGTTAAATGCAGCACTGCAGGCTACTGCTAGTTCAGCAGTTCAACTGTTCAAATCTCACCGGCTCAAGGTTGACTCAGCCTTCCATCCTTCTGAGGTTGGTAAAATGAGGACCCAGATTGTTGGGGGCAATATGCTGAACTCTGTAAACCGCTTAGAGAGGGCTGTAAAGCACTATGAAGCGGTATATAAGTCTAAGTGCTATTGCTATTGCTATTGTGTGCTGATTGATATCTATTATTGCTATTGGTCTAAAATAGATGAGCGGATTAGACTAGTTTTCTTACTGGAATTGTTCAATAAAGATGTAAGTGGAGGCTTGTTTTTCTATTTTAATGCCTACAATTTGGAAATAAACCTCCAATGAGAGATCACTGACTGAATGTCAGTCAACTCTCTAAAAAGTGCCAAAGAGGGGGGGGGGAGAGAGAGAGAGAGAGAGAGAGAGAGAGAGAGAGAGAGAGAGAGAGAGAGAGAGAGAGAGAGAGAGAGAGAGAGAGAAGCCACCATCCTAAAAGGTCTCAGTTATCATGAGTTATCTGAAAATCTCAGTAGCCACTTCATATTTAGCCCCGCCCAGACCAATCAATGCACATTTTATCAAAGCCACCCAAAGGCCTCTTTTTTCTTCTTATTCCTTCGCAGTATGAGAATTACGAACAGAGCTTTTCAGCTCTGACAAGAACTATGTGCCTTTTGTAAAGAAAGATCGTGAACGTACCACCAGAGACAGAAAAAGAAAATATACACTGAATGAAAGGCTGAAGGCACCATGGGGCAGGCCCCAAAGAAGGGGAAAGGAATATGTTCACAAAAAGGGAATGCCTCTCCCTGCACACACTATACATTCCCCTTTCTCCGGAAATGGACAAAATATTAAGACTTCAAGGACAGACTCCAGGGATCCTGGTTAGCTCAAGGTCAGGCATGATATTCTGGGACTACTGGGTCAGCAGCTGGAAACTTAAACAGCTGCTTAATTCATTCTCTTTGCAACTAATAAAAGAGCACCATGTATGTTTCGATCAGAATAGATTTATCTCTGGATTTCTCTCCAGCACCCCCACCCCTACTTCAAACCTCCGAAAACACACAAGCCCTAGAGATCTGCTTCAGAAATGGAATTTCCATGCTAAAGGAAGCTTTGGAATGCCAAAGGTTGTTTCATTCTTAATGGAGACAGAATGTCAGAAATTTTCCATTTTAAAAATATGATTAAATATATAAATCATAGGCCAAACACAAAAGAAAACGGAGAATTTCTCTTCCCTCCTCATGTGCCTAAAAGCTTTCGGAAGGTCCTGACTGCTGCTTCTGATCTAGTGTGCTAACAAAAACATCCAATGTTGGGTAAACATTTGAAAAAAAAATCCTTGTGTTCTTGTTCCAAATTCTCCTGTATTTGGCTGTCATGCACCCCTCTGTTAGTTGTGTGCAAAGTCTTTGTTGAACTTTCAAGGACCCCGCATTCAGGTATTACACAATGATCTGTAATAATAGATGCATTTCATTTCTATTTATTTTCCATCACAAGTTGTTTACCTGAAATATCCTGTTGTATTTTTATCAAGGTCTTATTGTAGGGTGACCAATGAAACATCATGAAATATATGGAGGGGCGGGGTGGGAGAAGGAGAAGAAAGAAGATCCTTGGGGGGGGGGGAAACTACTATCTCAGCAATGGAAACTGCTTCAAAATTAAGCTATCATTACAAGAGGGACCTTCTTCCTTGGAGAACTCACCTAACCTCAGCAGGTTGGTGGTCCAGAAAATGAATTCACCAAAAAGAACTGTTTCATAGAAGGATAGGCAATTCCCAAAAGGTTTTGAATGATGCTGATACCAGTAGCTTGAATAGTATCAGAAACATGTAAAATATTTGTTGTAAGCTGGACATATATTATCTTGTACCAATAAAAATTTCCAAAAAAGAGCTTCAAAACAAGGATTGCAGTTGTCAAGTTGGAACAGAATGAACAGATAACCATGGCCAGGTTACCTGTTTCCAGGAAGGCATCTAGTTTAAAACTGTGGAATTCAATGGATCTAACAACACTCCTAAACCTGATCCTTAATAGGAAATCCAACTCTATACCTAATATATATTTCACTCATCTGAGATCAGACAGACTTGGAGTTTGTCTCAACTTAGTTACATTTCCTGAGCCCTTACTACTAACTTAAGATATGTATTCCGTATAACAATTTCTGCAGCTCATCATGAAACTTATTTTATTTAATTTTATTATTTATTTAAACGCTCTTATAGGCCGCCCAATCCCGTGGGACTCAGGGCGGCGTACAACATGAATAAGAGGCGTACATTTAAAAACAGTCGTCATTAATTTAAATTAAAAATATAATTAAAAAGAAGACATTATAAACACAACATTCAGGGGGAATCTGATTGTCCTATTCACCCCATCTGCCGGAAGAGCCATGTTTTTAAGGCTTTACGGAAGGCCAGTAGGGTGGGGATGGTCCGGATCTCTGGTGGCAGTTGGTTCCAGGGGGACGGGGCTCCCACAGAGAAGGCCCTCCCCCGCGGTCCCGCCAACCGACATTGTTTGGCCGACGGGACCCGGAGGAGGCCCTCTCTGTGGGACCTAACCGGTCTTAGGGAGGTATGTGGTAGGATGCGGTCCCGCAGGTAGCCTGGCCCTGAGCCATGTAGGGCTTTAAAGGTAGCGACCAACACCTTAAATTGCACCCGGAGGCTGACTGGTAGCCAATGCAGCTGGCGAAGGATAGGTGTTACGTGGGTGTATCTCGGTACACCCACTACTGCACGCGCAGCTGCATTCTGTACCAGCTGGAGTCTCCGGATGCTCTTTGAGGGTAGCCCCATGTAGAGCGCGTTACAGTAGTCTAGCCGTGAGGTGACAAGGGCATGAGTGACTGTGAGCAAGGCCTCCCTCTCCAAGTAAGGTCGCAATTGGTGCACAAGACGGATTTGTGCAAAGGTCCCCCTAGCCACAGCTGAAAGATGTTGCTCCAATTTTAGCTGTGGATCTAGGAAGACACCCAAATTGCGAACCTGTTCTGAGGGAGTCAATTTTTCTCCCCCGAGAACCAAGGAGGGACAGTCGACATAGTCCTTGGGAGGCAATATCCAGAGCCACTCAGTCTTGTCTGGGTTGAGCCTGAGTCTGTTCACTCCCATCCAGACCCTCACATCGTCCAGGCAGCGGCACATTACATCAACTGCTTCACTGAACTGACACGGGGTGGAGATGTATAACTGGGTATCGTCAGCATACTGCTGATACCTCACCCCATGTCGTCGGATGATCTCACCCAGCGGTTTCATGTAAATGTTAAACAGGATGGGCGAGAGGACCGAGCCCTGTGGCACCCCGCAAACCAGGGGCCTAGGGGCCGACCTCTGTCCTCCTGTCAACACCGACTGCGTCCTGTCAGAGAGATAGGAGGAGAACCACTGTAAAACAGTGCCTCCCACTCCCATCTCCCCAAGACGACGCAGAAGGATACCATGGTCAATGGTATCGAAAGCCGCTGAGAGGTCAAGTAGCACCAGGATGGAGGAATGACCCCCATCCCGGGCTCGCCAGAGATCATCCATCAGCGCGACCAAAGCAGTCTCCGTACTGTAGCCGCGCCTGAAACCCGATTGAAAGGGATCCAGATAATCAGTATCCTCCAATAGCCGCAGGAGTTGGAGCGACACCACCTTCTCAACAACCTTACCCAAGAAGGGTAAGTTGGAGACTGGACGGAAGTTCTTTAAATCCGCTGGGTCCAGGGAAGGCTTCTTGAGGAGGGGCCTCACCACCGCAGCTTTTAAAGGCTGTGGGATGGATCCCTCTCTCAAAGAAGCGATCACAACCGCCTGGAGCCAGCCGCGTGTCACCTCCCTGCTGGCAGAAACCAGCCAGGAGGGGCACGGGTCCAATAAACAGGTGGAGGCGCTCATCGCTCCTATGGCCTAATATATTACTGCCTCTGGAATTCTGAGAAATTGTCCAGCCACCTATACAGGATAATAGAGCACGAGAATAGTCAAAATATTATTTTCCTATGCCACCATTACCTAGACCTAGTGCTCTCATGGCTGGCAGCAATGGGGATGACTCTAATACATATGGAATAAACCAGATATGATGGTTTCTCTTGTATTTCTTTGTGAGAATCCATCCATAAAGTTTTGATAATGGGAAAATTATTCACCTGACAACAGTAATCACCATTTGTCACTAACCATTAATGAGCCTGGAGAGTAAAAACAACAACAACAACAACAACAACAACAACAACAACTAGTGGTTCCCTCAAGAAACTAAGATATCCCCCCCCCTTTGGAAAACAGAAAAGTTCTGCTAAAGGATTCCAATGTTTAGTAACATTTACCGTATTTTTCGGAGTATAAGATGCACCGGAGTATAAGACACACCTTAGTTTTGGGGGAGGAAAATAGGGGAGAAAATCTGCCTACCAGGTATTCATCTGGCTAGCGTCCTTAGTCTGGTCAGCTTCAGCACATTATTTTATCCCCTGGTTAGGGCTGGAAAAAACATTATTTGGAGCAAGTAGCAATGAAAAAAAGCCTGCAAAGACTTAGGGCTGTAAAAAACCTCCTTCGGAGAGATTAGCAATGAAAAACCCTACATGCTGGTAAGAGCCGGGAAGATCGTTTGCACCTTGTTAGGGTTAGAAAAAAAAAGCTTCGAAAAAGCTACATTCAGAGTATAAGACGCAACCAAATTTTCAGCCTCTTCTAGGGGGGGAAAGGTGCGTCTTATACTCTGAAAAATATGGAACATTCTAGCTCATAAGCTGATTTGTCAAGGGTATCTGGCAATGTGTGACCGTCCTACGGTAAATAAAGCCTTCCAAAAAAACAAGGACACCAAAGCAAGTTTGCTGAAACAATCTAACACTCATCCCAGTAACAGCTTCTGTTTCTGACTGGAAACAGTCAAATACCAAAGAAATCAAATGTTAGATAGTCTTTTCCAGGCTTAAGCCATGCCAAAGAAAGACATAACTCCCTTACACTACAACATGGAGGTGAATCTAATCAGAACTTCAGTAAGATTAATTTATTCATAAAGTACAAAATATAGATGAAAGACTCATTATTTCACAGGCTTGTTGGAATGTGAGTTTCTCAGCCTGCATTTCTGCATTTCTGAGCAATATGTGTATTCTCCAATCAGTATGCGTATTTCCAGGTCAATACATACAGTATGCCACTACCAATAGATCTCTGCAGTTGAGTAGTTCATTGAATTTGCATAATAGCCAGTTGTACTAGAATTTAGCTCAGTAATAGTGAATCTTTTTGCATACAGAGAGCCCCTGATTTAATCCCTGGCTTCTCCTGAAAAGGCTAAAAATGACTGTACTCAGAAATCTTGAAGAGCTATCCTTGCCCACATAGTCAATACTGGATTTAATTATTTAGTTAAAACATTATCTGGTTGGCCATTTTCCAATGGTACACATATTAGCTGTACAGGTTCATCACGTAATTTTAATGATTAGCATCCCTTGGTAAAAATTTTTGTCAGTTCCTCTTTCATGAATCTCTCTATTCTCATGAAGTCATTGCACTATCACCTCCTTAAAGAAGGAAAAAATCCATAAATTTACTGTATGCTATGCAATCTTAACTGCTCCTCCCCACCTACCCAGTTTTTCTAGGTCAGAGGTCTTCAAACTTGGCAACTTTAAGACTTGTGGACTTCAACTCCCAGAATTCTCCAGCCAGCTGGCTGGAGAATTCTGGGAGTTGAAGTCCACAAGTCTTAAAGTTGCCAAGTTTGAGGACCCTTGTTCTAGATGTTGTCAGTCTGACCTGCATTTTCTGTAAATTAATGTTATGAGAGGTGTGGACTGTTCTCTCTACTCATTTTCTCTATATTTTGCCTCATCTTATGACAATTTGGCATAGTTTACTCTTGGCCATATTTTTCTCCCAAATGGAAAAACAATGGCAAAAGCTGGAATCCCCCCAAAGGCAATCCATACATAGTAGCCCAGAAGTATATCCTGTTTGAATACAATAGGAACTTACATCTGGGAAAATAGGAAAGGCTGGATTTCAGCCTCATTCCCATTTAGAATCCATTAAGGGCAAGGATCAAAAATAAGGATTATATTCTGACAGTAATTTATAACAAGAATGTTCCACAGTTTTCAAGAATGAATTGTATGCAATGTGAACAAAAACCTGCTTGAAGGGAGACAGTCTTGCAAATTTATATCCAGGTTACAAAGGGTTAATACTTTTAGAAGAAGGAATGGGATTAAAAAGAATGATTGCAAACAATCACTATTTGAGACACAAATGGGTCAAAATGACTGAAGTCCTCTTAATATCAGTTGCCACAATTCAGGGAAACCATTCCAGATCCTCCATTGAGATTGTAGCAACAGTTGAGGACAGACGCTCTTATCCAAATAAATATCTGAGTGAAGAACAATGTGCAGTAGGAGCTGTTCTGTTCATTTGATCATATCTAATGGTATAGTAAGCTTAAGAACAGCTAGTGCTGTATCTAGTGAGATGAGCTAGACTGCAGGGGTCCCCAAACTTGGCAACTTTAAGACTTGTGGACTTCAACTCCCAGAATTCTCCAGCCAGCATAGAATTCTCCAGCCAGGGAGTTGTGGACTTCAACTCCCAGAATTCTGGGAGTTGAAGTCCACAAGTCTTAAAGTTGCCAAGTTTGAAGACCTCATGGCTAGAGGGAATGGCACTGCTCACTGTATTTTCAAGGACTTAACCAGGACAAAGGTAAAAAATAAAGCAATACAGAAGTAGCAGAAGCTGGGCTTGCAGAGCAGTAGGTCTTACCTACTATTCCCAATGCAGCTTTGCTTTCCCTGCCCATTTCTCTATGCTTCCCCTTAGTGCGGGCACTAACTTTGTTGGCCTCATTCTGGATTCACAGCAAGAACAACACAAGGGGTCTGGGAAAGCAGTGAACCAAAGACTGGAGGAAAGAACATTGAAAGAAAGATGGAATAGATCTCAGAACAGAGGCCTTCTGAATGGTGTCTCTGGATCTGATGCTTGATCTGAATCTTGCAGTATGTTTTAACACCTTATTTGCAGGCCTACTTGAGACTTTTCATACACTAGTGCAGTGGTTCTCAACCTACCTAATGCCGCGACCCGCAACCTGCCCTCTCGCCCCCGCTGCAACCCACCCTGCCGCCGTGTCCACCGTTGCGACACCCTCCCCGCTGCCGCCATTTGGGTTCTTTTACCATCTGCGCATGCGCAAAGCATTCTGCGCATGCGCAGAGGGTAAAAGAACCCAAATGGTGGCATCCAGATGAAGTCTCCCGACCCCTGTGAAAGGGTCATTCGACCCCCAAAGGGGTCGCGACTCTCAGGTTGAGAACCGCTGCACTAGTGGGATTGCCAGACAAGGGCACAAACTGGGAAAATCTTGGTAAGATTGAGATAAATGGTATGCCATGAGTATGGATAAGAAAAATCAAGTTTCATCTCATTTATGGACTCAACTGAATAACCCGTGCTGCTTTTACCAAATCACTAAAAAAAAAATCTGCAGTATTAGGATGACAACTCCATGCTTAAACTGGAACTCATTGATTGATTGTTTTGCTGGATTGGATTAGATTTCTATAGCCACGCATCTCAACAAATGAATTAGTATCCATCCACAGGTCCTGGTGAATTTTGAAAGTCTTCCCAGTTTTCAAAGCAGAAACAATGCGAGTTACATTTACATCCAGCAAATTAAACCCATATCCATAGTACCTTAGGTTTGCATTTAGAATGGTGTAAACCCAGAAGAGATGGAGTGTGTGATGGCTCAGTGGTTAAAGATGCTGAGCTTGTCAGCTGGAAAGCTGACAGCCCGGGTTCGAGACCCTAGTGCCGCTTAATGGGATGAGTTCCCGTTCTTGCCCCAGAACCTGCCTACCTAGCAATTAATCTACTTGCATGAAAATGCAAGTAGATTAATAGGTACCATTTCAGTGGGAAGGTAACAGCGTTCCGTGCATCTTTGGGGTATAGCCATGCTGGCCACGTAACTGGCCATGTCCAAAGACACATAAATTGTTTTTGGACAATGTTGGTTCCCTCAGCCAAGAAATAGAGATGAGCACTGCCTGGAATCAAACAGAAATGGACAAGGGAGCCTTTACCTTTAAGTCCAAAGGAGTTATCACATAAAGCATTACTTCCCTGAAATCCGCAACTATCCAGGACTATACCATTTCTGGGTTTCCCTTTCATTTTGGGATCTTCGCCTGTTTGGAAAGTACTTCCAGCCGAGGTGGCACAGTGAATTAGAGTGCAGTACTGCAGTACTGCAGGCTACTTCAGCTGACTGCTAGCTGCAGTTCGGCAGTTCAAATCTCACCTGTTCAAGGTTGACTCAGCCTTCCATCGTTCCGAGGTGGGTAAAATGAGGACCAGCGGAGGGTTCCGGTTATTTTTGCTACCGGTGCGCATCACGAGCATACGCAGAAGTGAACTCGTGTTCCATCGGGTGATTTCACTTCCACACATGCTTAGGACGACATTACAAGCCGAAAGACAGCTGAGGAACTTCTCAGCTGTGCTTCGGAGGAAGAATAAAGGTCAGTATTGAAACAAGGGCGGGTGGGAGGGCTTTTTTCCAACAGATCAGGACGCGGAGAAGCCAGAAAAAAGCACCTAAAAATGATGTCATCGCCGGGCTCCTTACGGTGCGGTGTCTCGCACAGCACTGGTAGGAATCCACCACTGATGAGGACCCAGATTGTTGGGGGAGTCTGTAAACAGCTTAGAAAGGGCTGTAAAAGCACTATGAAGCGGTATATAAGTCTAAGTGCTAAGTGCTATTGCTACTTATTGATGAACATGACATTTTCATAGAGTTTTAGGATATTATCCTCCATTACCAAAGAAACATTCTGAGCACAGCTGAGAAGATGCTGTTTAGGGAAGATAATACTGATGGTACTCTAGCTACTTGGCAAAGTATATTTTCCCTTGACGAGTCCTCAAAATCACACACAGGATGGAGAAATCCACTCTTTCTCTGGACGCTTGCCTCCTGGCACTGGCTAACTTAACATTTTTATTCAATTACTATTTATAAAAGAAAGGGAGAAAGAACAGGGTAGTTTTCCTTTACTCAACCTTTAAAAACCAGGCCCAAATTGGCTAGTGACACCAAACAGAAGATTTTAAAGTATCAGCAAAGCACAGCATCCTAAAGAAGAAACAGGGAACAATATGACTGCACAGAGAAATTCTGCTGATCCAACCATTCCCTCGTTGCCTCTAAACCTGATTCTGCTCCAGACGAGCTCTCGTTCTCTTTAGCATACTCCACCTTGGGCTGCTTTTGGAGACATGGAAGATTACAAAGAAAAGAAAATGTTCAAACCATTCGTTGGCTGCAGAAGGAAAATCAGTCATTTAAAAAAAAGCAGGGTAGTTTGTCTGAGATTACAACTCTTGATTAACAAACACTGCCATTATTGAACATCACTAGTGATGTCTATAGGTACATGATGGAAGGAAGGAAGAAAAAAGAAAGAAAGAAAGAAAGAAAGAAAGAGAGAGAGAGAGAGAGAGAGAGAAAGAAAGAAAGAAAGAGAAAGAAAGAAAGAGAAAGAAAGAAAGAAAGAGAAAAGAGAGAGAGAGAGAAAGAAAGAAAGAAAGAAAGAAAGAAAGAAAGAAAGAAAGAAAGAAAGAAAGAAAGAAAGAAAGAAAGAAAGAAAGAAAGCAGAGGAAAGATTAAAAAACAAACTTTCAGAAGAATTTAGAATCTAAACCAAAAAAAAACCATAGATGAAAGATTCTAGGATGCGTAGCAAGAAACCTGGATGATGGCTAACTAAATATTGAATAAACCCAGGCCAAGTAAGACATAACATTACAAATATTTAACAGTGGCAAACTCCAATGTCTTTCCTTTCCTTTCCAAAGCTCACTATAAAAATAAATGCAATTATAAATAAACCTTGATTAAACCCTTTAAAAAGTGATGAAAGTTTCATGTTAATTTTATGGTTTTCCAAATGCATTAGATCACAGCTGTTTCTGACACTCTTTAAGACTTTAATGCTTACAGAGGACAAATTATTAGCCACACAAATACAAGAAAAAAAGAAATCTAGTGAGTAGGCCTGTGCAAATGCAAAGTGATGCCTAGCTTTCAGCTGTTGTAGAGCTATTCCAAAGCAATGTCTTTGTTAGACTTCACCATACTTGTACATTTGTGTAGAAGGCAGTTTTCTTGAAGCCAAGTAGGTAAAGTGAACCTTGCTTTTCTATGCCAAGCACTGCTTTAACAACTGAGCTCAAGGTAGCCCCAGAAAGCAAAATGTTACAATTTGACACAATCGTGCTATTTTTTTTCCTATTAGCAAAATACTTACCCTGTTTATCAATCTGCATGCAACAGGTTAAAGTCAACGGGTTATAGCTAGCAGCCCTCCAGTAGAGTATGCGATGTTGGTTTGCTCAAGGTGAAAAATTCACTCTCTACACACTTCTGTGATACCCAATAAGTTTAGTGGATGCTCCCAAATAATATGAATTATGGCAACAAAGATTGCAAAAAGCCTGGGAAAATCAAAGAGAACTCAGTGTTCTGCTTTGCAGAAGTGATTTGCAATTCAATGGTTTTATGGGTTTTCCAATTTGATGGTTATATGGGACTAACAGATGTTCAAATGAAGTGAACTGGATGACCTAATCTTGAACATTAGTATTATTTTCAGTGGGATAAAACAGAGCCAGCCTTTATTGGATCTGTCCGTGATAAATTTATGTAAAGCTGTACTTATGTGCAATGGTTTATATTCCCACTGTCATTTGTATTTGCAAGGAAGCTTGCCAGATCAAATGCTTTAAAAAGCCAGAATTTCACAATGTTAGGTTATTAATAATGTGTTTGATTTTTAGATTATGTTGAAAAGTCTTTGAGTTAAAAGGGGTTAAAGAATTAGAGTAATATTGGAATTAACAATTTGTTAGTATATTTTAAATTTTTATGTATATTGAAGAGGTATAGTGTCGGAAGAAGGAAGATCTACTCAGCATCGAGGAAACGACGTTGATGGTTGTGTAACTGAATGAAATGGTGAAAGAAAGATTTTTTTCTTTTTCTTCTTTTTATTATTATATCTTAAAGATTATATAAATGAAAGATATATAGTGGAGTAAATTAACAGCTTTAATTTAAATGTTGAAATGTTGAAATGTTTGATATTGAAATGTTGATTAATAATATGCTTGATTTTTTAGACTATGCTTAAAAGGTTTTGAGCAACAAGGAGTTAAAGATCTAGAGAAATTTGGAAATTAAGAATTTGTTAGTATAATTTAATTTTATTTTTACTGAATATTACACCCTGTGTTTTCTCTGGGAAGTCGGGGGGGTGAGAGGGGGGGAGGATGGGGGAAGGGGAGGGGGATGAGGGGAAAGGGGGGAGAAAAAGAGAAAAATGTTTGTACTTCGTACTAATAAAACTTTTTGAATAAAAAAAAGCCAGAATTTCAGAAACCATTAACTGTCGCATCCGGCGCAACCACGTGACCATGGAAGCGCCTGCTGATTGGCTTTACGACGGCTCCTGCAAAAGCGGGAGATTGCCGGCCTGGGATTGGTTCAGCCGTTGACAGCTGGGACTATAAAAGAGCTGTCACGCAGAAGGTTGCCGCTCTCACTCTCAGATGTTAGAAAGGAGCTAGTCATTGGTTAGCTGGGACTGAGGCCCCCAAATAAAGAGTTGAACTGTTTCCGAGCCAAGCCTCACTCATTAGCGCCTCATTAGCAAACATATCATTAACAGTGGCACATTTAGTTGCTAATCAATTAGTTGCATTTTAAGACATACTGTATTAATATCCATTTCAGCAGATGAGTGAAATGGGTACACTGAAGGAGTTCAGCACTCATTTAAAGCATGCTCATAGCTGCAAAAGCAGTAATACTACAGAGGAAACAGTGGAAGATGAAATACAAATAGATGAAACCAAATAAGGGTTAAGAACCAATAACTGACTTGCACACTATTGATAAGTGGCCAATGCTGATCAGTAGTACAAATGTAAACCTGGGGGAAAAATAATTCCCAAGAGTCGTGGAGAGTAAACATGCCTTCATAATGTTTTTGTTGGAGAAAAACAGTGTTCAGCCTTTTGTATGACATCCAGAAATCAAAAGGCACCCAGGTAGTTCTTGGGTATTACCAAGTCTTTATCCAAGGTTAATAATTGTCCTGTTTGGTCTATGTAACCGAAAGAAGGATGCTGTTGACAGATGGTGGCAATTATTAGTGTAAGTTCCAGGGGCGGGTTGCTCACTTACCTTGCTACCGGTGCGCTGCGTGTGCATCACCACGTTTCGCCCTTGCGTGATTTTGCTTTCGCGCATGTGCGGAAGCAAAAAATTGCCCAGAAATTCTGAAAAAAAGATGGCGGCTTCTAGGGACCGGCAACCGACTGCACCGAGTCAGTAACCTCTTCGTGATGTCACCAGCCCACCGCTACTGGTGCAATAGAGTGGACCGCACCAGTAGGAACCCATCACTGGTAAGTTCTATCTAGATCAGGGATGTCAAACTCATGTCGTCACGGCGTCATCACGTGACATATCGGGACTTTTCCCCCCTTCACTAAACCGGGCGTGGGCGTGGCCAGCGCATGACGCATCTGGCCCATAGGCCGGGAGTTTGACAGCCCCGATCTAGATCATACCAAAATTGCAATACATTTATTATTTTGTTAGATGACCTTTAAGACCAATCTCACGCTTGTTCCACTACCTAATACACACCATTACAAACATACATTTAGACTCTCTTTTGAATGTAAAAAAAAAGCTATAGAAACTGAAAGCTTTGGCCATGAATCTTAAGCAAAGACTGCACATATAATCACCCAGTTAACAGATTAGTGACCTGCCAGCTTGCCAATTAGGATCCCATTAGAGCAGGAAAGGGTAGGCGTCATCCCCATGTACTGTAAGCATCCTTAATGCCATTCCAGCTATGTGGGAGGGAGGGTATATTTATACTTTAGTTTCTCTGCCTTGCCAAAACAGTGGCAATGAATGCTTCATATATATTCCCAATATGCCTCTGTCAGCTTGTAATGCCAAATCATGATGATATGTCTTCCACGTAATTCTGCTAAGAAATGCTGGTGCTAGTGATTGAAAATGCCTTCCTTTGGAAGATATGCCATCATGCCTAGACTTCATATGCAACTGCCAAACATGCAAAGCATATCTTTAAGGAAGCAACCATACAATTGACCTTATTCAAAGGGTACCCTAAGTTATTCTCTAGTCTCATATTAGACCCACATGGAGTCCTACATTAATACATCCAACCATTCTACTGTTGAATAACTGTCATTATGCCTATTGCCATGATGAAAAAGGACTTGTCTTATTCATCGAAACTCACAACAGGAATTGTTGGAAGGAATCTTGGTGGGCATCTATCCTAACCTGTTGATTGAAGAATCTAAGTACAGGTAGTCCCCGATTTACAGTTCATTTAATGACTGTTACAACAGCAATGAAATTTTTTTTCATGATTAAGACCTTTGCCGCATCCCCAAGATCATGTGATCAAATTTCAAAAGCTTGGCAACTGTTTCATACTTATTGACCGTTGCTGTGTCCAAAGGTCATGTGATCACCTTCTGAGAAGCAAAGTCAATGGGGAAGCCAGATTCACTTAACAATCAGGTTACTAACTTATCAACTGCAGTGATTTACTTAACAACTGTGGCAAAATAGGTCATGAGGTAAAACTCACTTAACAAATGTCTCACTTAACAACGTAAATTTTGGGCTCAAGTGTGGTCGTAAGTTGAGGACTAGCTGTATTAGGGTTGGGTGGAGAACTATAGTATTGCTTAGACAGGACTGTTCCACCTCAGCTTTAACACCTTCAAAGATTCTCATATTCATTGTAAAACAACTCCCAGTTAGAAGGTTTCAATCCAATCTAACTCTGCAATCCTGCAATTGTTATCCACTGTTATACTTCTGCATGCTTCAAACTCTGCTCTATCTTCTGTGTAATAGCTAGGTAATGGTAGCAAGCACAATTCCCTTTAATTTTTCTCTTCTCCAGGCAAAACTGTTATTTCATCTCTCCCTCATGGTACGGGGATTTCAGAGTATTCACTTTCCTGGTATTTTTTTTTTTCTGAACAGGCTCGAATTTCTTTTCTTAAAACAACGGCACTCACAAATGAATACAGTATTTCAGATAGTTTGACCAATGCAGAATATAAATAATTTTGCAATACAGTATCAGAAAAAATAAATGCTGTGGTGTCTGCAAGCTTTTTCAACCTCCAAACTATGATCAACCCACCATGGCTGAAGTCTCAATGATTCAGCAGGATTCTCATTTTTACAAGACAATAATTGATTAGCAGTAGAATCCTTGTCCTCTACATTTCAAACCTTATAATTTCCTTTGAATCCAGGAACCAGCACCTTTCTGCCTGGACACCCATATTTGTTGACTTTTACCAGACTGGAGGATCAATTATTCTCTAAAATCTTTCATCATAATCATAAACCTCACATTAATCCTATTTTGGTGTCTGCCTCATGTTCCCAGGGTCAGAAACAGTCCTGCCCTTATTTTCATAAACAATGTTATTAGTTAAAAGTCTGTAGAGATTATCTGTTATCCAATCTCATTTGCCACAGGGATGCATTTACCTTGCACACCCGAAATAAAGCTTTATAGCAGTGGTTCCCAACCTGGGGGTCGGGACCCCTTTGGGGGTCGAACGACCATTTCCCAGGGGTCGCCCCGGCATTCTCAGCTTTCCCCCCCCACTGCCACAAGCCTGGCCATATCGACTCAACTCGCCCGAGCCCTCCAATTGGTCGGGAGAGGTGCCATTCGGTGAGAGGCGTTTGTGACGCCTGGCGGCCGAGCTTTGACGGCATCAGCTAAGGGGCCAGCTTTGCTTTGAATTCTGGGAGTTGAAGTCCAGGCACCTTAAAAGTTGCTGAGATTGAGAAATATTGCTGTACACTTGTTGGTTATCAAGGCTAAATACAGAAGTAGATTTGTTGTGGAAGATGATATTCCTTGTGCTCTTGCAAAGACTGGCCCGAGAATTTCTGATCTGGCATAATTACATATTGTTTTTGTGATTAATCGCGATGCTTTAATTATGTTCGATTTGTAACAATGAAAATACATCCTGCATATCAGATATTTACATTATGATTCATAACAGTAGCAAAATTACAGTTATGAAGTAGCAACGAAAATAATTTTATGGTTGGGGGTCACCACAACAGGAGGAACTATATTAAGGGGTCGCGGCATTAGAAAGGTTGGGAACCACTGCTTTATAGGCTCCTGTTAAGCATCTATTAGAATCCAAAGCCTGGCTTCTCTACTTATATTTCTGATATTTTGCAATGACTCATGTCTTAGGATCAAGTTACTAGTTTTGAGCCAACAGTTGTAGTGGTCAAGTGGGGAATTTGGAACATTTTAAGAAGATTACAGCGAAGATGTAAAGCCAAGCATATCCAAGTTAGTTATTTTTAGGTCTGTCTATATTTACATACTTCTTATATCTCACCTGTTCCCTAAGAGCCCAGATGGTTTACACAGCATTCCTTTCTGTATTGTTTTCTCAACAATAGCCCTATGAGGTAGATTGGGTTGAACAAGATTCAATTGAATTTCTAGCTGAAAGAGTCCTGAAGGAACCAAAAATGACAAGAGGAGTTACTCTAGAGAAGTTTCCTTTTTGTTGTTCACCTATAGGCATGAATCTTGCCAGACTAAAGCACAAATCTGCATAACTACTAGATATACCCTGGTTAGGGAAGACCCTGCGTCTCTTCCTGCATACCAAAGATTCCACACTGAGCTGCCTCTTTGCTCTTTGGGAAAGACCCTCTCCCTTCGGTGACTCTGTACCACACCTCACCGCAGAAGGTGATCTTTAACTTGGATTGCCCAGATCCTACTCCAACACCTCCATCACTATATCACACTGATACAAATTGTGGTGATTCTGGAATATTTAATAATAAACAACTCTTCAGCTTCCTCATTGTGGCATGTTCTAGAACTACATTCAGACATTCACTGGCTGCTATATAATTGCAGTGTTGCCTAGGAAGCTCAAGGCTTCTTCCAATAAATTCATAATCAAACTCTGGGAGACTACAGAGTAATCTGTTCCAAATATATCTAATTGTCCATCATCAATCAAAATGAGGTTGTCTGTGTTTCCCTTGTTCTGAAGCAAGTCATTATAATTTATGGGTTCCATATTCCTTCTTTCTCTTTCCAAAGGTAATAAACCTTTAGAAAACAGAATTTTGACCCTCCTGATGTTTTTGGTGCCAGCTTCTATTGATCAGCAAATTTAGCCAATGGCCAGGGGTGATGAGTATTATATAACTACAGTAATTGAATAAGGGAAGATTCCTCATCCTGCCCTTGACTATCTTTTGGTATGCAGCTTCCTTGCACTGATCTGTCATATTTTGTTGTTGTTCAGTCACTAAGTCCAATTCTTTGTGACCCCTTGGACCATAGCATGCCAGACCTCCTGTCCTCCACTGTCTCCCGGATTTTGCCCAAATTCATGTTCATTATGTTGATGACACTATCCTAACCATCTTATCCTCTGCTGTCCCCAAGTAGAGCTATACAAAATACTGCAAATATTGTGCGATCAGTCTTGCAGCAAAATACTGCCATTCATTATTTTAATGGCTTTCCTAATTATATATACACTCCTTTAAAATAATACTCAAATTGCTTATATTTTGCCGTTCATTAATTCTTTTTCCTCATCCAAAGCAGATTCTGCCAACAAAACTTGGATTATGCTTGACGGCTCCACTGATGTAGTTCACCTTTGCTTTTTCCTTCTGATCACGGTGACTATTTATAATTATTAGAAAGTTTGATGTTTACATTCAAATGCCTTAAAATGTGAGTTGGCAATTGTCCTCGGAGACTCTTTTTTGTGTGTGTGTGTGTGTAAAGCCCAGTTTGGCTCTTTGATGAGTAACAGCTTTGGGGGAAGGCATGAGGGAAAGACATTATAACATGTTTATTTGAAAGGTCAGATCATCATTTATTATGGGAAGGGGTGTGCATTTTGAATACCAGGAAGGTAGAGTGCATAAACTCAAGCTTATTTTCTTGCATTCTGAAACCACATGCTAGGGCCATATTGCTGCCATATGTTGCTACCGGATGACAACTGCTATCAAATGCAGCTACCAGTAACCTGCCACTCTGTTTATTTCTACATTCTTTTTTGTTTTAGAAAAAAACTAGCTTGTGTAGACAGTAATTCAAAGGAAAAGGGCCGCATTTTTAAAAGGCATTCCAAAATATCTTGCATCCATGACTCTTGTAATGATGCCCAGAAGTGTAATGTTTACCTGTCTAAGTGTAAAATCACATCCTCACTCTTTGGGCTGGGCTGGCATTTTATTCTCCTCCCTAAATTAAACTACAAACAAAAGGGACCAATTTACACTTCCAGGAATTCTGTTATTGGCATTTCATTCACAGCTGCTAGAAAGGTTTCATACATAATGCATGAATCAGGGAGCCCCAGTAATCCTGCAGAAGATGTTCATTTAAAAGAAAGCTAGCTATAGTTCAACAACAACAAAATAAAAACTAAACTAGATTTACTGAAAATTTTGGCTACTGGCAATCACTTCTAGAAATAGTTCCCATTGGACTCCTTCTGTGTGATTACTGAATCTTGTCTGATTGAATAACCTAAAATGCACCATTGTTCTTGCCACAATTGACATCAATGCCCCCACTCCCAAAATGATAACCCAGAAGAGCTATTTTTGTGCTTGTGTTTTTCAAAATCCCGATCAAAAACATTTGATGAAAAATATAATTCTATCCTACAAGCACACCTAGCTGTATTTTAAATTGTTAAAAACATTATTGAGAAAGTTAATATAATAACTGGATGCCAATGATTCTGGTAGCAGTAATATCCTTAAGCTTGCTACATCCCTGATATCTATATATCAGAATCTTTTTATTTAATATCCTAGCATTTGTTCTGTAACAAGTTGCCGTTTTAACTGAAGCAGCTTATCAGTAAATGGAAAATATTTTTCTTTTTTGGGATCCTCTATCTTACAGTGATTATAAAGAAGTTTGTTCTTCTTTAGTATAATCTATTGCTTGATAAAGAAGTTTGTTCTTCTTTAGTATAATCTATTGCTTATCTTACATTAGTCATCTATTCGCCCTCCCATTTCAGAACTGTGTCTCTCCTTCACTATGATCATCTTCTGTATCCCGATTGTGAAAATTAAGGATTAAAGATTAAAATAACAATAAAAAGGATTATACACAGCATGGTCCTCTCAGCCTTTACCATAAGCTTTGACAACATTTCCATGTCATCCTTGCAGACTGGAATTTACTATTTATTCAGGCTTCATTCCTAGATACATTTACTCCTACACAGCTGGCAAAAGGCTTGCTTCTGGCTTGCTTCATATATTCTTTATACCACATTCCTCCAGCCTAGAATCCTCCAAAAGGTTTCAGACTACAATACCGAGAATTGCCAGGAAGCACTACTGAGTACAAGTTGGAAGAAAGTTTGGGTGAGAGTTGGATTTTCCATTTATTGTTCCATGTATGTTTGGAAAAAAAAGATCTGGGGGAAAACATTACTGGACAAGGTAGGAACAAGATGATCCTGCAAGATCTTCAGTTTGTAATACTATATGGCAAATCTTGTTGCATGGATATAAATAGGCATAACTCCTGGGCCACTTTATTTCTTTCCCCCTTGCAATTTATAAACAGAAGGTTCCCTTGGTATCCCATTCAGTGTCCCCATAACTGTTTTCTTTTTAGGTCTGCATATATCTTAACTGCCAAAGTTGGTCCTTAGAATATTTCAGTTGTACATTCATAATCCCCAATACAATTTCAATTGTTATTATTATTAGCCTATATTTTTTCTTTGTTTCACAATAGCCAGCAATCTCCTTAGTGAATATGTGTTCTACATATACTACCATTTACATGGCTGTTGACTGCAACGGATAGAAAGCAATGGATTTAGGGTTCAATGAGAGGAAAATGGTTGGGACATTCAAGTGGATGTTCTTCCCTCAGGCACCTAAAACTTTTAGAAGAGCCCCAGCTAAATTTCTACTCTGCTGATAGGAAGGAGAAGTACCACAGATTCCTCTGCAAGCTCCAAGATTTACTGGACTTTGAGCCATAGTAATCACATTCTCCGTTTTTCATCAATTAAATTCTCTCATATTGTGGATAAGGAAAAACACAGTGCTGTGATCTGCTGCTTCCCAGCCAAAACAGTATGAAATAGACCAATGATCTATTTCATTCCTAAGCTCCATTTGAGATGTGCCAGCTGCTGACTTGCAAATGCTTAAAAGAAAAACAAAATCACAGGGCTCAGTTGTTGGGCTGTCTTTAAATTCAAGGCATGATTTTGAACAAAAGGATACTTGGGTAAACACTCATTTGACACTGGCCAAATGAGTAAAATACCACAAATTTCTATGGGAAAGAAAAAAGAATTGGAAAGGATGAAATGTTTACTGCTCATTTTGCTTTGACTGTGCCATCATTGCAGATAGCCTCTTCCCAGGAAGTGTTGAAATTTCCACTACAGATACTGACCCAGTCACTGAAATTAAATTATCTTTCCCCAAACATTCCAATTTGGGCTTTGGCAAAAAGAAAAGACCTGAAATCTTGAACTAAACTGAAACATACTTTTTTTTTAAAAAAAAGAGGGGTATATAAGATAGGACCCTCTGATAGGTAAGACCTCCCTTGGATTTTTGCAGGTGTTTTTTTTAAAGAGCAACTTTAAAAAGTTTTTTTTTAATCCTTTATAGAAATTGCTGAAAACAAACTGCATTAAATGTGTATTTGTGTCTCTGTGTGTGCGCATGCATGCATGCTCCTTCAAGTCATTACTGACTTCTAGAGATTGCCTGGACAAGTCCCTGCAATTTTCTTGGCAGAATTTTCAAAAGTGGTTTGCTATGGCCTTCTTCCTAGAACTGAGCGAGTGACTGGCCCAAAGTCACTCGGTTGGCTTCATGCCTAAGGAGGGACTAAAAGTCCTTGTCTCTTTGTTTCTAGTCTGGTGCTTTGAACCATTACAGCAAACTGGTACTCATGAAATCTTTCAGTTCATTTATTTATTTATTTATTTATTTATTAGTTGCATTTGTATGCCGCCCACTCCACAGAGACTCTGGGCGGCTCACAACAGTAAAAATTCACATGCAACAACAAATATAAAAAGCATTAAAAACAATAGATATTAAAACATTAAAAAACATTAAAAACCACAATTTAAAAACCCATACAATAAATCATTTATGGGGCCAAGAGTGATCGGTGTTGTATTAAAATCATTGGCCCCAGGCCTGTCGACAAAGCCAGGTTTTTAGTGCTTTTCTGAAGGCTGGCAGGGTGGGAATAATGCGGATCTTGGGGGGTAGTGTATTCCAGAGAGCCGGTGCTGCCACAGAGAAGGCCCTTGTTCGTAGGCCTGCCAGCCGACATTGTTTGGCTGACGGGACCACCAGCAGACCAACTCTGTGGGCTCTAATCGGTCTTAGGGAGGTATGTTGGAGAAGGCGGTCTTTGATTACAAGACGAGAATTTCTAAGAACAATAAAGTAGAACCTGCTAAAAAAAAATCCTTGGATATGGACTTCTTTTAATATCTGGTCAATTTTAACACTTGGAATGCTCAGTCACATTGACTACAATGCTTCCCACTTATGGCATGTAGTTTGACTCACTTGCTTAAACTACTGGAACTGTTTTTTTTTCTACAATCAAATTTTAGATATTTGAGGTATAAAGGAAAATTGAATTGTGACAGAGCTGAGTTCTCATGGGCACAAATCCAGCTGGTTGACCTGGTCACTCCTCTTAGCTCTAGGAAGGAAATAGTAGCAAACAATTTCTGAAAAACCTTGCCAAGAAAACTGAAGTGGTCTGCCTTGGTAGTGGCCTGGAGTCCACACTGACTCAAACAAACACACACACAAACAAACATACACACACAAATCTTGAGAGTGGAAATCTATTCTGAGGGAATACACAGGGATAGGCAAAACTGTTAGGAGGAGAGACCAAACTCATTTGTTCTGTGCTGGTTGTGCTTGGGAACAAAGACAGAGAGAAATTGCTCCCAATGAGTAATCTCGTAGGCAAAGAGCAAGTAAAGGGACAGACAGAAAAGGAGCACAGTACAAATCCTTGATACTCATTCTACGCTGTACTGCTCTCTTGGATTCAGTAGCTCATGAAGAGTTGTTGGCTTTGGACCTCCAATATTGCTTTATTACAGTGGCTATGTTTATGCTTCCTCCTGCCTGGGAAGAGATAATCCCACAATTAAACACCATGAAAATCTATCTACCAAATAAACTAGCCAGCCTAAAACAAATAAATGATTTCCTGGGATATTATGGCCTGATTTATCTTTGGTTCTTCATCTGCGGGTGAAACAAGAATGGCAAAACATGACACTCTCACCAAAGAGTGAAGCCCTCATCATAGCTTTTTTTTTTAAGAAACATGTTGTGCATGCTTTCTGTCTTTCACTTTTACACCCACACAGGGAGTAGGAGATACATCAACAGCAAGAGGATATCTGAACAATCTAGAGAGCCAAAGGAGGTAAAGTTCACACAAAAATAGTTAAGTGGCAAGAGATTCTTGGCACAACATTAGTATTAGCAGCTAATACTGTTTAAAAAAGAAAGTCACCTGACTACTTGATCAATATAATGCTGAAAATGAAAATGATAGGTAATCAAAAAGGTTCATAATATATATTTACATTAATAAAATTTAAGAAAATATTACTATGCTTTGGACAATACAGTGGCCATGCATAAGGGAGAAACTGGGACCACACTATGTAACCCTTGCTCCTGTCCTTGTTGGTATAATTTTTGCAAATGATGCACTTCTCCTTTTCTCTGTTCATTTCCAAACAAAGTCAACATCCCCATATCCAGGGTATTTGAGGAACTGTCTCATCCCAATTTCATTGACCCATCAGGCAAGAAGGGAGGACATATTTCTGACCCTGTGGGTGAAAGATTTTCGATTGGCAAGATCTTCTAGGAAGAGAGCCTTCTCTGACATTACCCCTGTCCCAGGGGTGGGTTCCGGATTCTGCTGCTGCTGGCTCGCTCAGGGACGCGCCGCGCGGCATGCACAATTCAAAAAAAAAAGCTTCTGCGCATGTGCAGAAGCAAAAAACAAGAGGGCGGCACCTATGGCGCCACCGAGAGAACCGGCTCAGGGGCGTGGCAGGCCTGGGTTGCTGCCGGTGCCAGTGACCCAGGCCCTGTTACTAGCGGTTCTATAGAACCGGTCCGAACCGGTAGGAACCCACCTCTGTCCTGTCCTATGAGACAGCTTGCCTCCACTCCTGGCCTACCAGAATTCAGCTCCAAGAATTCCTTTGCTGGCTAAGGGATTCTGGGAGTTGAAGTCCACAAGTCTTAAAGTTGCCAAGGTTGGAGACCCCTGCATTAAGACCTGGCTCTACCAAATGGCCTGGGGGACCAAAAGTGACATGCAAACCTGGGGTGATTTATAGTTGGAAGTGCTCCCTCTGCCTTTTAACATTGCAATTGTTCCATTTTGTTTTAACCTGATTTTTAACTTGTAATTAATGAAAGCTTTTGTATCATTTTAATATGTGTTCTGTAAACCAGACAGAGGCATGAAAGCGTGTTGGATCAGGGGTGGGTTCCTACCGGTGCAGTCCAGTGCGTAGCTCCAGTAGGGACCCGCCGATAATGCAATTTGCGCACGACTGCTCCGGTACCGTCTCCTCTGGGAAGTCGCGCGCGTCGTCATCTTTTTTTACAAATTTTTGGGCGATTTTGCTTCTGCACATGCGCAGAAGCAAAATCATGCTAAAATCTCACCAGGGGACGTGCGCGAGAGAGATTTTGGCGAGAGTTTGCTTCTGCGCATGCACGAAGCAAAATCACAGCGAAATCTCTCTCTCACGTGCATCCCCTCGCGAGAGTTTGGCTAGATTTTGCTTCCGCGCATGCGCAAAAGCAAAATCACACGAGGGGTGCACGTGCATAGCGCGCACGCACACACACAAAACATGGAAAAACGTGGAGCAGCGCACTGGTCTCGGTAAGTAAGCAACTCGCCCCTGTGTTGGATGGTATAAAACTTTGATAATTAAAATAAAAATAAATAAGCACTCAATTCCTTCCACTCTAAGGGCAATATTTTTTCAGCCAACATATCAAGAAAAGATTATGGATGGAGGAGAAATATGTGGGAGATGCATCTGAATGAGAATTTAATCTATCCTGCATAATCTGCAAACTAAATCACACTTATCTATCAATATTTCTACTTCTCCACATTGCAAGTTCTCTAATATGGCAAAAAATGTATATATTATGAGAAAATGCATACAAAACCTAATATTATTAATACAAGAAAATGCCTCATATCAAAGAAAATAGAAGTATATGTTGGGCAAGATTTGATGCTGGATTTTAAAAGAAGATGGTGCTTATATTTTTAAAGTTTTTTTAAGCAGAAATGCTAATAACTTCACAAAATCATGCAAACAGAACTCTATTATCCATTTATCTGCCTGTGATCATTCATTGATCACTAACATGAATAAAACTTAGGCAATTGATCCTAAAATGCAGGGAATCCCCTGACATCTATAAGTCCTTGGGCTTATCCTCATGACTGCATTCAAGTGGTATCACCAACCACCAGGCTAAACATCCAAAATCAGAGGAGCACTAGAATTTATTTCTTTTAATTAATTAAAATTAATTAATTAAAATTAATTAATTAATTATCAAACTTATTTGCCATCCATCTCATGGTCCAGACGACTCTGAGTGGCTTACATCAAGATAAAGCAAACATACAATACATATTAAAAATGATTAAAAATTACAGAAATTAAAAGAAACCAAAAGCAAGGGTTTGGAGTTCTCCGTTAGTGCACCAGCCACCTCCAGCCTATAGCTTCTCCTTCATAGGCACCTCCTATGCCTATAGCCAGGTTTTAAGGCCTTTCCTGAAGGTTAATAGAGAGGGAGCGGATCTCACCTCCTGTTGCAAGATGTTCCAAAGGGCAGGAGCCATGGCAAAAAAAGGCTCCTCTCCTGGATCCCACCAAGTAAAATTCCTTGGTTGATGGGGTCCACAGTAGACCCCTCCTGCCAGCACAAGTGGGTCAGGCAAATCGCATTGGGGAAAGACAGTTCCACAGATAGAATAGGAAAATATTTTCTGGGATTGCCTAAATGCATCTTTTTAAATGTTAGCCTAAAGACAAAAACAATATCGCAGATTATCATGATTTTAGGAAACATTATCTTAGCTCAGATTAACATGAAAGGCAAGAATACTTCCCAGCCTACCTAAATCTTCCCTGCAGGGCCTAAAGAAAGAAGGTTGCATTACAATCCTTAGGCTTGTTGCTGTAACACCAAGAGCCACAGCTTTGAATTATGCTGAAACTAAGCCTAGGCATGGAGATATTCCTTTGGATTGTGATTTAATGTGAACAAATCCATACTTCCTAAACTGAAGCATGAATTGTAATGCAATTTTCCATTTATATTTATCCTTTTCCAAATTTGGTCATGCTATTTTCCATTTTTAAAAAAGCATATAAAATGTATACCAAATGCATATAGTAGAAAAATGTATGTACACATTAGAAAAAGCATGCATAAAATGCATGCTACATTTTATATGGTTATTGGGGGGGGGTTTGTAAGAAAGAAACTGCTGCAGAAACAGGAAAGAACAAACTAAAGTTTGGAACAATAAGAAATGAGTGAAATTGAACTTGACTGATTAGTTCATCTCTTCTACTAATAGCACTTTCCTCCCTTCCCTATTATGCATCTTTAGCAAATTACCCAAAGGAGACAACTCCTCTTATTCTTTGAGAAAAACCATTTCCAAAGAACCAAACGAAAATAAAACTAATCCACAATGACAATTGGGATGCCAACACATTTTATTTTGGGCTTGCTCAGCCTGGTGTCCCCTTAATGTATTGGACTGGAAGACCCAGAATCCCCAGCCAGCATACCATCTAGGAATTCTGAGATCTGCAGCCCCAATACATCAGAAGGACACATGGATAGGGAAAGCTAAACTAAGCAAAAGCAACAGTCTTTTTCACCCTGACAATCCTGTTGACGAAGCATTCCTATTTTATTAAGAGTTTAAATCAGGGGTGGGTTCCACTTACCTTTGCCACCGGTTCGCATCGTGACGTTTCGTGCACGTGCGGTTGCTCCGCTTGCGTGCATGCACGCGTCCCCTCGTGCAAGTCTGCTTCTGCGCATGCTCAGTAGCTATAATCAGCCCGAAACACAGCTGAGGAGCTGATCAGCTGTGCTTCGGGCAAAGGAATAAAGGTCAGTATAAACCTGGGGGTGGGCGGGAGGGCCCTTTTTCAAGCAGCAGCAGAGGAAAAAACTTCCAAACAGTAAAAAAAAATCACAAAAAATTCCAAAAAAAAAAAAAAAAAAAGATGGCGACTGAACCGGATCTGTGATGCCATCGTGACATCACCAGCAGGTTGCTACCAGTTCAGGCGATCCGGTCCAAACCAGGAGGAACCCACCCCTGATTTAAATAAATACCTGGAGAAGCACCACAGTTCCAGGTTGAAAGGGAGGGGGAAGCATTAAAAAATGAAACAAAAAAAGGTGTAAGATATTATTTGTAATGGGAATGAAAACATTTGTGTATTCTCATGAAGACTTGTTTTGTCAAAATGCACTGGGAATTTGGTTGAATCGGTAATGCAGAAAGGTTGAGATGAGAGACACTGTGCAGGCAAAGGAAGCCAGAGGCCAGCTGGAAAAGGTTCTTTAGGATCACACTGTCACTGGAAAGAGAAAACTTCTCACACACCAATGCCTCATATTTCATTTCCTGGGAATGTTGACAGTTAGCAGCACATATTTAGGAAAAGAAGTTCCATAACCCTGAAATCCTCAGGGCTGATTCTGAAGAGGAGAGCTGTAAAAAGGTGGGGGGGGGGGGAATAAGAAGGTTTCATGCTCAAGTAAAGGGCTGCTATGGTGTTCTGTCACCTAATCGCAATCTAGAAATAGCAGCTAAGAAATAGCATTCAACTTCTGTGTAGATTAGAATAAGTGCAAGTCATCAAATGTTCATGGTTTCCATGAAGTCGAGTGGGGCAATGCAAGGAATTACAACAATGAAGATTATGGGGATATGCTATGTTCCAGAGCTGGACTCCCCAAAACTCCAGTAGTCCTGAATAGAAACATCCCCTTTCTCTCCTGAAAAAAGTCAATGGCTGCCATCCATGCCTATGGAAAAAGAAATCCCAGCATGTCATTCCAATTGAAGCCAAATATGCTAAGGCAGGGCTGTCAAACTCGCAGCCGGTGGGCCAGATGCATCACACACTGGCCACGCCCATGTCCGGTTTATCGAAGGGGGGGAAAGTCCCAATACATCACCTGATGCCACCATGAAGACTTGCATTTGATACCCCTATGCTAAGGGATGTGGGAAGCATTAATCACATATAGAACAGAAGAGCAACCTACATTGTCTATGCATGGAAAAAAATATGAGTACTTACATAGTCGCTCCCTGAATGAAATCTTTTCCTTATTTTATTTTATTTATTTATTTGTGAGATTTATATACCGCCTCACAGTGCAAGCACTCTCTAAGCGGTTTACACCAGTAAGCAATGTATATTTATATTGCCCCCAACAATCTGAGTCCTCATTTTACCTACCTCGGAAGGATGGAGGGCTGAGTCAACCTTGAGTTGGTGAGATTTGAACCGCTGACCTGCGGATCACAGTCAGGCTAAAGTGGCCTGCAGTGCTGCCTCTAACCGCTGCGCCACCTCGGCTTATACATGTGCAAATGATGCATACTAACACTGATCTATCATCCATCTATCCATCATCTACAAACTTCATCTAGGCATTAATCCATTGGTCTAAGCTGGCAGTGCTAGAAAAGGCATCCTGGTGTTATGATGGGCAGCTTGAGGAAAAGGTCAACCAGGGAGCAGCTGCTATAAAAAGACAAATTCTATTCCTAGAAACATTAGGAAGGAAACTGAAAATAGAACTGCCCATATAATAATGCCTTCATACAAACCTAACCTACCACCCTCAAGGGCTTGTGTACAGTTCTAGTACCTCCACTTTAAGAAAGATGTGAGAAGTCAAAAAAGGTGGAGAAAGAAAAGTAGGGGCAACCCATTCAGGAAAATCTATTTGAAGGTTTTTCGGTTTCAAACAGAGAATAAAAAGGGTCAGGGATCTCCACAGGTATGGTCAAAAACTCAAGATGCAACAGTAGGACCAATGTCCCACCGGTTTTATGTGCCACACATTAAAAAAAATGGGAAGACCTTTAATCATACCATTGTGGCCACTCTTTTGATTTTTTTTCATCATGCCCTGCAACACATGGTAGAGATATATAAAATTTAAAGATAACGCAGAAAAAGGACGATAACTTTTTCTCCATCTTTCATAATTTCAAAGGGGCCATCTGATGAAAACCCAATGCAGGAGATTAGGGATTGATGGAAGGAAGTACTTCTTCACAAAGCATATAATTAAACTGTGGAATTTGCCATTTTAATCATAGTAGCCATTCTGATATATCTTTGCCATGAAAACCCCGTGGACAGTACCAAAAGGCAAAAAGATATGACACTGGGAGATGAGCCTCTCAGGTCTGAAGGTGTCCAGTATGCTACTGGGGAAGAGCAGAGGGCTAGTACTAGTAGGTCCAGAAAGAATGAAGCGACTGGGTCAAAGCCGAAAGAATACTCAGCTGTGGATGTATTTGGTGGTGAAAGGAAAGTCCGATGCTGTAAAGATCTATACTCCATAGGAACCTGGAATGTAAGATCCATGAATCAAGGCAAGCTGGACGTGGTCAAACAACAGATGACAAGACTGAACATCGACATCTTAGGAATCAGCGAACTAAAATGGACGGGAATGGGAGAATTTAATTCAGATGACCATCAGGTATACTACTGTGGGCAAGAATCCCTCAGAAGAAATGGAGTAGCCTTCATAATCAATTAAAGAGTAGGAAAAGCAGTACTGGGATACAATCCCCCAAATGACAGAATGTATTGATGGAGCTGCTTATAGTTATTTTTTAAAATTCCAATGGATATTTGTCTTTTATTCCAAGGAAAAACCATTCAACATCACAGTAGTCCAAGTCTATGCCCCAATCACTGGTACTGAAGAGGATGAAGTTGACTAGTTCTATGAAGCCCTACAACACCTTCTAGAATGAACACCAAAAAATGATGTCCTTATCATCATGGGAGATTGGAATGCTAAAGTAGGAAGTCAAAAGATAATCGGAATAAGAGGCAAGTTTGGCCTTGGAGTACAAAATGAAGCAGGGCAGAGATTGGTAGAATTTTGTCAAGAGAATATGATGGTCATAGCAAGCACTCTTTTTCAACAACCTAAGAGACGACTCTACACATGGACATCACCAGACGGTCAACACAGAAATCAGATTGACTATGTGCTTTGCAGCCAAAGATGGAGAAGCTCTATACAGTCAGTAAAAACAAGGCCAGGAGCTGACTGTGGCTCAGATCATGAGCTTCTTGTTGCAAAATTTAGATTGATTGATTGATTGATTGATTGATTGATTGATTGATTGATTGATTGATTGATTGATTGATTTATTTATTTATTTATTTATTTATTTATTTAACTTGTATGCCGGCCAACTCCCGAAGGACTCTGGGCGGCTCAGAACAAAGATAAAAACATCATAAATATCAAAACCATGAAAACCATCTATTAAAAACAATTAAGAAGACATATACATCATTCATTCCTTGCCGGATCTAATAAGAATATAATGGTGAGATCAACGGCCCCAGGCCTGCCGGAAGAGCCAGGTCTTCATTGCTTTGCGGAAGGCCAATAGGGTAGGGGCAGTCCGAATCTCAGGGGGTAGTGAATTCCAGAGGGTCGGGGCAGCTACAGAGAAGGCCCTCCCCCCGTGGGCCCGCCACCCGACATTGCTTAGTCGATGGGACCCGAAGGAGACCAACTCTGTGGGATCTTATCAGTCGTTGGGAGCTATGCAGTAGGAGGCGGTCCCGAAGATAACCTGGCCCTGAGCCATATAGAGCTTTAAAGGTAATAACCAACACCTTGAATTGCATCCGGAGACCAACAGGAAGCCAGTGCAGTTTGCGGAGAATTGATGTAATGTGGGTGTACCTAGGTGCACCCATGACAGCTCGCGCAGCTGCATTCTGGACCAACTGTAGTCTCCGAGCAGTCTTCAAGGGTAGTCCCATGTCGAGCATGTTGCAATAGTCTAACCGTGAGGTGACAAGGGCATGAATGACTGTGAGGAGGGCCTCACGATCCAAATAGGGTCGCAATTGGTATACCAGGCGAACCTGTGCAAATTTAAATTGAAGAAAGTAGGGAAAAGCACTAGGCCACTCAGGTATGAACTAAATCATATCCCTGATGAATATACAGTACAGGTGACAAATAGAGTTAAGGAATTAGATCTGATAGACAGAGTATCTGAAGAACTATGGACAGAGGTTCGCAATATTGTACAAGAGGTAGCAACTAAAACCATCCCAAAGAAAAAGAAATGCAAGAAAGCAAAATGGCTGTCTAAGGAAACTTTACAAATAGCTGAGGAAAGAAGGGAAGCGAAAGGCAAGGGAGAAAGAGAATGATACACCCAATTGAATGCAGAATTCCAGAGAATAGCTAGAAGAGATAAGAATGCGCAAATGAATGTGTTAAATGAACAGCGCAAAGAAATAGAAGAAAACAATAGAATAGGAAGGACCAGAGATCTCTTCAAGAAAATTGGAGATATGAAGGGAACATTTCATGCAAAGATGGGCATGATAAAGGACCAAAATGGCAGGAACCTAACAGAGGCAGAAGAGATTAAGAAGAGGTGGCAAAAATTACACAGAAGAACTATACAAGAATGAGCTTAACGTTCCTGATAACCATGATGGGGTGGTCACTGACCTCGAGCCAGACATCCTGGAATGTGAAGTCAAATGGGCCTTAGGAAGTCTGAGCAACAACAAAGCTAGTGGAGGTGACAGTATTTCAGCTGAGCTATTCAAAATCTTAAAAGATGATGCAGTAAAAGTGCTACACTCAATATGCCAGCAAATTTGGAAAACTCAACAGTGGCCACAGGATTGGAAAAGGTCAGTGTACATTCCAATTCCAAAGAAGGGCAATGCCAAAGAATGTTCAAACTACCGCACCATTGGACTCATTTCACATGCTAGTAAAGTTATGCTCAAACTCCTACAAGCTAGGCTCCAGCAGTATGTGGATTGAGAACTACCAGAAGTACAGGCAGGATTTCGAAGAGGCAGAGGAACTAGAGATCAAATTGCCAACATATGCTGGATCATAGAAAAAGCTAGGGAGTTTCAGAAAAACGTCTACTTCTGCTTCATTGACTATGCTAAAGCCTTTGATTATGTGGATCACAACAAATTGTGTCAAGTTCTTAAAGAGCTGGGAGTACCAGACCATCTTATTTGTCTCTCGGGTTAAGAAGCAACAGTGAGAACTGGATATGGAACCACTGATGGGTTCAAAATTAGGAAAGGAGTTTGGCAAGGCTGTATACTGTCGCCCTGCCTATTTAACTTATATGCAAAGCATATCATGAGAAAGGCAGGGCTAGATGAATCACAAGTTGGAATTAAGATTGCCGGGAGAAATATCAACAACCTCAGATATGCAGATGATACCACTCTAATAGCAGAAAGTGGAGAGGAACTAAAGAGCCTCTTGATGCGGGTGAAGGCAGAGAGTGCAAAAGTTGGCTTGAAACTCAACATTAAATTCAATTCCTGGCAAATAGATGGGGAAGAAAAGGAGGTAGTAACAGATTTTATTTTCCTGGGCTCCAAGATCACCGCAGATGGGGACTACAGCCAAGAAATTAAAAGACGCTTGCTCTTGGGGAGGAAAGCTATGGCAAATCTACATAGCATACTAAAAAGCAGAGACATCACCCTGCCAACAAAAGTGTGTATAGTCAAGGCTATGGTTTTCCCAGTTGCAATGTATGGCTGTGAAAGTTGGACCATAAGGAAGGCTGAGTGCCAAAGAATTTGGGCCTTTGAACTATGGTGCTAGAGAAGACTCCTGCGAGTCCCTTGGACTGCAAGGCGATCAAACCAGTCAATCCTAGAGATCGACCCTGACTACTCTTTAGAAGGCCAGATCCTGAAGATGAAACTCAAATACTTTGGCCACCTAATGAGAAGGAAGGACTCACTGGAGAAGAGCCTAATGCTGGGAAAGATTGAGGGCAAAAGAAGAAGGGGACGAGAGAGAATGAGGTGGCTGGATGGAGTCACTAAAGCAGTAGGCATGAGTTTAAATGGACTCCGGGGGATGGTAGAGGACAGGAAGGCCTGGAGGAACGTTGTCCATGGGGTCACAATGAGTCAGACACGACTTCGCGACTAACAATAACAGCCATTCTGAATTGTTTCAAAGGGGGACTGGGCAGAGTCACAGAGAACAGGCTATAAAAGGCAACTAACACTGATGGCATCTTCAGTCATAAGTAGCATACCTTAAATATTGGCTTCTGGGAACAACTGGTATGTGGGAGATAATGTGGGAGCTACTATCTTCCATTCCTGGTTTCCCAAAATGCTTGTAGCTGGCCATTGCATGATTCAAAATGCTGGACTAAGAGAACTTATGGTTTAATGACCAACAAAACGTTATTTATATTTCAAGTCTGCAAACATTTATTTGCTTTCTTTTGGTTATCAGGAAAGCTAGAACCCACCTTAATTCATTTACTTATTCCATACAGCTCAATAACTAGAGCTTTTGTAAGCAGCGTTTGAGAATTAAAACTTATTAAAAGAAAAGCAAAACATAATAAATAGCTACATATAGCACCATATATGGCAGTATAGAGGTATCAGAAGCAGCTATAATAACATAAATAAATACAACAATTATAAGAAAGTAACAAAAAAGCATGCTTCTAAAATACCAAAGTGACATTACTACACATTAAAGGAACATACATTATAAGTTGGATCATAAATGTGACAAGAGGCACAAGAACCCACAACTTCTTCAATTCATGAAAAACTACAAAGCCTCTGTGGTGTATTTTCAAGGCTGGCACATTTATTTTGGCATGAATTGCCTTTTCATTTCTAAAAGAACTTCTGTGTCAGAGTTCACTTCTCTCAATTCATAGTTTTCATTATAAAAAGAAGAGGTAGAGAAGAAAGCTGATCTTCTTTCTTTAAAACTACAGCCAACTGAAAATGGAATACTTTTTATCATTCAGCGGCTCGTTGTCTCATGTGATTAACACTGATTGGGTGCAAATTTATTTAAAACCTATCAGTTTTGCCCAAATGTGATTCCCTCTGAAAGGTGAGGATTCAATCTCCTTTCCAAAAAGAGAGAACCTATCTGAAATCAGTTTTCCCATGGGCACATTATTAGGATTCTAGTGACATCTTCCAGGTATAGTGAGAGTTCACTTCCTGACATTTCCAGAGATAAATTCCTAGGAGTATTGTTTCCCAGCTCAGCAGAATGTGCAATAATGCCATAATACATGTTACAAAAAAAATTGTGACTCTATAGCAGGGGTCCCCAAACTTGCCAACTTTAAGACTTGTGGACTATGCTATCCTGGCTGGAGAATTCTGGGAGTTGAAGTCCACAAGTCTTAAAGTTGCCAAGTTTGAAGACCTCTGCTCTATAGAATAGTTGAAGCATGCAATTTATTTGAAAGAATTTGTTACACCAGTTTGATTCTATCAGGTAATTATATCATACAAAATGCAGATTAATTTAAAAAAGCAAGTACCTCATATAAATCATTAATAAAGATCCACACAATGAATCGATTCAGCTCTTCCATTTATTCTAGATAAATTTGTGTACTAATTGAAAGAGGATAGATTTCATAGCCTTGAATCAAAATAAAAGTTGGAGAAAGGTATGATTTCAGAAACTCCAGCATTTGATGGATAAAATTTATCCTGAGGCAGAATTCTCAAGACTCTGCAGGCCACATGTTAATAGTTTCTCAAAAATTTCACTGTAACTTGAGTACCAGTTCATTGTCCATCTTCTTTTCACCTTAAAATATGTTGTCAAAAATTCAGTACAATCCTTCATGTTTCAGCAGATTCCCCAATAATGCCTCTGTCTCCTCCTTTCTTCCAGAAACCCATCACCTCATCCCAAGAGGGATGGAGCACCATTCATGGGAGCCCATGGGAAAGGATTCAGGTGACACGGTCTCTATCACAATGTCATGCAAATTACATAAATTGTATTATTTGCGTCAGTCATGTCCTTTTTGCAGGTTGGAGTTTAGCAACATTCCACACATGTTTCTTGACCTCTGACATGCCAAAAAAACCCCAACATCTTTCACAGCTGTGAAACAACCTCTTTCTTTACACTCTTGCTGAAGCTCCTCCCATTCTTTTTCTCAACTCTCAATCCCTTAAGTGAAATTTTTCTGGAGGCTAAGCCAATGCATTGGAAGTGAGTCTCACAGAGTTAGTGGCTTTCTAGTAAATTCTGGCTTAGTTCCTCCCTCATCCATGACTTTCTTACAACCCTGAACACTCTCGGAAAACAAAACCGGTAGCCCTGCCTTCACTAGGCTGGTAACCCAACTCCTTCGAAGGCAAAGAACCAGCACCCTTATAAACACTGGTAAATCAATTCCTCATTGATAAAATAGAACTAAACCATTCTATGCTGTTAGTTTAGAATGTTTTCTTTCATTAGATAAAATGCTGAGCAAAGGGGGAGGGGGGGAGTCATGACTGAATATTCAAACTAACAGAAGGATAAATCACACCAAAAAGCACTTGTAAAGCTGAGGTACAAACCAGAGATTCAAAGAGTACAGGGGCGGAGGTGGTGGTGAACTGTTCTGCATTAAATTATTTTAACTTTCATGTGGAACTGCTACAAAAAGTATAAACAGTTGCAGTTTTTCAGGACTCTGTAAATTTATATCCCAACCTCTGAACATCAAAGTGATAAATTACTCTCTAAACTTAAGCCCAGTTCTTACTCAAGCAAAACTCTCATTATAGCTAAAGAGAAAAAAAAAGTTTTCCCTCTGAAAAAGAAAGCAAAGAAAAAGACATAATTGGCTCTTTTATACGTATTAAAGACCAGTTATGCAATTTTAGATTCTAGAAAGGTACACTAATAATATTTAGAATAAACTACTTTCTCACGTGATTCTAATTTTACTTCCAAGCTAATGGCCAAAAATTCAGTTGCAGAACAAGAAGAAACAATGGCAATTGAAATAAGAAGGCCAATTCATCAGCAATTTAATCACAAACACTCCTTCTGAACATTACTACTGTACCCAATTATATGCATTTGATTCTGAGTGTCTGAGAATGCAAGTTATAGCAGTGGCAATCCTCTCAACTTTGCCTACCTTGAAAAAAAGCTAAACTAGTCCAGATTTTTGGATGGGAGACCACCAGAAGATCCAGTGACTCTAACTAGACTGGAAGGTAAAATAACAACTTGTAGAAGGCAATGATAAACCTTTTCTTCAATGCTAACAAGAAAACAAGAGGGACATGTCTATGAAATGACCATTCAAATAATTTGAATATTTTCTTTCTTTTACCTGAATATAAGGTTAATTCCTGCATCCACGTTTATCAGGATAATGACTGCATATTGATAATCCTCCCATATTGACTATCACGGATCGAATTAAGTGTTAGGATTATGCAAATTCTAACAAGAGGGTGTTCTGTAACATGTGGGAATGCACTGCTCTTCTGGAAACTGCTACTGGTTGTTTTCTGCATGCACGTATAAACAAGGGCTACCCTTGAAGAGTACTCGGAGACTACAATTGGTCCAGAACGCAGCTGCGCGAGCTGTCGTGGGTGCACCTAGGTACACCCACATTACACCAATCCTCTGCGAGCTGCACTGGCTCCCTATTGGTCTCTGGATACAATTCAAGGTGTTGGTTATTACCTTTAAAGCCCTACATGGCTCAGGGCCAGGTTATCTTCAAGACCGTCTTCTGCCACACAGCTCGCAGTGACTGGTGAGATTCCACAGGGTTGGTCTCCTCCGGGTCCCGTCAGCTAAACAGTGCCTGCTGGTGGGCCCGCAGGGGAGGGCCTTCTCTGTGGCTGCCCCAGCTCTCTGGAACCAGTTACCTCCGGAGATCCGGACTGCCCCCACCCTATTGGCCTTCCGAAAAGCCATAAAGACCTGGCTTTTCCAGCAGGCTTGGGGCCGTTGATCTTGTGGTTGTAATCGGCGAGATCCGGCCTTGACATGATATGCATGGTGTTTTAAATTGTTTTAATATTTAAACATTTTTTAAATGTTTATTTGTTGTAAGCCGCCCAGAGTCCTTCGGGAGTTGGGCAGCATATAAATTCAATAAATAATAAATAATTGCTTTCTATCACTTTTTTCTCAGCACAGCAAAATGGTGATATTTTGCACCATGTGGAACCCATCACTGGCAGCAGAAGTTTCCAAAGCAGTTGAGTGATAGCAATAGCAATAGCAATAGCACTTTTCTTATATACCGCTTCATAGTGCTTTACAGCCCTCTCTAAGCGGTTTACAGAGTTCAGCATATTGCCCCCAACAATCTGGGTCCTCATTTTACCCACCTCGGAAGGATGGAAGGCTGAGTCAACCTTGAGCCTAGTGAGATTTGAACAGCTGAACTGTTGAACTAGCAGTCAGCCTGCAATGGCTGCATTTAACCACTGCACCACTTCAGCTCTTCGAGTGAACCTGGAAAACTATGTGGTTGCTTTAATGGGTCAAGGAAAGGGGTTATGTGTGCAATCTCAAACACCCTGAAGTATCGCTTTCCAAGGATTTCCACAACCTGATTCAACCTATTTCAGACCACACAGACCACAACACTTTCAACAGACAGTGAAGGATAGGTTTTGTAGCCCTCCTAATGCAGGTAAGTCCTCGACTTACGACCATAACGGAGCTCAAAATGTCTGTTGCTAAGTGACACATTTGTTAAGAGTGAATTTTGCCCCATTTTATGACCTTTCTTGCCTCGGTTGTTAAGTGAATCACTGCAGATGATAAAGTTAGTGACCTCGTTGTTCAGTGAATCTGCCTTCTCCGTTGACTTTGTCAGAAGGCTGCAAAAGGTGATCACATGACCTTGGGACACAACAAAGGTCATAAATATGAACCAGTTGCTAAGCATCTGAATGTTGACCACCTAATAATGGGGATACTGGAAATGTCATAACTGTGAAAAACGGTCCTAAGCAATTTTTTTCAGTGCTTTGTAACTTTGAATGGTCACTAAGCGAATTGTTGTAAGCCGAGGACTACCTGTATTGTTATATCTCTCACATGGGCAAGGAATATTGGGAGCTGTAGTTCAGCAACTACACCTAGAAGGCCACTGATTCTGCATCTCTTAATGAATGATTTCTGCTTGATATGCTCAAACCTGGTACTACACATAGAACCTCGTGCAACTCATTAATCAACATTGAACTAAAAAGATGTAAGGAGGAGAATACCCAAAATGCTCCAGCATCAGGTTTTCCCTTCAAGCAGTTATACTGTGGACATTATGTTTAATTTTATATGTGAACTTGAAAAGCTGTAGGAGTGACTAATGTCTGCGTGCGCATAGCAGAAAATGTATTTGATGATGTGAAGCAGCTCAACTGGATTACGCCAAAATGAAGAGCAGGCTCTTGTCCAGCCTTTACCAGCCCCCACCCAACCTGTTTCCCAGCCAGAAGTTGTAATCCCAGCACATCCCAAAAAAAGTATTGGGTCTGGGAAATCTGCTTTTGCTCAACTATATGTGCATTAATATGAGTGGAGGTTCCACTGAGTTTAATAGGATCAACCTGCTAAAAAGTATACATACTTTTTATATATATATATATATATATATATATATATATATATATATATATATATATATATATATATATATATATATATATATATATATATATATATATATATATATATATATATATATATATATATATATATATATACATATACATATATATATACATATACATATATATATACATATATATATATATATATATATATATATATATATATATATATATATATATATATATATATATATATATATATATATATATATATATATATATATATATATATATGTAGGTCTTTGGGTATTCGGGTTTTCTCCCGCGTGAAATTGGAAGTGTCTTTGCAACGTTTCGACGAAGTCTCATTCGTCATCATCAGGCTGGAGTCTTCAGCTTGCTGCTTCTAGGAGCAATGTGAGATTGCAGCTGTTTCTTCCTTTTAACTGCCACTGGGGGTTTGAACTGATAGGGTGGGAGCTTGGCTGTGTTCTGATTGGGTGGAGGTGTGTTCTGATTTGTTGGGGGCTTGGCTGTGCTCTGATTGGATGGGGGGTTGGCTGTGCTATGATTGGCTGGGGTGTCCGTTTGCTTCATGTATGGAATGGAGGGGTTTAGAGTGGCTAAAGATGCAGCTATGGTCTGGCTTCTGGTTTGTGGCCGTGCCTCATTGGTGTGGGTTTGGGTTTGCTTTTTGCATGGGTGTGTGGTGGTGACATCCTGTGTGGTTTTCGTGAGTGTGGGTCTAGTGTCATTCTTAGTGTTAGGGACTCGTTTGTCAACAAGTGCGGGTTTCCAAATGGCTGGTAGGCGGGAGGTGTCATCTCGTTTATTCATGCTGTGTGGGCGTTTCTCTATCTCAATGGCTTCTCTGATTATTCTATTGTTAAAATGTTCAGTTTTGGCGATAGTTCTGGTCTTTTTAAAGTTAATTTCATGTCCTGTGGCTTTAAGATGTTGGACCAAGGAAGAAGTTGGTTCCTCTTTTTTGACTGAGTTCTTGTGTTCTTCAATGCGTGCACTTATTCTTCTGTTGGTTTGTCCAATGTATGTGGTGGGGCAGGCGGTGCATGGGATTTCATATACTCCTTGATTTTCTAACTCAGTCAAAAAAGAGGAACCAACTTCTTCCTTGGTCCAACATCTTAAAGCCACAGGACATGAAATTAACTTTAAAAAGACCAGAACTATCGCCAAAACTGAACATTTTAACAATAGAATAATCAGAGAAGCCATTGAGATAGAGAAACGCCCACACAGCATGAATAAACGAGATGACACCTCCCGCCTACCAGCCATTTGGAAACCCGCACTTGTTGACAAACGAGTCCCTAACACTAAGAATGACACTAGACCCACACTCACGAAAACCACACAGGATGTCACCACCACACACCCATGCAAAAAGCAAACCCAAACCCACACCAATGAGGCATGGCCACAAACCAGAAGCCAGACCATAGCTGCATCTTTAGCCACTCTAAACCCCTCCATTCCATACATGAAGCAAACGGACACCCCAGCCAATCATAGCACAGCCAACCCCCCATCCAATCAGAGCACAGCCAAGCCCCCAACAAATCAGAACACACCTCCACCCAATCAGAACACAGCCAAGCTCCCACCCTATCAGTTCAAACCCCCAGTGGCAGTTAAAAGGAAGAAACAGCTGCAATCTCACATTGCTCCTAGAAGCAGCAAGCTGAAGACTCCAGCCTGATGATGACGAATGAGACTTCGTCGAAACGTTGCAAAGACACTTCCAATTTCACGCGGGAGAAAACCCGAATACCCAAAGACCTACATACAAACACCCGCGAAAACCTCAGAAAACATATATATATATATATATATATATATATATATATATATATATATATATATATATATATATATATATATATATATATATATATATATATATATATATATATATATATCAATATCAATATATATATATATATATATATATATATATATATATATATATATATATATATATATATATATATATATATATATATATATATGTCATATTCATACCGGTTTGTAGTTGGCTGTATTTTTATATTAAGAATGAATAACTGATTTAAGCAGGAAAGGTGCTTTTTATTTATTTATTTATTTATTTGGTCGTTTTTCTATGCCGCCCAACTCCCGTAGGACTCAGGGCGGCATAGTTTATTCCTTCTCACTCTTACTATTTATGAGTGCAATTGGCACAAGACAGACAAGACAGATAAATGTTTGCCAACTCAATAGAACTAGTGGAGTTAGCACCATTATCAGCTGTCTTTTATTTTAAATGTTATGGCACGCTCCTAGGCAACCTAGGAAAGAAAATAACTGATAAAGTGTTGTGATAAATATTATATGTACAGCCTTTAGATCAGGGATGTTAAACTCGCGGCCCACGGACCGGATGCATCACACGCTGGCCACGCCCACACCTCGTTTAGCGAAGTGGGGGGAGTCATGATACATCACGTGACGACGCTGTGACGATACGAGTTTGACACCCCCTGCTTTAGATGGAAGTCAGATCCATTGCAATCAGAAGAGAATTTTCTAGCAGGATAGGAAGTGGAGACAGAAGGCTAATACAACCTGATGATTCAGAAATATATATTGATTCTAAATTAATACACATCTATCTACTCAGAAACTTCACTGGGAATGCTTATACAGAAGCTAGGTTAAGGAAAGTAATCAGACTGGCATGTCTTTGCCTATTTCACAGAAAATCCACTTCAGTGGTTTTGGGGGACATATTAAGCAACCTATCCTAATCTCTCTTACAGCTCCTTCAGCCCATCCAGGAGAAGCCAAATGCCCTTTTATTCCCTATGTGTAAATGAACTGGCAAAATTTTAGCACAATTCCACTTCCAAATCTTAACCCAGCAGCACACGAAAAGTTTAATGTGAATAAATTCTGAGCTAATCAGGTTCCTTCTTTAAATGTTGACACAGTATTATGCATATCCCATAAATACCTTCTGACTAAAATTCATCCCAGGAGATTGGCACCATGCCAGGGCTATTCATATTTACTGTATTTATACGGAACAGTTGGCCAAAGATAATATTGAAGACAAAATATGCCTTGAGATATATACAATATCACTGGGTTTTCCTTTTAAATCTCTTCATTGCTAAAAATATTTACAAAATGTCCCTCAAAGACCTATCAGGGATCTGCGCAGTGATATATAGCCAACTATGAGTATAATTAGAGCATATTTGTAATATTTGAGCTGTAGTCTGTTACCAAATGCTAATGTCTCTGTGGTTTAAAAAAAGTTTCTAGAAAAAAAAAAACCCTGAGTGATTACTCTTTCCCAGGCCTTTTACTCTATGACCTCAGTGTGTTTGTGGAGATCTCCTCCCCTCCCACCACCATCACATTGTCTGCTTGACTGGTACTAGAGTCTTAAACCTTTTAAGGCTGAAGGGAAACGGTGCAGAGCAGCCTAGCCTTGTGTTTTCTCATTTATATTGTAGCCGTTTCTTCTTGGCTGTGTATGTTTTTTTTTTCCCTTTAGAACGGCTCACCCAGCCTAACGTATAACTAAGACAGCAGTGGAAAAATGGTTAACTCTTTTACTCTGATCTTCTCAACCAAGTATTTGCACAGGAAGCCTGGCTGCAGCAAGCAAGCAAGCAAGCAAGCTGTGGGCTCTTGAACATCTGATGCTCCCTATTGGCCAAGGCCTGCAACCTCCACTTGTCCTTTTCTGCTGTTCTATTTCAAGTCCAGGCAAAGGGATCCAAAAGTGTGTGGGGGGGCACTTTTTTTGCGTTCATGCCAAGATAACCCTTCATTTTCCACAGGCAGTTAAATTTTCCAGAAAATAAAAAACAATGCATAGCTGTAAATCTTTCACTCTGGATAACCCTGCCTCTTTCTATGGCTCAGCCACATCAGAAACGTGATCAAAGGGATTGGGTGGTTATTTAAGATGGTAAACAGTCTCCAAAGAAATGAGGTTTTTGCATGTTAGACACATGGGGGGGAGGGAAGCAGGCAATTGCACGTGTGGATGTGTGTACACGCACATATGTACGTGTGCATTCTAATGTCTTGAGTTCTCTTCTGTATTTCAGCATTATTGCCACAAATTATACCAGAGAGCTTGCACATCCCTCCTTGGCTCCAAGCACGTTCTGCAAAATGTTTTTTCCCCTCAGGGCAGCAAGGGTGGAGTGTGTTTATCATAGACTTCTGGATGGTGCCTTAATTACAATAATAAAGCCCTTTGATTCTCAGGGTGTCCTTTTCCTTGGGTTGACAATAAAAAGGGGGGGGAAAAGAGAGAAGGCAGCTCACTGAGAAGTGGGTGCAGAAATTGCTGGCTGGCACTCTCGCTCCCTGACTCTCATTGGCGTGCCCCAGCAAGCCTCAAAGTTACACCTCTGTAACAGTCAAACTAAATAGAATATTGAGATAGAAAATCTAGTATGGAGTTACCCAGATGGCTGCAATGCCTTCTCCATTACCTACTTCTCAGAGATGGTCAGGTATCAGCAGTGGTGGGTTCCTACAGGTGCGGTCCACTCTATAGCACCGGTAGCGGCCTGCTGGTGACGTCACAGTACTGATGCGATCAGTTGCCGGTGCCTGGGCACCGCCATTTTTTTAAAAAAATTTTTTTAAATTTTTTTTTAAAAATTCTTCTGCGCATGCCCAGAAGTCGAGCTTCCGGCACTGCACATGCGCTGCCTTCCTACACCACAGTGAGTCCAAGCATGGGAGGATGGCTGAGGGAGCGTGTGAGACGCTGAAAGAATGGGCAGCAGGAGCCATCTCCATTCCCCTCCCTTCAGCAGTCTGAGAAGCCACGCCCACCCGGTCACATGGCTGGCAAGCCACACCCACAAAATAAGCCACGCCCACAGAGTGGTAGTAAAAAAATTAGGAACCCGCCTCTGGGTATCAGTATATAGGCTCCACATAACAGAAGCAGAAGAGAACGAATTAGAAAATTAATCAGTGAGCACTTTAGTGAACACTTTGAGATCCAATCCTTTTCTTCCTCCTAGAAAATTTCTCACGCTGACCTACATTCGACTATTGTTCTAAGACAGTATTTCTCAACTTTGGCAACTTTAAGAAGGGTGGACTTCAACTCCCAGAATTCCCCAGCCGGCGCATGGTTGAGAAACATTGTTCTAAGGTATTCCAATTCTGCTCCAGACCATAATAATCGTTTATTAGACTTCCACAGATTTCATAGTCTGATTTTCTAAAGAGCAAAAAAAAGTCCACAATTTCAGAGAGTTAAAGCAACAATGCTGTCTCTAAAATTAATGCAACACACACAGGATAGCAGTATAAGCCTGCACCCTTATGTGAAGATAATTCCACTGGGCTGGAGTTGTTTGTAGTTACGATGCAGAGCATTGTTATTTTTACATGTATATCTCGCCTTTTGGGGTATATAAGCACTATAATTGGCTAGACCTTTTTGGCCACAGCCCAACAGCAAGTCCAAACTGGAGCTGCAATTTGAATTCTGCCACTGCCAACCCTGAATGCTCAGCCTTTAGATTTGGATGAAGCCAACTTCTTCAAGCTCACCCTGAAACTCAGAAGAGAGTCCATCATCTAATCAGTTCCAGCTGACACATTCCCAGGCTGTGTCCAGGAAGCCGGCCTTAAAAAAATGTTGGAGGGAGATTTATTTTGTACCTGGAGAGATGATGACCACAAATATGATGGGACTATTAAACTGAAAAAGGAAACCTAGAGTGGAACTTCCAGGTTTGGGAAAATGTTTGGTAGGCAAGAAAAACTTGAATGTTAGGGTCAGAGATAATCCTTGTTTTTCTCCATTCTCCCCACTTCTTACCCCCTCCGCACTGAAAATCTTGCCCAATTCCAACATAATCCAGCGGTGGCTAGAGAAGTGGAGGCCACAGGATGGGAACAAGAGATAGGAAACTGATAATGCAACAGGAAGGAATGTCAGGGTAGGTGTGTGGGGGACCCCTGGGGGGACGGGGCAGAGGGAGCTTAACAAGTAAGCTAATCCCATTTGTGAGGTTTGTTGACCCAGGTGTTCTCTGAGAAAGATCTGGGACTTGGAGCAGCAGTCTGATGAAGTGCTGAGGTGGAGAGTATCTAAGGAGAAAACGCTGGGGAGCCAGAGTTCCCAACTGAAGGAATTTGAAGAAATATTACACAGGGAAGAATGACAGGAGAGAACCAGAAAAAGGAGTCTTACAGATATATCTGCTCCTCAAGGACACCAGCCAGTCAAATTGGGGTGGGGTGGGATGGGATGTTATGTTATGTACTCTTTACCAAAAGCTTTATGGGGACGTTCCTGAGAGGCAAAGCCCAATTTGTATTTGTGTTTTTTTGCTATGAAGCCTTTGCAAGTGCTTAAGTTTGGCTGTGTAGGGTTTAGTCAGAGATCTTCAAAACTTGGCAACTTTAAGACTTGTGGACTTCAACTCCCAGAATTCTCCAGCCAGCTGGCTAGAGAATTCTGGGAATTGAAGTTCAAAAGTCTTAAAGTTGCCAAGTTTGGGGATCCCTGGGTTTAGTTCTCACAGAAGGGCAAAAGACAGGCGCTCTGCAGATGTTCAGAGGCACACACATCTCTTCTTACTTTCTATGTCCCAGGTTTACACCTCGGCACTCAAAACATTCACAGGGTTCAGATCCAAATAGAGTCTGATGACCAAGTAAACCTCACTGATGAAACTTAGCTCACACTTCCTTGGATTTTCATCCTGAGGAATGATGTTGCTAGCTGTGCTGTACCGTTTAAGTATTGCAGAAATAAAACTGATAGGTGGCTATGTCAACATCCTCCCTTTTTTTCCCAGAGGAAACCCCTTGTTGCATTTATAAGATGTGGGGAGGGGGCCTGGAATGTCACACCTCCGGATTACACTCTGGACTGCCCCCTTGCCATTTCTGTGGGACCTGAACGGCCAGGCACCCCACCTGAGAGGTCTGAAGGTAACAGAGGAGTCACCTCTCCACGCCTCCTCTCGCACCCCGTCAGGCACATTATGCAATCCCGCAGCAACAAAAGCTCTAGCTGGCACAGGCACACACAATTATTCAAAGTAGACTTACTTGCCGACGGGTGGTAACTCCCCATGTCAATTTTGTAAACTTCTTTGGCGTAATATTCCTCATCGCTCCTTTCCTTTTCACAAGAGGCTGCCCTGTGGTTCGCTTTCTCCTGCAGCAAGTCCCTCGTGCTGTTGTAGATTGAGATGACCTCCGGAGGAACCTCCTCGGGCTCGGGGTACTCTTCCGGAGGGCTGGTGAGTTTCAGTTTGCTCAGGATCTGGCCTCGGATGGCTTCGATCCGCTTCCGCATGAACTGGTCCGTGTCTAGGGTGCTGCACGTAGACAGAGCAAAGGCCACCGTGGCCAGATCCAGGGTGAGGAACACGCTCAGGAGATAGCAGTGCATTTTAATGGGGGGGGGGTCGAAGGTTTAAAAGTGAAAAATAAAATAAAACCCAAAACACACTTCTTTTCGTTCGGCTTCTCCCACAAAGAAAGGACCAAAATGTTTTCCTGGAATTTTCTCCGTGGCAGTTTAAGATGTGCAAAACAAGATTCAGATCTTCTTTAAACAAAAAACAGAAGGATCGAAAGAATAAATGCAACGCCGATCGTGAGTCCAGATAGCATATGCCAAGTTGCCGGTCCGCCAAATATTGCTTGAATTGGTTGCAAGTCCAAGAGTGAGTTTGCGAGCAGATGCGATGCTCCAGCAAAAGTGGCGGGTTCAAGCCAGCAATCGCTTTCTATTAAAAAAAAAACTGCAACAGATAAGCGCCTAATAAAAAGAAAAAAAGAAATGTAACAGGTTGCAAATGTTTGCTTAAAAGCAGGTTGCTTTTTCTCTTCCCGGCTACTAAAGGAGATAATAAAATCCCCAAAACGTTGCCGGGGGTGGGAGAGGGAATAACGTCTGGTACATAAAAAAAGAAATTTTAAACAATCTTAAGGGTTGAAGGAGTGCGTGGAAGGAGGGGGAAAAAAAGAAGGGAAACTGGCCGCCACTTAAAGCGAAGGCTCCGGAGACTCGGCGCCCTGCTGCCCACAAGCTCCCACGCTCCAAATTGAGATGGCACCGACTGGCAGACGGAGGAAAGTAGGTCCGGGGTGGGGGGATGCCCCCCTTCTGGGAATCAGTGCGTCGCTCCCCCCCCCCTTTTGCCCAGGGGGTTGGTGTCCAGCTGTGAGCGGAGGCGAAAAGCGCCCACGTGTGTAGAGATGCGTGCGTGCGTGTCTGTGTATGTATGTATATACGCGCGTGCCGGCGCCAGGATAGACCCCGAGACGCGCCTGGGGCAGCTGGAAGCCTTCAAGGTGGTTCTGCCGGCTTCTCTCCCTTCTCCTCCCACGACTGTTGCTCTTCGACACCCTCCCACCAACCCCCTTCGCGGCGTGGGCAGGATTCTGAGCGGTCCTACTTTCCTGGGGACGGCGGACTGCTGCGGCTGTTTGCATTAACCGACCAGCTCACCTCCCTCCCTACCACCCTCTTCTCTCTCTCGCTCGCTGGCGACTGCTGGCTACACAACTTTTCCAGGAGCTCCCTCTCCTCCTCCTCCTCCTCTTCAGTTTTTAAAAAGCCAAACCGAACCAAGAAGGCAGAGCTACCGCTGCTTCTCCGAGGCTTTCGTGATTCCGCCCCCTCCACCCGCGCGTTTTCTCCCAAGGCTGGAGATTGCAAAGTTCGTTTTCCGCCCTCGCCTTGGCACTTTTCCACGCGGAGTAGTAGGTGGTTTGCCTTTTTGTCTTTTTTTTTTCCTTTTTGGCCCACGGCTCCCCCCCCTCCACTTCCCCACGGAGCTTGAAGAGATGGGGTTGGCAGGCGCGCCGCCCCTCGTCCCCAGGTCTTCTAGCCTCTCCCCTCTCTCGGAGCCCCCGCGCTCAACTCACGCCTTTCGCCCGCAGAGAACCTCGCGCTCTGCCGGAGAGGGAGGGTTGATAAGGTCCTCTCGGACCGTGTGTGTGTGTGTGTGTGTGTGTGTGTGTCCGCTGCCTCCGCAAAACGACGCGGGTAGGGAGCCCACAGACTTTAAGTGACCGAACGGATAAGGACCCTGCCGCCTTCTTGAACCTGGGCTATGTCTTTCTCTGTTCCAGCGGGGGGGGGGGGGAACCGAGGAAGCCCGGCAGGTCCGCATCAAAAAGATGGTGCTAAAAGTGTCTTTGGCCAGGAGAGTTCTCATGGGTTACCGCGAGGAGGTGGAGGTGCTACAGCCGAGTCTTTTTTTTTTAAAGGGTGTGATTCTGATTCATGAGGTGCGAACTAGAATGGGCTTACCTACCCGGCGCCTTCCAGATGTTTTAGACTTCAATTCCCAGAATTCCATTGGTGATGGTATCCGGGACTGTAGGGAGTTAAAACCAGGCGGTCAACTCCTTATGTGAACTAAGAAATAATAAAAACAATAAAACGTTACGATTTTAATTAGTCTGGACAGAGCAGGCAGACTCATTCTCACTTGCTCCAACCTGGTTCCCAAATTTGCACTGTCTGTGATTCATATATTCCGTTCCAAATGTCCTCTTTCTTGCCTCCATTCGTAGAATCTTGCCCAGTTATAAAACTAAGTTTCTACATACTTTTTGGCATGGTTTGCGCATGGTTTAAAAAGAAAAAAACTTTGCCAAATGTTTCAGCGGCTGCAAGCTCCCAGTTGTTGAATGGCTTCAATGTTATAGGGAAATGATCAGTTCCTGATCTGGTCATCTAAAGTTTTTATATGCCAGGGCTGGAGATCCACTCCAACTACAGGAGCCACATTAAATATAAGAAATGGAGTGAGGGCCACACATGTGCATTTTCAGCCTCCCCACTTTATGGTTGGCTGAACCAAAAAGAGCCCAAGTATATCTTGTTGCACTTTCACTGGCAAACTGCTTGCACACCTGTTGCACTGTTGAAGATGATGCAAAAAAAAAGAGTACAGATAATCCTCTACTTATGACCACAATTGAGTCCAAATTTTCCATTGTTAAGTAAGAAATTTGTTAAGTGAGTTTCCCCCATTTTACCACTGTTCCTTGCCACAGTTGTTAAGTGAATCACTGCAGCTGATGACTTAGTAACCCGATTGTTAAGTGAATCTGACTTCCTCAATGACTTTGCTTGTCAGAAGGTAGGTCATCGCATGGCCGCATGACACTGCAACCATCATAAATGTGAACCAGTTGCTAAGCATCTGAATTTTGATCATATGATCATGGGAATGCTGCAAAGGTCATAACTGTGAAAAATGGTCGTAAGTCACAATACTATATGGAACAAAACTGTGACTGAATGTGGATCAGGGGAGGGGTCTACTTACTTTCCTCACTAGTTCGCATCGCGACATAAGTGCACGTTTTGTGCTCGTTCCTTCCCAGAAAATAATCAAAAATTAGCTTCTGCACATGCACAGAAGCAAAATCAAAGATGGCGGCGCCAACGGACCGGCACCAACAGAACCGGCTCCATGACATCACCACCGGTTTACTAGCGGTTCTAAAAAACCGGTTAGAACCGGTAGGAACCTACCTCTGATCTGGATGTTCTGCTTTCCCAGTTGCTAATTGGTAGATTGCAGGAGAAGGTAGTTCTCATGACAAGCACATAGCTTCCCTTAGTTCAGGGGGACATTTTAGCGAAGGGGGGAAAAGTCGCGATGCATCACATGACGACGTGACAATGCGAGTCCCCTGCCTTAGTTAAGGGGAGCTTTCTACGTGGAATCAATTCCCAGATGTGTATCCTCTTCTCCCACTGAATTTTAGATCTGGGGATTCTAAACCTCATTTGTGTACCCTGAATTTTTCTTATCAAATAATTTAGGAATGTTGTATGAGATTTGATGAGAATACAGTCATTTTTTTCTGTCAAGCTTTCCCTTGAAGGAGGCATCTTAAATTCAGGATTATCGTCTTGAAGGCTGTATCACATAATCCATATAGTTTAATGACAGACGCATATGAACATAAGGCATTCTTTTAATGTTTCCTGTATTGTTTCTCCTGTTTTATCAAGCAGGGGCCTCAGCAAAGCAAGTGAAAAGTAACTGTAATGTTTAAACAGATTTTTCAAAGTTTTTATGTTTATAGTGGGTAGGCTTTTTGCACTGGTTCAATACAATTTAGGCTCTTTGCTAGATAAAGAGGTTGTTAGACTGGCATTTCCACAAAAAAGCTGTTTTGAGAAAGATTCCCAAAGGACCACTTCTTCAAGTGATGTAGCTTCTCTTCAGCTATAAAACCTATTTTTGAAAATTCAGTCCATCATAACAATTAATTTAATAGAAGAAATGACTCAACATGAAGGTCAGCATATGCTCAGCCAATTGGTTGAAACAGATTACCCAATGCCTCTTTCTGGCCACATTCATGTTAAGCATGTTGGATTAATTTCAATTTAATGTATTTACAAATTAAGATACCGTTGATTTCTAAACCATGGTTTGTGGCAAAGTATGTTGTGATCATTTAAAGCAGTGTCACTATTTTAGAAATAAATGCCATACGCCAACAGTTAAAATGTTATATCTTCCATCACTATTGGCTTCCTTCTTTAATGAAAATACTTTTTTTTCAAGTCACCTAGGAGTCAGAATAAATGTTTGCAGAGACCATATAGGTGCAAACTAATACGAAGATAAGATCTGTAGTAATGTTTAATCATCAGATTATCTGTTCCATGTTTCTTAATAAGGTATAAAATAGAAAAAGTCACTTTGTGCAACTGATGACCAAACTGTTATGTAACATAGCCACATTTTATTAGCTGAAGAAATATAAAAATTATATTATAATTTCCAAAATATAACTTGTGTTACAATGACAATTCCCCATCCTTAAAGCAAGACTCTTTGAAAAGTAACATGGATTTGAAATGCTCAATCTAATTGAAGAACACGTTCATTTACACTCTCTTGTTACATGCTACAGCTGTGCTTGAAAAAAGAATATTATTATGGTTGGTCACATAGTCAGCCAGATGTTTAGACTGTTTGGCATTTTTGTTAATCTATTGAGCCCTTCCCAAGGATCTGGAATAGGCAGGTGTTGTTTGATGGTATTAAAGGATATATTATTATAGGATGTGAGCTGTTTCAAGTAAAGGTGCCTAAAGCAATCAACAATAGTGATTTTGATGGTGTTCAAGTGGTGCTCCAGATATTTTGATATTGTACCCAAGGCATCTATTACTATTTGGACTATCTTTCCGGTCTTTGGCCACAGTTGTTCCACTTTTATTTACACAGGTCTTTTTATTTTGTAATTTTCTGCAGTTCTATATTTAGCATCTATTATAATAATGACAATTAGGCTGGTATCAAACAGTCTATGCCAGATTAATGTCTTGGTGAAAAAGTTCTTAGAAATCCTACCTTGCTATCTTTAGTTAAAAAAAATCATGATTGCTTGATGATCCTGTCTTCTAATTTAGGATCTAAAAACTAAATGAAATTTGGAAACCCAATTTAAGCCTGGAACCAGCTGGGTGATCTTGGACCAGTAATTCTCAGCCAAAGAAGGCAAGGGCAAATCACTTCCAAATTGCCAAGAAAACATTAGGGATTTGCCCAGGTAGTCATCAGGAGCCAAGATAAACTTAACATAAAAGGTACACAGAGAGAGAGGGGGGGGAGAATGTTAAGACTTTGGTAAAGGACTGCCAGGACCATGAGCATCAGACTGAATGAGTCATAGTAGCCTATTTCACAGATAATATAAAGCCACAATAGATGGGTTTGCAAACCATAAGCCAAATATCCACATTAAGTCTTAGTTTTAAGTGGCATCCAGGTCATTATGTCATCAAAATGACTGTACTGTGACTGATGACAATGCAAATCACTTAGTATAGAAGCACTTCCAAAGAAATGCTGTAGCCTACACAAAATAAAATCAGCACAGATTTTTACACAGATCCAGAATGAGCTTTCCGTCACTAGAATCTTAGCAAGGAAAAGGTGATACTATTCGAAGCTTAATTCTCATCAAAATCTGAGCAGCCACTCATTTCGTAATTCTACAAATTTCAGGTCTTAATACCATCAGACCAATACCTCCACAGTTCATTAACTTATTTACTTGGTGGCCAGCTAGATATCCAGGGGAGGCGGGCAGGATAATAAACAACTTTCACCTGCTACTTTTCTCCCGTCCAACTGGTTCTTAGAAGCATCCAGAAATTATTGGATTTATCTGCCATTGATTTACTTAACTGTCTTTTCAAACTATGTCAGTTGGTAGTGCCTATCATATCCATCTATCCAGCTAAGCATCTATTTAAAGAAAATCTTCAGTCTTGATCATTGCTTTCACATCTTGGTCTCTCATGCATTGTTATGTTGCTTTTTCTATTCCTTTGCTTCATATAGTTGAGACAAAATTCTTTTGCTGTCCCCTACCACATATCTATTTGAAAGATCTGTACTTAAATAATATGTCCTGAAGGGAAAAATAAATTAATTTAAATTATACATTACCACTTGGATAACTTTATTGTGATGATGAAAGCAGATTAATTAGAAGAAGACATTCAGATGATTGCACACATTGTAGCATTTAGGCATTTGTTAAAATAATAGCTGAATGTAGAAAAATAATTAAGATTTATTCACAGAGCTTCATGAGCATAATGGCAAGTCCAAGGTATCTATCACTCATTAGAAAATTGGTCTTAAACTAGTTTGAGAAAATAATATCCAAGGTTAATTTCAGAACATATCAGTAAAGAAATAAAAAGTGCTTCCTATTGTGCCTCAAGTACACATTTAACATATGGAAGGCCTTGGTACAAATCTTCAGTCTACTACAATTGTGTGCAATTGAATTAACATTAGCCTGTTACCAGGAAAAGAAAAAAACAGGTATTTCACAAAATTATTCTAAGGTGGAAACATTCTAATGCTATTTTGTCAGGCGTCTCTCTTTCTCTCTCACCCACACAAGGAAAAACAAAGAAAATGTCTATGATTAAATGACTGAAATTTGTGGACTAAGTAAAATAGAGCTAACCTTATAAATAATATTGCATATTGTTACTGTATGGCATAGTCTTTTCAGATTCTTACTTAAAGAAATAGATTACAGACGCACACAAAAACAAAAATGTCTGCTGAGTTTAGGTAGCTATGAGGTTGGTAAAGTAGCCAGATTAATCAAAAACTCAGTCATTCACTCACTCACTAACTGGGGTTCACATCACAATAAAGTTTTAATATGTGTAGCAAATTCTTGTAGATCTTTGCCTTGCTTTGCCATTAAAACAAAATCATTCTAAGTTGTACTAATACTTTACATTTCATAACTTTAGAAGGAAAATAGTGCATTCAGTTTCATTTGGGGACTTTAATTTCTAACGTAAAAATGAGAAAAATATTTATTTTTTCACTTTCTTCATGCCAGGCATAATTTGATGTCATGACCCTTCTTACTGACTTTTTTTTACCTCAACCTAAAAAACCAGAATGTGTATATGAATATAGATAAAAATAATATACATACATCTACTTTTTTTCTGACATGAGATGCAAAATCACAAATCTGTATCTTTTAAGTATTTAAGATGCTGAAAATATGAACTAATTTTCTTTCAGCAATCCTTAAACCACTACAGTAAAATCCTGATGATTGTACATACTTTGCAATAGCCAAACAAATTTTTCCTCCTCTACTTATTGAATTCTCCCCAACTGTGTTTGAAAAATATGAACCTGTTATTCAAACTGGCATTATGTGTTGCATTCAACAGCTTATATGACTTGAAACTCAAATGTGCTATATTTTTGGATATTAAGAAAAAAAATCAAGCACAATTTCTGGACATGTTCAAGTCGCTTCTTGGCTATAATACAGAAGTTGTTTGCCATTGCTGTCTTTAGATTTTTCTTTTCTTTTCTTTTGGCCTTCCCAGGCTATTCTACAGCCCTGGAATTTCCTGGTACTCTTCTATCCAAGTAAAAACTTGTTGGATACTACTTAGATTATTTTTTTTTTAGAACAACCAAGTTCCCCTAGGTGCTGACTTCTGCTGTGACATTTTATAAACATGAGTTCATATAAATATAAATTTTAGTTTAGTTTCAAATTCGTAGCTTCAACTTGAGAATTTCACATGTTTTCAAATCGAAACATTGGGAACACATTAGGAAAATATTTTATTTGGGCCAATCAAATGTCACATAATTACAGAGGTAGTTTTTGAATACTTTTGAACTTTTCAGCAACTCGGTGTTAGCGTAACTAATGTAATATATTTATAACTATGTGCTATATTTGCCTTGTATGGGAAATGTCTGTAGGAAAAGCAGTATATTGCATGACAAAAGAAAGCAGCATAACAGCAGAAATCAAGATAGATGATAGATAGATAGATAGATAGATAGATAGATAGATAGATAGATAGATAGATAGATAGATAGATAGATAGATAGATATAATTATTAAAGTCACACGATTTATTTATCTATTTGAGGTTAGAAGATATTTTTAAGGTGGTAGAGGAAAATATACCAGTTTATTTTAGTATATTATTCTGCCAAGCAATATGATGGTCTGCTGATCTAAAAACTGAAGTTAAATAAATTCCCAATATTTTATATATACCTAAAGGATAAATTGAGAACTTCAACATGCACAACCACAAGTATAAAAATGATGTGTATCATTATAAACTGAGGAGAAAGGGAAATACATATCCTACGGTCACCCTCACCACTTTGTTCTAAAGAAAAGTTTAATTTAATAAATTTAATTGTATGGATAACTGTTTACATAAGATGCAGATGGGTAATAATTTGCCCAACAGATGATCTCACTGATAGGTGAATGCTTTGGTGTTCTCATTAGTCTAACTATACTTTTTAAGACTGGTATTTTGCCTTCTAGCATTGACAGTAGTAGGAGGGCTAACTCTGATGTTTTATGTTTCAGCTATTTTTGTTTAAAAATTTGCTATAAGTTGGCTGCAACCTGCCCTAAGTCACTCGTTAGACAGCATATATCATAAAATAAGAAGCGCTTGAATCTGGTATAGGAGAGGCTGGTAATGTAAAGTGCCATCCAGATGTTTGAATATAATTTAAATGTGTTATGATAGAAGTAGATCAACTTCAGCTCTGCACAGATTATGCCAAGATGCACAGGAATCTCCACATTGGGGAAATGTATCAAAAGACAGTCAGGAAGCTCCTGGAAACAATGAATCACATGAGACCTATCCTTACTATTAGAATTACTTGAGGCTATTTGATCAAGAGGAGCTGAAGTGGTACAGTGGTTAAATGCTGCGACTGCAGGCTGACTGCTAGTTCAGCAGTTCAGCTGTTCAAATCTCACTAGGCTCAAGGTTGACTCAGCCTTCCATCCTTCCGAGGTCGGTAAAATGAGGACCCAGATTGTTGGGGGCAATATGCTGAACTCTGTAAACCGCTTAGAGAGGGCTGTAAAGCACTATGAAGCGGTATATAAGTAAAGTGCTATTGCTATCAAAAGGGGATGCACCAGTTGAAAAACATTGATTCCATGAATGCTGGACTTTCTATCCATTATGAAGAAGGAGCTTGTTAGGTAAAAAGGCAGAAGTATAAACGGGGTGCGATGAACCCTTCAAACTATCTGCTCAGTCCTTAGGTCCATACTCTAATAACCATGAATGCAAGTTCACTAAAGATGAAGTTTCACAACCCCTCCTTTCTCTGCAGTATTCCAAAACAGAAGAAGAAAAAAATGACTCACCATGGTCTATAACTGGATTTTATTTCACCTTTTAAAATCTCAAATTAATATTCACACTTTTCACAACACTCTGAGAAGTAACCCATAAAAGCCTTTTTAAGCCAATAATCTCTACAAGAGCAGTGTATTTTGTACAACAAGAATTATTTTACCCTGTGTTTTATGATAAAAAAATAAAGCCAAGTTGCAATCACCAAAATGGAAAGACAAACAAAATCTTACATTAATGTCAATCATTTAAACTTCTAGTGATCTTTTCAAAGTCCTTTTTCTGATGGGGGAGATGCCTCTGTTCTGGGTATACAAAGAGTATTGGACCTGTTTAGTTTAGGAAATATTGCTAATTTCTGGTTTGTTAGTCAATGTCTTGTTGAGTTAAGAGAACTCTGTGTGGTATAAAAGGGCATCTTTGTTTGACTTGAGCCCCCTAGCACTGTGGATCTGTAAGTTTTAGTATTATCAATTTGACTTTCATTTTTGTTTGATACTACCGTATTTCCCCCATCAATCTCTTAATCCCTTTATTTGAGGCTTCCATCATCTAGTCTTCTCACTGTATTCCCCATGTCTGTCCTTTAAATTTCAGTGCATTGTAAAAGTTGAGAGAAGAGTAGATGAAAATTAAGTGGCAATTGAAAAATTCAATATTATAAATGTATTATAATCAATAATGCAATTTGCAAATAGGTTGTAAACAATACAAAATCTAACTCAAATGTCTATTATATCACCAAATAGGTGATAACTAAGTTGAAAGCCCTCAGGACCTTCAATTTATGAAAGGTTATTTGAGAAAATTCTGCAAATTTTGACATTTCATATGTGTTGGCTGATAAATGTGTGTGTGCCACAATAATTAAATAAATGGTTTATGGGCAAAATCCAAAGGGCAGCTGACATTTTCGTCTTATTGTTCTTCACTAGGGCTTCTTCTGACTTTGTGAGCTGCTTTTGTCTATGGCAAAAAAGTGAAAGGGACAATAGCTGAATCTGACTAGGAACAAATATGAGGAGGGAGAACTAGGAATTAAAATTAAAAATAACCCTGAACTTCCACTCTTCCTCTTCTATCATAGATAAATCATTAGCTCAAGCATAATCAATTTAGAAACTACTGTCTGATCCACAAATATTGGAATTACATGAACAACCATTTGTTCCAGCTTTCCAAGGCTAATTTACTTACTTACTTACTTACTTACTTACTTACTTACTTACTTACTTACTTACTTACTTACTTACTTACTTCTTATGGCATAACAGAATACAGCATTAACTGTTGTTTTTATTTTCAATACATATGCCGGTGCTTCTTGCTGAGAAATCCTTGTCAGGTCAAGCAGCCAATAGACTATTTAACTGTGAGAAAATCATGTTGCCTAGATGAATGCACACCACAAGGGAGGCTAGCCTACATTGCTCCCTGGCTACTCCCATAACAATGTTTAATGTGGAAATGCCTTCAATAAACAGACTCCATTATAGATACTTGTTTTAAATATGTTAGAACTTATGTTGATTTTTGTAAATTTTAGATGGACATTCGGTTCAACTGTGTTACATAATCTCAATACCCAATGATGCAAGCTCAAAGCTCCAAATTTTATTATCCAATTGGATATAATTACCTTTGTGCATAAATTACCTGCAAAAACCTATCTAGCCGGTTCATCAAGTTTCAGATGAGAACTATGGTACATAGGGAGCTGCACTACTCCCTACAATTTTTTCTTGTTGGATCAAAGTAAAAAATGAATAGATCAGAATTACACTTTCCAACTCCACCTTATTAGAAGGATTATTAAAATGATACATGGAAACTGAAAGCCAATTTCAATTTCTCTTTGTAAACAAGCTGACATAAGAATCTGGGGTCAGATCCTTCAGTAAAAAGCAAGTTAGTAGCCAGTAGTAGAAATGAGATAATATCACACCTCTCTCTTGGGCTTAATTTACAGTTATCCCTGGAAAAGACTTCTTTATAGCACTCCAAATGGCCTTATGACCTCCTGTATTATTTTCACGATAAAAGTTCCTTTGCAAAAGTTCACATTTAAGTACTTTGAACTCATATTCAACTACTTCGTAGCGATACTGCCTAGGTACACAGCAACCTCAGCCAGGGAAAAAATCACTGCCAGTATTTATGGATAGCAATCAGATGGAGATGCTAATCCATGTTTTTCTTTTCTGCCTAGAAACTAGCAGTATGCAGAAATGGTGGTAAGATTTACGGCTTCTCGGGTTTCCCGATCTTTAAGATTCAAGAAGCAGTAAAATATTTTTATACAGTGCAACAGCTCCACTCTGTGGCTTCAGTGCAAGCAAGAACATGCAGTGCTGGGGTAGTGTGTTGCAAGTGTCCTAAGATAAGAACAGTTCATCAAATATACTGAGCTACAACTGGGTCTTTGAAGGTTTCTTACAAAATATACTTGTTACTAAGAATTAGAAGATTAACTACCAATTAACCAGTTAACTACTGGTTAACTACCAATTAACCTGAGTTCTGATCCTTCTGTTTATTTTCTTACTCATTCACTATGGTGTTTTAGTTCTTTGAAATGTCCTTTTAAATATTCCCAAAACCTTGATATGCCTTTAAAGTTCTGCATTCATTGATTCATGAATTTTAACATTTTTATCAGTAATAAATTTGAACAAATTCATCTTACTTGCATAATCCAGATTCAACAGCAAGTGTAAAGATTATTTTATATAATGCATCCTAAAATTGTACGGTGTTCTCATGAAACTCTTTCTCTAAAATTTAAAAAAAAATGCTTCCAAAATTTGATTTAGGACAATCACATTTTAAATAATCTTTTTAGAATAATTATTACTAAACCACTGGATGAAACCAACTCTTAATTTTAAAAGCCACTCGGTAGCTAATAAAACAAAATCATTTTAAATTTAAAACATCATCATTTCAAAGAATACTTTAAAAATAGTTATTCTACATTGCGTAAACAATTTTACCAAGGGAACACAGGAGAAATTGGTACTGTTGTGGAGTCCCACCCAGTGGTGTGCTGCAACCAGTTTAACAACCAGTTCGGTGATTGCCTGCTTTGCGTACGCACGTACGCTTCGCACACACGAGCACCTAGCGTGCTTGCGCTCAACATTCAAATTACAGCAATTTGAAGCTCAGCTGCTTACTTTCTAAGGCAGCCCCGGTAAGTAGAACAGCAGAGGGACGGAAATCAGCTGTGCCGCACGAATCAGCTGAGCCAGAAAGAGGGAAATATAGGACAGGATAGCGCAGGGGCAGGTGGGCGGGTCCAGCTGATCATCGGAACTACCGGTTCACCTGAACCAGTCTGAACCGGCAGCAGACCACCACTGGTCCCGCCACTGCTGCTCCCCACTCCCAGTGGCATTGTATAAAAAATAACAGCAAATCTTTGGGCCGGGAGACACTCCAGAAGAGGCATTTTTTTCTCAGTTCTTCACTAGGAGGCAGCTTTCTTCTAATATCTTCCTTTATTCATTCTTCCTCATCTCTACTGGAGTGAACCAGTGGAATCCAGGGAAAGGGGCCCAATTTAATGGTTAAGGTCCCAGTTGCAACATAAGAGAATGTCACACTAAGTATGATTGTCTATAAAAATTGTAATTTAAAAAAATAGACTTGAAATTAAGGTTTTACTAAAAGGGGCTGAACTTAAAATCAACATTGGTTTTGTATTATGGCTGCAAAAAAACAGATAATCACTATATATGACAGTGGAGAGCTACAGAAACATTAAACCCCTGCTACTATGCAATGGCTATCCAGATTGTTGCAGCCTGGTTCTGGTGCTTCCTTATTTATGCCACCCACAGAATGACTTGCTCCTCTATATGATGATTTAAAAGCAGCGAAGAAGAGTTATTCCAGGTTGAATTTGGAATTAGCAAATATTTCACATTTTAGAAACAAATACCTCTTCCACTCTCTTTAACAATAAATAACTAAAGTAAGGAGTAGTCAGTTGAAGCCAATGACAGTATCTTCTTGAATGTTTTATAATACTGATGGGATTTGGCTTGCTTCAATTAAGCCACCGTGGCTTGATGTAATTAGTATAGGTTATATCCAATCAGTTCCATGAATAGAACATGCCACAGTGATGGATCACTGACCTTCTGGAGCTGATTTAGGGAAGTTCAGGAAAATACAAGTGGAAGGAAGCAAGGGAAAGTCTATTGGCGATATAATTCATTCTAAAGGTATTCTGTAAACAGGCAACATTGCATGCTCTATATTGTAGGAAGTTAGTACCCACCCCCTCCTAGAAAAATGAAATATCCTAGGAAATATTGAAAAAAGGAAAGAATATGTTTCCCTGAATGAGGAAAAGAGAAACAGGTTTTAAATACAAAGCAGCTTCCTGCAGCTCCCTGCCCCCAGCTCACACATTCTTCCCACCTAGCCTGGAGGTCTTCTACATAACAAAGAACCATAATAGATTTGCCCAAGGCCCTTTCATTCAGCCAAGCCTGGGACAAACAAAAGCCTATAGAGTTGCCACTGCATGGCCTTCTGGGAGCCTGACCACCAATCAGTTGCATTATATACACAGGAACAGGAAACTAAGAGGGGGGACCCAACAGAGAGTATAAAACAAGGAACTCAGCATCTCTTCTTCCCTTTTCTCTTCACCCACATCTGGAAGCATGTGATCTACCTTTTCTGTACAGGGGCTCATGCCATGTGCTCCTGTCCACCATATTAAACCTTCTTTCCAAGCAACTTCCATGAATCCAGTGTCTTTTTCCCCACTTGGAACTGAACCCAGAAGGATATTCCTTACAACAATATAAAACTAAGCAAATGGAGAATATTAATAACAAATTCTTTCCGATGGTAACCTTTGTCTATTAAAACATGTACTTTCTACATAGGAGAAACATCATCCCCAAAGCTTAGGGAATAATACAATATGCATGAATTCAAATTTAGACTGAAGGATATGTTTGTTAAAAAACATATCTCCAATTAAACATCAATTCCTTGTTTTTTAAAAAAAGCAAACTAACCTCAATACTTTCTGGAGGGAAAGTATTGCAAGGAAGAATGCTAAGAAACTCTTTTATTTTATATAGAACTCAGTCTTAAACACCAACTCAGAAGAGAGTGTGCATGCTGGGCTTCAAAACCCAAATATGAAAAATGATGCACACAAGGGATCATTCACAACCTCATTTACAGCTCTTAATCAGAAGATTCAGTTGCAGCTGCTGGAAAACATCCACAATAAGCAAACATTACAAAACATTGCTTACATTACCTGGTCTCCACTCTACCCTGGATAACTTCATTTTCAGCCCACAGCAAGTGCTGTAACTCCACCACTGTGCCCTTGATTAAGGCTGGACAGATGTTTTCATGTGGAGTCATGATGGGGACCACCCAAGGAATTTCCCCCACCTCAATATTTCGAAGTCATATTTTCATCTGTTAAAATAAGTGGGGTGCCCAATGAAGCCATACTTCAGGATATCATCTACTAAGAATGAAGCTGCAAAAAATAGTCTAGCTTAATCAAATTATAAAAATTAAGCATCAAGGAAACATGCAATATTTAAAGGCCACATCATTATGCCTTTGGTGGCAATTCTACGTATACTTAACCTGGGAGTAAATCTAATGATCAGAATAGAGCTGGAAGGGATCTTGGAGGTCTTCTAGTCCAGCCCCCTGCTCAAGCAGGAGACTATACCAGTGATGGCGAACCTTTTTGGCACCGAGTGCTGAAGAGGGAGTGTGCACGCTCATCGGGACTGCAACCTGGAAGAGGAGCTGCCCAGGGGGCATGCATGTGCTGGAAAATGAACTTCTGGCCTTCCATTTTCCGGCGTGAGCATGCGTGTCGGCCAGCTAGTCTTCTGGTTACTGGCGCACATGCACGCACGACGATCAGCTGGCCGGCGTGCATGCTCACGCCAGAAAATGGAAGACCAGCTCTTCCAGTTTCTGGCACTGCCAGCTGATCGTTGCGCACGCATGCGTGCCAGAAACCCAGAAGAAGAACAGGTGACGCCGCGCGTGCTAGGTGACATGGTTCTGCGTGCCACTTCGGGCGCGCGTGCCATTGGTTCGCCATCATGGCTCTGTACCATTTCAGACAAGAGACTGTCCAGGCTCTTCTTAAAAGCCTCCAGTGATGAAGCACCTACAATTTCTGAAGGCAAGCTGTTCCATTGGTTAATTGTCGTCAGTATTAGGAAGTTTCTCCTTAATTCCGGGTTGCAGCTCTCCTTGATTAGTTTCCATCCATTGTTTTTTTGTCCTGTCCTCTGGTGCTTTGGAAAATAAATTGACCTCCTCCTGTTTGTGGCATTCTCTCAAATACTGGAATAGTGCTATCATGTCTCCCTAGTCCTTCTTTTCTCTAGACTAGCCAAACCCAAATCCTGCAACCATTTTTCGTATGTTTTAGTCTCCAGGTCTTTAATCATCTTAATTGCTCTTCTTTGCACTTTTTCCAAAGTCTCAATATCTTTTTTTGTAATTTGGTGACCAAAACCAGCTAGAGTATTCCAGGTGTGGCCTTTATAAAGCGGTACTAATACTTCTTGTGATTTTGATTCTATGCCTTTGTTTATGCAACTAAGGATTGTATTAGATTTTTTGGCGGCGGCTGCATACTGCTGACTCATGTTTAAGTGATCATCCATTAGAATTCCAAGGTCCCTCATGAGCTTTTAGTCTAGATAATCTATATCCCACTTCCAAAAAGCTGTTATCAAAACTGTATGCCTTTTGAGAGATACCTCTCATTTCTAAAAGCAGCCTAACATGAAAAACAAATATCATATAAAACTCTGCTGCATGGGAAAAATGATCATATTTGAAAATAATTTAGATATGGATAGAGTAACTTGTTTCATTCCTATGGATGCATGCACTTTCTTCTAGTGTAATGTGAGAATGTACATGTACACTGATGCATTTTACTTCTGAAAGCATGGATGCAAAATAAATTTTTCTACCTAGAAATTCTTCTGAAGTATATTAAGAAAGCAGAGGATAAGTGCACAGCTGATACTTACAATGGTATTTAGAGGAATATCCCTCATAATGCTCCCCCCTTATTTGGAAACAGAGGCATTTGGTTCAACCTTACTGAAGACAGAATGTTATACAAATTCATTATGAGAATTATTATGTTCTTCTACTCCAAATACAAATAAAAGAAGAAAAAGAAAAGAAAAATGTGTGGGAAACAGAGAGAGGAAGGGAGAGAGATAAAGTACATGCTCCTCTGGATATGTAAGTTATCCATATTATATAGCCATTCAATTTCCGTAAGCCACCTAGAGTTGCCTTTGGTGAGATGGGCAGCATAGAAGTTTGATAAATACATAATAATATAATAAGACTAACTATAGTAAACAGTCAACATTTATAGCATACCTGACAGTGTATCTCCCCATTCTCATCTCATTCTTAATTGGAGAACCAAGGTTGATCACTAGCTCATAAATCTGTAGGAATCCATAGTGAATCAGTGATAACGCTTTCCCAACCCCAATATCAGAAAGAAGTTTGGAATTATTAGATAAATTCAGAGAATCACTCCCTCTTAAATCCCAAAAACATGTCCACAAGTAAACAGCCAGTCAAAAATGTCTATAGGCAAGTTCACTTAATTTCTCATTAAGAGCAGAACATGAAAGCAGAACTATACTTGACAAAAAGAAGCAAATTATATGCCTAGGGCAGAGGTGGGCAAACTATGGTTCTGTGAGGACCTGTGGACTTCAACTCCCAGAATTCCTGAGCCAGCCATGCATGCATGGCTGGCTCAGGAATTCTGGGAGTTGAAGTCCACAGGTCCTCAAAGAACCATAGTTTGCCCACCCCTGGCCTAGGGGATTAGAAGGAGGGACCCAAAAGTCTTAACTCTTCTTCAATCATACCTTCCAGGAATATTGGGATTTCACATTTTTGGCCATGCTGGCCAGGAATTATAGAACTGAAATCCAATAATCTGGAAGGTACTAAATTGGGCTGATCTAATCTAAGCTACTATTAATATATTTGCCTATAGAAAATTGCTGTTCACCTACAGATATTTTTGGCGTACTTTAAACAGGACTAACAGATCTAGGGTATCGGGGATACTTTTCAGCTCTACTCTCAATGAAAAGCATAACACTGCCAAATATTTTTCATGGACCTATTCACAGCCAGCGCCCAGATGACACAGAAATTTTGCATTCTACTACATAAAGTTAGTACTAGGTACAAAGGTATTTATTATTTTAAAAACTGGAGAAGAAAATATATTCTATCTAAAATTTTAAGCTTCAGATTTTTTGGTAGAGTGAAATTCTATGGATGATACCTTTAACAAAAAAAATAGACTGTATTTATTCATTATGAGAGGAATGTTTGTACAGGCAGCTGAGAGGCTGGCAGTGCTACGATCTAAATTCTCTGTCCATAAGCCAGATAAGGTTAATGTAGCCATAATGTTTTGTTGAACATTTTAATCCCGACCTGAGAGATCACACCGTCTATCGGAAAGAATCCATTTTTATACTACGTTAGCTATTGCCCTTGCTGGAGAAGAGTCTACCAAATTGAGAGCCGAGGTGGCGCAGCAGTTAGAGTGCAGTACTGCAGGCTACTTTAGCTGACTGTGATCAGCAGTTCAGCTGTTCAAATCTCACCAGCTCAGGGTTGACTCAGCCTTCCATCCTTCCGAGGTAGGTAAAATGAGGACCTAGATTGTTGGGGGCAATGTAAATATGCATTGCTTAATGGTGTAAACCGCTTAGAGAGTGCTTGCACTATGAGGCGGTATATAAGTCTCACAAATGAATGAATGAATGAATGAATGAATGAATGAATGAATGAATGAATAAATAAATAAATAAATAAATAAATAAATAAATAAATAAATAAATAAATAAATAAATAAATAAATAAATAAATAAATAAATAAATAGTAGCTGTAATGAACCAGTTTCCAAATGGACCAATTTGTGATATGGATCATATACAAGTCTTAGTGGGACTATGATTTGTCAATAAATTCCAAAGTTTGCTTGATCTTTCCAGGTTGGGATTACGATATTAGATGCACAAAACATTCTTCTGAACAAAAAAACGAAAAGAAATTGTTTTCAATATGCATAAGCTACTGGAGCTTGTGATAAATACCGTATCTATTTTTTTTTTCTACCGGTAAGTATTTTATGACTGTAAACTACTTGGGAGCCTTTTTGATTATTGAAGATGGTGTATACAGTAATTTTTTGGATATATAATCACACTGAATAAAGGAAAAAACAATAGCATTGTGGAAAAGGAAACAACAGGGATTTGCTTCACTGAATGAACATCACGGTCAAATATGCTTAAGCTTTTCTTGATAAATTTGCTGTTTTACATATACCAGCTTCTTCAAGGCCAGGTTAGGTCATCTACAGATTGGCATTAGTGGTCTCTGAATAATTCTTTGATAATGCCCCAAAATACATGATAAGCCTAATTCAATTTTCCTCTTATCATTGAACAGGAACATTATTAGTTTCCATCTTCCACCAGCTACAAAATTGGGGGGGGGGGAATTATTTGGAGGCTGAATTACAAAATAGCAATAGCAATAGCACTTAGACTTATATACTGCTTCACAGTACTTTACAGCCCTCTCTAAGCAGTTTACAGAGTCATCGAATTGTTCCCAACAATCTGGGTCCTCGTTTTACCCACCTCTGAAAGGTAAATGGAAGGCTAAGTCAATCCTTGAGCTTGGTGAGATTTGAACTGCTCTGAACTTATGAAAATAATAGGAAACTATCAACTCAGAATTTTAATTTTAATTTAACCTTAGAAGCACAAGAAATATTTATAATATAAGCATCTTCATTTTAAAACTTTCAAGTGATTTATTTTCCAGTTGCTAACTTTATAAGTGTAATGGAAACCCAGCTAACACATATCTCCCCATTACATTCTCTCCCTTAATACAGATGACATTGATTACAAAAATAACTCTCTGGATGTTTCCGACTATAAATTCCATGGTATGTAATGACTGGGATGGTGCTTTGGGATTGCAGAACTGTCACTCAAAACTTCTAAAAGATAGTAGAGAAATTTCATCACAGTTCAAGTTACTGATCACAGATTACACTATAACATAGACTGATATATTCCCCCCCCCCCTGGAAAAACGCTCAATGCTTTAAACTTAATTGGGATTCAGTATGTACTTAATAAATATAGTGTGTGTGTGTGTGTGTGTGTGTGTGTGTGTGTGTGTGTGTGTGTGTGTGTGTGTGTGTGTGTGTGTGTGTGTGTTTAGATTCTGCAAAAATATCAAAATGGAAGTTGTTTTACTAGCCTATAGTTTCTGATCATGTTAAAGGGAAGAATCAAGAAATTACATCTAACTAATATACAAAATGAATTTGTAAAGAAATTTTTCAGAATATATGCAAATGCTTTAAGACCTGCAATCCTGCATTATTCTTATATTTTAATGTTTATTGAAAAATTGGAATATATATATATATATATATATATATATATATATATATATATATATATATATATATATATGTGTGTGTGTGTGTGTGTGTGTGTGTGTGTGTGTGTGTGTGTGTGTGTGTGTGTGTGTGTGTGTGTGTGTGTGTGTATATGTATATATATGTGTGTGTATGTGTATGTATGTGTGTGTATATATATATGAAATTCCAAATAGTTAAATTTTAGGTACATATCGGTATATATAAATCTAATTCAACTGTTCTTCATCTTCCACAAATGAGAAGACTGTAACAGGCTAGGAACAAAGGGAAAGATCAGAAGCTTCTGATTAACTAGACTTTGGCATTATTGATTATGTGCCATCAAGCTGAACCTTATCAAATCTTAACTGCATAGATTGTTTTTCCCCCCATGATAATCTTTCCCTATCCTGGTCCTTCAGGTGTTCCAACAGTGCAGCCCATTGCTGCTTGTCTTCCTCTTGCATATACAGGGTTATTCAAAAAGAATGAACCGATTTCATGACGCATTGCTTCAGTTCTCAAGCATCATCATGTAATGAGTCAGTGACCATTTGAAAGAGGAGTTATCTAAGTTTTGAATGGCTGCCACAGGGGCTACCCACTAACTAACTACTCACGGCTACCCACTAACCTCGATGACCTTAAACATCGAATAACAACAGCGATCAACTCAGTGGATTGTGATACGCTGAAACACACCTGGGAGGAATTATCTTATCGCATTGATGTTGCCCGTGCTGCAGGTGGTGGCCACATTTAACACTTGTAAGACAGGAAATAAAAGTTGTCTTGTGAGTAGAATACTTGTGACTTGGCTGGAGTTTTGTATTACTTTTCCTTAATTAAATATTGTGTCATGAAATCGGTTCATTCTTTTTGAATAACCCTGTATAACAATGAAAAAGCTTTAAGGCATTTATGATTATAGAAATAAAGTTGCAGTTGAGTGTCAAATAAAAATGTAACTGTAGGTGTCATGATTTGCAAGCTTCTCTGGAATTAAGTACAGCTATTCCTCAACTTATGACCACAATTGAGCCCAAAATATATGTTGCAATGTGAGAAAGTTTGTTAAGTTAGTTTTGCCCCATTTTGTGACTTTTCTTGCCCTATTTGTTAAGTGAATCACTGCAGTTGTTAAGTTAGGAACATGACTGTTAAGTGAATCTGGCTTCCCCATGGACTTTGCTTGTCAGAAGGTGGCCACATGACCACAGGGAGACTGCAACCATCATAAATGTGAACCAGTTGTCAAGCATCCGAATGTAAATCACATGACAATGGGATTGATGCAATGTTCATAAATGTAAAAAATGGTCATAAGTCACTTTTTTAGATTCTGCTAATTATTTGATTCTTTCTTTGTTAAAATTTACTGGCTTCTAACACTTTAGAAGCTGATATGTTTGTATATTAAATTGCATTTACATGTAGAACAGGTGTAATATTATGGCAATTGGCATAGGATATTTGTTAAGATATTCATGAACTTGGAGAGCTATGTTAACAAGGTTAGCCAATGAATAGGCATAGCAACTAATTCAGCCAATGGGAGCTGCAGAGAATCGAAACTGGAACTTAAGCTTAAGGCTGGGTGTGGATCCAGTCCTCTCTCCACTCTGCTCTCTTGTCTACTCTGTACTCTTCCACTCTGAACTCTGCTGAAATGAAACTAACTGTTCTCTGCTATCTGTAACTGCTTGAAGAAGAACTCTGCTAATGGTATTGTAAATATATATATTGATGTTCGTCCATTGTATTCGAAGAGAACCTTGACATCTATCAATGGGAGGAGGATGTCAAGCCTTGCGCATGAATTGGATTAAAGTGAGGGAGAGGTGCGCATAGTCAGCCTCACTCTCTCTTCCCAGATTCCATCTTTCTCCAAATAGCAGGACAAGAGTCGAGACAGTTGGAGATGGGCTGGGCGCAGTGGTTGACCAGGGCATGTTTCGTGTCTTGCCGTGCTCTTAGCGTACCACATCGCTTGCAGAGACCGCCTTCATGACCGTTGTCCTATTCTAATAGGTTTCATCCGCTCAGTCCGCCAGAATCTGTCCTCACATGCTCAGGATAGACAAGTCCCTATCTCACCGAAGGTCGATGACCCAACGGCTACTCTCAACCTGGTTTGGCCAGCCTGTCGAAGCTGTTGCCCGGGGTGTGGCCGCTGCACATGCTACAGCTGCTAGGAGCCACAGGTGAGAGCTGAGTGACAGGTGGGAACCAAAGGTGAACGAGCTGCCCTAAAAGCTGCCCTAAAATGAGCTGCCATAAAAGGACACGACATGCCCCTACACCAGAGATGCTACCCCTCCCTGAGCACCCCATACACCCCAAATATATATATATATATATATTGCTAGGTTTATAAAGAAGTTTATGAATCCAGCTGAATCAGTCATCTGTGTGTGCTTCTGGTTTTGATTTTTGAAACAAACTTTAATAATATTTTATATTTTATTATACAGTACATACGTGGTATAGAAAAGAAATAAGAATTCTAGCTTCATTTACCTATGTAAGTCTTCATCCCCAGCTGTATTCAATAGCTCGGGATACAAATGTTTAAACATTTATATATACATTTAGAACATTTATATAATTGTTTTTAAAAAAATTCTATGAGCCCATCCTAAACAATATTCCTGAAACAAGTTGAATCTGCCCATCCAAAGAAGCTTTTCAGATAAGAAAGAAGGAAGAGGAGGAGACCAGAAGATCCTTTCCAGAAACAAGCATTTTTTTTTATCTTGGAGAAAGAAAAAAGTCTTCTACAGAAGTCATAAGGTTTGGCAAGGATGAAGAAATATTTTGATAAACCATTAATTATATGAAAAGCAAAACCTTTGGATGTAGTTCAAAAAAACAATTACTCCCATCTGAGCTCACCAAATCTGCAGAAAGTGCTGCAGATTTTAAAGTAGCATGAAGAAATATTTCACAGACTAAAGAACTTCTTTGGAAGCTATGCAGGACAGCAGATAACAGAAACTGCTGAATAGAAACAGATAACCAGAGATGGGATTTGTGAAAGAACAAGGTGATACGATGAACTTCAAACTTTAGGATATGGCAATAAATAATGTGACCCACTTTTGGATTAATTTACTATAGAAAGAAAGCACATAAAGTCTTCAAACTCCAATGATAAATAGTTGGGTTCAATAATCAAGTCCTTGCCTCTTGTTGAATAATATGAAACCTGCATTAAATTTATTTCTTAACCAGCTGAAAGATAGGAGTAAAAGAAGAACTAAGCCAACGTCATGAAGAGCCATATAGCAGAAGCTTCTCCAGAATTGGATTAATTCCCACAATGGATGGAATTGAGAAGCTGCAGTAAATAGAGGCTAGAAAGGCTAAAAGTGGGAAAAAATATTCATTAAAAATTATCACAGAGAGTAAAGCTTCCTTAGGATATGTGTGATGTAAAATATTGAATTTTGTATGCCCATCCAATTGTATAATCTTATTCGACTGAAGCAAAAAGGAAATCAGATATTAGGTAAATTACAGTTTTGGGCACCCAAATTTGCAGAGGGAAGAAGAATCAAAAGATCCAACTGATTTTTGTCATACAAAAAGACAAATGTCATAAGTATTAAATTTCACAGACATAGAAAGCTCAATATAATTTCCTTTTTATTTGAAACATTTTTTGTTTATCAGTACTTCTATATTCATGTGATAGATGGATGCACTAAGTCATAACTTCTCCATCTGGGAAGTTTGATCAGGTCCTATTATATTTTATCCATCTCTACCTTCTCCATTAACTCACAGTTTATCAACAGAGTAATAGAAAATTTGACGGAAAGGTATTTTGTTCTCTTTTACAAAACAAATCCTTTTCGGCCAGTTCTCTATTCTGCTGTGATGATGTTCATCCATCGTGTTCGAAGAGGACCTTGACATCTTAACAGGTTGTGGGCTGTCCATGGTGTGTCCGCAGGTGGCTGGTAAGGCCTTTATGGGCACGGAATGTTCTGCCACATGTTGGGCAGACATGTGTGGGCACCATTATTGCAATATTTGCAGCTCTGGCTTTGCGGAGTGCTTGCTTCTCTTGTGCTGTGGTTGTTCTTCTGTCTTCAAATGTCTGACAGCCTTGGTGGATCAACGTGTGCCATGTTGATTGATCTTGTACCAGGGTTTCCCAGGAGGTGGTGTCGATATCCAGGGACTTGAAGGAAGCTTTCAATGTGTCTTTGTATCTTTTCCTTTATCCCCTCTGCGATCGCTTTCCTTGAGACAGCTCACCATAGAGGAGCTGTTTAGGGATGCGATGGTCTGGCATCCTTGCAACATGGCCTGCCCAGCATGTCTGGGCTTTCATCAGCAGGGTGTGAACTGATGGCAGACCTCCTCTGGAGAGGACTTTTGTGTCTGGCACCTTGTCCTGTCACCATATCCTCAGAAGTCTGTGGAGGCAGGTCATGTGGAAGTGGTTCAATTGCTTAGCGTACCTCCTGTATACAGTCCAAGTCTCACTGGCATACATCAGGGTGATTAGCACTACTGTTTGGTAGACTTTGAGCTTTGTAGCAAGGCTTATTCCATGGCTGTCCCACATGTTGGTCAGTAGTCTGCCATATGCAGAGCTTGCCTTGGCGATTCTGCAGTTGACCTCAATGTCAATTGTCACTGCACGGGAGAGGGTGCTGCCAAGGTATGTAAATTGGTCCACTACTTGCAGCTTTTGTCCCTTCAATGTGATGGTGGGCTCTTGGTGTTGGGCTTTCGGAGCTGGCTGGTGCATCACTTTAGTCTTCTGCATTCTGCTGTAATACAGGAACAGATATCTCTACATTTTAGTTCTGTGACCTAGTTCAATCTACACCCTTGTTTTGCATCCTTGATAGCCCTGATGGCAGGATAGGATTTGATGAAATCTGATGAACTCTTTGATGAATACTATGTTAGGCATGCAGTTCATCCATATATTACTTTCTTTAGAACAGCAGTTGTATCATGATGTTGTCATTATTCTACTTTAAAAAATAAATAAATTGGGACTTATTTAAGAACATATAGGTGACACCTAAGGTTCTTATCAATGATGGAATTTTTAAAATACTGTAATTATACACTTGGATGTTGTTCATATATTTTTTCAATCCATGAGAGTTTCAACATGCTTCTCAAAAGTGTCTTTATAAAGAACACATGACAAAGCCTCTCAATTGACACATGATAAACACATGACAAAGCTTTTCAACCAAAGTCTTTCTTGTTGGTACAAGAAAATGCTTAGTTAACTTCAGTGGCCTGAGGCCACGACTTCTTCTACCCACTACTGAGTACAAAGTTCAAGCACGAATGCAAATATTCATTTTAAACATACACTTTCTGAAATTTTATTTTGTCAGACTCTTCACTGTTCTATTTAAAATCTAAACAAGTCAACATCTTGGTGCTCATCTGACATTTTAATCATACATTTCTCTTGGATGTTATTTCTGTAACATCCATCTCTACCTTATTATAATTAAGCAAGAATGGATAACAAAATGGAAACTAGATCCACAGTATACAGCTTTTAATAAAAACTAATAAAACACTGCAGTTAGAACTACATCTCAGTTCAGATTAATGTGAGTAATGGTGTTTTTGAATTCAATCCCATATCATACTATCCAGAATATCAATAGTATTAATGATGGGCCAATGAAACAAATAGAATTTTGTAAGATAAAATGTTTCCCCAACATGTTCTTTCAGGTTTTTAGTAGCATTACAGCTATTTTTCGACTTACAATCACAATTGGGATCAGAATTTTGGTCACTAAGCAATGCAGATGTTAAGTGAGTCATCACATGACCAGATCTGGCTTCACACAATGTGTAAACCTGATCATTGTGAACATCTTTCCTCCTGAGGTCAGGTTGCCCCCAACCCTGTTGGCTTTGTCATAGCTTTGTCAACTAGCTTGGAAATCCCATGATACAGCAGAACCTGATAGATGGTAGTATGACAGTTAATGGAATAAACTCCTGTATGTTTTCCTGCCATTTTGTTTTTTATTTTTAATTTAAATTGATATTTTTACTGGATTGCTACATATTTCTATTATTATTGTGAATACATAATATTCAACCCAGAGTCACTATATGAGATAGGTGGTATACAAATGCGAGTAAACAAAGAAATAAATGTGTCCAGAGGACAAAAGCCCCATATGAGAAGCAGAGAGAGGTGACCAAGGGACAAAAATGCTTGCATAGATTTAAAATAAGATTGTTATGGAATAAATGTCTATTTTCCTTCTTTAATCTCAATTGGAGACTCTTTGGGTCATGTAAATATGCAATTGGTATTTAGTGCCAATTCAGTAACATTTTCCCAAATAAATTAAACTGCAAAAATTAAGATGTTAAAGAGAAAAATATTTTTTAAAAGTCAGTTGAAGATAGCAACAATAACTGAATATATTCGGTTCTTCTATAAGGCTCATAACAAGCACTCTGATCTGAAAATGGAAACCAGATGAGAACTTTATTTACAGCAATCAAAGTAAGAGCTAATCAATACAGAGATTCTAAAACTTTCCTTGATTCTAAAGCAACTGCTGAAAAAAAATATCAAACCAGTTATCTTGAACGCTTGCTCAATATCTTTTGAACCCATGAGCCAACATACGGCACCCCTCTGTCTCTGTCTCTGTCTCTGTCTCTGTCTCTTTCTCTGTCTCTCTGTCTCTGTCTCTGTCTCTGTCTCTGTCTCTGTCTCTGTCTCTCTCTCTCTCTCTCTCTCTCTCTCTCTCTCTCTCTCTCTCTCTCTCTCTCTCTCTCTCTCTCTCTCTCTCTCTCACACACACACACACACACACACACACACACACACAGAGTTTTAAGATGAAGGGGAATATCACATACCCAAAGTCTACAAGAGTTTCTCAATTAATTAATGGCATAATGCCAATTCACATATTTCTGCTGCTTTTGTATATGATTCAGAACATTCCTGGCAAATGTAAAAAGATAATTTTGATTTCTGCAAACCAACATCAGCAACTGCCCACTTTACATTTCTCCACGCATGTATTTGCCCAAGGACACTGGAACTGTTCATAGAACCCACATAGACTGTTATGTGACAAAAACTCTAGCCCCATAATTATTTGAGGTCTATGTCGCAAAGGGAACTGGGTGCTTTAATTGTAACAGAAAATTTCCTTTCAAAAGTAATGCTTACTTGTTGAGTTTTTCTTTCCTTTGCCTTTAAAAATACTTTTTAAGAGAGATGTATTTAAAAACGCATACTTGCTTTCCTCTTCCATTCCTTCCTTCTCATCTAGCTTGTTCTAGCAGAAATACTAGGCTACTTTACCTTTTCAAAAACATTATTCTGATACTCCCAGCCTATACTGAACACTGGTCACTCTCCTAGGAACTAAAAGAAATAGTCAGGCCACTATTTTTCATTATAGGGATAGTATCACTAGCACACATGGCAGGACATTTATCACATAGTGTCATTTCAGACACAAAGCTCAGATTCGCAATGAGGAAAACTTGGGATAACAGAAACGGGTTCTTTAAAAAGACTTAGAAAGTTAGGTGATTATTCAAAAGTTCCCCTACCCCAAATTCTGCAGGTTTTCCAAAGGAACCCAGAATTTAAAATAAGTACAGATACGTAACATATACCATATTTTTCGGAGTATAAGACGCACCGAAGTATAAGACACACCTTAGTTTTGGGGGAGGAAAACAAGGGAAAAAGGCCTCTGCCTCCAAGAAATTTGCCAAACAGCAAACAGCACAGATGATATACACTGTTTGCTGTGTATTTCTGTGCATGTGTGCTTGACCCATAGAAATAGCAAAGAATTGGAGAAATGTACATTATGGCAGTATATTAATCCCAGAAAGTTTTCTTAAATGTAATCACACTAAGTCCTCCCAATTATTTAAATAGATCTACTCCAAGGTAAATCAGGATTTAACTCTAATACTAAACAGGACACTGTTACATTTCAGACTATACTTGTACAGAGCTGTTAAAATTAATTAAAATTTCTGGAAGTATACATTATTCTCTATTATTTAAAAGAAGATACAATAGCACTGGGCCTCTTCAGAGCAAGCATTTATTTTAAAAAGCTTCTTTATTTTGTTAAGTTGTCTAGATTTACAGGGATCTCCAACCTTGGCAACTTTAAGACTTGTGGACTTCAACTCCCAGAATTCCACAGCCAGCAAAGCTAACAAAGCTGGCTGTTGAATTCTGGGAGTTGAAGTCCACAAGTCTTAAAGTTGCCAAGGTTGGAGACCCCTGGTTCTAGAACAATAATAAAGCAGTCTTTAAAAAAATAAGTCTAATAATTTGAACATTCTACAGACATTTATAGTTATTCACTTACCCCCTTCCATCCAGTTCAGCAAAAAATAAAAATCTGCTGTGTCTCTCCCAGCTATTTGCCTCTTTGTAGTTAGTTTCACTTTCATTTTCCCACATGGCAAACCTAATCAGCTGTAGATCGGGAAACTACTACTGACTTGCTCCGCTTTACAGGCTCTTCCCTCTTTCCTGCAAGCAGGTAAATTGCTGGAAGACAGAGGCCAAAGGGTGGGGGTGGCTGGGTGGGTGGGGCTGCATTTGGTGTATAAGACGTACCCAAGTTTTCACCCTCTTTTGGGGGGGGTAAAAAGGTGTGTCTTATACTCCAAAAAATACGGTAGTCATAATCCCCAATTCAATGTTGCATTTCTCTTAACTGTACTTTATAACATAGAAGACTGAAATGCCATCTGTTTGTGTGAATTATTTTTTATATTTACTGTTTAAAATAAACTACTGCTATGTCACAGGATGAACATCAACCAATAGCATAATATCCATTTAAGCGAAGTATGAAGGCTAGCTTTTTCAAGCAGTATTAAAATAAGACCAATGCCTTGACCAGCTCTATGTAGCCATGTGGAGGCCAACGCAACATAGTAATCTGATTGCAGAAACAGCAAGTTGAGGTGACTGACTACACTCTAAAGAAATATAAAGTATGAGAGAAATGATTGATTTGTATGTATATTTTTTTAAAGGATGGAATTAACAAAATGATGAGCTCAGGCTCAGAACTCCTCCTGGGTAAACACTTAACATGTTATACTCTTGTCCAGATTATAAGCTTTCATGAGACTTCTGAAATCTTTTGTTGCATTTGATATAGTATGAGACAGTACGAAGTATAAATCATTTGACTCCCACGAGTCACTTCTTAAGAGTTCAATTTGATTAGAAACAGATTACTCAGGCATGCCTTTAGATCTGTTTTCAAGAGCACAAATACACACTCTTACCTCGTGGCAATTCTCTGAAGGCTTCTCTCCATTTCTCTGCCTTTGGTAACATCTGGCTTCACTCTGTACATCATTTCCCACTCCCGCTTTTTATCAAGTTGCACCATAAATATTGTTATGTGGAAAAGAATTAGGCATTTTAAAATGTGGCTTAATATATAGAGTATTTTTTTTAAAAAAAGTAAAGTTGATAAATCATATAGAACAATATTAGAGGAGGAGAGAGGGGATACATCTATGCTTTACTTCTGTAGGGTCATGCAACACATCACAGATCAATGGAGTGAATTTTCATATAATGGGCTCACCCATGAGTCTTTCCAATTGCATTAGCACCAACTGTTCTTCAAGGAGGCTTTCTAAACACTGAAATGAATTATTCAAAATACAACTCATCCCTCAACCAAAGAAAACAACCACTTCACAACTGAAAGTTTAATCTGGCATTTGGGTGCTCAACTAGACAAATGAATCTTTGTTCTACACACAACCCCCCCAAAATAGAGTCTTGTTTACGCAACTGTATGGCACCCACTTCCCTCTTGACAAAAATTAATCTGGGCACATTATTTAATGCTAAATGCAAGGATTCCCAAGAAGGGAATATGAGAATAGCTTCCGACAATAAACACAGGTTCTGAGTCAGTACGGTCCCTTAGGTCTATCTATTCTTAATACTTATTTACTTAGAAAATTTATATTGCTGTTTACTCGCACATGGTGACACAAGGCAGCTTACAAGGATATAAAAACAGCATATAAAAGAAATAAAAATAATAATATAATAAAATAATACGAATGTCATTATGATAGCAACTCTTTAAGTAACAATATTGGCATGTGCTACATGGAGGACTTGGCAGTTACTCAAAGTGTTTAATGTGCAATCAAGCAAACTGTATCTTCTTGATTATCAAAGTATGTCTGACTTGTATTTAATAGCAAATATCTAATGAGAAATCAGTCTTCTTGAACCATAAACCCATAAAAATCCCTTTTAAAACACTCATTCCAGAAAGATAAATACTACTGTAAGAGGCAATTATTCTTTCAGACCAAACATTCTTTAAGGAAAGAGCAATGTTATTAACATTATGTTATGGGGAAACTAAGCCTTACTCCCTATACGTCACAGTTTTCATTGCCTCACCACATCACCTCTGCCATTTTGTGTAGAACGTATGGCACCTTGCTTAGTTAGGTCTTAAAGATCTTTAAGAACATTAGAGATTAAAATGTTTAATTTACAGAGTTTCAGCACTACATTATTATTGTATTAAACAAAATTCCAAGTCTAAAGGACTACACTATCCTAAACTGAACAACCTGTGAAAACAATACTCTATTCTATTTCATACATCATTCCACTTGAGATCAGATTAATCCCAATTTTGCTGACCTTCTGAAAGGGCTTGAAAACATGGCTTTGCCATCAGGCCATGACAGATCAGGTATTGCTAAGAAAATTGAATGTGTTCTGCAGATTTTTAATGGCTTTTAAAATGATTTTTAATGTTTTTTATTATGCTTTTGGTTATTTTGTTGTATTGTTTTTGTGTGTTTAAGTTTTGTATGCCACTCAAAGGCACGTATCTGAAATGGGAAGCTATGTAAATTTATCAAATAAAAATAAATATTCAGTTAGAATAGCATCAATAATTAGCATGAAAGTCAGTATTATCAAGACACACTGTAGAACATCAACGTCTCTATTTTACTTTAGAATGACAAGTCACGAAAATGAATATAAAGCCTTTTTATATTTATGTAGGAAAAGTAGATATAATTAATTTCTTTGCCACTGACTGTTAGGATGGCATCAAAAATCATTACGTGATAATAAATGTTTAGATGAGGTTTGCAGTGATAAACTGAACTAATATACCCATAAGTAGGACTGCCATTTTTCAAGAGTACAAAGAGTCTAATTAAATTCTGAAGACATGCCTCACCACAGCCATAACACACTTAATTGGATCATGGGGACAGTTAATAAATACGTTGTGCAAGCACTCTAACTGAGCCAAGACAACTGACACAGTTAAAACTAATTAAGGATTTGTTTGGGGCTAAAGTAATTCCTCTTGGTCAGGAAAATGTTTTGAAAAGTACATAGCAACAACTCTCTACTACAACATGCTGCTACTGAAGCAAGCCATTTAAACATAATTAAACAATTAAATTTATCTTGAACCATTTTTGAGACTGGAAACCATTCCATCAGAACAGCCAATTCTAAAATACTTATTCGGACAGCCTCTCCCAGCCTGTCAGCTTCTGGAGGTACTGGGTTATAGTTTCTGTAACCACAGCTGTCAATGGATTATGGGAGTTCTTATTCAACAGCACAAATGGAAACTGTTGCATAAAAAAAAATCTACTGCACTTTTAAACTAATGAACTCCACTTGCACTTTTAAAAGATCTCTGGGCAGTGTTCAGATATGAAGTAGCTTTCAAGTTAAAAATATAAAACAACAAAAAACAAAATAACTAACTAGTGCTTCAGTTTGCTTCATGTAGGTAGCCTTTGCTTAAAGACCAATTACTTAGCAACCTATCAAAGTTACAAAGGATTCCCCCCAAAAGGTACTTATGACCTGGTTCCAGAGTTGTTCCTGCAGCACGCTTCCAGTGGTCAGGTCAGCTCCGGCGAGCCACTGGTCCAGAGTTGACATTCCAGCGGGGCACTCGACACGACGGGTCGCATCCATGCTGAATGATGAGCACGCTGGGATGACGACCGGCACGACTTCACCCTGTTTGTCGCTGCTGGATGACATCATCAGTGACTGCATTTTGGGCACTTGGAAACTAGTTCACATTTACAGCCAGTTGCAGAGTTCTGTGGCACAATTTACAACATTTGTTTTTGCTGGAAACTGCCATTATGGCCATTTTCCAGCAAAACAAAAAACAAAAAAACCCACCACCTTTAGGAATGCATTGACTTGCTTAATGACTGCAGTGTCTCCTTTATGACTGCAATGTTTGCCTTATGACCATGGAATTTGTTTAAGAACTGCCAGAAAATAGGTCAGAAAATCAGGACGGCCATGTGATTGCTTAGATCTATGACCGTTATGAGTTAAAATTCCAGGCTCCGTTAGTTTTAAGTCAAGGTCTGCTAGTAGTCCCTGAAACTTCTTTATACTTTCAGAGATATAATATGACCGATATTACCATCCGTGAATTTTCTGTGTTTTTAACATTCGCACAATTATTACTTTGATTGCCACTGCCTTAAAAATATTTAACTACATTACTGTCAGAAGGTACAGGCTGAAACATTGAAGTAAGCATTTTTTTAATGCTGATCTAAAATTCTTCAATTATGTTCAAAGTAACAGAAATATAATAACAATGCTGTTTTGAAAGCAATTTCTTTTCTGAAAAATATAGGGACAAGAAGACAGCATCACCACCAGATGGATTCGTAACTGGCTGACCAACCGCACTCAACGGGTAGTCCTCAATGGAACTGCATCTACATGGAGGCTCTGTTTTAGGCCCTGTACTCTTCAATATCTTCATCAATGACTTGGACAAGGGGGTAGATGAGGAACTCATCAAATTTGCAGATGACACCAAACTGGCAGGAATAGCCAACATTCCAGAAGATAGGCTCAAGATACAGAAGGATCTTGACAGATTTGAACATTGGGTGCTATCAAACAAAATGAAATTCAATGGTGAAAAAAGTAAGGTTCTACATTTAGGCAAGAAAAACAAAATGCACAGGTACAGTATATGTGGTACCTTGCTCAACAGTAGTAACTGAGAGAGGGATCTAGGAGTCCTAGTGGACAACCATTTAAACATGAGCCAGCAGTGTGTAGCAGCTGCCAAAAAAGCCAACATAGTTCTAGGCTGCATTAACAGAAGGATAGAATCAAGATCACGTGAAGTGTTAATACCACTTTATAAAGCCAAGATAAGGCCACACTTGGAATACTGCATTCAGTTTTGGTCGCCATGATGTAAAAAGGATATTGAGACTCTGGAAAGAGTTCAGAGAAGAGCAACAAAGATGATTAGGGGACTGGAGGCTAAACATATGAAGAACGGTTGCAGGAACTGGGTATGTCTAGTTTAATAAAAAGAAGGACCAGGGGAGACATGATAGCAGTGTTCCAATATCTCAGGGGCCGCCACAAACAAGAGGGAGTGAAATTATTCTCCAAAGCACCTGAGGGTAGAACAAGAAGCAATGGGTGGAAACTAATCAAAGAGAGAAGCAACTTAGAACTAAGGAGAAATTTCCTGATAGTTAGAACAATTAATCAGTGGAACAGCTTGCCTCCAGAAGTTGTGAATGCTCCAACACTGGAAGTTTTTAAGAAGATGTTGGATAACCATTTGTCTGAAATGGTGTAGGGTTTTCTGCCTGGGCAGGGGGTTGGACTAGAAGACCTCCAAGGTCCCTTCCAACTCTGTTATTCTATTCTATTCTACTTCCCAGTGATAGTGCCTACCTTCTAAAATAGTATTTCCATGGAGATCTACATGATTTCCCCCCCTCTTGATACTTAGGAAGGAAATAAAAATGTTTCATTTATATATTATAATAAATATATATTTATAATATAAATATATATTTATTATAATATGTATATATACAAGGAGTCTCTTGGAAAATGTGACACTATGGCACTATAAATGTAAAGTAAATAAATCAGATATTTCAAATATTTATTAAATGTTTATACATGAATTACATTTTAGCTAACAGCAATATCTTCATGTTTCTAACATCAATAGTACTAAGTGATTGCAATAGTTATATTTATTCAATTTCCTTCTCTTCCTGGATCAGGTTATCTTACCTTTGGACATCCTTTTATTAAGCGCAGCTAAGTTTTATGCATCTTTAACTAGGTATCCAGAGTTTTATGTTCATTACTATCTTCTCTGTTAGTTCTTCAAGTCATCAAATATAAAGTTATTTTCTGCAACATCTGGGCTCCATTCAGATCCTAAAAGAAAAGACATGCTCACTTCCTTATTACTTGTAAGGACATCCTTAACCACAGAAAACAATTTTGTTCCAACTATGTAAAAAGTTAATTAAACTCAAAGACCTGGCTGCATCAAGTATAGGATGCATAATTTAAAGATAATTATTAGAATATCTTTTGTGCATTGCAAACATTTCCCCCCGAAAAGCCACTGTAAAAACAAATAACTAATATTTTTTAAAAAATTATTAACATTTTAGGCAATTACAGGGCATTAGAGGAAAGTGTTGGTTTATTTAAAAGAAATAAAACTACAATACTGACCTCTAGTGTTGGAATCTGAAGAGCAAATGAAGTTGAAATAAGCAGGATTTTATGCCATCCAATTCAGTAATTACCTACATCTCAAGTGAGCACTTGTTCTAGTTAGAGACAATTTCCAAGCATGACTGGGCAATGCTTTCTCTACACAGAAAATTTTAAACTGTAGTTATCATATCTACTATATATTGTTGCTTATTTCTATGTCTCTCCCAGAAGAATCCAGACAAGTGTACAAACTGAGGTCTACAAATATTAGGGCAATAAAAAAAACAGTACAGTATTTGAGTCAGCCAAATAAAACCCTTGTGAGTTATTTCCAATTAGAATCTTATAACTTAATCTGTACTTCTGGTTGTAGTATGTCCCCAATGGAACAATGAGCAGGGCCTCTCCAGGGAATCTTAAAGACTGTTGGAAAGTACACTTTTTAAATACCTTGATGGAAAGCAGCACACCAGTACCGGTAGCGCCAGCAGCAGGAGGCTCCGCCCACCCACCTGAGACGCTTCTGCGCATGCGCAGAAGTGTCGCACGTGCATGAACTGGTAGTAAAGGGTTTTAGAACCCACTACTGCAGCACACCCATCAAACATACCAGCCAGAGATTAGGAAGCTAAAATGCAACATAACCAGAGGAGTCATAAAAGAGAAGGCTAATTCTAAATGCATAGAGCCTAGCCTGGGTTTAAGAAAAATAGTGATGTAAAACAAGCTATTAAAAAAAACCTTTTCTATCACATTCATAAAACAGAGAAAGAAATTTGTTCAACTCCAATCCACTTAGCCATTCAATGAACTCCCAGTGTCCACACTTTTTTCCTGTTTGTCCTTGACTTTGACATGCCTCCTGGCATACTTCAACAATCACTTCTTTCTTTAAACTTCTGATATATTATCATCAAAGCATACCCAGTCTTGAAATCTACAGTCCAAAATTAACTAACTTTAACTAAATTAACTAATTTGTGCATAACAGTTATTACATATGGTATAATGAATTCAAGTTCTTCCTGTTTGCTGCTTTTCTTTCCTTCTTCTTCTGCAACCCCTCTATTTGGAATTTAGTTTGCATGCTCCAAAGAGAGCTTGTGCTATGAAGGCATATTGCTAGAATTATGTGAGATTGGATGAAATTGGCAAATCACAATGAATTTCTGACGTGAACATGTAAAATGATTTATAGCCAATGTCAGAGGTCTCAATTTCCTGCACGCTTAAGTTGTAAGAGACACATAGCAGGCAAGACAATTGTAGTGCTATTCTTTTAAATATCAAATAACTGAAGGTGGCAAATATATCTAACATTCTTTCTTCCTCCTGTTTCCCCCACAACAACTCTATTATATGAATTGGGCTGAGAGAATGAATGGCCCAAAGTTGGCTTTCATGCTGTGATGTGCCGGTGTCTGGACGCTGTAAGGGTCTGGATGGGGGTTAACAGGCTCAAACTCAACCCGGATAAGACCGAGTGGCTTTGGATGTTGCCTCCTAAGGACTTTGACATCTGTCCCTCCTTGGTTCTGGGGGGGGGAAAATTTGATTCCCTCAGAACGGGCTCGCAACTTGGGGGTCCTTCTGGATCCACAGCTAAAATTGGACCAACATCTAACAGCTGTGGCCAGAGGGACCTTTGCACAAGTCCGTCTTGTGCACCAGTTGCGTCCCTTCTTGGATCGGGAGGCACTACTGACAGTCACTCACGCCCTTGTTACCTCATGCCTTGACTATTGCAATGCACTCTACATGGGGCTACTCTCGAAGAACGTTCGGAGACTGCAGCTAGTGCAGAATGCGGCAGCACGTGTGGTGATGGGTGTCCCTAGATACACCCATGTGACACCCATCCTTCGCAAACTGCACTGGCTGCCCATAGGGCTCCGGACGCAATTCAAGGTGTTGGTGATTACCTTTAAAACCCTATACGGCTTAGGACCAGTTTACCTCCGAGACCGCCTTCTACAACATACCTCCCTAAGACCGATTAGAGCCCACAGAGTTGGTCTGCTGGTGGTCCCGTCAGCCAAACAATGTCGGCTGGCGGGCCCACAAACGAGGGCCTTCTCTGTGGCGGCACCGGCTCTCTGGAATACACTACCCCCCGAGATCCGCATAATTCCCACCCTGCCAGCCTTCAGAAAAGCATTAAAAACATGGCTTTGTCGACAGGCCTGGGGCCAATGATTTTAATACAACACCTATTATTCTTGGCCCCATGAGTGCATCATTGGGTTTTTAAATTGTGGCTTTTTTTAAAAAATGCTTTTAAATGTGTTAATTGTTTACATTATTTTAATCTTGTTCTTAAATATTTTTTTAACTGTTTTTTAGATTTTGTATTTAATATGCTGTGAGCCGCCCAGAGTCCCTCTGAGAGTTGGGCGGCATACAAATCTATTAAATAAATAAATAATAAATAAATGCCTAAGGTGGGAAACTTAGAATTTCCTGGTTTCTAGCCTAATGTCTTACCCACTAGACCAGTGGTGGGTTCCTACCGGTGCGGCCCACTCCACCGATTGCGCAACGGCGGTAGGGGCCCGCCGATTGTGCAATGGCTCTGGTGCTTTCTTTGCCAGTCCGTGCGCGCCGCCATCTTTTTTTTGGGAATTTTTAATGGTTTTTGGCTCTCTGCGCATGCACAGAAGTGAAATTGTCCTTCTGCGCATGCGCAGAGAGCCAAAATCGCACGAGGACACATGTGCACACATGCAAGGCGCACATGCACGCGCACAATGCACACCGGTAGCAGAAGGTAAGAGGAACCCACCCCTGCACTAGACCAAAATAACTCTTTTAGTTTCTTAGTTTTAGTGATATGCAGAACACTGAGTACATTCTCATGAGATGCCTCAAGTATTCTGCCTGTACCAATTTATCTTTGTCATTAAAGGAAAACAAAGAATCTTGCTAAAATTAGATGCATCCAGGCAAGTGAAAAATCATCAGATAGTTCTGCATTGTATTTTCACTTCAGTCTTCCAAAGTGGGTGGCCATAATAAATGTAAATGTTAATAGACTAACTCAGTTATAATAACTGATCCAAAAGTGCTTTTTCAAAAGACAACTGGATTTTGTTTTTCCTTGAAAACATTTTGCTTCTCATTCAAGAAGCTTCTTCAGCTCTGACCGAATGGTGGAGGTTGGGAGGATTTGTGAGGAATTTATTGAGGAATAAATACAAAAAAATATGTTACAAGTTAGGGATATCTTCTAGGATTGTATATATTTTTTAAGTTGACTCCAAAGGATAATATAGCCCTACCCATCAAGGTAGCTTAGTATCTGCCGAAAACCAAAACATAGGCTATGTGTTGGTTACTTGCAGATACTAAGAACTCTAGTCAAATCCATCTTTTCCAGAAAAGGATTTACCTAATGGAATCGGCCCACCTAGCAGTTCAAAAGCATGCAAATGCAAGTAGATTCATAGGTACCACTTCAAGGAAGGTAACAGCATTGTGTGCCTTTGGCCTATAGCCATGCTGTCCACATAACCATGGAAATTGCCTTTGGATAATGTTGGTTCCCTTGGCCAAAAAATAGAGATGAGCACTGTGTTGTGGCCCGCCAGCTGCCAGCAGAGCTGGCGGCAGACTCGGACAATGAGGAGGCTGGGGAGGAACTTGGGCCAGTGCTGGAGTCTGGGGAAGGCTCTGATGGATGCTCTGCAGAGGCTGATCAATGCAGAGGCTGATATGAGTGAGGAGCAAGAACAGCTGGGGCCTGTTCCAGATGCACATATGTGCAGAGCAGTTAAAAGAGGTGAGCAACGGAGGACAAGGAGTCAACTCGGGAAGCAAAGCACATGTGGATGCTGAATGGCACGTCCCTGGCTGGGGAATAAATAGAAGGAAAGGGGAGTGGTTGTCATAGGAGACAACAGTTCGTATTTCTGAAGATTTTGCTCATTGTGTTTCATGCCACAAAGACTCCTTGCCAGAACTTCATTTGCAGCCTTTTGGCTGGGAGCTCACGGCCTTGCAATTATCGCAATGAACTGATAAGGTCTGTACTGCAGTTAACTCCTTGAAGGACTATTGCCTGGACTTTTCGGTGGGTGAATGCAATTAATTCACAAGAGGTAAATAAAGAGGGGGTTTTCGTGACAAGGAGTCTGTTTCTTGCTTCTGCTAAGGCTGGGTCAGAACACACTGTGCCCTGAACCTGGACACAACTGGACACGGAAACCTTTACCTTACTGGAATCAGTAAAAGCTGATAAACTTGTTAACTGTTTCAGGTTGGTGGAGACATGTGAAAAGTAGATCTTAAGGTAGGGGAATCAATAGATGGATCCACCATATTTCCAATGTCTTATTAGTGAATGAGTGATTTTTTTCATTACAGAGAATAGCATACCTTCCTAAGCTTCCTATAGTATTTCTCCCAAATCATTGTTCTTCACTTCCATCCTTACAATAAGAAAGGAATTCCAGTTTAGGGTTTTATGTAGCAGTATGAGATATATACTGTTAAGATTGAATAAAATTTAACTCACACATTGTAAAAAACAAATCTTTTAATTATGAATATGGATCTTAATTTTAAAGACAACTGACCCAGCATTCAAAAGTTTGAAGTGTAAATAGCATAGCTGTTGAAATTCCAAATATATTGCTCAGTAATCTGGAAAGAGACAAATACAGTAATGAAGAAGCCAATGGGACTTGAATATTTATTGAGTTTCTCATGTTTGTGCAATCATGGAAACAGACATACAAACAAACAAACAAACAAACAAACAAACAAACACAGAGACACCACCTAACATTGAAATATTTATAGTACAGTATAGTGTCCCCCCCCCCCCCCACGGACTTGGTAATCTGTTTAGGGTGGATGCTATGCTAAATAGGATCATCCCTTTTCAGTGGTTGTCATGGGAAAGTCAAAGGGCTGCTATCAAAAGTATCTAAATGATGATTTAGAGAGACTTTTGAAATTGGGCTGAAGGCCATAACCTAGGGTCATGCCCACTCTTGAAGTATCTTGTTAGACTAGGAGGCAAGAGCTTCAGATTCAAATCTTACTAAATTAACTAACCTAACCCTAAATTGTCATGCTTATCATGTGAATTGGAGTACTTCAGCAAGACTACCTTGTAGAGTGGTCGTGTAGTGTGATGGAGAAAGAATCATGCAGGCAACCCTCAAATCTAGGCAGGAAAGTGAGATAGAAATATAATGAACAAAAAAATAAGCTTAAGACGTTTTAGAGGCAAGAGTGGAAACGTTCTGTGACCCCATCATAAATGAGGACAGGTAACCTTCCCTGTGAAGTTCTAAATGTATAACTTTGCCCATCGAAAATCTTTGCCAAAATGTCATAATTACCTACTGACATTAAATGCAATAAGGCTGGAAAGCTTGTCATCTTTCAGTTATTTTTGGATTCTTTTTCCTTATTGATTGCCCATTCTGATTGAGTTGATGAGTGTTGTGATCTATTCTGTGGTTTGTACATTTTATATTTATCTCTTTATCTTGATAAGAATTTATAAGACATTTTGAAATAACTTTTAATCCCCAGGCAATATGTTAAGAAATCTTTGATCATATACAAAGAGGATGCTGTCACATATAATTACAGAGTTACATGCTGCATTCATTTTAGATGTCTGTTGAACCATATATGTTGTAATGTATATTACAAGTACAGAATAGAAATTATATATTACTGTGGTATATTCATTTTCCAATATTGTATTTTGTGTATTTATGCCCAGAACACATCTAGCTCCATGTGAGGCTCAGTTCAGTTTAAAATAATTTATTACATAAGAAAAAATAAAAATAAAACATTGACACTTTTCCCCATTTGCAACTCTCTCAGAAAATCAATAAGATAATAAAGCATTTACTTCAGTCACATAAGAATACAAATATTTTTAAAGTGATATTTAATGTCTTCAGGTATTCTTTTATTTGCTGATCTATGACTGACTAAAGATTGATTGATTGATTGGTACTTATTTATTTATTTATTAAATCATAAATGTCCTGGCAGGAATAAAAGAGCCTCTGTGTTGTTGTGTGTAGTGTAAAGGCATAATAAATCAGAATCAGCAATTAAGTAATAAGAAATAGCACTCTGTTTCAATGTAAGATGGAATGTTTTGCCTTATTGAAAAATGTGGCAAAATTACAAAATGTTCTATACAAATAAGAGAGATTTCAGTGCAGCACTCTTTTTTTAAAAGTTTTTTTCCCCACAATCTCCATATACACATCCATACATATACCATACATCATGTCAAAACATCAAAACATACATAATTATACATTTCTATCCAATATATCATAAATTAATATCTTAATTTGGCACCATTATACTTCTATTTGCCAGTCTGTTTTCCCTCATTTCATAACACTCCCCTCCCTCTATCTCCCTCTCCTCCTTCTACCTCCTTTCTCCTTCTCTCCCCCATCCTACTTCCCTCCTCCCCTCTCCCATCCCTTCCCTTTCCTACTTCCTCTTTCTCTCTCGTAACCTTTCCCTGAGTGGTTCTAATCATAGTTCATCTTACATTTAACAGACTAGTAACATATATTCCTACATCATTTAATTACCGGTGCCCCTTTTAAACTTATATATTGTCTGTATCATATCTATGCATATATTTTCCCCCTTTCTAGGTATATATATACTGCTATTCTAGTCAGTGCAGCACTCTTGATATACCCCAGGAATGGCTAATATAGGATGAGTAGAGGGAATGTCAAATTGAAATGTATTATTTAACAGAAAATACGGGGTGGGGGAAGGCAGACACTATATCACATAGTTAACTGTTTGTTTTTACAAAACTCTTTCTTTACAAATGTCCTGCAAATATTAATTACTACTATTAACTTTCAACGTCACATTGATTTGTTTTATATACAGCAGAACACAAGAAACTCTAGAGAAAGTGCAGAAGAGAGCAACCAGGATGATAAAGGGTCTGGAAAATAAAACATACGAAGAGCGGTTGCAGGAACTGAGCTTGGCCAGTCTGGCGAAGAGAAGGACCAGGGGTGACCTGATAGCAGTGTTCCAATACTTGAGGGGATGCCACAGAGAGGAGGGGGTCAGGCTGTTCTCTATGGCACCAGAAAGCCAAACAAGGAATAACGGATGGAAGCTGACTAAGGAGAGATTCAACCTGGAAGTGAGGAGAAACTTTCTGACGGTGAGAGCGATCAACCAGTGGAACAGCTTGCCAGCGGAGGTTGTGAGGGCCCCAACACTTGCGACCTTCAAGGAGAGACTGGACTGCCATCTGTCTCAAATGGTGTAGGAACTCCTGCTTGAGCAGGGGGTTGGACTAGATGACCTACAAGGTCCCTTCCAACTCTAATAATAAATCTAAATAAATCTAAAAGTGCCTCGAAAGCCTAAAAAACAGATGAAGATAACATAGCATAGATTTTATGACATCATTCCCCAACAAAAGAAAAGAAAAGCAGCATCTCTTGTTTTTGGATTGTGACAAATATAAGAAAATATCCAGATCTCTTTCTCAAAGTAATTATAAAATGTTTGTGGGAAATCTGCTTGATGGAATCTTGGAGAGGCTGTTTTGCATTTGGTTTGCAGAAGTGAGTCTCCCTTTATATTCTCTGAACAAATCCATGCCATCTAGCTACGTAATGGATTCTCTCCTTTTTCATTTCCCCATGTTAGCTTTTTTATATTGCAAATAGGGTTCTAAATCTTGCTGTAGAAAAGAAAATTGTAGGGTATGGAAGTATGTGTTCAAAGGAAGCTATCAATAACGTTAGTTATGAAAACCTGATCATAAGTGTTTTTAGTCCATTAGCCATTCTGCTTTATTTATGTCCTCTTTTCCACTAGTGTTTGGAGCCAGTTATTCAGGAGATGAAATTTGGAAGAGAAATGGTGCACAGTGATATAAAACATGGACGTAGTCCTTATGCTAAAAAATCCTTTTTTTGTGTGTGTTTTAACTATACTCTGCAGGCAGTTTTTAAAAGAAAGAATAAAGTATTAATCCTGGTCTACTCTTTGTTTTTCCTGGCAACGTTAAAGCAAAAGGCTAAAATCCAATACTGCCAAAGGAGAAGGTAGTTCATGTAAGAAATATTTCCTTCTTTTTCAAATTGCCGCTATAACAGATGCAAAACATTTCCCTAGAACTGGGGGATCTATAAGCACTCTGAGTTGAGCTTTACACAGTGAAATGATGGTTAGAGGAAGTGCCATAATCAGAATTTAATTACACGTGCATGATGGCCTCCCCCCCCCCCGGTTGTCCTGCAAGAAAGAGTTCATAATTTTTGACAAGAATTTCAACAAGTGGGGGCTTTGGCTTGCAAGAGGTTATAGATGTCTCTGAGTCTGGCTAGTGGTGTTGATAAACAACTTACAGTAGCGCCCCAGTGAGATAGGTAGCAAATAAATTCAACAAATAAATAAACAATAGATCCAGCCAGTTCAATCTTCCTAGGAGAAATTATTAATGATGCCATACTTTTAGGGAGATGTAGAGGGCATAGGGAATAGAAGGAAGACCCATCACACGAGGCAAAGGACAGATAAGTAGGGCCTGAGCCAGAGGTGGGTTCCTCCCGGTTTGGACCAGTTCTATAGAACCGGTAGTAACTTGGTGGCCTGGGTCGCTAGAACCAGCAGCAACCCAGGCCTGCCACGCCCCCAAACTGATTCTCCCGGCAGCGCCATAGGTGGCACCATCTTGTTTTTTGCTTCTGCGCATGCACAAAAGCTTTTTTAAAGTACTGTGCATGCACGGCGCGCAATGCATGCGCGCCCCCGCGACACGTCCCTGAGCGAACCGGCAACAAAGAAAACCGGAACCCACCCCTGGCCTGAGCCCACCCCAAGAATCTAATTTGAGTAAACATCTCAGACAAGACCCTCAAAGATAAAGGGAGGGAGAGAAGAGCACATTCAGATTTCCAAGATTTTGTTATTATAGGTTTAAAAATAGTTTTATATCAGATTCCATTCATAGGAGAGAGTTCTGAAAGTAACAAAGTCCCAAGACATAAAGGGTATTATAGCAATAACTAGCACTGTGTATTATATCGGAAGCCTATTGGTAGCTAACGCAGTGCCCCCAATATATGTGTCATCTGCAGGCAAGGCTGCATTCTCTACAAATTACATTTTTTTCAAAGTGTCTTCAGTGTAGAATGTATTACAGTAAACACAAGGACAAGATGAAAAGGGTATCAGTTATTTTGCCATTTCCAAAATGGCCACAACTGCTATATCAGGCCAAATGAAGCAAAAGCTCTTCTGGCCACAACTTCTACCTGCTGTTTAAGCAGGAGCCACAGGTCCAAATGGACTCTTATATCACAGTCTTGCTCCTTCAAGGGGAGCATGTCTTTGTTCACAGCTGAAATTGGATACATTGTGGAGCTGAATGGTTTTTGGATGAACAACTATTATGTTTTGTTGGCATTCAATTTGACCATGTTTTATCCTGTCCAGCCCCTTGCAACCTCCATACATCAAGTTAGGTCTACTGGATTACCTGCCTAACCCAGGGTGGAGATGTGGATATGATGCTACTTCACCCCAAACTAATGGATGGGTTCTCCTTGCAGTTCATGTAAATGTTAATAGGATGGGTGAGAGGATAAAGCCATGAGGCACTCCACTAGTATGGGGCTAGGATGCCTCAGTCTTGCCCTACTTGACTATTGGACCGCTCCTGCAGGATGGAGTAAAACCACTGGCACATAGTAACACAGCACCCAACCTTTGCAACTAGTCACAAAGGGTTCCATTGCCAATACAAAGAAATTTATTTATTTATTTATTTATTTATTTATTTATTTATTTATTTATTTATTTATTTATTTATTTATTTATTTATTTATTTATTTATTTATTTATTTTTTTATTTATTTATTTTTTTATTTATTTTTTTATTTATTTATTTATTTATTTAATTGCATTTATATGTCGGCCAACTCCCAAAGGACTCTGGGCGGCTAACAACAAATGTAGCAAGGTCAGCAGGACCATGCTATCTCCATTCAGATCCTGTCACAGGTCATCCACAAGAGTGACCAATAAAAGAGTGTTTCATCCTTGATGACAAAAATTGTCCAACACTGTTAGATCAAGTTATGGCATTTTTAGGATGGAATTTATGCCATTTCCTTCAATGCAGTTAGTATCATATACTCATTCTCTCCCCAGTTGTACTTGGAAGTTGTACTTGGAAAGTTGTTTCTTAATAGTAACTGGAAACTTTCATTTCATAATAAAGAAGGTGTATTGCTGTAAAATAAGGAAATGAACTGACTATTTGAGAAGGGTAGGAATCAGTAGTGGGTTCTAAAACCCTTTGCTACCGGTTCACGTGTGCGACGCTTCTGCGCATGCGCAGAAGCATCCCAGGTGGGTGGGAGGAGCCTTCCACTGCCGGTGCTACTGGTTCTTAGAACCAGGCCGAACCGGGAGCAACCCACCGCTGGTAGGAATGAAGAAAAAAAAGAATATAATATCTCCAAAAACACCTCAGTGAATAGAAGTATACTTTACTATAGAAGTAAAGTTGTTTATGGAAGCAATGCACAATAATACTGTCTATAGACTAGATGTCCCACATTCTTTATTAACCTTACTCACTATAATAGAAGAATTCAAATGAAGGAAGAAAGCTCATATTTGAAAATCGTACTTTCAATAATGTTCTTAAATGAATTATATTATCTTGAATTAGTGCTGTATTCTCTCTGTGGACTAAAACTGAGAGAAGGCCTTTAAGGCAGGGATCTTTTAAATTTCAGAGACCTTCTCAATGAACTCTGATTTGTATCCTGTGCAGAAGAGGTACAGACCCACAACACTCTCCTTAGAGTTTGCCTTCTGCCTTGCAACTTGAATGCTATTTGAATTATTTGAAGTAGCAGGATCAATTAATTGCAGACTAATATGAAACTAGAGTAAACAATTTATCAGTGTGATACTATCTTGATTATATCCATTGAGCCGGGGGAAAAAATGTTCCTTGCTACTTATTCTTATGCTGATGAATTACTGTATGATAGCAGATATGTGAAGGCATAGCAATCCTTAGGTGGTGGAAGGATTTTAGCAACACAGAGAACAAATCTGCTTTCTCCTGGGACGTAATATAGAAGGCAGATCTTCTAGAAATGATGAGACAGGCTTTTTCTCCTGTTGAGACTCATCTCTTTTCTATTTTTCTCCTTTCTTGTCACTCTCATTCTTTTTCTTTCTCTTTTTGCTCTCTTTTTCACTCTGCCTCCCACCCAGCCAATCAAGGGACACATTATTCTTGCCAACAGTCTGAAATGATCACTTTTTGAATTGGATGAAAGATCATTAGTTGCATAAAATAGATAGAACCTAGTAAAAGAGATGTTTATTCACAAAACAAATACAGTATAGCTCAAAAGTAAAGGAGGGCAGATCGCTTCCTTCCTTTCTTGGGGTACCCAGCCAGAGGCTGGCCTTTTCCCTTAACATACCCTTTTCCCTTAACATTGCCCTCAGAGTTTGGCTCTCAATACAAAGTGGTATCTTGGTGCTACTTCTTTTCATTCTACCTCTTCAATCTCTGCAGTGTTTTTTTTTTATTGAAAAGTTTTACAAGTACAAAGTGCACATAATTTTATCTTTTCTACCCTCCCTATCCCCCCCCACCCTTCCTCCCATACTCACCCTCCCCCCCACCCCCCTCCCAGACTTCCCAGAGAAAAACACAAGGTATAGATTCAAGACAAAAGATATAAATCTACATAATACTAAAACAAACTGTTAGTTCAAAAATATCTTTTCCTTTCTTAACTCTTTGTTATCCATAAGCTTGAAAGTATAATCTATTATTTCCTCAAACAACAAACAATAATATACTATTTAGATTATATTAATCTGAAACTTTTTCTGAATATATTCCGTCCACCTACTCCATTCCAACAAATATCTTTCATTTGAATGATCCTTAAGATAAGATGAAACCTTAGCCATTTCGGCCAGATGTGTCACTTTCAATGTCCATTCTTCAATTGTAGGTATATCTTCCTTCTTCCAATATTGTGCCACCAGCAATCTGGCAGCCGTTATAAAATTCAAAATCAATTTAGTCTCTATAGGTGTGCAGTCCATTGTTATTCCCAACAGAAAAAACTGTGGTGTGAATTTAATTTTTTTCTTTAAGATATTTTGTATAATCCACCAAATTTTTATCCAAAAAGCCTTAATTTTTTTACAAGTCCACCATATATGGAAATATGTAGCATTACCACATTCACATCTCCAACATTTAGGCTGTAAATTGGGATACATACACGCTAATTTTTTAGGGTCTAAGTGCCATCTATAAAACATTTTATAAAAGTTTTCCCTCAAATTTTGAGCCTGTGTAAATTTAACATTTGTGACCCATATCTTTTCCCATGTATCCATCATTATAGGTTCTCCAAAGTTTTGAGCCCATTTTATCATACAGTCTTTAACCAATTCTGATTCTGAATCCAATTCCAATAAAATATTATACAATCTTTTTATATGCATTGGACCATTATCTTTAATTTGTACAATCAAATTGTCTTCATTTTGCAAAATACCAATTTTTCTATCATCTCTCCATCTGGCCTGTATTTGTCTGTATTGAAACCATGTCCTAACTATTCCTTCCTCTTTTAATTTCTCAAACGATTTAAGTTGAGATAATGTTCCATATTCAAGAAGGAGTTCTTTATATGTAATCTTATCTGAGTTTTGTTCCAAATTTATATTTTCTATCGCGTGTCTGGGTACTGTCCACCAAGGTATTTTATCATTTAACTTGCATTGGTACTTTTTCCAGACACGCAATAAAGCATTTCTTAATATATGACTCTTAAAAGCTTTGTCTACCTTTTTATCATATACTAAATAGGCATGCCACCCATAAAGCAAACCATATCCCTCAATATTTAATACACTCTCTTCCGTTAAATTAATCCAATCTGTAATTGCTGAGAGAACTGCTGCTTCATAATACAGTTTTAAGTTAGGCATTTTTAAGCCCCCTCTTTCACGTGTATCCTGCATTATCTTCTGATTTACCCGCGGCTTCTTCCCTGCCCAAATAAATTTATTTATACCCTTTTGCCACTCCTTTAAAGTTCCATCTTTTTTAAGTATTGGTATCATTTGAAAGAGGAATAGAAACCTTGGTAGAACATTCATTTTGACAGCAGCTATCCTTCCCAGCAGTGACAATTGCAATTTTTCCCAATTTTCCATATCTTTCTGTATTTTTAACCATAATGGTTCATAATTATGTTGGTATAGTTTTGTATTTGTGGACATAATATAAACCCCTAAGTATTTGATCTTTTGAACTACTTCAAAACCTGTTGCCTTTTCTATTTCTTCTTTTTGGCTTCTTGTCACATTTTTAACTATTATTTTTGTTTTGGCTATATTTATCTTAAAACCAGATACTTGTCCATATAGATTGATTGTATCCATCAAGATTCTAATAGATTGTAACGGTTGGGTCAGAGTAACAACCAGGTTGTCCGCAAAGGCTCGTAACTTGTATTCTTCCTGTCTAATCTTAATCCCCTTTATTGTATCAAGTTCTCTTATTTTGCTAAGTAGTATTTCCAAACTCAAGATAAACAACAAAGGAGATAAAGGACATCCTTGTCTTGTTCCTTTTTCTATATTGAAATTATCTGTTAACCCACCATTAATTATTATTTGCGCTGTTTGTTTTTGATATATTGCCTGAATAGATTGTACAAAATAATCTCCAAGTTGTAATTTTTCTATTAGCTTTAATAAAAATCGCCAATTCAATCTATCGAAGGCTTTCTCAGCATCCAAAAATATCAGTGTTGCAGGGACCTGGTTGTTCTTTCCCAAATACTCTAATAAGTTAACAACTTGTCTAACATTAGTTTTCATTTGTCTACCTGTTAAAAACCCAGTTTGATCATGATGTATTATCTGTTGTAAGACTATCATTAATCTATTTGCTAAAAATTTTGCAAAAATTTTATAATCTAAGTTTAAAAGTGAAATCGGCCTGTAGTTTTTTGGATCTGTAAGATCTTGACCCTCTTTTGGGATCAGAGAGATAAAAGCAGTTTTCCAAGATGGAGGTACAATACCTCCCTTTTGAATATTGTTAAACAGTTCTTTAAGTGGTTCCACCATTTCCTCCTGCAATTTTTTATAATAAACAGCAGTTAATCCATCTGTCCCCGGGGCCTTGCCCACTTTTAATTGTTTAATAATCTCAAATCTGCTTTCTCCTGGGACGTAATATAGAAGGCAGATCTTCTAGAAATGATGAGACAGGCTTTTTCTCCTGTTGAGACTCCTCTTTTCTATTTTTCTCCTTTCTTGTCACTCTCATTCTTTTTCTTTCTCTTTTTGCTCTCTTTTTCACTCTGCCTCCCACCCAGCCAATCAAGGGACACATTATTCTTGCCAACAGTCTGAAATGATCACTTTTTGAATTGGATGAAAGATCATTAGTTGCATAAAATAGATAGAACCTAGTAAAAGAGATGTTTATTCACAAAAGAAATGCAGTATAGCTCAAAAGTAAAGGAGGGCAGATCGCTTCCTTCCTTTCTTGGGGTACCCAGCCAGAGGCTGGCCTTTTCCCTTAACATTGCCCTCAGAGTTTGGCTCTCAATACAAAGTGGTATCTTGGTGCTACTTCTTTTCATTCTACCTCTTCAATCTCTGCAGTGTTAAAGGACAGACAGCACATGATGGATTTATGAATCTAAATTGTGGTTATTACTGTATCTGCTAATAGAGAATGTTCCTGTGATGAAATTAAGCTTGAAAGACAAGACGTGTTACAGATGAGTATCTATTTAGCATCTGCCCCAGAGATTTTTTTTCCCTTTATTATTTTTGATGCAACTCTGAAACAATCACTTGATTCTATTGTATAGATAGTCCTCAACTTATAACCATTTGTTTAGCAACAAAGCTACACTTGCACTCAAAAAAGTGACTTACAATGGTCCTTGCACTTAAAACCTTTGCAGCATCCCCATGGTTGTATGTTCAAAATTTGGTTGCCTGGCAACCGGCATATATTTATGACAATTGCAGTGCCATGGACTCATGTGATCACCATCGGCAACTCTTCCAGCTGGCTTCCAACAAGCAAAGTCAATGGGGGAATCTGGATTCACTTAACAACTGCATGATTCATTTGACAATTGCTGTGATTTGCTTAACAACTGTGGCAAAAAAGGCTGTAAAATCAGCCCTGACTCAATGCCTGTTTTGCTTGGCAACAGAAATTCTGGACCCAATTCTAGTCATAAGCCAAGGACTATCTAAATATAGAATATAGATTTGAAATGTTATCAGAGGACCTGGAGCATGGTGGCTCGTGTGGTTAGGATACTGGGTTGACAGGCAGCAAGCCCACATTCGAGACCCGAATGCTGCTATAGGATGGGGTAAGCTCCTGTCATTCACTCCAGCTCCTGCTGGGGACATGAAAGGAGCCCCCAACTGCCTCAGGCAACGGTTAATCCTTTCAACCCGGAAGTGCCTCAGTGCTTCTGACACAAGTGCGATGTGATCAGAAGACCTGATTTCTGTACATTCTATCACTCCCAACAACAGATAGCTCTAGGATGGGGTATCAAACTCGATTTCATTGAGGGCCGCAACAGGATTGTGTTTGACCTTGGGGTCTGGGTGGGTGTGGCCAGGGTGGGTGTGGCCAGCTTGATGGCACTCGTGTTGGGGGCATCTATGGTGGCCCAAGTGCTGCCAGCAAAAATGAGCTCCAGAGCTCTGTTTTCAGCCTCAACGGCCTCCTGCAACCCTCTGCCAGTGAAACAAGAGATTGGGGGGCTGCGCATGGCCCCTCAGGCTCTGTTTTCAGCCGTGATGGCCTCCTGCTGCCCTCTGCCAGCATAAATCGAGCATGTGGCCACCCTAAGCTCCATTTTCACTGGCAGAGGGTGGCAGGAGGCCATTGCGGCCGAAAATGGAGTCTGGGGGCCACGCCTCCCCAAGCTCCATTTTTCTGGAAGAGGTATTGTAGGCTGGTCCTTCACTGTTTCACTGTAGATCAGGCCCACAGGGTGGCCCTGTGGGCCTGATCTAAGCACCATGTGGGCTGGATCCACCCGGCACGCCTTGAGTTTGATACTCCTACTCTAGGACATGCAGGCATGTCAAGAGTTTGCTCATCTTTCACAAATCTTAAGAACAGATATAAATCAGTATTGCTTTTTTGTTTTGCAAGGCAACACATGATAGTTTGCATATAACACTACCCATCACAGATTAGGCAAATCAAAAAGAAACCATATTGTATTATGGGTTGGTGTGATATATAAACCAGCCACTGCTTCTAAACCACTATCTCAATTTGGTATCCTCTGGATGAGTTGGGATTGTAACTCTGTTCATACTTACTGACTGGAAATTCCTGGAGTTGTAGTCCTACAGTGTGAAAGATGCCAAGTTCAGGAATGCTGACTTATAATATAGCCAAATAATGCTATTTTTATGCTTTGAAACAGTCTTTTGAAACAGATTAATAGCTTTTTCAAATCCACATTTTAAATCTCTAGTTGAATCGATCGATTATGTGCACCAATGAATTAAAAAAATGCTTTCTTCCAGAATATAAACTGTACCTGGGTGTCATAATAGTACAATCAGCATTTCAGTAATAATTTCAATTAGGAATGGAAGTGGAGGCATGTGGGGATAACATCCTCTCACTTCCAAGCTAATGTTTAGAAGGACACACCATTAATTTACACATAATTTAAAATAAAATTCAAGGTAAAGGTAAGAACCTTGAGCCACCTGGTCCTTTAAGTAGGAAGATATCTAATTAAATGTTAAGATCAAAGTTTAAGTTTATAAGAGAAGAAAACAAGCACAGATAAATAGTTATTATCTGACATCCTTATGAAAATTCATGACCTGCCACTTTATCAGGGACCTTTTAAGAATTCTAATTGTGAAGTATGCAGAACTATTAAATGACTTGAGTGGAACACTCCTGTCTCTTGATAAGAAGCGAGTTAAATAATTGTCCTGTTTAACTTGTGCTTGTTAACCTTTAAGGTCAACTAGTTTGAACATACGTTTAATGAAATCTTGGCGCCAGAATTTATGATACTGCTGCTGAATGTTAAATTGGACAATTTACATAAGCAGGACATTAACCTTCGGAGTACTAAATAGCATTTTAGCACTTAGCCGCTGGGGACAATAAGGGACATGTTCTATATATTTGTGATTAGCTTGCCTGGAAACTCTCATGATGACCAATTGGCCTACAAAGTTTAGCAGCATAATTAAATGAATGGACTCAGCCTAAGCAAATTATCACTACTGTGTACAGTATATCATTATAGCCCCAGCGAGGAGGGGGAGGGAAGGATATGAATAATTTAATATTACATTACTAATTTATCAATGCTAAGTGACTGTGAGGAGGCTCTTTGTAATTCGTTGCTTCAAATTTGATATTTGATTTACTGGTGGTATGATTAAACTTGAGCCTATTTAATTTTTTTTATCAGGAATTTATGGTAACTCAGAATTTATGATAGTACTCCCAATCTCCCCCCCCCAACCATGACTGCTATGTCTACCTTCCCTTGTCAATAACAGAAACAGGTTCTTTTATTTCCTTCTTTCATAATGATAGCAAATACAGCGTATTAAACATCCCCCAAGTTGTAATTAGGCCAGGCTTGTCCAATTAGATGTACAGTATCCTGTTTCCCCTGGTTGTTAATTTTGCCAAAAAAAAAAGCTTTCAACCCTAAAATTATTCTCCCCATAAGGAAAGTCTTGTTCCAATTGAAAAGGTAAAGCCAACCTGGTAGGATTGTATATGTCATATGTGGCCTTTTCTTTTATAGAAAACCAATGCTCAGTGTAGGGTTATGTGCTATAGATAAGGCAAGCACTGGGCAGATTCTACTAACACCGCCCTTGGGTGAGAAAAATAGAAGGTCTTATTTTACAAGCCTCTGTACATTTACATGAAATTCAATTTTAATATGTTCAATCCATAATGGATAGATATCCAAGTATGAGACTTAAGTGGGCTTCATCTTCTGAATAAACTAAGCATCCATATAATTTTTCAACTTAGCCAAGCAATCATTGGCCTATTTACCTAGAACTGAAGCTGCAGGCTTGGGCATATTTCCTTGGGAGAAAAGGAAGCACTGAGTAGACTATGGAAAGTATTAAAGAGAGACGTTGAAGCTTCACTTCAAAGGATAAAATACATGAGGGAAGCTTCTTGTTTCCTATTAGTCGTTTCCATAACCTAGAAATCATTGAGTGGTTTTTGAAAAATCCATGCACCATTGGCAAGTTGATGATTTTTTGGGGGGTCAGGTCATATGCATAGATGGAAAACAGCTCTCTCAATGTAGATGTTAGGGCTTCTGAATAATGATTTCAATAGACTTGATGCATGTACACCTTGGATCTTGTCAGAACCGAATTCCAACTTTCTCAAGAGTTGTACTCAGCCTTAAAGAAGTAACTGCATCCCTTCAGTCTTTCTTCAATGTATCTCAAAAGAACCTTTGTGGAAATGCTTGTCATAAAATTTCAATGTCACAGAAAGTAATAGCTTGCTCAACTACAGTTTGTTAAATAAAGCACAATTGGATGAGTTCACACTAAGGACAATAGCTAGCCAAGTCAATGGCTCAGCATGGCATAGAGGCAATTTGCCTCAACGCATAATATAATATTAAATTCACTGGTGCCAAGATTAAGCCCTCTAATATGGGGACAAGAATCTGCTGATAGAACAGCCAGTGGGTGATACTTTGAACTTCTGTTTCTTGAGTTGAATAAGAAAGTGTATGAAGTTACTGCGGAAGAGTTGAGAGTAGTGCAAGTTGTACCCTCTCATATCAAGTATGCATCAAATCTTCAGGAACAACCCCAAGCTCCTTCTGCAATCCAACTGGGTCTATGAGACACCTGGGGCATACTTTCAGGGCAGAGATGTTGTGATCTGGTTTTGGGGGATATCAACACTAGCCCTTGCCTTTTTATATATTTGCTATTTTTACTGATTCTTGTAAGCTGCCCTGAATGGCTTCTTGTAAGATTGGAAGCCATATACATGTGATTAATAAGCAAGTAAATAAAATTTATATCCTATAAATTTATATTCATAGTTACAGGAAAAGTATCAGTTGGAGGCTGCCATCAGAAACCAAACTCTGTCAGGGACAGTAACGTTTCTAGCCATTTTATTATTTAGATATTTAACTTCAGTTTCTATATGTCGCTGCTTTCTTCCATATCAGGAGAAAAATATAAGTGGATAAAAATGGAAAACAGTTAATCTAGAAAATGTCTTCTGTCTAGAATAGAATAGAATAGAATAGAATAGAATAGAATAGAATAGAATAGAATAGAATAGAATAGAATAGAATAGAATAGAATAGAATAGAATAGAATTTTATTGGCCAAGTGTGATTGGACACACAAGGAATTTGTCTTGGTGCATATGCTCTCAGTGTACATAAAAGAAAAGATAAGTGAGTTCATCAAGAATCATAAGGTACAACATTTAATGATAGTCCGGGTACAAATGATTCAATGACTAAAGCTTCCATCCAATGCAAATAGTAACAGGTCTAAACCCTCAATCATTAAGTTGATTTAGGAACCTAACAGAAGAACTCCACAAGGAATTATTAACAGCCATTGAATAAACTGTATAGACCAGTATTTCTCAATTTCTGCAATTTAAAGAGGTGTGGACAACTCCCAGAATTCTCCAGACATCACGTTGAAGTCCACACATCTTAAAGTTGATGAGGCTAAGAAACAGATTATTTATTTATTATTTATTTATTATTTGGTTCTTCTAGGCCGCCCTACTCCCGAGGGACTCTGAACTGTGACCACTGTTCATCCTATGGATGCAGCAGAAGAACTGGGTCTGGATAAGTATATCTAACTTAAATGAAAGAGAACAAGAAGGCCATGACTTATTCCCTGGTTATTGGATTTATGGCAAAACTCACTGCTGGGGAAAGAGATTCCAAGATTCCATAGCTGAAATGCTCTTTTCGGTGCCTGCTGCTCTTCTTTACCCATTGAAGGAAGCCAGTGTGGTTATAGGAGCCTGATGAAACCCTATCAGTCACTGTCTGAGCAGCACAACATAAACCTTGGGAGATGATTTATGTGCTGTTGCCTGGATGTGATAGATCACGCAGTGGCAGAGCAAGTGCCTTAGCCCAGCAGCAAGAGTGGATGTGAACCAGCCCAATATCAACAAGGCCACTTGCCGAGGCCAAGAGAAGGAGGGGGAGTGAAGATGTTTCTATCATGAATCTGATACACTTTTACAAAAGCTCAGTAAATGAAGCTGCACATTGGATCCAGAAGGTACCCATATTTCTTGCTTACTTCTAAGGCACAGCTATTGAGAGTTTGATCCTGTTTTTTCTACTGTTGCTTTTCTCAGTGAGGTTTATAGTTCTTCTGTTCACAGCAGTTTGAATTCAAATGTTTATTTTTAGCATCTTTATATCTCAGCTCTATACCATTATTACTATGGAAAACAGCATACCAGTACATGGAGCACATACAATGGAGGGAGATATCACATTGCACTAGAAGCGTTGAGATCAACATTTCCCCCTTCCTTTCTCTTTCTCTGTATTATTGAAGGTGTGCATGCTACAATTTTCAGCATCCATTTTGCCCATAACTGCCTTCCCCAAATGCAAACAAAGCCTAGAGCTTTAGTCATATTTTACTCAAGAGCACTCTAAAGCAAGGGTCTGTTAGAATATTCATGAACTGGGAGAGCCCATGTTAACAAGGTTAGCCAATGAATAGGCATAGCAACTGAATCAGCCAATGGGAGTTAAACACTTCTGAGTCTGTGCAGAGAATCAAAATTGAAAGCTTAAGGCTGGGTGTGGCTCCAGTCTCCACTCTGTACTCTTCCACTCTGAACTTTGCAGTAATGAAACTAACTCTCCTGCATGTGTTTACCTGTAACTGATTGAAGAAGAATTCTACTTGTGGTATTGTAAATATATATATATATATTTATAATACCACAAATATAATATATATATATATATATATATATATATATATATATATATATATATATATATATATATATATATATATATATATATATATATATATATATATATATATATATATATATATATATATTGCAAATATATATATTGCAAATATATATATTATGTTTATAAAGAAGTTATTGAATCCAGCTGAATCAGTCATCTGTATGTGCTTCTGGTTTTGATTTTGCAGCAAACTTTAATAGGGTCTCCACCTTGGCAACTTTAAGCCTGGAGGACTTTAACTCCCAGAATTCCCCAGCCAGCAAAGGAATTCTGGGAGTTTAAGTCCGCCAGGCTTAAAGTTGCCAAGGTTGGAGGACCCTGCTCTAAAGTGTAATGCTGGGAGCTGCATGCAGCCGATGCCAATGCCTTTAATAGCAACAGATGAGATAAACTATGACTGTGTTCACATAGCATGCTTAATATGATTGCTGAATTGTCCAGTGTTCGGAGTTTCCACAATACTTTGCAACATAAATTCACCAAATGTCCTAGGTGACCAATGCTAGCCCACCAAGAAAACACAAAACCAATATAGGTAGTCCTCGATTTACAACAGTTTGTTCAGTAATTGTTCAAAGTTACAACGGCACTGGAAACAAGTGACTTATGATCATTTTTCACACTTATGACCATTGTAGAAGCCTCATGGTCACATGATCAAAATTTGGATGCTTGGCAACTAATACATATTTACAACGGCTGCAGTGTCCCAGGGTCATGTGATCAGCTTGACAGCCAGGTTATTAATTTAACAACTGCAATGATTCAGTTAACAATTGTAGCAAGAAAGGTCGTAAACTGGGACAAAACACACTTAACAAATGTCTCACTTAACAATGTAAAGGTTGAGCTCAATTATGGTTGTAAGTTGAGGACTACCTGTAAATCCCAGAGGTCTAATTCTATTTAATACATTGTTGGCAGATGGAGAATTGGAAGGATCATCATAGCATGTAGCAATAGCAATAGCACTTAGACTTATATACCGCTTTACAGTGCTTTATAGCCCTCTCTCAATAGTTTACAGAGTCAGCATATTGCCCCCAACAATCTGGGTCCTCATTTTATCAACTTTGGAAGGATGGAAAGCTGAGTCAACCTTGAGCTGGTGAGAATCGAACAGCTGAACTGCAGGCAGCCGTCAGTCAGCAGAAGTAGCCTGCAGTACTGCATTCTAACCACTGCGCCACCACAGTATAGGCTGGCTATATAGCCTAGTTTCAGCCCCTTTGGGACAGAATGAAGCTTGACTTACTTCAGTCAGGATGTAGTTTTTCCTTGACTGAGGGACTTGCCTACCTTTCCCAGATGCTATACACACACACACACACACACACACACACACACACACAGAGAGAGAGAGAGAGAGAGAGAGAGAGAGAGAGAGAGAGGGAGGGAGGGAGGGAGGGAGGGAGGGAGAGATTATGTCATTTGAATTGTATTTAAGATAAATGATAAGAATATCCACTAAAAAGAGTAGTTTTTTCCATATCACATTAAATAATGTTTGTTGAATCATGGTTTATTCAATAAATCGCAGTTGGCTGGGTTTAGTGAACAATCCTGCAGAAATGCAGCTCCTTCAAGAATTAGAGGGCTGAGGACTTCCGGTTTTGGAGCGCTTCATCGCAGACATCCCTCGTTGGATGCCTTTCCGATCTTTGTTAAAAGCCGCCAGAACAGCTGTCTGGCGGCTTTAAAATCTCTTCCCCGGGCAAAGGGGAGAGATGAGAGCCTGACAGGAGGGGTAGAGCCCCCCCAGCGCCTTAGGAGCCATCTGGCAGGGCGCGAAGGGAGAGCTCCCCATGCAGCCTGTCTCCAGCTCCGAAGATCCGGAAACCTCTGCCTTTGCAGAGCTAGATGGAGTGACCAGCCGCTGCTTCAAAAATGGGATTTATAACTACATTTAAACTATAGAAGCAGACAGAGAGAAACAGGCGTGAGATGGGCAAGTACTGAAACCTCTTTTTTTCCTTTTTTTTTCAACTCCTGGGTAAGCTTTCACTTCGGCAAGGGAACAAAGGAAACAGAGTAACAATATGGCGATTGAGAAGTGAAAGTGACTTTCGTTTCCCCAGAGGCTTTTTTTCTTTTTTTTCTTTCTCTCTCTCTTATGGAAACTTTTAACTTGGAAAAATGGTTTTTTCTTTCTCTGTCTCCTAACTCTGGATTAAAGTTATAATAGAAATATTTTCAATAATAAAAGACTATCTGATTTTTAAACTGGAAAGAACTTTAATCAGGCATCTGGCTTTCTTTCTTTTTTGTACTCTTTTGAAACACCAATGGCTTCAAAGTTTGGAAAGACTGTTTTGACTAAAAGAAATGACTATTCATCTGGATATATTTCTAAAATGCAACTTAACACTGAGCTAACACCTCCACAGCTTTTGACACCTGAAAATTTATTAAATAATTTAAAGATTATGAAACATGAACTTACTTTGGAATTTAACCAGAAAATAAGTGAGATAGACCATAAGATGCAGGCTGCTTTGAAGAATATGAATCAACAACTAAGATTTGATGTGTTAGAGGTTTGCAAAGGCTTAGCAACAAATATTGAAGTTTTGGCAGAACGTATTGAAACAAATAAACAAGCTTTGGCAACTTCGGTGAATTACATAGATAAAATCCAAAATGACATTGCAAATTTTGAAAAAGAGGTCTTAATGACTCAGTTCAGATCTATGGAAGTTGCTATAAGGATTAGAGGTTTGAAAGAAGGATTATATGAAAATTTAAAAGGCAGGATGGTTGACATATTGGATCAGGTGTCTGGAATTTCTAAAGCGGAATTGGCTACACAAATCGACAAAACATACAGAATCAACTCGTGGTACGCCAAACAAAAGCATCTACCAAGGGATATTGTCATATATTTTACCACAAGAGCTCTACGGAACAGAATTATACAAGCAACGTTTAACAATAATCTTATGGTGAATGGTCAGGAACTAAAGATTTGGAAAGAAATCCCCTCTAAAATGCTTAAAGCCAGGAAAAGCTATACTTTTTTGATTGATGAATTTAAGAGATTAAATTTACAATATAAATGGGAAGCACCAGTTGGAGTAGCAGTGAAATTTTCTGGAAAAAGATACCGGCTCAACACGATAAAAAAAGCTACTGAATTTTATGTCAATGTTCTAAAGGCTGATATATCCAAGATTCCAGAAGAAGGGTGTATGAAAATAAAAGAGGAGGAGGAGGGGAAGCCACCTTCGATGGATCAAAAAGAAATAGACTCAAAAATCCAAAAGGAGTGCCTGAATCAGATAGCTGGGGAAAAGGAGATGGAGGTTTGGGAGTAGACGGGAGACGACTCGACAAATTTGAATTTATTGAACTATTAAAAGATGAACTATCAAGATACAAAACGATGTGATGTTGAAATATATTGGATGGATAGAGACTAATATGATTGTATTTTATCTTTTCCCTATCTAATGATTACTTATGCAATATTTAGTTAAGTTTTATATAATTTTGAGGTTATTTTTAATGTTGATAATATTAGATATATATAGTTTGTTGAAGATTTGTTTATTGTTTATTCTTCTTTTATTTTCTTTTTTTGTTTATTGAAGTTAGCGAATTAATTTAGAATAATATTATCGTATTAATATCATGATGAAATTTAATATTTGATGATCACTTATGTAACATTTAGTTAAGTTTTATCTTAGAGGTTATTTCTAATGTCAATAATATTAGTTTAAGATTTGTGTATTTTATATTTAGTTATTACTTATGTAACATTTACCTTGTATAAGATAGAGGACTGAAGGGAGGAGGTAGGAGGTTTGTTTGTTTGTAGTGTTAAAGAGTTTTCTCTTTCTTTCTTTCTTTTTTTTATTCTCTTTCTTTTTTTTCTCTCTCTTTTTTGTATCTTTACTATTGTATACAAATGCGATATATTAGTACTGTATAGTTTGGAGTTGAAGTTTTTTTAAAAATAGTGTTCTTTTTTTCCTTTTTCCTTTTTCTTTTTATTAACAATTTAAACTTATTATTATGCCCTGTATTATCTCTGGGAAGTCCGGGGGGGGGAGGTGGGGAGGGAAGGGGGTGGGTCTGGGGGGGGAAACAAAAATGTTTGTACTTTGGATTTAATATTTTGTTACCACTTATGTAAGTTTGTACTAATAAAACTTTTTTGAGAAAAAAAAAAAGAATTAGAGGGCTGAATATACAAGTAGCTTGTCTTTAAAGGAGGGAAATTAAAAAAAAGAACTGAAGAAAATTAATCAGGCCAAGTTCAGAATAACAAGTCCAAGTAGCAATGGAGAAAATAAGCCTCAATTTTATAGTGATGCCAGAATTGAAAAACAGAAAACAGCCAAATGCCTAAAGATTTTCCTTTTTTTCCTCAAAGAAAGTGAGGAGAAGTAGATAGAAGAAGTGCTTGGATGACTGGTAGCACCATTAAATTCTGCTTAAGAATCATGCTATTTTGCATAGTAATGATGGGCTTGATTCTTTGCTTGCCGATGTTTAATTACCTTACAAAATTCACAAGGCAAGAAGAAAGCTTGTTCATTTCTTTTTCTCTTCCCCTGCCTTTGCCTGCCTTTTGTCCCATCCTATCAATTAACTCATTTTTTTTTCTTTGCCACACTGTTTCTTGCCAATGGCACCAAATGGCTTACTCTGATCTGATATAGGGATTATTGACTGGGAGTGTGCTGGAAATTATCCAGCATTGTACTGAGCTGAATAGTTGAAAGTTGAGGAAGCAAGTCTCTTTTTTTTTCAAGTCTGCAACTTCCAAACAGTGGGCACTGTGCAACTTAAATTCTATATATTTCACAATAATTAGAGAGTCTGGGAAAAAACAATGAAACTGCTAGATCAACATTTAAAAAATTCTCAGGCCATTCAAACAGTAGATATAAAATTCCAATGATATTAAATTGTATATTCCATGAAACCAAGTTATTTCATTTTTGGAAGGAGGCATGCAAATGATGCTGATATAAATCATGTTTATCCTTGCCATTATTTGTAAGGTAAGTTCCTGCTTCTATTTGCAAAACTGGGGGGGTGGGGGTGGATGAAGAAATTGTTAAAAATGGAGCTGGTTTGAACTCAAAAATCATGTGTCAGACTTCTTCCATTTGAGCAAGTGAGGCTGTTAAACAAGACACATTATCTGTACAACATGGCTCTATTTTTCTACTTTGTTGTTGATGTCACTGCAGTACCTTGGTGCCTTCAATCAGCTGTCAATGGGAGTCCAAGGTGCAGTACAATTTGAAAAGAGTTATTCCATGTCAGTTGTGCTTCCTTTCCTTTAAATTTCTCCACTTTCCTTTTTTTTAAATATGAAAAAAGAGGAAAAGTGAAAGAAAAAAGAAAAGAGCAAAGAAAGAAGAAAAAAGAATTATAGAGAAGTGATTTCCAATTTTCCTTTACAGCACTTACAAGTTTAAATATATCATAACTACTTACTTTATGATTACATTTTTCTTTACATTTTCTCTGTAATCTATTATTTTTATTCTAATCCTCAAAATCATATATTATAACATCATTTTTCCCATTTCCTTTTTTTTTGTTTGTTTCAAAGTTGTTCTTCATTTGAGACACTCTGCAAAAGTTTTGTTTTCAGTAATAACAATGAATAAATGTGTCGGGATTCAGCATTATCAGTTGTACAGTACTTTTCTAAGTCAAATAATAAAAATAAAAGCAGTGTATTAAAAGGATGTATTCAGCCCTATTTCACATATTTTACTATGTGGAGCAAGTCATTAAATATTGTATGAAGAACTATGTTATATCAGACCAAATAGGCATTTTAGTCTTATTATATTTATTTATTTATTTATTTATTTATTTATTTATTTATTTATTTATTTATTTATTTATTTATTTATTTATTTATTTATTTATTTATTTATTTATTTATTTATTTATTCATTCATTCATTCATTCATTCATTCATTTATTTATTTATTACATTTATATACCACCTCACAGTGCAAGCACTCTCTAAGCGGTTTACACCATTAAGCAATGTATATTTACATTGTCCCCAACAAATCTGTGTCCTCATTTTTACCTCAGAAGGATGGAAGGCTGAGTCAACCTTGAGCCCGTGAGATTTGAACCTCTGACCTGAGGATCACAGTCAGCTAAAGTGGCCTGCAGTACCCCACTCTAACCGCTGCGCCACCTCGGCTCATATTATTTCTATAATACACAATGCATCTATGGAGAGTCCCTCAGGTGCTATTGAAAGTAGAAGCTCTTTATTGCTCTTGTTACTGAGCAACTGATGTTTGGGATGATGCACACTCAAAAGACGAACTCACAGAGGAGGGAATCAGCTACAACTCTATGATTTCCAGTTCTGGCCTTGCCAAATTTCAGGCAACAACAGAAGGAAATGATTCTGCTTATCATCCAGCTCCAAAAACGATGAGCTCAATCATTGCTAAAAAGTAACTGCAGTTGCTTAACCTGAGATGATTCTGCCTGTTGATTTAATGTTATGGCTTTGCATTTTTCCAATCAGCTTGTTCTGTTGGTTCTTCAGTTTAGTCCAGAGGTCTTCAAACTTGGCAAATTTAAGACTTGTGGACTTCAACTCCCAGAATTCTCCAGCCAGCATAGCTGGCTGGAGAATTCTAGGAGTTAAAGTCCACAAATCTTAAAGTTGCCAAGTTTGAGGAACCCTGGTTTAATCAGTCCAGAACTATCGGAATGACTTCCAACAAAGGCCACTCATTCTTCTTTTTCATGAGTAACAATTTGGGACTCATATATATATACTCTTCTGCTAAATGTAAAGGCAGGAGTTCATCAGTTTTGTTAGAAACAGAATCGTACACATTTGTTTTCTGCATCAAACAGGGCAGTTTTGATGATCCCTGTGAGATTTTCCAGTCAGAAAACCCAGGAGATTTTCCAGAGAGATGAGTAAACCAAAACTTTATTATTACAACTCTGGCATAAACAAAAATGTGATGTAAAATTTACCAGAAGCTTTCATGTGCGAAAGCTGAACAGACAGAAATGGGGGGGAAGAGAAAATCGTATGTAAAACCTGAATTGGAGCTACTTTAAAAATATGAGCAGTTTTCAAGCTACACATACCGGTACATATCTTACTGCTTTTGTGAGTCTAACTGACAGCCTTTTTTCCGTGTCATAAGGAAACTGATGATTCCTATTTAATCATGACTAATTAAGAACTAATTAATCAGTACTCTTCAACATCTTCATCAATGACTTGGACGAGGGGATAGACGGGGAACTCATCAAATTTGCAGATGACACCAAACTGGCAGGAATAGCCAACTCTCCAGAAGATAGGCTCAAGATACAGAAGGATCTTGACAGACTTGAACATTGGGCGCTATCAAACAAAATGAAATTCAATGGTGATAAAAGTAAGGTTCTACATTTAGGCAAGAAAAACAAAATGCACAGGTACAGTATATGTGGTACCTTGCTCAACAGTAGTAACTGTGAGAGGGATCTAGGAGTCCTAGTGCACAACCATTTAAATATGAGCCAGCAGTGTGCAGCAGCTGCCAAAAAAGCCAACACAGTTCTAGGCTGCATTAACAGAGGGATAGAATCAAGATCACGCGAAGTGTTAATACCACTTTATAATGCCTTGGTAAGGCCACACTTGGAATACTGCATACAGTTTTGGTCGCCACGATGTAAAAAGGATGTTGAGACTCTAGAAAGAGTGCAGAGAAGAGCAACAAAAATGATTAGGGGACTGGAGGCTAAAACATATGAAGAACGGTTGCAGGAACTGGGTATGTCTAGTTTAATGAAAAGAAGGACCAGGGGTGACATGATAGCAGTGTTCCAATATCTCAGGGGTCGCCACAAAGAAGAGGGAGTCAAACTCTTCTCCAAGGCACCTGGGGGTAGAACAAGAAGCAATGGGTGGAAACTAATCAAGGAGAGAAGCAACTTAGAACTAAGGAGAAATTTCCTGACAGTTAGAACAATTAATCAGTGGAACAGCTTACCTCCAGAAGTTGTGAATGCTCCAACACTAGACATTTTTAAGAAGATGTTGGATAACCATCTGTCTGAAGTAGTGTAGGGTTTCCTGCGTAAGCAGGGGGTTGGACTAGAAGACCTCCAAGGTCCCTTCCAACTCTGTTATTATTATTATTATTATTATTATTATTATTATTATTATTATTATTGTTGTTGTTGTTGTTGTTGTTATTGTTATTGTTATTGTTATTGTTGTTATTATTATTATTATTATTATTATTATTATTATTATTATTATTATTATTATTATTATTATTATTATTATTATTATTATTATTATTATTATTATTATTATTATAAAAATGGTCCACTACGCTTCTTCTCAATTAGCACTCTTCTTTAACTGCCATGTTAACTGATTTAGGATAAGAATGCCAACTTGATTAAAAAAACATTAACATTCTCCTTTTCTTCCATTTTGAAGAGTTCATTCATTGGAGCATTATTATTTTTATTTATTGAACACTACCAAGTAGGGAAATGATAGACTAATATGTCTTCGCATAGTGGTGAAGATGTTGAGGTCAAGGTTGGTGGCCGGATGGTAAGCCCAGACTTTCAAAGCTTTTCTGGACAAAGAGAAGCCATGAGATTACAACAATAATTGTATGCCCTGATTTTAGATAAAGAACAAATTATATGAATTTCCAGTTTGGCTCTAATTGCAGCAGCTGAGGTCCTTTAATACTTTAATAATTTGAGCCAACAATAAATGTAAAGTTTATGTAGATTTTTAAAAAATGCTATGTTAGCAGCGCCTTGTTAAGAATATGGAATAGATGAAAACTCAAAATGTGTCCAAAACTACCTTTATTTAGTATAAGAAGCATTTTATAGAAAAGAAACAGTAGGCAAAAAGAATGAGTAACATGTCAAATGAAAGTGCAGAATTATTATTAATGCAGAAAACTTAAAATGAACTCAGAAGAACAATTGACTGCAGAGGGATTTAGTTTTCAGTGGTTTTCATATTCACAATTCAGAGAAAGTTTTAACAAAAGCAGAAAGATAATTGGAATTGAAAAACATTCAATTGTATGCACATTGTTGGAGAAATACTGAGTTACCCACATTGTAGGAATGGATTGTGAAGATGGTAGAATTTGTGGAAATGACAAAACTGATCCGATCAGGAATAAAACAACATGTGGTTTTATAACAGATTGGAAACCTTCTATAGACCTTTTGTTGAAAATGGAAAATAATTAAATGGTGATTTTTGGATTTGCTGATTAAAAAAGTAAATATGAAATAGAAGCAAACTATGTGATATAAATATAGAAAAGGAAGAGGGATAATCTGTTGATTTGTAACTGCTGTAAATAAGATACAGTTGGAAGTTACTTCTTTAACTTTTTATAATTTTTATTTGTATTGTTTCTCACACCTTTTCTTTTTTCTTTTTCTTAACTTATATAGGTTCAATAATTTGATCTTCAATAAAAGTTATGTCTAAAAATATACTAGGTTGGGTGAAAGTGAAATGTTTAAAATTGTATTTAATCTCCTGTTTGGTTGAAGCTAGAATAGAATAGAATATTTTATTGGCCAAGTGTGATTGGACACACAAGGAATTTGTCTTGATGCATATGCTCTCAGTGTACATAAAAGAAAAGATACGTTCATCAAGAATCATAAGATACAATACTTAATGATAGTCCAGGTACAAATAAACAATAAAATCATATTAGGAACCAATCAATATAAATCGTAAGGATACAAGCAACAAAGTTACAGTCATACAGTCATTAGTTTAGGCGATGGGAACGATGAGAAGATTAATAGTAGTGCAGACTTAGTAAATAGTTTGACAGTGTTGAGAGAATTATTTGTTTAGCAGAGTGATGGCATTCAGGAAAATACTGTTCTTGTGTCTAGTTGTTCTGGTATGCAGTGCTCTATAGCGTTGTTTTGAGGGTAGGAGTTGAAACAGTTTGTGTCCAGGATGTGAAGGGTCTGTAGATATTTTCACAGCCCTCTTTTTTGACTCGTGCAGTATACAGGTCCACATTGGAAGGCAGGTTGGTAGCAATTGTTTTTTCTGCAGTTCTGATTATCCTCTGAAGTCTGTGTCTGTCTTGTTGGGTTGCAGAACCAAACCAGGCAGTTATAGAGGTGCAGATGACAGACTCAAGAATTCCTCTTTAGAACTGTATCAGCAGCTCCTTGGGCAGTTTGAGCTTTCTGAGTTGGCGCAGAAAGAACATTCTTTGTTGTGCTTTTTTGATGATGTTTTTGATGTTGGGTGACCATTTTAGGTCTTGAGATATGATAGAACATAGAAATTTGAAGGTCTCTACTGTTGATACTCTGTTGTCTAGTATTGTAAGAGGTGGAAGTATGGGAGGGTTTCTCCTAAACTCTACCACCATTTCTATGGTTTTGAGTGTGTTCAGTTCCAGATTGTTCCAGTCGCACCACAAGGTTAGTTGTTCAACCTCCGTCTGTATGCAGATTCATCATTGTCTCGAATGAGATCGATCACTGTTGTGTCATCTACGAACTTCAGTAGTTTAACAGATGAATTGTTTGAGATGCAGTTATTGGTATATAGAGAGAAGAGAAGTGGTGAGAGTACACAGCCTTGGGGGGGGCCTGTGCTAATTGTACAGGAGCTAGTATGGCAGGATACCCTGTTTCCCATACTAGACCTACCTATTTTGTAAACAAGGGACATATGGCATAGATATACAAGGAAGGGAAAAGCACAGACTCAAAAAGGCAGGAGAAAGAGGCTTGGGATTGAAATTTTAGGATTGTGAATGAACAAATGAGTGCAGGTTTTATGTGAATCACGAGCATTCACAATCACTGCCTTTTTTTTCAAAATGACAAACTCCATTATGATGTCATGATGAATGCAAGCTCTGCACCTTAGTATTTGTCTATGTATCACAGAGGTCTTCAAAGTTGGCAACTTTAAGACTTGTGGACTTCAACTCCCAGAATTCTCCAGCCAGCATAGTATAGCTGGCTGGAGAATTCTAGGAGTTGAAGTTCACAAGTCTTAAAGTTGCCAAGTTTGGGGACCCCTGATGTATCACAACACAAGGGAAAAAAGGCATGGAGTTAGTATCATGACATTACAATGCACATTTTGCTTCCCAACTCCCTTTGCCCCATTTTTAGGGCATGCATTCAAATATACTGCTTTTTTATGTGTCTGATTTTATAAATCTTTGCAATAAAACTATTTATCATACCTTCCTTTATTTGCTTGGGACTACAGAGTGAAGAGAATTTCACAGCTGTGCCTAGTGAAAGGCCTTAGCAATTATCCTTTCCTAAACATAGGCTTTCTCCAATAAGTTTTTCCCCTCTCCCTAGAGATGTTTACATACATATGTACATATGTGTATGAGGGTGTATATTTGTGTATCTGTATTTATTTCTTCAGTTGTTTTGTCAAATCAATCACCCTAACGGGCATCTATTTTTTTTCCACAACTGCCTTGGGCTAAATAGAGCAAATGACAAAACACTTTCAGGTTGTCATGTGTTAATGCTAAATGCCTTACAGGCTGCACTGTTATTTTGTTTCATCTGTTTGTCTAATGTTTTTCCCAAGTTGTTATGTACTGGTATATTAAAGAAGCCTTCAAGACAGTTCTGTCAACAATTTAGTGAAATGTTTCTCATTAGTGAAGTAGAGCTGTCACACGAGTGTAATTTATATATTGAATTGAAAAGGCCACAGACAGATTTGGTGCACAATCTGGGGGTTCTTCTAGAATCAAAGAGCAGATGGCAGCCACAGCTATGGCTACCATGTTTCCCCAAAAACAAGACCTTGTCTTATATTTTTTGAACCCCGAAATAAGCGCTTGGCCTTATTTTTGGGGAGGTCTTATTATTTTGGGGCGCGTGGAGCAAGACGGGGCTCCTCTTGCTGATTTCCAGCTCTGTCTCTCTAACTCTAACCAGAGGACATGGCGGGGACCGGCTGCACATGTGTTTAAATATTTTTGGGGAGGGCTTTTTTTCAGGGAAGGGCTTATTTTTGAAGGAGGGCTTATTTTGGGGGATGTCTTATTTTCGAGGAAACACAGTATATAGCTATATAGCCATAGCTAAATACCTTTAGGTGGTATATAAGTTGCACCCATTCCTCAACCGAGAGGCCCTACTCACTGTCACCTATGCTAACTTGATGAACGTATCTTTTCTTTTATGTACACTGAGAGCATAAGCACCAAGACAAATGCCTTGTGTGTCCAATCACACTTGGCCAATAAAAAAAATTCTATTCTAACTAGTTAGGATTAAAAAGGGAAGATTGGAGACTGGATGAACACTGTCCAGAATAGTTGGGTGGAATGATGATCCCTTAAGAAAGGGATGCACCACCATCCTTTAAAAATCATTGGGATCACTCCCTCTCTCAATGTAGAGTTAACTATTGCCCAGACCCAATGAAAAGAAGGACTAGGGGATCCAATTATTGCCCTTTTCAATTCAATATATAAATTGCACTCATGTGACAGCACTACTTCACACAGCTCCTCCTGTACTGCTTTAATAAGCTAGGAGGAACATGAATCTAAAACACAAGTGGCCCAACTAGCCGCTGAGAGAGCCTTGTCCACTTTCTCAGGTTCCATGGGCTCAAACCCCATCATGTAAGACATTCCATTGGTCACCATGTAAGACAACTCCCACTATTCCATTGGTTCTCCCTTAAAGCTGGAGTCCAAAATGGAGTAAATGAGAATGGCTTTGTCCACCAGATGTATAGCATGTTCCACACAGTGACCCTATAGGTGAACTTTTGTATTACTCCCTCCAAGAAGGGACTGAGTTACCTAAAATAGGGTCACTAGATGACTTACGATGTAACAGGAGTGGAGAAATAATTATGTTTTGTTGTCCTTACCACCATGAGGTAGGCCTTATGTGTTGAGTCATCTTGACTTTTCTTCTTTCACCAATGCAGTGCAGTGCTATGCACTGTATCATGCATAAAGATCTCACATGTATATATTTTGCATTATGTATTTGCAATTGAGAATCAATTAAGACTTCTCAGAAACAGGTACATGGTGAACATTACATCAATCATCTTTAATGTGACTGTCTATTGCTGAAAACTATTTTCCCTTATGTGCAAAGAACATAGAATAATAGAGTTGGAAGGGATCTTGGAGGTCTTCTAGTTCAACCCCTGCTCAAGCAGGAAATCCTATACGATTTCAGACAAATGATTGTCCAGTTTCTTTTGAAAGCCTCAGTGATGGAGCACCCACAACTTCTGAAGGGCAAGCTATTCAATTGGTTGATTGCTCTCACCATTAGGAATGTTTGCCTTAGTTCTAGGTTGCTTCTCTCCTTGGTTAGGTTCTATCCATTGTTTCTTGTCTTTTGGTGCTTTGGAAAATAGTTTGAGCCCCTTGTCTTTGTAGAAGCCCCTCAAATATTGGAACACTGCTATCATATCTCTCCTAATCCTTCTTTTCATTAAACTAGACACCCAATTCCTATAATTATTCTTTGTATGTTTTAGCCTCCAGCCCTCTAATCATTCTTGTTGCTCTTCTCTGCACCCTTTCCAGAGTCTCAACATCTTTTTATATTGTGGTGACCAGAACTGGATGCAATATTCCAAGTGTGGTCTTACTAAGGCTTGGTAAAGCAGTACTAGGACTTCACATGATTTTGATTCTACCCTTCTATTAATGCAGCCTAGGATTGCTTGTATTTTGGAAGACTTGTTAAAGACCCTGTGTTAGAATTATAAATGAAATCTTCAAAAGAATAGGTCTCAGGTGTGTATTGAAGGAGACAGTGCACTATTAATAAGTTAAATGCAACACACACCCTGTATCCAATAAAAAACAACAGTGTTGTTTCTGTCCATTGCAACATCATCAGCTGCTGTGGCCTAGAGGTGGAGCTGTTGCCTCACAATCAGGAGGTTGTGAGTTCGATCCTAGGTAGAGGCAGATGTAGGGTCTCCTGCTTGGGCAGGGGGTTGGACTAGATGACCTGCAACTGTCCCTTCCAACTCTGTTAATCTGAGTCCCATCACTTGGCCAGACAAGCAGCAGCTCCAGATAATATTTTCCAGAAATAAACCGCAGCTCTTTCAAAAAGGCATGAAGTATTTGCACTGAGGGATTTTTACTCTGACATCTGTTGGAAGAAAAAAAAAATCTGCAAACGTGTTTCAGGATATTCCTGACTTCCTGACAACTTACTCCCTCAGAAGATGCAAGAGGATCAACTATCCTTCAATTGATATGTAACAGTTGGGAAAACGTAACTGATGAAATATAGTTAGCAGCAGGGGTGCATTCCACTTACGTTCCCCACCGGTTCGCATCACGACAGAAGTGCGCGTTTTGCCCCCATCACGTCGCATAAAATACTCGGATATGACCCTCTGCGCATGCGCAGAAGCCTTTGCACATGCGCAGAGGGTTTTTCTTGCAAGCCGCAATGACCGGAGGACTGGTTCAGGAGTGTGGACCGCCAGTCATCGCTGCCGGTTTGGCAAGCGGCGGTAAATTTCCGCTACCAGTTCTAAAGAACCGTTCCGAACCGGCAGCAACCCACCACTGGTTAGCAGGGATATTGGTGACAAATGATCCGGTAATGCTCATTCCTTTGATATTGAATTGCACATCTTGGACTTTAAGAAAGCAGATTTTAATAAAATAAACACAGTTGCCAACACTACTTCTCTAAAACCGGACATCAAAAAGCAAGGATTCTTGCTTAAAGCAAATCTCTTTATCTTATTATACAAAAGGTTATACTGCCCTCAATTTCAGGGAAAATAATTTCCATTCCATTGATTTTGCTTTCCTAAGATATGATCATAGACAGCTTTTTTTTAAAAAAACCTTTTAAGATCATGGAAATCTAAACATTTTTTTAATGGAGAATATCCATGTTTCTTTTTAAAAAGTGAGGTAAGTGGGGTTAAGTACAGAGAGAGAGATTGAAATAAAATGTGTTAATTTTTCATTATGTTCAATACATCGATTGTAAATCTTTTTATATTTTTTTATTAAGAATTTTGATTGTAACAGTAAAATCTAACACAGACTAAATTTAAAGAAAGGGGAGAGAAGAGAAAGGAATAAAAATGCAAGGAAAAAGGAATAAAATGAATAAAAATAAATCAATAAACAAACAAATAAATCTTAATCTTTGTAGTTCTCCCTCCCATATTCTCCATACAGCACATTCTAGTTCTCTTTCTTGAGGGATCGTATTCAGTAACTGAGGTGTTAACATCACAAAGAATTAACAACAGAAAGAATCCACAAGGTGGCTCCCTCTGCAAATGTTAGTCTACTGGCAGAATTCTAGCTTCAGACAGAAACTGAGCATGCATTGTGTTCTTGCCAGCAGCGCAACAGGTTTCCTGTGCAGGAAAATAACTTTTGAGCCTTTCCTCGAACCTGCACCAAACCCACCAAGACTGATTTCGTTTGAATAAACTGTACTTTTCTCCAAAATTCAACAGAAATATATTATATGCCATTTGAACTGATGGAATAGAAAAAAGTAGATTAAGATTTTAAGATTAAGATTATATGCCACTTTTAATCAGATCAGTCATATTAATTCTTCAAGATGTTGCAAAACCAAAATTAGTTTTAGTTTGCTTGAAATAAGCAGGCGAGTGAATTGCGCTTTATGAGAGATGCACAAGTACATATATGTTTACAATAAAGGCTATATAGATGTAGAAATTCATAAGGAAGCAGATTACTCATACAGTACCGACACATGCCTAGTGTCTGAATGTATACAGTATTCTAATTCACATATGAATCAGATAATGTAAAGGATTAAAGGATTCATCACAATTGTTGTAGAACAGGAGAGAGAGGGGGGAGGGAGGGAGGGAGAGAGAGAGACTTTTTTCTCATCATTATTTTCATCCTTCTCCTCCTTTTCTGCTTTTAAATCACTACAGACAATTCCAAGCAGTTTTCTTGCCCACATTTTTCAGCTAGGGCCAAGGGAGAGTTGCTGGACCAAGATCACTGAACTGGCTTTGCACCTAAGGCCGCACTAGTTCTCACATCTTATGATTCCAAAGCTGGTGCCTTTAACTAGGGATCTCCAAATTTGGCAACTTTAAGACATGGCTGGCTGACGAATTCCAGGAGTTGAATTCATCTTAAAGTTGCTATGTTTGGAGACCCCTGCCTTTAACCATAATTCCAAATGAACTCTCCTACATTACTTTTCATAAATGCAGAAATGTTTATGATCTGTTGAACAATATTTAATTACTGCCGATGCCTTTTCATTTTTTCCCTTTGGACACAATCTGCATCTACAAGTCATATTTATGAAGCAAGTCTTAGCAGAGAAAGAGAGAGACAAACAGCCATCATATAAATTTTCACTAAAATACTAGTATTTCCATGTTAATTAAGGAACCAAAATATACTGTTGGCTTATGATTTTTCATTGCTAGTAGGCTGTTAATATTGACATATTAAAAGTGTTTCATAATGCTAAACATGTATATTATGATACCCACTTTAATAATTTTATCTCCATGTTATTTTTAGCGCAGTATTCAACCATATATATTTTTAAAAGAAATGGATTTCAATTGATTTTAAATTCCCTTTTCAATGACATGTGACAATTCAACTTAGAAACACATAAGATAGCATACAGTAATAAGTTTTACTCAAAATGATTATGACAGTAATTTGAATAAAATACAGATTTTGCAAGCTGTAAAGCACATCATTAGAACATATCCTGGCCTAAGGTTTGGTTCACAAACTACAGTACTCAAACCAAGTCATTAAATCTATCTAAAAGGGCCTCATTTGAGAAGCAATAAAAATTTTAATCATTTTATTATTAAAAGAGTGTTTAATATGTAGCTAATTAAATGCCAAAGGCAGGTTATCTGAGTTTAACCTTCAAAAAGAAAATGATGTATCAAAGTCTGCCTCTGGCATCATGGGATAGAAATGTCATCCTCATAATCACTGCGTGACAACTAGCTAGTGGCCTTTTCTGGAGGTAGAGTTAAATTACCTGATTAAATTAATAGCCATTTAGATGTTTTAGGAACTGCACAGACCTATACTAAATGAAAATTAGGTCCATTACATTTTCTGAGTGGGCTAGATAGACCCTAAAATAAAACACGTATGCCATTGTCCACATTTCTTAGATTAAGCAATTAAAAGCCCTTTCTAGAAAGTGACTCATTTTCCATAATGTGCTGACAACTAGTTTTGCCCTAATGATCACAAATATGTTTTTATCTTCCTGGTTTTCCTGTTCCCGGTTCTCTTGTTAGAAATGAGAAATGGTTTGTGTTCCTTCTTAAGAGTTAAATTTTGCACTGAGCTTCTATAGCTTATTGTGATGACTAGGATAAAAGAAGCCAGATCCACTGCTAAATCTCTGAAGGATTTGCATGCAGTTAAGACCAGTCTAATGTTTAGAAGTTTAATCCAGTAACAGCCAAATAAAGCCACAAGTCAAAATCAAAAATGATCTTCCATAGCTGGCCTTGTGCCAACATTTATCACAGCCTCAATCTTCTACACCTAGAGTAGTCACTCTCTCTCACATATCACAACCCCAGAACAGGACAAAAGACCCCATTTTGCCTAAAACTTGCATGTGCTAATTCTTTTACAGTGAGATAAATATAATCACTACTCATTCTGATGGGGAAGACTATGAGCAAGTAAACATGTACTCAGAAAAAGAGGTACTCGGTTTGTTGTCCCAGAGTTGCTTAAAAGCAATGTCAGTTCCCCTTCTCAATCTTCTTAGGATCCTTATCATTGCAATATATTGATCTTTGACCAATTATCATCCCTCCAAATAGAGACAGTTGTCTGCAAAGTGGGATAATACGCAGACCCAGGCTGGAAGAAAAGAGTTGGATGTATACATATTTACATTTTCCTTTTTTCCTCTGAAAAACAAGACTTAAGCTGTACTAACACTTAAGATACACAATATGCAAAACATAAATATATATTTTAGAAAATATGTTTTGTAATGGGTGCAACATAGTCCGCCGTGCCTGCGATTTATAAATATATTAATTTTAAAAAGTTGGGAGACCTTTGACCACTGAAATAGAGGTCACTTTCAAAGGAAGAGAAAATGTCCTCTAATAATTTTTCAGAAAGAGGCCTGCCTTCTGTAAAGGAGGTACCTGTAACTGCCTCTTTAGGATTATTGGATGCTGGCTTAAGTGTAGTGGCCCTGAAAGCCACCACTTAAGCCTTTTCTCTAAATGACATGAATTGCAACCTACCTGAATTTGGGGAAGCTGACATTTATGGTCCCACTGGAACCACCTCATTCCCCCCTGGAGCCAAGCCATTTGCGCTGGAGAGCAAAACCGCAGCCGCTGATTTACACGGCGGCCTTGAGAGACAAGAGAGGCTGAGCTGCAGCTCAAGGCGCCCAGGGAGAACCAAAAAAAGCTCAAAGATAAATCCTCTTCAAATAATTTTTATTAGCCCTTGGGATAAAAGTCACCCTTGACAGGGATGATTTAACAGTAGCTTGAGGCAGGAGGGAAACTCCCTAAGAACTGAATAAAACGTTATTTTCCCCCTTCCCTCCAGAAGAGTTCCTTCTGGTCCACTTTTGACACTCGGCGGGGAGCATCGGGGGTCAAAAGGGGATTTCACGAGTCCACTTTACTTCCGGAGTATATCCCTCGTGAGAACGCGCCGCCTCTTCCAGGAAGAGAAAACCTGGCGCCCCGATGAGTTATCTGAAGTAATGTAATAGCTGGCAGGAGAAAGAAGGGAAGCCTTCTTTCTCCTGCCAGAAGGGAAGCCTATTTCAGCCCGGGTGAGATGCCGAGCGCTTCTCGGCTTCTCGGCAATCAGAGGAATCCCGGTTCCTCCTCAATTAACGCGATCTGCTGCGAGGCGCGGGAACCATCCAGCAGGCGGGTGCTTGCGACCAGAGAGGGCTGCCTGCAAGGGCGGCGGCACAGAAAACCTGGCCTCCTTTCTCTTGGGATATTTATTCTCCTTGAACAGCTGGGATCTCTCTTTAGGTCACCCGCCGTTCCTTTGCGCATTTTTTGAGAAAGGAATAGAAATGTGCCAATTACAAGGACGGTGGGAGATCTCCAAAGCGAAGGCAGGAGAGCCTACTCTCCCCCTCCTTCCTTTTTCTTCAAGCTGCCGAAAACAAAGCCCAAACTAGGAAAACAGATCTCTCTCTCTCTCTCTCTCTCTCTCTCTCTCTCTCTCTCTCTCTCTCTCTCTCTCTCTCTCTCTCTCTGTGTGTGTGTGTGTGTGTGTGTGTGTGAGAGAGAGAGAGAGAGAGAGAAAGAAAAAGAGAGAGAGACTGTGTGTAAGAGAGAGACAGAGAGAGAGAGAGAGACTGTGTATGTGTGTTTGTGTGTGTGTGAGAGAGAGAGAGGAAGGAGGGAAAGGGAGAGGGAGAGAGAGAGAGACTGTGTGTGTGTAAGAGAGAGACAGAGAGAGAGAGAGAGACTCTGTGTATGTGTGTGTTTGTGTGTGTGAGAGAGAGAGAGGAAGGAGGGAAAGGGAGAGGGAGAGAGAGAGAGAGACTGTGTGTGTGTGTGTGTGTGTGTGTGTGTGTGTGAGAGAGAGAGAGAGAGAGAGAGAGAGAGAGAGAGAGAAACTTTATAAGCCAGCACTGGCGAGGAGAGACCATCAATTACATGAAATATGTTGAAGGTTCATTTCACTATTTATGAAAGTTGTGCATTATCACGTACTTAGGAAAAACAGTTTACTAGTATTCTACGACTCTAACATTTCTGGAAAGTAGTCTTTCTTTCTAAGGAAATATGTCCACAATGTCCGCTATTTAAGGATAGCAAAATCATTTGAAAGACACTGAATTATTCCTCCCCGGTCCCATTTTACTTCTGAGATACAGTTTTTATCATCTGGACTGATATTGGATAATCTATGCATGTTTTCCAAATTAGGATGAGTTTGGTGTAAGTTACAGATTTGTATGAAGCTTCAGCTATAGGATTTCTTATCATTCTTTCTAAATGTGGACTCAAATAATAAATAAGGTTAATTCACTTCAACATAGTTGGGTATTATTGACATGATAGATTTTTTTTAGTACTAGAAAATTAAAACCCAATTGTGATGGTAGGAAATGCTTTTGCTACAGCTGTACGGAATCTAAAGGAGAGCTTCTTTGCTCATTTTCTGCTGTTTCTACCATGCAACAGTTTTGTGGTTAGAGGAGATGTGAATCAGGTTATAATCTTTACCTAGAAATATGGAAAAATGAAGCTATTTGCTATCTTATAGTATAAAATGGCATACGTATAACTAATCTCAACACATGTTCCCACAGCCATGCCTACTGAGATAATGTGAATGGATTTGTAGAGAAACAAGGAACATTTAATGTTATTTGTGTCCACCCATTTGAACTACGAGTTACCACTAAATAAGCAATTTTTTTAACCTCTGACAGATTTACTTCCAGTCTTGACATCCAGCTGAGAAAATTCTGCAATCTCAAAGTCTGAAATACTCATTTTTTCAGTTTTCTCTACAGATAACACCATCCCAAAGTATAATCTCAAGGGAAATATAGGAATATTAATTCTGTATTCGTGTTTGTAACAGTGTCATTGGTTTAAAACTTCCTTCACACAAGATACTGAGAAATTTTCTTGTCTAATGCTAGAAAAACTCATTTTCTCTTCTAATGCTGGAAAAATCTCCCTGCATCTAGAAATTAGCACATGAGGAGGATTCCTTATGTACCTTATTCTATATGCAGCAGTGTAGAGAGACAGTTTGTGTTCGGGTGCTCACTGTATATGAATAGGAAAAAAAGAGATCTTAGATGGAAGTGGCTCTCATTGTTAAATATCTTTCAGGAATTCCATCCATCATAAGTACTGATTACTTTTAATATTTTCAGTTATCATCTTGTCAGAGTTCAGTTCATGATTCCATACATTATTCAATTTGTTGGACTATGAATACTTGAATAATTGAAAGCTGCAGAAGTATTATAAATTATCAGGTTTCAATGCTAATCCCCTTTTAAAGTTTTTATGGCCTGGTGCTAAAAACACGCCACTGAAATTTGTCTACAAGATTAAAGGGACATTTTAAATGGGTGTGTATATATGTGTGTATGACTGTGTTTGTATTTGTTTAGAAGAAATAAAGATTATTTTCTGTATATGTAAACTCCAAGTATATTAGACTTTCTGATCATTATGTACATTTTGCATCATTTTAATTACTGTTGCATTCACAGAAGTGAACAATGTAGACTAAGGCAGCAATATTAATAACCAGTGATTATGAATAAAAGTCATTTTTCTCTTGCTAATGTTAATATGAATGCATGCCATTTCAAGATTGTAATGCCTTTTTTATCAGAAATGTACAAAGCAACTAAGACAATATTCCTGACGGATGTTTGCTGGCCATGTAATAAAAAATGCATCAACAAATGCATATCACAGTGAGCCATGAAAAAAGCAACAGAGAGATAGAAAGAGCTACAGAACATTTGATTCTGATTTCCCAATTTGTAGACTGTATCACTGTGATACTGAAGTGAACGTGTTTATAATTTGTAATTAATTTTAACTTTGTCAAATTCCCTCAGCCTCTATAGGTATAAGCCAAACTGAATATTCATTTGTGTCTTTATTATTTCATCTGCAATATCAGTTCTTGACAACTTTGATTTCCCTAATTGTGGTCATTTAAAATTCAGTGAAATAATGGATTATTTTTCCAAAAATACTTATGTGGAATAATAAGCATCTATTGGAATGCAGATTTCTAAGTTCAGAGATAGATTGTGATAGCAACTGAATAGGAATAAATATCATTTTAAAATATATCTGTGAGGATTGATGAGTTTATGTATCAAAAACATTTAAAATTATCTTTCCAAAACATGCAAACATAGCCAAACAAAGAAGGGTTGTAGCTCACAGGTAAAACTTTGGTTTTGCATACAGAAAGTCCTGCATTCAAACTTCAGCATTGCCAGTGTCTCCAAAAATATAAATGATTCCTCTATGCAAAGTTGAGAGATCCTTTGCCAATTACTGTAGAGACAATTCTTCATCCAGGGGAATATCCTATATGTCCCTAAAACACAGCAATATTTAGCATTTAGCAATTTTCACCAAACGAAAATTTCTTTAACATCCTGCAGTTCAGATTTTGGAAATAATTATGATGTATGAAATAAAAATAAACCATATTTGTGTCTAGCTAACCTGCCTATCTTTTTGATCTGATGTCCAGGTAGAGCAGTTGATGGGCAACTTCAATATTTTGATTCTTCCTTCTTATACTGTACAGCTGTATCCTTAAACTAGTTAGACCAGACAATCTTTCAAACAGAGGACTGTCACATGTAAAGTAGGATATATAACCATCCTATCCTTGTGGCCCTAAAATTTGTGGAAAGTATTTTTCATTACTCTGATGCATCTATTGCAATGATATTGCTGTCAGGTTTCATTATTCTTAGCATTAATATGGGGAACAGTCCTTATGTTCTCATTGTTATGGTTTTGTTGGTTATTTCTATGGAAGACATCTTTGCATAAAGTAAAACATACCAAGGTAATAAAATCTATGTTCATCTGAGTCTGAACCCACCTGATCCCATGTGCTGTTGAATCATAACAGCTTTCAGATATCTAGTAAAATGTTCCACAAATTGATCATGTTTCTTGTCCCTCCCCCACAGTAGGATACACAACAATTCAGGAAGTGTTTGTTTATTCCAAGTAACACAAACATTTTCTGTACAATTGCTCTAATAAAACAAATGCAAAAATCAAAATTATAATTATTGTAAATAGTTACGCAATGTTATAGGATGAGGAAAAAATGGAAATAACTCATAGAATTATATTTTAATCTATTAGTTTAGTATGTTGAATAAAAATATATAAATCCATCGACATTTCAGGTACTAAACCAGGAATGTCAAACTCGATCGTATCACGTGACATATCGTGATACATCGTGACATATCGTGATGTGTTTTGCCTTTGCGGAGCCAGGGTGGGCGTGGCCTGCATGTGACTTATCTGGCCCGCTGGCTGCCAGTTTGACAGGCCTGTACTACACCAAGATGAATCACTACCTTGGAATGAAGTTCTACCATGTGGGGTCCATCGGTCCCTATTCTCTCTTTCACTTTAAAAAACATAGTTATAAACCATAATAAATGACTTAAATCATATATGAACAAACCTCTAGGGCTTGTTTAACAAATCATTATTTAGCACAAAAAATGAGCACAGACTTCATTTCACAATGTAGAAGTGTCAACTAAAAGACCCCTTTTTTTCAAAATAAAAACATTTAATTCAGGTTGGAAAGTCTTATCATCTGTATACAATTGATGAAGAGCTGAAGTTAAGAGCTATTAGTTTATCTAAGATCAAGTAATGAGTCTATGGCACATGTACTTGAATCCAAAAAATAAATTCACACTCTTGACCAACACTCTACATGGCTTAATGATATAATTAAAGAAATTCTACTCATCTAAAGTAGACTTTTAACAGATTAACAAAGTTGGAAAGGACCTTGTAGGTCATCTAGTTCAACCCCCCCGCTCAGGCAAGAGACCCTACACCATTTCTGTCAAATGGCAGTCCAATCTCTTCTTGAAAGTCTCAAGTGATGAAGCTCCCACAACTTCCGAAGGCAAGCTGTTCCATTGGTTGATTGTTCTCACTGTTAGAAAGTTCCTCCTTATTTCTAGGTTGAATCTCTCCTTGATAAGTTTCCATCCATTATTCCTTGTCTGGCCTTCAGGTGCTTTGGAAAATACTTCAATGAATGATGGCATTTTTTGACTTTCTCAGCTGTAGTTCCTTAACAAACACCTCTCACTAGTAGTATCTTTTTTGCTTTAAAATGAAATATAGATTAGTCCATGTGCAAATTGATGACATTAGGAGGGAGGGAGGGAGGGAGGGAGGGAGGGAGGGAGAGAGAGAGAGAGAGAGAGAGAGAGAGAGAGAGAGAGAGAGAGAGAGAGAGAGAGAGAGAGAGAGAGAGAGATAGATGTAATAAGTGGATCCTATTTTAAAATCATTGTTCAAAAGGGTTCTTCTTGTAACAAATATATCCTGTATGCTCATTCAAATTCAACCCTTATTCCTTTAGATAGAAGCCTTCTGCCTTCTCAAATTATATGTCTATCCATAAATATAAGCAGGCCATTTTAATTGAATGGGAGGAAGGAAGAGACTGTAGAGGTTGGCCAAATATTCATCTAATGGAAATAGCATTCAACTAGAGAAAAGCCTGGTATAATTTCACAATATTATTTTGAAAATTGAATCTAAATCTATTATGCTTACTATTGAAAAGGGGTTGTGGAATGAAGATATTAAAAAGTTACTGGGAATATTTACTGCAACTTTTGCATAAAGCTTGTATCTATAACCTGATCTTTGTGACATAAATATTAGCAGGCTTATTTCCATTTCATCTCTCATAGAACCACGGCTGTCCTACAGCAATAACCAGCATCAGAATAGAGCTATTTGCTGCTGTCATAAATAAGAAACGGTGTCAGGGATGTTTTCATTTGACTGAGCAGTAATGGAGTTAATTATACTTCCAGTCTCTTTGTTTTTGATCTGTGTTTCCAAAGTCATTGCAGTGTCCTGAATTCTCCCTGTTCATTTAAACTTTATGAGCCCCCCCCCCCACATATATTGTTTAATTATTTTTGACCAGTTTATGCAATAAATTTGGAATTATTATTATTGATAAAAGTTTATAATTTAATAATAAATGGAAGCATAATAACAGAAATAGAATATTCTGCCCAAAATTACAGACTTAAATGAGGATGATGGTGATATATTATCCTCAATGCTGCAGTTTGCCCTAAAGTCAAACCCTCAATTTTCTCATATCATTTCATGCTCATAGTATATATTTCTTTTGTGGCCCTATTAGAATAGAATGAATGTAGCAAATTGTTTTTTGTTGTTCTCCTTGTGATGAGGCTACATGCAGACTTTCACAGAAGTTGACTCATAAAGTTCATGGCCTTTGTTCTCTATGCACTAATGCTCAGAATATAGAAAATCAATGACAAGTGAGCTTGTACAGAAAGGCAAACATGAACCAACTGGTATAACAGAGGTCTGCAGCAGTAGGGGGTTCTAAAACCCATTGCTACTGGTTTGCACGCATATGCGACGCTTCTGCGCATGTACAGAAGCATCCCGGGTGGGTGGGCGGAGCCTCCCACTGCCGGCGCTACCGGTTGGCAGAACCAGGCCAAACCGGGAGCAACCCACCACTGGTCTGCAGGATGATTTGCATGAATCGACTAGAACAGGGGTCTGCAACCTTAAACATTCAAAGAGCCATTTGGACCCATTTCACACAGAAAAGAAAACACCAGTAGCCACAAACCTGGGTGGGCATGGCCAACTCGATGTCACTCACTCCCACCCAGTCACATGACCCCCCCTAGCCATGCCTACCCAGCTGGTCATTACGTCAGAGAACGGTTGTTAAAAAACACCGGGAACCACAAAACCCTTTTGACATCTCTCTCTCCACCCACTCTGTATCTCTCTCTCTCTCTGGGACTCTTTATGTCTCTCTCTTTCCCCTATCTCCCTCTTATCTCCCCCTCTCTGTGTGTATCTCTCTCTGTCTCTGTCTCTGTGTGCGTTTCTCTCTATTGCTCCCCTTCTCTCTCCCCCTTCTCTGTATCTCTCTCTCTCTGTATCTCTCTATGTCTCTCTCTCCCCTCCCTCTTATTTCCCCCTTCTCTCTGTATCTGTGTGTGTGTGTGTGTGTGTGTGTGTGTGTGTGTGTGTCCCTCTTTCCATCTCCCCTCTCTCAGTATCTCTCTCTCTCTCTCTCTCTCTCTGTATCTCTCTCTCTCTCTCTATGTCTCTCTCTCTCCCCCTCTCCCTCTCTATCTCCGCCTCTCTCTGTGTATCACTCTCATCAATGGCAAATGTAAACAATGAAGGCGCGCAAAGGCAAGTGCAGGGGTGCTTCACTCCTGCACTAAGGCTCCAGCCATCACCACCGCCGTGACAGGGTGACAGCTCTTTCATCCCTCTGCCGTGACAGGGCGACAGGGAACCACAGCAGAGGGATGAAAGAGCCACATGCGGCTCTGGAGCCACAGGTTGCCGACACCCGGACTAGAAGAACTGAAGCATGTTGAATAGAGCAACACAACCATGTGTTCACAAGGAACAGAAGATGTTATGTTCTGGCTAGGAATAACTGGTTTCATCCAGGGCCAGTATTATGGAGGGAAAATGCTGAACCCCCATTGGTTGCTACATTTTGAATTGGTTACAAGTGTTGCTGACAGCCCCTATAAAAAGGCAAGCTGTCAGAGGCTTTTTGCTGGTTGTGCTTCTTATCTCAAATAAAGAGCTGTTGTCAAAGTCGGTCTCCTGTATTGAATCTACGATCTAACAGTGGCGACGAAGAATTTGGGACCAGGAGAACAACGACAAGCCCCACGGGCTTCACAACCAGCCAGGCAGCTCGCACCTCGCCTGCCTTGTTTCTGGCATCATGTCTGCCTTTCATCCACCTCCACCATTCGATCCTGCCCGGGAGAAGTGAGACTCGTATATGCGGCGTTTCGAGTGTTTCCTCGAGGCTAATGACCTGCTGGGCCTGGCGGACAATAGAAAAAGGGCATTATTTTGAGTCACTGTGTCCCAGAGGTTTTTGACACTGCAGAGTCTCTCTCTGCCCCGACGCCTGTGCACACGGTGCAATGAGACGTGCTGAAGGAGACACTGAAGACGCACTATGCGCCAACCCCTTCTAAGGTTGTGCGGCGTTACGAATTTCGGCAGCACATGCAAATGGACGGAGAGACTATTAATCAATATATTGCTGCTCTCCATAAGGCATCTGGACACTGTGAATTTCGCGACTTGGACGACATAATGCTAGACCAATTGATCTGCGGTGTTCCGGATATCCGCCTGCAGCGCCGCCTCCTAGCTCGTCCTAACCTCACTTTGGCTGCCGCGCTGGACGAAGCCAGGGCAGCTGAGTCATCCACCAAAGCGGCTGAATCTCTCCACCGTTTTGCCTCATCTAAGAAGGAAGCGAAGCCTATGCCGCCCATTGTACCGACCGTCCATAAGGGAACGCTGGATGACGATGTGAGCAGTGATGACGATGTTTGCCGTACTGAGCTGCGATGCCCGCCTCCGCCACCACTGCCCGGAGATTTCCCCCATGGGTGTTCCAGCTGTGGGGGGCGACACCCGAGATTTTCATGTAGATTCAGAGACGTTACATGCCAGAGGTGCGAGAGGAGGGGCCATCTAGCACGAGTTTGCCGTGCAACACTGCCGAACAGAGATGTGCCGGTGCGCAATACTCCGCGAGCTGAGCTGTCACCGAGATCTTGGCGCGAAAATCCAAAGCCGCGCCAAAGATACCCAAGAATGCAACCGGCTACCAACAACACACGAATTGATAGAGACAGCTCTCTGGGCGGAAAGAAGCTGATGGTGACCATCCTCATCGTGGGAGCACCGATGCAGATGGAGATAGACACGGGCTCAGCGGTGTCTATCATTGCCTGGAAGACTCTCAAAAGAGCTGTGCCAAGCTTCTACTCTAACCGAATCCAGGACACCGGATTTCGCCTGTCAGACTACCAGGGGAACCGGATTCCAGTCCTTGGTCAGGCCAACGTGCAAGTCCAGTTCAACAACTTTGCAGGACCACTCCAGCTCATCATCGTGAACGGTGACCTCCCGAGCCTCTTAGGACTGAGCTGGTTCGAATCCCTCGGTTTAGAGGTCTCCGGCGTCAACAATGTCAAAACTTCAAATTTGGACGATCTGTTTGAGGAATTTCAGGACGTTTTCAGTGACAGGTTGGGCAAGTATGTGGGGACCCCAATTTCGTTTAATCTTGATCCTAAGGTTGCCCCCATTCGTTTAAAGCCCCGCAGGGTTCCCTTACCATTGCGAGCCAAAATAGATATTGAATTAGATAAACTGATCAAGCAGGGTGTTCTAGAACCAGTGGACCATGCACGGTGGGAGACGCCCATTGTCACGCCCCTTAAAGGGGACGGAAGCGTCAGAATATGCGCTGACTACAAGTGCACAGTAAACAGAGCGTTGCAACAGAGTGCCTACCCCGTGCCAATCGTACATCAATTGCTGCACTCGTTGGGGTCTGGACACCTGTTCGCCAAGTTAGATCTGGCACAGGCCTACCAGCAGCTACCAGTAGATGGTGCCACTGCAGAGGCTCAGACCATTGTGACTCACAGGGGGGCATTTAAATATCATAGATTGCAATTTGGGGTTAGTGTGGCCCCGGGGTTGTTCCAGAGTGTGATGGAACGTCTGTTGCAGAACATCCCCAGGGTCGTGCCCTACTTCGACGATGTTCTTATTTCGGCGAACGATAGTGACCAGCTACGCTGTCGAGTCACAATGGTCCTCCAGAAGTTACGCGCTGCGGGTTTGAAAGCCAAACGCAACAAATGTGTATTGGGGGTCCCAGAGGTTGAGTTCCTGGGGTACAGAATTGATGGTGGAGGCATCCACCCCACAGAGAGTAAACTGAAGGCCATTCAGGAAGCCCCAGCCTCTAAAAATCAGGCGGAGCTGCAGGCTTTCCTAGGCCTTCTTAATTTTTATAGCCTATTTTTAAGAGATAAAGCAACTGTTGCGGAGCCCCTCCATAGGTTGCTGGCTAAGAATGCTCCGTGGGTGTGGGGCCATAAAGAAAATGCTGCTTTCAGAGCTGTAAAAAAATTGCTGACCAGTGAAAGTTTTCTGATTCAGTACAACATCACCTTGCCGGTGGTCCTAGCTTGTGATGCGTCCCCAGTAGGGGTCGGGGCTGTCCTAAGCCATTGGCTCCCCAATGGGCTTGAGGCTCCAATAGCCTATTATTCAAGAACCTTGTCCAGCACGGAAAGGAATTATAGTCAGCTGGACAAGGAAGCCTTGGCCCTGGTAGCGGGGGTTAAAAAATTCCATGAATACTTGTTCGGGCGAGACTTCATGCTGGTAACAGACCACAAGCCTCTATTGGGGTTACTCGCCGGGGATCGCCCCACCCCGGCTGCTTTGTCCCCCTGTTTTGCCCGCTGGGCCATTTTCCTATCTGCATATTCCTATTGCCTGGTACACCGGCCTGGGAGAGAAATGGGAAATGCAGATGCATTAAGCAGCTGCCCATTGCCCGAGGTACTGTCGGATATCGTCCCAGAGGCCCCTGTGCTCTTAATTGACCTAGAGGATTCAGGCCTGATCACCTCGGCTGAGGTGGCCAAGCACACAGCCAGAGACCCCGCTCTCAGGACTGTCCTGAACTGGGTGTGGAGGGGGTGGCCGAGAGACCCTGTCAGGCCTGAGTTTAAGCCGTACGAGCTAAGACAGCATGAACTGTCAGAGCAAGGGGGATGCCTTTTATGGGGAGACAGGGTGGTGATATCTACCAGCCTGCGTGCTGGAATACTTCAAACATTACATGAAGGCCATCCGGGAATTGTGCGAATGAAGGCTTTAGCTAGAGGGTACGTGTGGTGGCCCAAGATGGACGCGGAGGTCCAGGAGTGGGTCGCCCGATGCCTACCCTGTCAGGAGTCATGGCCGGCGCCTCCCAAAGCCCCGGTGCACGATTGGGATCTACCAAAATCCCCATGGTCACGGCTTCATGCCGATTTTGCGGGTCCATGCCATGGCCAAATGTTCCTAATTATCGTGGACGCATATTCCAAGTGGCTTGAGATCTTCCCTATGAAGTCGACCACTGCTGAGTCTGTCATTAAGGTTCTAAGGCATTTATTCACAACCCATGGCATTCCGGACATGTTAGTAACAGACAACGGCCCGCAATTCACAGCCACACCTTTTGAGGGGTATCTGGCTAGCCAAGGAATCCGCCACGCTTTATCTGCTCCATTCCACCCGGCCACAAACGGCCTAGCGGAACGATTTGTGAGATCTGCCAAGGAAGCATTAGCCAGACTGGGGCCTGGAGATTGGCAGGATAGGATAGACAGGTTCCTCCTAACCCAGCACATAACTCCCAGCGCCACAACTGGCCGCAGCCCAGCAGAGCTCCTAATGGGCCGCCGGCTCCAGTCACTCCTGGACCGCTTACATCCAAACTACGCAACCGGCGCAAAACAAGAAAGCACAAAGAAAACAAGGTCATTCGCCACAGCGGACACAGTGTTTGCCCGCAATTATGCTGAAGGGCCCCTATGGCTGCCAGGGGTAATAGAAACTGTCATAGGGCCTGTGTCTTACACGGTCCGGCTGCAAGACGGCCGCCTATGGAAAAGACACATTGATCAGTTAAGAAGTAGAATTAAAAAAGACCTAATAAACCCAAGTGAGATAACTCCCTACATTCCTTCCTTAGCTGAATCGTGCCCGGATGTCTCAGAAGGCCTACCTGGTGAAGCCACAGTCCAGCAGCGTCCCTCAGTCGAATTAAGTCCACAAGCAGAGAGAACTGAGAGCGAGACATTCCAGGAGCTTCCAAGCACAGCTCCCAGAATTGCAGCAGACCAGTCCGATCGGGCTGCTGGCTTCCCCTTGACTGAAGTGCGCAGGTCCGAGCGGGAGCGTAAACCTCCCGCCTACCTACGCGATTACGTTTGCTGAATGAGCCCATCTAGAGGGGGAGGGATGTTATGTTCTGGCTAGGAATAACTGGTTTCATCCAGGGCTAGTATTATGGAGGGAAAATGCTGAACCCCCATTGGTTGCTACATTTTGAATTGGTTACAAATGTTGCTGACAGCCCCTATAAAAAGGCAAGCTGTCAGAGGCTTTTTGCTGGTTGTGCTTCTTATCTCAAATAAAGAGCTGTTGTCAAAGTCGGTCTCCTGTATTGAATCCACGATCTAACAGAAACAGTAGAAAGTGAGAAGTTGCAGTACATATTAAACAAAATTCAATTTCTGCTCCAGAATCAAAAGAAGTAAACTTGGAAATGCTACAAATGCTTATCTAGTTTAAAATAAATAGAGAAAGAACAACAAGAAGTACATTTTGAGTGTCTGCTATCAAGATGTTTTAATTCTCTGCAAGCTGCCCAGAGTCACAGGGCAGTGGGCAGCCTTGAAGATTAATAAATAATATTTAATTTTTAAAAGATGATGTTTGGTTCAGTCTTCTCCAAATAGGAATATGTGTTTCAATGAGCAATTGTGAAGAACACAGTGAAAGGACAAAACTTAAGTTTGAAATTGATAGCGACAAGATTAGATAATTCCTGTTACTTTTAAGGACTTTAAAGGATTTGCACCACAGAACTCTGACAAAGACTGGAAGAGAACAAATGCTGTCCTTATATTCAAAAGGGAGTGAAAGGAAGATCTAGCAAGAGAGTGACCAGGTTATGTGCTACCGATATGTGGAAAGATTTTTAGAGCCGTTCATAAAGACATTAAACTGTAAGCCCTCTGAAAACACTAAAGTAATTACGGAAATCAGTATGGATTTGTCAAAAACCACTCTTTCCAGAATAATCTTGTCTTTTTTTGACTGGGTAATTTTCTTAATAGATTTTGGAAATTCTGTAGACACACTATACCTTGATTTCAACAAAGCAAAATATCTCACAACTTGTTAATTAATAAATCAGTTAAATATGGGTCAGATAGCATGACAATTCAGTGGATTCATAGCTAGCACAGTACATAGCTATAGTACAAAAATGTACTATAATAGTGTTCATCAATATTTCCTCAACAAACTGGACAGGTGTTAAATGGGTTGCCAAAGGATCAGCTGTGGGTCTGCTCTTCAGTATTTTCAGTAATGATTTGAATTAAGAGATAGAGAGAATGTTTTGCAGATAATACAAAATTTGGAGGATATAGCTGCTATACATGGCTAGTGAAGATGAGAGGCATAGGAACAGAATCTTCAAAATCAGAAAGAGAGGATATACCAGGGGTCGACAACCTTAAACACTCAAAGAGCCACAAAGGTCCTAACCGGAAGGCCCCCCCCCAGTTCAATTCTGGAGCCGACCGGAAGTCCGGTTCCCCACCATAGAGTCTCCTCCTAGCGCGACATCCTTTTTCCTCTACCTGTCCTAACCGAAAGCCCTATCAATTGTGGAGCTGACCGGAAAACCTGCCCCTTGTCATAGTCTCCTCCTGGCGTGCCCTGCTTCCCCCCCCAACCGGAAGCTCCTCTCAAAATTGTGGTGCCGACCAGCAACAGGGAGCCGGTCAGAGGGATGAAAGAGCCACATGCAGCTCCAGAGCTGTGGGTTGCTAACCCCTGGAATATACCAAGGTCATCACTTTGGGAATTGGCTGAGAAAAATGGCATACTTGCTTGGTGGTAATCCTTGATAATTAACCTATCTTGAGTATTGTGTCTGATTCTGAGAACACTTTTTACAAATGATTCAACCAAAACAGGAACAAGTTCAGAGAAGGGCAACAAAAATGATCCACGCCTAGAAACTAAGATCTTACAATGAATGAAGGATTTAAGGAGCTAAATATATTTTGCCTTCAGGAAAAATATCTAGGTGCCATATGAAATCACTCTTTGAATTCCTGGAAGAATATAATTCAGAGGAAGGTCATATATAGGGGGGGGGGGGAATATACCTCAGAACCTGACTTGGTTTTTAAAGTCCTCATGTGTAGGTGCCTTTCATCCTCCATAAATTCTATGTTCTATTAACCTCAGAACTTCAGCTGAGTAGCAACTAGGAATATAAAACAATTATCATGGATTTCTCAAGAAGAGAATTGGTGGAATCCACTATAATAATTCTGCCATGACCTATATAGTAGAAAGAACAGAGCCCACTAGTGTCCATCATACTCTAGTTAAAATATCCAGTAAATGTGCTTATTAGCCCCCCCCCACACACACACACAATCATATATTTAATTTGTGTACCTTGGTAGAATATTTATTAAAGATGGGAACGTGTGTGGAAAAATTTTAAGGAATGCAAAAGTACATGGTCTCTTTGTCAAGAATTAATGTTTGTCAAAAGAGGCAAAAATGATTGTGTACAAAGGCATACTCCCACCCATATGGGTAAGTCAAGAGAAAATAAAGGTAATATGCTGTGGGAAAGAGATATTTTTTTTAAAAAATGTGGTAAAATAAGAAGAAGCAGGATCTAGAATAAATGGATATTGAATATATATGGGCTGAATCAGGGCTGGGTTCCAACTTACCTCGCTGCCAGTTCGCTTCCTCCCGCGCCGCGTGGCTGCATCTCGGTGCACGCGCTTGGCGTGCACATGCATGTGCAATACAAAGCCCCCCCAAATTAAAAAAAATGCTGAAAACAAAATGGCGACCGCATGCACAGTGCCAGAAACTCAGCTTCTGCGCATGCGCAGAAGAATTTTTTTTTTAAAAAAAATTCAAATAAAATCGAAAAAAATCAAATAAAAGATGGTGGCGCCCATGGACCGGCACTGACTGATCCGGTTCGGTGACATCATAGTGCTGTCACCAGCGGGTCACTACCAGTTCGGGCGAACCGGTCCGAACCGGGAGGAACCCACCCCTGGGCTGAATACAGAAATGAGTAGAAGTGCCACTGATGTCCTTTGGTTATGTCAATAAAATGTATGAGGATTGAATGGCAAAACAAATATATGGAGTTAATGGATCAAGAAGAAAAGGAGAAAGTCTTGGTTGGATGAAGTTGATGAGAACCTCAAAAAGAGAGGTGAGAAGTTTAAAGAACTGAAGGCAATATATGAAACAGTATACATGTGTGATGTTAAGCAAGGATAATTTGCAAAGGTGCATGCTATGGGAGAGGTATAATGAATAGAATTTGTGTAAATTAGATTTAGCTATATTTTCTTATTATATGACTTTAATATTTTTGGCTTACAGTTTCCTACCCCTTTTCTGCACTTTGAATAATGTTGCTTAATCCAAAATGGAATAGTGTGATGAGTATGTATGTATTATATTACTGATGCTAATGATCTTCAATTTGTCTCTCAGAACTTTCTCAAAAAAAGAGGTAGAATTCAGTCTGAGTTACAGCTCTTCTGTTATTTTTAATGATAGTGGATTAATTCAAGCTTTACCCTTTTTTGAGAAGGTCACCTTTGTGTGTGTATGTGTGTGTGTGTGTGTGTGTGTGCGCACACATGTGTGCAGATGCACACATATATGTATTCTTTTCAGTCTTCCTGGCTTTTTGCATCAGTTTTGCATATTGAGCTGCGAGGAACTATTTTCAACTTTGAAGAGCATTTGAGCATGAAGAACACATTTCTTGATGTCTTTAGCTACACAATTGGCATGCAGGTGGGCTCGCAGTTACACAGTACAAAGGGGGGGGGGCATGTCTTAAATCCGCTGTTTATTACCCAGGAAGTTCTGATCAAGTTTATGTTTCTAAAGATTTCAACATATCAACTCAACTGAGGAATTAGAAGAAGCTATTGTAAATATGAACCATCCATCAAAGCATCAGCCATTTCAATGAAATGAAGCAAATCAATTGTTTTCCATAAAGGTGCCTTTCATATCTCCTTTCTCAGGTTCTCTATGTCCTTACTAGTTTCAGCGTTTTTATATATTCGACAATGGTGCGAACTACACTAACATGAAGTGCATGTTCTTTCTAATTGTCATTTTAAAGATCACTGATCTCATTAAGACAGTTGGACAATTTAACATAAATGACTGAATTGTATACATACTATATATTTTGTATTATAATGTTTTGCATCTTTGGAGTTTTATTTTCTATTGAATTATTTATCTATATCAGTAGGAGATATAGATCTCATGTGAAAAGCTAAGAATGAATGGAAAGTAATGAGATGAATGAACTTTTATTTAAACAATTTGACTCTTTTTGGTTGGGACAGCTCTTTTAGCTATAAAACCTGATATTAGCTATACTCTCAGAATCTATGTCAAAGTATAAAGTTACCTTTGTACTACAAATCCAATGCTAACACGCTCAAGTATACATTGATTTATTCAATTTGAGAGTCTAATTTATATGCAAAATGATGCTTCTATAGTTTCTATAGTTTATCATGTTGTGCCAAGTTTTGCGTTACGTCTGTACCATCACAAACCACAAGCATTAGACTGTTGCTTCTTAAATTAGACCATCTTACTGTGCTAGGAGAAAATAACTTGGTGGGAATGATAATGGATTCGCAGGTCCTTCCTCAGAGTAACTTTTATAATCAGATCACTTTGGACCTTTGGATGGGTGTCAAAATATGGAACATAGGGAGAATTTTGCCAGAAAGTTGAGAAGGTCAAGGGAACATTGCAAACACTGGAGAAGTGATCTGTATTTTGTTTTGTTTTTTATCCTTGAAGTCACTTATTCAGAATGAGATAATGGTATATGTTAGACTCAAAAGAATAGTGGCAGTCTAGGTTGAGAGACATCACCAACATCAACACTTGAAGGAATGACTGAAAAAGATCTAGAGCAGGGGTCGGGAACCTATGGCTCGCGAGCCAGATGTGGCTCTTTTGATGACTGCATATGGCTCGCAGCAGGGGTGAAATCCTCCCGGTTCGCCCGGGCCAGTCCTTCGGCGTATAGCCGATGGAACTGGCGGTGGTTGCGGCGCGGAGCTTCTCCTGCCCGCTTTCCCGTCCCGGCTGAACACAATCACCGCTTTCCCGTCCCGGCTGACCACAATCATTTGGGTTATTTTTCCCTCTGTGCATGCGCGCGCATGCACAGAGGGAAAAATAACCCAAATGGCGGCGTTCAGCCGGGACGGGGGGAGCTAAAAAACGGCCATGGCCACATCCCCGCCGTTCTCCAGCCAAGCGGCTGAAGAAGCCCCAGAGCCCCACCGCCAACCTGCGTCTCCTGCTGGGAAGGAGCCTCTGTCGCTGTCTCTCGCGGGGTTCCAGCCACCCGACTGAGTCCCTGACCGCGGCACCGGCAGGGTTAATGCGTATGGGAGAGGAGAGAGAGCGCTACCCGCCGCCGCTGCTACTTTCACCGCTTCGATATTTCTTTGGTGGGCGCGCGCGGGAGGGACCATGGAGCAGAGGCGCCCGGCAGCTTAAGGCAAGAGGCGGGTGGGAGACGCGGGTAGGAGCCTGTCGCCGCCGCCGCCACTTCTGGCATCCCCACGCCTCTCACCCCGCTCGCCGGGTGCCTCTGCTCAGCGGTCCCTCCTGCGGAGGCCCACCAAAGAAATATTGGAGCAGCGCAGCGGCGGCAGTAGCGCGCTCTCTCCTTCCCTCCCATGCAGGGAGGGAAGGAGAGAGCGCGCTACCGCCGCCGCTGCTACTTTCACCGCTCCGATATTTCTTTGGTGGGCGCGCGCGGGAGGGACCGCTGAGCAGAGGCACCCGGCGAGCGGGGTGAGAGGCGTGGGGATGCCAGAAGTGGCGGCGGCGGCGACAGGCTCCTGCCCGCGTCTCCCACCCGCCTCTTGCCTTAAGCTGCCGGGCGCCTCTGCTCCATGGTCCCTCCCGCGTGCGCCCACCAAAGAAATATCGGAGCGGTGAAAGTAGCAGCGGCGGCGGTAGCGCGCTCTCTCCTTCCCTCCCTGCATGGGAGGGAAGGAGAGAGCGCGCTACCGCCGCCGCTGCGCTGCTCCAATATTTCTTTGGTGGGTCTCCGCAGGAGGGACCGCTGAGCAGAGGCACCCGGCGAGCGGGGTGAGAGGCGTGGGGATGCCAGAAGTGGCGGCGGCAGCGACAGGCTCCTACCCGCGTCTCCCACCCGCCTCTTGCCTTAAGCTGCCGGGCGCCTCTGCTCCATGGTCCCTCCCGCGCGCGCCCACCAAAGAAATATTGAAGCGGTGAAAGTAGCAGCGGCGGCGGGTAGCGCTCTCTCTCCTCTCCCATACGCATTAACCCTGCCGGTGCCGCGGTCAGGGACTCAGTCTGGTGGCTGGAACCCAGCGAGAGACAGCGACAGAGGCTCCTTCCCAGCAGGAGACGCAGGTTGGCGGCGGGGCTCCGGGACTTCTTCAGCAACCCACCCACCTACCTCGCTTGGTGCGGTTCCCCGCACTTGACGTCTTGGAAGAGGGCTGGGAGAGGGAGAAAGGAGCCACGGTGGGGATTGGTTTGCAGAGAGAAAGAAAGAAAGAAAGAAAGAAAGAAAGAAAGGAAGAAAGAAAGAAAGAAAGAAAGAAAGAAAGAAAGAAAGAAAGAAAGAAAGAAAGAAAGAAGAAGGAAGAAGAAGAAGAAGAAGAAGAAGAAGAAGAAGAAGAAGAAGAAGAAGAAGAAGAAGAAGAAGAGAAAGAAAGAAAGAAAGAAAGAAAGAAAGAAAGAAAGAAAGAAAGAAAGAAAGAAAGAAAGAAAGAAAGAAAGAAAGAAAGAATCATTACCAATGCTATGATGGAAATCACCAACTCAAAGACAAATATCACTTTGGAGCAAGGAAGCTGCTACAGCAGCAACAAATTAAACAGCACAAAGACAGGGATTCTCTCAATATCCCATTGTCCCTATTGACATTTAGTTGAATTCACTTTTAAAATATATTATATGGCTCTCACTGAAATAAATTTCCAAATTTTTTGCTTTCATGGCTCTCTTAGTCAAAAAGGTTCCCGACCCCTGATCTAGAGAGATCCTGGGAGGTGAATGTTATGTTACTCATCTTTCCTTTCTTACCACAACCCAGCTTCTTTACTTCTGGAGACTCAAAACTAAAAATGGCATACTTCTGCAGTGGTGGCAGCCTTTGTTGTCTGGCCTTGGTTCTGAATATTTATTTATTTGTATCTCACCTTTATTATTTTTTCAAATAACTCAAAAGAGGTGAACATAGGAGTCGAGGTGGCGCAGTGGTTAAAAGCAGCACTGTAACTTATTTCAGCTGATTGCTAGTTCAGCAGTTCAGCTGTTCAAATCTCACCAGGCTCAAGGTTGACTCAGCCTTCCATCCTTCTGAGGTCGGTAAAATGAGGACCCAGATTGTTGGGGGCAATATGCTGAACTCTGTAAACTGCTTAGAGAGGGCTGTAAAGCACTATGAAGCGGTAATATAAGTCTAAGTGCTATTGCTATAAGCGCACCAGCGTGCCTACCGTCCCTGTCCTAATGTTCCCTCTTATCAGTACCCATTTTATGTATATAAACAATGTTATATCTATGTATATTACCAATACGTACTTGACAAAATAATAAATAAATAAATAAATAAATAAATAAATAAATAAATAAATAAATAAATAAATAAATAAATAAATAAATAAATAAAAATATATTCAACACATCTTCCCCCTCCTATTTTCCCTACAACAACAACCCTTTGAGGTGGGTTGGGCTGAGAGAGAGTGACTGGCCCAAGTTCTCTCAGCTGGCTTTCATGGCTAAAGTGGGACTAGAACTCATGGTTCTCTTAGTCTTGAGTCTGATGTCTTAACCACTAGATAAAACTGCTTCCTATATATCAGTGGTTCCCAACCTTTTTGTGATCGAGTACCACTTGGAGGTCCCGTACAGTCGCCGCGTACCACCTGGTTCCAGAGAAACTAAATTCGATCAAATATCACTTTATTTCCATAATTGTACAAGTAGAACACGCAAACCAACTACGAAAACAACAACTCAATGCGAGGGCTGTATCTGCTTCTTCTCCACCAGCTGGTCAATGCGGGGCATGACTTTGCTCACAGCACATCGGAAATCATGCCCAGGCGCAGCAAGACGTTCCAGCTCTTCGACTTGATGGTCATGAAGGCTGAGAAAACTGGATTCTCGGGCCGCTGGGACCAGGTGGGTGGCGTGTGGCAACAGTTGCAAATCGTTGCCAGATTATCTTGTGTTAGGCAGTAAACATTTTTGTGAAGTAAAAAATAACTAACTAAAAATCGTTCATGACCCCGAAAGTGTTCGCGTACCACCTGGAAGGCCCTCGCGTACCACTAGTGGTACACGTACCACAGGTTGGGAACCACTGCTATATATGAATTCCTATAGAGAAAGTCTGAGCAGTTGTTTGCCTGGAGAATGGAAGAATAGTAGATCTGGACACATAGCAATGGCTTGACCCTGTCTGAGGGAGGGAGGGAGGGAGGGAGGGAGGAAGGAAGGAAGGAAGGAAGGAAGGAAGGAAGGAAGGAAGGAAGGCCTTTAAGAAGAAATAAGAACAAAATCAGCCTAGCAAAACAACTGTTGTTTTGGCTTCCCTTAATCAAATCACACATCACTGGATGATATATGTTTCAGGTGGGACTCATTCACCATTGATGAGTTGCAACATATAGTGTGACTATCACTGAGATATCTTTAGAAGTCACCTCCAGTCCTGATTACACAAATATATTTCTTCTCTAAACACTCCTTGGTATATGGCAGTTCCTTCAATAAATGACAGCATTGCCCATTCAGTAAACTATTCTAGCCCCAACAGCTCAATTGTAATGTCAGCCATAAGATAAACTGCATGGTCCAGCATCTATGCAGTTTCAGAACTGCTCTGGTCACATTAAAGTTCCCATCAGTTTCAGACAAGCCCTTTAAAGGAAAGTATGAAGTCCCAAACACCACTCTTCGGTTCTTAGAAATATAAGGCCTAAATTTAAACAAGGAAAATATGAATGGATTGTTGAGATAAGAATTACTCTTATCAGAGGCGAACTGAATCTTTTCCTGGAACTCTGACATTGTCAAAATAAACCGCATTATAATTCTAATGTAAAAGATATTTATTTTGATATAAAAATAATAAGATCACATACTGGCTATATAAAAGAGATGTTGCTTCGTCATGAAGCAGAGTACAAAAGGAAGGAAGGAATGTACACATGCGTACTAGGAACATTAATCACGTGCTCAGGAATGAACCATTATATTTGATAGGGATGCATCTCCCTGCATATACATGTAACAGGCAACATAAAATCACTGCGTGACACCCCTTCTTTGTCTGTTGGATGGATATGCTTATATCACTCTACACACATTAGATATGTTAAAGATTCATGTCTTGCTGCTGGTAACGGCTTGTTCAGGATGTCAGCTATCTGATATTCTGTTGGCACATATTCTAACTTAATGAAACCTTGTTTTACTAAATCTCTAACATTTTTATAACGAATGTCAATGTGTCTGGACCTAGAACCTGTGAAACGTGTTTCTGAAATATAAACAACTGATTGATTATCCTCCATCATGGTGATTGGCTTCTTCGGTTTGGTCCAGATATCTGTAACTAAAGAATAGAACCACGTTAACTGGTTACTAGCGTCAGAAATGCACGCATATTCCGCCTCCGTGGAAGAACAGGAAACAAAACTCTGTTTTCTCACGTTCCAATGAACGGGACATCCATTTAGGTATATTATGAAACCTGATGTACTTTTTCTTGATTCCTTATCGCTTGCCCAGTCAGCATCTGCATAACAATATAAGTCAGCAAAATCAGAATGTGTAGGTTCTAGCTTTAATTTCATGTGTTGAGTGTATTTTAGGTATCTCAGTAACTTCTTAATACATGACCAGTGGAATTCTGTGGCTTTGCCTACATGTCGTGACAACAAATTGACACTAAGTGCTATGTCTGGTCTAGTCCAACCACTAATGTATAGTAGTGAACCAATTACTGAGCGATAAAGTGTTTGATCCTTGAACTCAGGACTTTGTTCATCTTTCAGATTACAAAAATCTGTTTGCATAGGAGTGTGTGTCGGTGTAGCATCTTGCATGTTGCAATAATGTAGGAGTTGTTCTATCTTGGCATGTTGTGAGAGGCTAAACCCCTTCTGTGTCTTTTCAATCTGTACACCTAAATAATCACTGATGTGACCTAGTGACTTCAATGTGAAGAATCTCTTCAGACCTGAAACAAAAATTTCACTCATTTGTTTGTTAGGACCAATGTAAACAATATCATCTACATAAACAAGAACAATTTCATATGCATCCCTAAACCTTTTTGTAAACACGCATTCATCAGTTTCGGACTTAATAAAGCCCATTGAATTTAGTTTGTCTTTGAGACAGTTATACCACATCAAACCTGATTGTTTCAGACCATAAAGACTTTTGTTGAGAATCCACGTGTCCCCTTCTCGGCCACGGAGGTCGTCACGAAATCCGGGGGTGCACTTCACGTAGATTTCTTCATCTAGGTCTGCATGTAGATAGGCAGTTTCAACATCAAATTGGAAAACTTGAAGTCCAAGAATGGAAGCTGTAGTTAAGGCTATTTTCACACTTTCAGTTCGCACTGTAGATGAGTAAGTGTTTGTGTAATCATCAGGATAACTTTGTGCAAAACCTTGTGCTACTAGTCTTGCTTTGTATAATAGTTCACCATCTGGATTTTGTTTGATTTTGTACACCCATCGTGTGCCAATGACTTTCTTGTTTTGAGGAGGTGCTGCAGGTGTAAATACCTTGAGATTCTGGAGGCTGTCCATCTCAACTTGCATGGCGGTGTGCCATTTATCTTGTTCATCTTGTGAAAGATATTTGATTTGAGCATATGTCTCTGGTGGAAGTGTAACATTACAGACCAATGGTGGTGGTCTGTTTGTGCATTGCAATGTGTATTTCTTTGGAGGAATACCTTTTGTAGTTCTCTTGGAACGTCTTGGAGCGGTTGTCCAATCTTCTTCATCTTCCTCATCTCCATCGTTGTCGCTAGCATGAGCGTCCGCGGCAGGTGAAGATGGAATGTTGGATGTATCATCTCTAGGAAAATAAACTCCAGGATCATTAGAATGTATTTTGGACCAATCTGAATCTTCTTCAAAGTTAGCAGAATTAGAAATTGTAATCATATTGTTAGAGTCAATGAATTTTCCCCATTTCGAATTGTCATCAATGCCCATATAATCTCAGTCTTTTAGCAATTTGGCCACCTTTTCTTCTTCGCGCTAATGGAATGTTCACCATTGCATATGAACCAAAAATGTGTAAATTAGAAAGGTCTGGCTGGTAGCCATGCAGCATGTAGAAAGGTGTTTGGTCAATCACACTACTCCAAGTGCGATTAACAAGGTAGTTTGCATACTTAAGTGCTTCGCCCCAAAATGAATGTTTCAGATTGGCATCTTCTAGAAGGCAGCGCATCATGGTTTGGAGAACACCTTGCCGTCGTTCTGCGACTCCATTTTGAGCCGGAGTGTATGGGGCAGATGTTTGGTGAATGATACCGTTTCTGTGCATCCAGTCCTGGAAACGTTGTGACATGAACTCGGAACCACGATCACTCTGGATTCTGCGGATCTTCACCCCATGCTGATTGAAAGCGTGTACTGCAAAATCTTTAAAGATCTGAAACGTTTCAGATTTCTCTGTCATAGGAAAGACATAACCATATCTAGAATGATTATCAACAATAGTTAAGAAATACTTTTTACCGCCAATAGTTGGGCCATAAGGACCCACAATATCAGTATGAACCAAATCAAAAATGCGTGTTGACTTACGTATAGCATGTTTTGGAATGGCTGCTGCCTTTGATTTTGCCTTTTTGCAAACAGCACAATCCAAATGTACCTTACATCCTTTGAAATTCAAACCTTGGGCAAACAATGGCATCCGCTTAAGGACGTCAAAACTGGCATGCCCCATTCTCCTGTGCCATTTATGTATACAGTTGTAATGTAAGGGTCTACCTGTAAGAGAATTAACAAGGTTAACATTTGAATTAGGAACCTTAGGTTTGCTTTTAGGAGTCAGTGAGGCAACCACAGGATCTCTCTCTTGGACATCTCTCTCTGGGCCTGCATTGCCATTAATGGAAGGTATTATACTTGCTTGTTTTTGAGGCTCATGTTTTGGCCTTAAGTAGAAGACTCCAGCAATCACAATTGTGTCTGCAACAATCATACTATTCTTAACAATGTAGCTTGCGTTCTTAAAATGATGAATCTGAAAATCTAAAATATTGATTAAATGGGTATAACTAAGCAAATTAAAAGCTGCAGCAGGAACATAATAAACATCTGGAACCAATGTATCTAACTCTTCAATGTAGACAGTTCCTTTTCCTTCAACTTTGCAAGGACGTTCAGTGAATGTATAAAGTTCACGAAGTTCTGGTTCTGGTGCATGCATTTCTTTGAAAAGGTGCTTTTGGTAAGTAATGCTAATTGAGGCACCTGAGTCCAAAGTCCACAATAAATGTCTATCCTATTGCTGACAGGGTTGGACAGCTTGTGTGATGGCAAGAGTGGCATATGGGCCAAATGGGTCGCGCCTTGGACCTGGGCGACGTTGGGTGCCACCTCTGCTTCTGCTGCCTCTGGAGACTGTTCCTCTGGGCTGGACAGGAACTTGAGTGCGTTACAATTTAAGACAATTTCTGCTCGTATGAACTACACGATCACAATATTGGCAACGTAGCAATCTTGGAGTGTATCTCCTCTTTGGGGGTCTTCTATTTGGAAGACATGTTGCAGCTAGGGGCGCTGCAAGTGTGAGGCTTGAGGAATTGCCTGTGGACCCACTTGGGGTTGAAGAGGCGGTGGCAAAGGAGCCTGCATCGGAGCAGGTGGTGGTGCCTGGGCTGGCTGTTGCTGAGGAGCAGCAATAGGTAGTAGGGCTGGAGCAGGCAAAAATTGGGCTGCCACAGCTGGTGGTGGCCCTGGAGCAGGCACAGGTTGGGCCCCTGGTGCTGGAGTAGGAGCTGGCTGCATAGGAGCAGGTAGTGGAGAAATTGGCACTAACTGGGCCACAGTTGGGGCAGGCGTAGCAAATTTCAGCCTGCGAAGCAGCTTGAGTTTGCAGCATAATTTTTGCGGCCATAGAAATGTGTGGTTCTCTGTGTGCCTGTATTGTTTGAGCAGGCTGAAGAAATTGTTCTTGGGTTATAGTTGACAAAGGTTGTCTTTTCTCAGATATCAAAATTTCTATTCTGCTTAGAACTGTTTGAAAAAGTTGTTCTATTTTATCTTGTCCACTAGATGGCACTGCAACATTACTTTTGGGAAAGTCTCTTTGTTCATAAAATCTTTGATCAGAGCCAGCCCCTATTGACGTATAGTCATATGTCCTTTCCCTTTCCGGCTTATGAAAGGTAACACCCATTTTGGGGTGGGACTCTAATGTTGGAGAGACCGGAAAAGAAGGCCCAGGAAAGGCTTCTGGAATGTGGGACTGGCAGACATCTTGTTTTTCATATGGGCGTTGGCTTTCTAGTAACTGTCTCCTTAAGTATTCAATTTCTCTGTCTTTACTAGCAAGAAGGCCTTTAAAATGTGAATCAATATATTTCTCTGTGCCAGATATGTTGGTTGAGGGAGCTTCCTCAGAAAAACTTTCAAGCAATTGAGTCGGAAGTGGCTCATAATGAGTAATCTTTGGAACGGCCCCCATTTGAACGGCCCCCATTTGAGTTGAACTTGCCCCCAGGAGAAAAAATGCGTTTTTGACTTTGACTGACCTTTCAAAATCTTTTTCTTGTTGGAGGGCCTCTTCCGCTGTAATTGGAGGCGTGGGAGACGGCATCGGAGAAGTTTCATTCTTTTTCGGTGCAGTTATTAGAAGCGAAGAAGGTGCTGGCAAATAAGGTCTTTCTTCACCCGGCTGGCCGAGGAAGGATAAAAATTCTTTCTCTGGAGAAGACATTTTTAAGGAGATTTATGGCGTTTCACTTCAAAACGGCCAAAAACATTCTTATCTTTCTCTTACTAGGCTAAACGCAATAAATCTGTCAGAATTAATTAAGGTCCAGAACCAATCCGTCTGCTATCATGTTGAGATAAGAATTACTCTTATCAGAGGCGAACTGAATCTTTTCCTGGAACTCTGACATTGTCAAAATAAACCGCATTATAATTCTAATGTAAAAGATATTTATTTTGATATAAAAATAATAAGATCACATACTGGCTATATAAAAGAGATGTTGCTTCGTCATGAAGCAGAGTACAAAAGGAAGGAAGGAATGTACACATGCGTACTAGGAACATTAATCACGTGCTCAGGAATGAACCATTATATTTGATAGGGATGCATCTCCCTGCATATACATGTAACAGGCAACATAAAATCACTGCGTGACATGGATTACTTTGATAATTCCATAGCTGGACTGAGAACTGCAAACATTGACTTAATATGTATTGAAATGCTTTTGACGAATCCCATATAGAAATCTACAACTGAGTATCTGAGTATCACTAAATACCACATTTTTGGTTAATGGTGATTATTCTCTCTCTCTCTCTCTCTCTCTCTCTCTCTCTCTCTCTCTCTCTCTCTCTCTCTCTCTCTCTCTCTCTCTCTCTCTCTCTCTCTCTCTCTCTCTCTCTCTCTCTCTCTCTCTCTCTATATATATATATATATAATCTATCTATCCATCTATCATAATCTATCATCTGTTTCAGACAGATTGTTTTTATATATTTACAACTTTCTATGAAGTTGAATTGACACAATTCTCATTCTGAAACCCAGAAATTTCACTTTGCATGTTATCATCATCTTCTTTTAATGACAACATAATCCCTTGCGGGGTGGAGTCTGGGCAACTGAATGGAGCCGAGTGTTTATTGGCCAGATGCCCTTTCTATTGCCAATGCGGAGTTTATTCAGCAGAGATATTCTCATCGTGCCCAGAGAGAGAAATATCTGCCTCTACCTAGGATCGAACTCACAGCCTCCTGATTGTGATGCCATTTGCAAATACAATTCATATTTGTAGATTTAAATATTTTTAAAATATTTTAAAATATTTTAAAGTATAATCTCACTGCCAAAATAATAATAAGATATGAGCTGAAAGAGGAAGATGAAGACAGATTGAGTTTCATTTCAATATTAAATAAACCTGTTTGGAGATTTAGGTGGAAAATTCCGAATGGCTGCAACCCAAATCTGCCTTTCAGTATGAACAGAAAACTACATTGTAGAATTCATGCAAATGTCTCTAAATATTTCCCCACCCTCAATAAGTAAAAAGAGGATATTATTATGGACAGGGATACAACATTTTAAAGATTTCATTGAGATAATGTCTTCCTCCCATCACAACAAAGGGAAATAATTTATAACATAAACTTGGAAGTTTATGTTCAGGGGCCCAAAGCAAGTGGATATACAAAGGATCACTGGTAGAATGGGATGTGGGACAGGGGTGGGTTCTGGTTTTCTTCGCTGCTGGTTTGCTCCTTGACGCAATGCGCGCAGGTGCTTCGCAGGTGCACATGCACATGCGCAATGCTAAAAAACCAGCTTCTGCATGTGCGCAGAAGCAAAAAACAAGATGGTGGTGCCTATGGCGCTGCCGAGAGAGCCGGTTCAGGGTCGTGGCAGGCCTGGGTCGCTGCCAGTTCTAGCGACCCAGGCCACCAAGTTACTACCGGTTCCATAGAACCAGGAGGAACCCGCCTCTGATGTGGGATTTCACATACAGTACATTTCTGACTCTAGTGCAGAGATTACCATGGTGGTACCTGAGCTGGCATTTTTCCACTTGCTATTTTTTTAAAAAAACATAACTAAGGTACAATTATTAGGATATGTACAGAATAATAGGTGCTCATTTTATTATTTTACAATAAAATATATTTCCTATAGCAATCTGGCCCTTATTCTCAAGTAAATGTTTTAAGAGAAAACAGGAGAAACAAATTTCATTTTATTCGTGAAATCATGATGGAATTATAAATACTGATGAATTTAAATTGTAAAATTTTACACTCTAAAGCCGTGATGGCGAACCTATGGCGCGCGTGCCATGGGTGGCATGCGGAGCCATGTCTGAGGGCATGTGAGGCGTTGCCCTATGTCAGCTCCAGTGCCCATGTGCGCGCTGGCCAGCTGATTTTCAACCTTTGAGAGGGCAGGGGGGAGGTCGTTTTTGCCTTCCCCGAGCTTCAGGAAAGCCTCCGGAGCCTGTGGATGGTGAAAAATGGACCCAACAGGCCTACCAGAAGTTCGGAAACAAACTTCCGGTTGGGCCATTGGGCTGTTGTTCACCCTCCCCAGGCTTCCTGGGGAGGGTGAAAAACGGCCCAACCGTAAGTTCGTTTCCGAACTTCCGGTTGGGCCGTTGCGTCCGTTTTTCACCATCCACAGGCTCCGGAAGCTTTCCTGAAGCCTGGGGAAGGTGAAAATGACCTCCTCCCGCCCTCAGGAAGGCTGAAAATCAGCTGGAATCTGTTTTTCGCCATCCACAGGATCTGGATTATTCAGTGAGCCCTGCGCGCATGCACGGGGGTTCAGCATGGGGGGGGTTGTGCATGCATGCGTGGGGGAGGGCATTGCATTATGGGCGTGGACACACGCATGCATGCTATCGCACGTGCGCGTGCCCTTTTGGTACCTGAGCAAAAAAAGGTTCGCCATCACTGCCCTAAAGTATTTCTTTTCTTTGTTATAGAGAAGAATAAAGAAATTACTTCTGGGGTTTCTTTGCTTTGCTTTGTTTTACTTTTCAATCTAATTTGGAGACCTGAGATATAATCTCACCTCACCTGTTAACTATGTCTAATTCTGTTTAGATTTTTAAAATTAGTCAAATTATCAAAACAGAGTCAAATACGGTTGATACTTGGGACAAAGAGGAAATCCCAAGCTTGTAAGATTGGACACACCTTATGTGAAAAACATATTGAAAGAAGGCAGTAGAAAACTGCTTCTGTATGGATGTGTTCAAGGAAATGGCATGGATAGGTTCATTTAATCCTGAGAAATGGAGCTTGATTAGAGTACATTAAATTACCTTTAACACAAGAGCAATTGAAAAGCATGAAATTATTATGGGGGTGGTAGACGATAAGAAATTAGGATTACCATATCTGGACTTCAAATATTCAGACAACTAAAGATGACCACAGAGCTTGAGTTTTCATGTCATTTAGTGGTAACCAGGATCAAAACACTTTTTTAAAAGGGTGAGGTGCTGATTGCATAGTTCTGTCAGCCATCTTGACTTTTCAGATCTGATGCTAACACTAAGAAATGCTAACTGAGGGATTCACAGTTGAAGTCATGTACCCAGATATTTTTTCTGTGGCCATTACTCTGCAAAAACTCAAACAGTAAAAAGGACTGTTGGCCAGGACTGTGGGAAGACCCAGCTGACCAGTTTCTTAAACAAAACAGCAGTGGCAGGATAAGGAACAGTACAAGATGTGCATGCTTTCTATAACCTGAGGCCCAGCTTCTTTTTCTGGCTGTAGCATTACCAAAAGCTGAGTAAATTGCTGTCTGTTTTATAGTATAAAATGATTTGGGGTCATATTTGGTAATAATAATAGGATCTAAACCATCTGGAAGATAATTTGATTGAAAATCTTCCATATATATCTTTAAACTGCATAAATAAAGGTTATTAACCAGAACATCATGGCGAGATGAATACAAATAACTTTTGGTTTATGGATTCTTCACTGCTCTGGGATATTAAATAGTACTGTAATGGTTTTCTCCCTTTTGAAAAATATGTAATATATTGAAGACCAAAACAAGTATGCAGACAAAATAAGGGCTTTTTTTGTTATTCCAAAAGAGAGATTCAATTATAATTCTCTTCTTGGCTTCATATCTATAATTCTGGGTATTCACCTGCTACAGGGAGGATGTTAAATTGCTTGTTTGTTTGTATTTTGGTGCAGTGCTAGACTCCTCATTATTAAAAAGCCTGCATTTGTTTCAGCACACACACCCTTCCTTTTATTTTCCCTGTGGCACAGGCATTAGGCAAGGCTAAGTGGATAATGGGCTAGAACAATCATAAGGATAATGGTGGGTTACAGAAACAATTATGTAAGGAATAACACATGACAGGTGATCTAATCAGAAATATAGAGGCCAGTTGCTGTCTCCCCAGGAAAATGATGAGCCGCCAGGGTAAAGGGCCAATGCATTTTACCAGACACACCTTATGTGTTGTTTGTGTTAACACTTCCGCCTTTTAATCTATCAAACCAGACTGTTATTATTATCGCTGTTGGTGTTTATGTATAAATCTCTCTCTCTTAAGGGCAGCATAGAAGTTTTTGTAACCTGGCATCCACGTTCCAACAGTGGCCAGCCAGGTGCCTATGCTCAAACAGGACACTGGGGCAATTGTCGTCTTCCATGCTCACTCCCCAGCAGCTAGAATTGAGTCCTTTACTATTTTGATTTGCAGGCAACAGATAGCCATGAGGACTAATAGTAATTGCTTGAGTTATATGTATGGGTGGGGCAGGTGGCAAGTTATGGTAGGGCAATCATCCTATTAGATAAGCAGGATAATTCCTGGCTTGAAATGGTGGGCATGACCAAGCAATCAAAGCCCATCCTCTTTTAGACATGCATTTAAACTGGTAGAGCTTCACTCATGCAGCCATACAACCACTGATTTGAAGCTAGGGACTATTCCTGTGCATGTCTCTAGCTGCTCTCAGATCAATGCAGCCTTGAAGAAAAATTCAACCTCCAGCATTAAGGAGTTTTGGTACATCACATTCAAATTGGGGAATGAGCTTTGCCATAAATGATAAAATCATGAAATTTTGGAGCTGGAAAAGGCCATTTAAGCCATGGTGTCAAAATATCTTCTCAGTGTGAAAACCCATTTTAAAACATCCTTGACAGATGGCAGTACTATAGCATCTACTAACACATCTAGCGAAGGGAGTTCATCACTTGCTTTAATAATGGATTCTAGTGTTAAACTGTTCTCTAAGTAAGTTAGGACCATTCTTCTGTATCCTACACTTTGGATAATAAAGAACAGGTCTTAACCTCCTTTTGAATGATCCTTTTTAACACTTGATAAGCACCAAAATTATCTTTTCTCAAGACTAAATTATGTACTAAATTATCTTTTCTCAAGACTAAACATATCCAGTCCCCTCAATCTCTTTGTAAAATGTCATTTCTGGTATCTTGATCATCTTTGTTTCTTCTTTCTGGAGCAATTTCACCGAATCTTCCCCAAAATGTGATGTCTGGAACCTGAGACCATCTCCAAGAGTCTGACCAAGAAAGAATAGCGGGGAACTATTGCTTCCTGTGATTCAGATTTCTGTTGAAGGCAGAATAACCTAAAATGGCATTTATCGTTTTCCCAGCCAAATCATATGGATGAGCCATATCCATCTTCTAATCAACTTCCAAAATCCTTTTCACAAGTATTGCTTGTGTAGTACTTGGATAGAAACTCCATTCTCTATATATGTGTATTTAATTTCTTTTCTTAATTTCTTTTTTTCTTTTTCTTAAATAAACACTTTTGCACTTTTTTATATGTTTTGTTCCATTATGTGCAATGTACTTCTCTTACATTTTGTTTCTGATTCTATAGCATTTAATACTCCATTTAGTTTTGTGTGTTATGCATATTTGATAAGCATCCATCTATCTCTTCACCCAAATTATTAGTGAAAATGTGCATGACTACAAAGGATAGGAACAAAGCCTTTGCTATATCTTTTCATTACAAATAATCCATGAACAGTTTTTTTAGGACAGCTTTCAAGCCAACTGTGAATCTACTAGACATGCCACTGAGCTCATGCTTAGCCAGTTGACCTGATATAGATGGCCAAAGAAGAAAAATGTCATACTAACCAGGGTTGCCAAAGACCAGTCCATCAATGCTTCCCAACCATATTGGGCAGTCACTTAAAATTAATGGGCATTTGTGGAATAATTAAGAAGGCATTCTGGCTGTTAAATTTGGACCATTATATTGTAAAAATAATAATTGAACAGGGTCCTTCAATTGATTTGATGGTTTATTTGCAGGGGTGGGCTGCTGGGGGTTCACAGGGGTTTGGGAGAACCTCTAGCTAAGATTCTGTTCAGTTCAGCGAACCACCAAATCCCACTTCCTGGCTAGCCCCACCTACCCCACCCCGTCTCTCCCAGGAGTCCCCATGCAGCCCATTTTGGATGCAGGTAAGTGCAGGGCGCGTGTGGAGGCTCGGGGAGGGCGAAAAAACGGGCCTACTGGAAGTTTGGGAAGGCCGGAAACAGGCCTGTTTCCAGCCTCCAGAGGGCCTCTGGAGCCTGGGGAGGCTGTTTTCTCCCTCCCGGAGGCTCGAGGAAAGCCTCCGGACCCTGGGGAGGGCAACACCCCCCCCCGCTGTTCTCTTTTAAAAATAGAGATAAATACAAGAGGCTGATTGTAAAATAGGTTCTTTCTTTAACAAAACACACAAGATAATGTTGATTGAATCAGAAGGGCAGAACTTGAAGAGGCTGTGACATAGGTTTTGTGGTGAGAGTTTTTATACATTTTTGAAGATAGAAACCAAGATGCTTTCTGGAACAATAATAATTGCTCACAGTAGGATGAAGGGCTATGAGGTGGGCAGTTACCATTTCTGCCACTTCTGGGAACAAAGCTAGAAAGCAGCTTATTAAAAATGGCCTGATGGAATCAGTAGCCCAGTCTGCGAATGCCACCCAAGAACAATTCTGTTTTAATAACTTTTACTTTGTATTTCATTGAAATTGAGTCATCAAAGCCTTCCAGCTCCTGCAAGACAGATTTTAGCCTGAGAGCTTGGAGTAATTATACTACTGGATGTTAGCCTGTGTAGCTATTTCAACCTCGTTCATCATTTCAAACAGCTACATACTCTGCCTGCTAATTTCATCAGATGGATTAGCCTCTCTTAGTTGTCTATCTTTTTTTTTAATTTCAGGGGGGGTGAAATATTGCCTTCTTCCCATTTTAATAAGCTGAGCAGGCATGCACCACTGCACCGCTTCTGCCTCCTATTTCTTTCAGCTCAGAGAATGATCTACTGGGGGAAGATGCAAAAGTAAATGTGAAGGTGAAAAACTTGACCACTTTTACCTGCCGGCTCAAACCAGCTGCTTTCAAGCTGTCTCCAAAACAGAACAAAACCCAAATAAACACACAAACAAAAAAGGTTTTTCCTCCCAACTCAGACTCCATCTTCTTATGAGGAGTGTTCTCTTTTGTCATATATTTGCTCCTTTTGTGCCTAATATTGATCCTTTTGTGATCAAATAATTCCCCAGATTCAAGAAAAGAACTCATCATGTATGATGTGTCATTACCCGAAGATTAACAGTGTAATCCTATATGTGTCTATTCTGACATATGTCCCACTTGGTTTAACGGAGCTCCCTCTGAGGAAGTGCCAACTATCTCATGAAGCAAAATGAATTCTCAGGAAGTGAGTTAAGAAGGCTGATATCCTGGGCCAGCATCTCTGCTCACCCTCCACTCTGCATCCCTAAAGAGTGAAAACTGTGGAGTAGCCGATCGCAAAGACTTCCCATTCTAATGGGCCTTGTTAGAGTACTGTTAGACAATGGAACAACAATCTCCTAAGGAAGAGGAGACAAATGCATGAAGGGGCAGAATGCTTCCCCTATCCCCATGACAATGGCAGAGAGAATTCAAATTCCTATGGTTTCCAAAATCCTAGGTTTTGTACAGATTGCAGACTCAGTTCTCTGCCTCTCTTTTAATTGCAGTTCCTACTTTGTTCTCTTCACACAACACCTGCATAAAAAAAAAACCCAGAATGGACTGGAAGATGCCTTTTGCTCCAAATGAGTCTTTCTACCCCATAGGATCCATCTATTTATTTAACATTTTTCCAGTGATTTATATTTTTCCTTCCAAATGAGACACTTGCTATGACCTAAATAAAATTACTTTTGAGTAGTTGTACTGGTTCTATCAATTCTCACCTGTCCAAATCTCCAATAGAAATTTGTGTCTAATATAAGGGTTCAAAGAAAAGTATACCATTCTTACCTGTTTGTACTTGTATCTCTATGTAACATTTCTGTACTATTTTGAGGTTCACCAATCAGCAAGAACATTAGACAATGTGGACCTGCTTTAGATAGGAAGAACAGTAAAATTAGAGGCTTTTTAAAAAAACAAGTATTTTTCACTGCTTCACAGGTTGCGATCATTGTGAATTTTGATTTGTGTGCCAGGAACTGCACTCCACCGCACAAAAAAACAACAAAACCAGATGAGAATAAAATGAAAATTAATTAAATTAATTAACCACATCCTCGTATTTGGCACAGTAGCTTGTGTGCTAATTGCCACAAGATACTGTGAACATATTACATCTGTGCTACAGGCCCTACATTTGGTTACTTGTGAATTCCTGGATGCAATTTAAAGCATTGGTTTTAAGTAATAAATTCCTATATGGTTGAGCATTAAGATATCTCCATGTAGGAGATGACCAGGCTGAGCCTGACAGAGGAGTCAAAAGCATCATCATTTTGGAGTCCCATTGCACCCACAAGAAATCTAAGTCTAGCCCTTCTTGAATTCCGTTGATTCTTATCTACTGCCAATTTGCCTTGACCATTAGTAGTTCAGATTCTTGTAGAGAGAGAGCATGAAATAAACTTGTACTCATTTGAACAACCTAGTTCCTGATTTCTTTCATCTGACATCCTAGAATTTTCTACTTTACCTAGAACTCAACTGTCTAATATGAACATTATGAGACTCATTATCCCTCAGTACTTTGAAAACTGGGGGCCAGAAGCAGGTATTTTTCTGTCATAGCTTCTAAATTTAAGACACAACTTTTTCCTGAATGTGAGCCTTTCCATTACTCTGCTTATCTTCCAGAACAATTCTCCCGGAGGTGTTTTTTAATTAGTTAGGCAATGCCATAGGAAAGTTGTATGCTTCTTCTATGTTTCTTTGTGTTTGCTTTTATTGATTATTGAAGTCATGCTTTCTATTTAGCATGGATATTTTATATATGGTACACTGCTAAGAATCATAACATTGTGGTGGTATAAACATCTCATTTATAATGTCCATTGTGGTTGCAATAAACATTACCATTCTGAATTCACTTTTGGTGCACTGAGCTCTCCAAGGCTTTGGGGAAAATGCATAGAGTCCTGGGTCAGAAGTTGTACTGTCCTCTGCTAGCAAAAAGCCTTAGAGAAGATTTACTTGCCAGAGAATTATTTTAGAAGCACCCTTTGGAGTTCATTCATAGTTCAACAGAAATAGCACTTTGTTCATTTGGCTGAAATGTATAATGTAGTGAAAAGGTAAATGATGCTCATTAAAAAGTTATTTTTATTTGTGGGAATGGATATCATCTGAGAATTAATGCACTAAAATCCCAATCATTTTAGTTGCAAGACTATAACTTGGTTCAAGAAGAAAGAAATCTAAAATTAAGAGCTAATGCTTGCTAAAAAGAGATCCTTCAATTATATTTAAATTACATCAGTAGTTAGACAAGATCCATATCATTTGCAAATGACCTTGATCTTAGGACTCCTTGATATTTTTGGTGGTGTTCTTTTCATTTTTGCAGATCTGTAACATTAGTTATGGTTCACCACCAGTATGATCATGAAGTCAAATTAATTAATAGGACATAAATACTGTATCAAAGGAGTTTCCAACTATTTTATATATGAATTTCAGCTGTAGCTTCTACTCTTGGTGGAACTAAGATGACTCCCATTAAAGAGAAGGCATAAACCTTTAGGCCTAGAAACATTATGAAAGTATCATATGCTGAATGAGCCTAACGTTTAGGCTAATAGATGGGCCTTTGTGGATGGGACTTTGGTGTAATATTCATAGAATGAAACCCAATGTAACTCAATAGTAAAAGGGCAATGCCATGAGAAATAGAATATATGAATTGATTCCATCATGGAAAAATGAACTGTAACTACCATTGGACAGAAGTCTGTCATACTGGCTCAACGCAGTGTATAAAAATGAAATATTTTTGTTCTGAAATGGCAATAATACTTTCTTTCTTACTTAGTATATTCTTCTTATACATACATAAGTTTTCTGCCCAACTGATTAGTCTAGAAATACCTTTCTTCTGATAGAGCACAAACCCAAAAGTGCCTCTGCACATGAGGATTTGGACCAGCTATAACAGTTGGTTCATCTAGTATCGTCTCTTCTGGTTTGGAAAAGCATAGTATTGAATATGAGATTTTCTATCTGATATTTAAGAGTTCCTACATTCTTTACATCTTGAGTTAGACAATCAGTCTGTTATTTAGGTTTATATGTCATTCCGGGTCCTGAATTGACTTCTACAGTAGATCCTTCCAATGTACATTAGTTTTGTACTTTTGCTTCATTGGACAATTTTATTTACATGAAGACAATTGAGTGTAGAAAGACTATTTGAAGAAATAGAATACATGTCTTCAAAAGAAGTTTGTAGTACACCAGTAAGATGGCTAGTGTTAACTCAATATAATATAGAAGCTTTCAATCAGAATTAAAATATGTCTTTTAAATGCAAATAAAGAAAAACGATGGGCATTCATGAGATTGACAGCCTCTCCAAATAGAAGTGTTACTATAATTAAGCAATAACGTATGAGCAAGTATGCATTATGACAAATTGGAAGTCTGGCTGATTAGATTGAGCATATAAACTGTCAGTATAATTATCACATTTTAATAATTTTTCTCCATTTTTTAAATAACAGCATTGTCTTCAGCCTCATTTGGTGCTTATTAGATTGATATTCTAAGAGGAACCATACAACATAAAATATGTCCTTTAATAGGATGAACTTTAAATAAGACTTCAGGTATGTCTATAAACATTTATAATGATGGCTGTTGTAGCTTCACATCCTTCCTCATCTCCTGTCTCATTTAATGTCATGTGGGTGTTTCTTTGATCATGATGAAATATGTTTAATTGAACATGCCCTAGCAAAGTGCCGTGCTGAACTATGATGAATTACAACACATAAAATGTTTTTGCATTAAAACAATAAGGATCCCTTTACCTTTGGCCCTTGTTTAGAGAAATTTCAGGTTCAGATGATGGAAATTAGTCAAAGATAATGTGAAGCCCTACATAAGAGCTTTGGGAGTGTAGATGTTCTCTTCATACAAAACAGCTAAATAAGATTTTTTTAAATGCTTTTAGAATTTTTATCTCCAACCTCATTTCTAAGAAAAGAATAAGAATAAGAATAAGAGGTTATTCAACCATTTGTCTCTGTTGAAATTCCCTTCAGGAACAAATAGACACTTTGGGTAAAGGCAGAAATAACTGGAATGTTGATTTTGTGTGTGTGTGTGTGTGTGTGTGTGTGTGTGTGTGTGTGTGTGTGTGTGCACGTGTGTGTGCCATCACATTAGTGTTGCCTCTTGGCAACTGCCTGGACCAATGGACAGTCCCTGCAGTTTTCTTGGCAAGATTTCAGAAGTTGTTTGCCATTGCCTGCTTCCTATGACTAAAAGAAAGTGACTGGCTCAAGGTTACTTATGGGATAGCACTTATGGGTAAGTTACAATTTCTGGTTCCATGTATTGGATGCTATGTTAAATGATATCTAGACAATTAACTGAAGTAACACATAACATGTAGCATCTACAATCTAGTAGAGTCTAGATTGTAATGAGCAAATAAAATTCATGAAAGTTGCTTGAAGAGTTTGGATAGCGATTAGCAGAAATCCTCTTGTGTCACAGAGTAGCAAGGCAGATGGAAGAATATGATTGGTCAAATTATTTCTACCCAGAGACTAGCAGAGAAGGGAAATCTGTTAAAGAAGAAGGGAAGAGAGACGGAAAAACGCCAGAATTCTAGACATACCAGTATCTTACTAGTTAGATAAAACTCCTGTAATAAACCAAGTTTTCAAAGAGAACACTTGTCTACAAGGAGAAAGCCTCAGAAATTAAAGTAGTTTAATTTTACCAGAATTGGTTTTATTAATTACCACTAATAAAGGAAAATTAAGTCCTGAGTATTAATTGGCTCCAGTTTCCAAGATACAGTTTCAGGTCAAAATTGCATCAAAATAATTCAAAATTATGAGGGGGATATGTAATTATGCTCCGTAACTTTTCTGCAAAGTGTGATATAGCTATGAGAATGGTGCCACACCTATCATAAATTTATCTTTTTAATGAAACCAATAACATAACTTTCTATTCATTTATTGGTTTTTCATGTAACATTTTCATGCTTTTTGCATGAAAAACAAATTCTAACATGACAAGGTTAAATGACAAGGTTCCATCTTTATTCGGTATCTAAACTGCACTTTTTGGCTTTTCTCTTGTGAACTGCAGTAGGATCATCCCTGGGGAGGTGGCGCAGCAGTTAGAGTGCAGTACTGCAGGCTACTTTAGCTGACTGTGATCAGCAGTTCAGCTGTTCCAATCTCACCGGCTCAGGGTTGACTCAGCCTTCCATCCTTCCAAGGTAGGTAAAATGAGGACCCAGATTGTTGGGGGCAATGTAAACATACATTGTTTAATGGTGTAAACCGCTTAGAGAGTGCTTGCACTATGAGGCGGCATATACCGGTAAGTCTCGCAAATAAATAAATAAATAAATAAATAAATAAATAAATAAATAAATAAATAAATAAATAAATAAATAAATAATTCCAGCAGTAATCGGCAAGCATGGACGGACTCCATTTCCTTTGGTATCTTTTCTCCATACCTACGATATCCTGGTGGAATCTCTCCCCATGCTCATCACTCCCTGCCCCACAGTTCTAAGGGGAATAGTCTAAATGCGAGTGTAAGAAGTGAATTTTCACTGACATGTTTGCACCAAGTGCTTTATAGCAGCAGCCCCCAACCTTTTTGGCACCAGGGACTGGGCTCTCTGGAGGGAGGCTTTTCAATGGACCGGAGGGGGCGTGGTTTTGCCTGCTGCCTGCATTCCTTGGATGGGGCTTCACCTGTTTGCACGGACCGGTTTCTGGCATGCCGCGGCCCGGTGCCAGTCCACGGACCGGGGGTTGAGGACCACTGCTTTATAGGACCTAAGCAAATTTCCCACATGTTTTTCATAGTCATCTGCCTTGCTGTTCTCAGTGATGATAAATTTATACACTTCCATGTGGTACCATTTTCATTATTCTACCGTACTTTGTCGAGACCTTATGAGGCATCATGATCATTAGATGCCTCCCTCCCTTGTAGGCAAATATACTCACATGTGTATAAATCTTTATTGTGAAATATCTTGAAAACTTTAGCCACCAGCACCTTTATCACCTGTTTTCTAATTCATCTAATCAAAATATGTAAAATTAAAAAAAATTATTTCGGAGGTCGATAATTTCCCAAACTTTTGTAGACCAGTGGAGTTAATGGTTAAAATTCTTAATGTTTTGTTAAATTATCTTTCAGTTTATGAAGAACTTGGGCTATTGAGCTTGGATTGTGGGGGGAAATGTGATAATGTACTACCCAAAGACTGCTTGTATCTCAGACTGTTAATACTTGAATACTGAAATTTCTCAAGTCTCAGCCTTTGAATTAACTTTGTACCAATTGAGAAGCAAGATCAAATAACACGATTCTAAATAGTCTAGGTTCAAGTTGTAGTTTAAAATTTGAATCAGAACAAAAAAAGAGTGAATGGCAGTTGCATTTTTGTTCAATCAGCAGAAGATTATATGTTATAAGATTATAAACTGACAGCAAACAGTACTCCTTACTAGCACTGATGATGTTACCTAGTTAGGGTAATGAAACGTCTGCAAGAAAACAAGCAAGTTCAGAGAGCACCAAAGACCCCTCTGATTATATGATTGTCTAAAATGCTAAAACTGTAGAGCACTGGAAGAAGGGCAATAAAACTTAGCATTTTAATACTGGAGACTTCTCTGCATTTTGTACTCACCAAAATTACTTTCAAGAATTCAACAAAAGGGGAAAAAAACACAAAATCTGCTTAAATTGTTTTGTACACATTTCAACTTTCTCGAACATCAATTCCACAAACTTTCTTTTAAGATTGTTTATTGAGGTTGTCTGCTGAAATTAATGTCTATTTTAACCAGTGTTGAGAGAAAAATCTGTTCAGATTTGAGTCTAGGTTTGAGGAAGCCTTCAGCAAAGTAGTCTCTGATGAGTTCTCTCCTGTGTCTCTGAGTCCTTCCAGGCATATCTGGTGATGGTGGTGGCAAATTGCAGCTCACCAAGAGGGCATATGTTGTGTGGAACTGCCACTCTTACTTTTTGTAAGATTCAGTAGAGCACCAGAAAAAAACTAAACTAAGCTAAACCCTCTTTTAAATGAAAGTAGAACAGATACCACACTTTCTAGGCAAGTGTATGTATTGATATTTGGCTAATATAATTGAATTGAGAGACTGAAATCAAGCAGCAATTTGGCAAGGGTGCCAAATTGCCTGTAGCTTCCCAAACCCACACCTTAATATGAATAAGATTTTGGCATTCTTGAATTAGATTTTTGTGAGGTTTTAAACTACTGATACCAGATTTGTGAAAGTTCAGATTTCTTTTGTTTAAATAAGTGGGATAGTGCCATGCATTTGAAAAATGGTTATTATTCTCTATATTAATCTATCAAATGAAGATACTTCTATCATATGACTTTTCTTGTATCATAACTGTTTAACATCATACATTATGGAGCTGAGGTGGCGCAGTGGTTAAAAGCAGCACTGCAACCTGAACTGCTAGTTCAGCAGTTCAGCTGTTCAAATCTCACCGGCTCAAGGTTGACTCAGCCTTCCATCCTTCTGAGGTCGGTAAAATGAGGACCCAGATTGTTGGGGGCAATATGCTGAACTCTGTAAACCGCTTAGAGAGGACTGTAAAGCACTATGAAGCGGTATATAAGTCTAAGTGCTATTGCTATTATCAAACTATGGAGAGTAAGAGGTCACCATTTTGATCAGAGATATCCAACTTTGACAACTTTAAGACTTGTGGACTTCAACCCCCAGAATTGCTGGCTGGGGAATTCTGGGAGTTGAAGTCTTAAAAGTGCCACCTTTGGGCATCCCAATTTAGAAGAGAGCTGAGGGAGCATGCCATGTCATTCTGATCTAAAGAAGAGCACAGAGGATGTATGTGAAGATATATGTGAACATTAATTTTCTCATAATCTATTAAAAGCCATTTCTAAACTTCATTCTTATTCTACTTCTGTAGAATTTCCCAAATCTCTGGGCTGTGGCCAGCATATAGAGATTTACTTATTTTGGCAGAATAAAGTTTTCCAAATTAAATTGTTCAAATTCTATCTCCAAAACAGCATCCTAACTACCAATTTAACATTACTCCACTGATTTGCTACTGAAATAAAATACCGCAGTGACCTTTTTAATATCCTAATTAAATTGATTTTTGTAGTCTTTGAAATTTAACACAATACTAAGAGTTTGATCATATTCATTGATATAAGTACCAAAATAAGGCACCTTTATATGCAATGTGAGTTATGATCCCTGTGATACCAGACGTTTCAGAGATTTTGCCATGAATATCCCCAAGGACAGTTACAACAATGAAGTCCAGACCGCCCTACTGCCCAATAATTTATCAAAAACCATTAATATACAAGTTTACTTAGAAAGTGTTCCCTGCTGTTCCATACATATGCACATTTCAGCATGCTGTAATTCACCAAAAGACAACTCCTCATCCATTTTCTAAAACACCAGCTTGGTTGAGCGGTTGATTTTCATGGAAGGCAGGTTCACACTTGTGGAGCTGTCTGATAAGAAAGGTGTGTGAAAACACAGCACATTGACTTTGATATGAAATCTGAAATGTAGCAGCATCTGGTCTTAGATAACAACCCAAGCAGAGGTCACTAGTGTACATCAACTTACTTAGTAAGCCAAGCCAGGGACTCCAGCAACCTCTACCAGGAAAACAAATTGAGGTTACCCTTCCCTTATTTGTTTGTTTGTTTGTTTGTTTGTTTCCCACTTTTATTATTTTTACATGCAGATTTTGCAGGGAGAGCAAAAACTCTTCAGAAATATGTATAAGAAAGAGGGAAGGAGGGACATATGGGAGGAAAGTGTGAAGTATCTATGACACTACTTCCCCAGCTGTGTTCTAACATGGGCAGGGTCATTATTCTTTTATTGGAGTGGAATTAACTTAGAAGTTAAAGTTTAGAATCAATCAACTGAGTAGGTGGGATCAAGACTTGTTTCTACTTACATTATGCCTTATTTCATTATTTTTCTTTCCTGCCATGCTCGACATTCTTATTATAAAGTTTTCATTTGATAAGAAATAAAAACCTACTCTTGCTCTCTATTTAGTCTTGTGATTTTTCTTGAATGGGTGTTAGCTATTCAATTTCTTTAAAAGATAAAAAAGAGCCAAAAGTGAAATTCACACAAAAGCTTCTGAACTTGAAACAATTGTTATTTATTTATTTATTTATTTATTTATTTATTTATTTATTTATTTATTTATTTATTTATTTATTTATTTATTTATTTATTTATTTTATTTGTCAAAACATGTACAAGATAGCAGGTATGGTATAAACATTAACAAAAGCAAAGTAGGTACAGGTAAATTTGGACAATAGGACAGTAAGACAGGGACAGTAAGCACAATGGTGCGCTTATGCATGCCCCTTACAGACCGCTTAGGAATTGGGTGAGGTCGACTGTAGACAGTCTAAGGTTAAAGTTTTTGGGGTTTGGGGAAGAAACCAGAGTCAGGTAGTGCATTCCAGGCATTGACCACTCTGTTGCTGAAGTCGTATTTTCTGCAGTCGAGTTTCGAGCGGTTTACATTGAGTTTGAATCTATTGTGTGCGCGTGTATTGTTGTGGTTGAAGCTGAAGTATTCATTGACAGGTAGGACATTGTGGCAGATGATTTTTTGAACTACATTTAGATCAGATCGAAGGCAACGTAGCTCTAAGCTATCTAAGCCCAAAATTTCAAATTTGGTGGATTAAGGTATTCTGTTGAGAGCAGAGGAGTGGAGAACTCTTCTTGTGAAATATTTCTGGACTCTCTCAATTGTATTATTGTCCGATATGCAGTGCGGGTTCCAGACAGGTGAGCTGTATTCGAGAATTGGTCTGGCAAATGTTTTGTATGCTCTGGTTAGCAATGTAATATTGCCAGAGAAGAAGCTACTCAAGATTAGGTTAACAACTCTTTGTGCCTTTTTGGCAATGTTGTTACAATGGGCTCTGGCACTTAGGTCATTAGATATGAGTACTCCAAGGTCCTTGACAGAGTGAGGGTCATCTACAAGGTCGTGTCCTCCAAGCTTGTCCTCCGGGCAGCTTTCCTATGGCGTACCTGATTCCTTAATAATCACCCCCAAAAGGAGATGATTTAGAAGAAAGGCATGGTCAATCATTTTTGACCTGACATATGCACAGCCACGTCATTGAAAAAAAAATTGATTATAATATAATATAATTACTTGGAATATTGTATTTTCAGTTTTATTTTATTCAGTGTAAGGATAGGTTAGGATAGGTATCTTCAGAATGTCTCAAATTCCTTCCATGCATTGTGTCTATTTTTTTCATTTCCCTATTTTTTTTTTACTTAAAACAATTCTTTGGCATTGAAAGAAATAGTAACTTGTATTTCAAAGTCCATGTTGCTGTAAAGTCTATTACTTTAATGGCAGGAACATTCATTTCCTTGACAAACTGCTTTGAACAGTTGATATGAAAATGTCTATGTATATTAGTGTCTAAAGCAACAACACTTAATACCAAGGGGGCTTGATTTTTTTCAGATAAAGGAGACCTTTGGAAGGTTGAAAAACCATAGCTGCTAAAGCAAATGATAATAGGAGCTCCCTTCCCTCCCTCCCCTCCTTCCTTCCTTGTTTCATTTTCTCTTCTAGCTATTTTCATAGGCAGTTCTCTGGTGTTCATACATCTAATGAGATAAGGATGGTGGATTAATAGTATAATAGTAACAGAGTTGGAAGGGACCTTGGAGGTCTTCTAGTCCAACCCCCTGCTTAGGCAGGAAACCCTACACTACTTCAGACAAATGGTTATCCAACATCTTCTTAAAAACTTCCAGTGTTGGAGCATTCACAACTTCTGGAGGCAAGCTGTTCCATTGACTAATTGTTCTGTCAGGAACGTTCTCCTTAGTTCTAAGTTGCTTCTCTCCTTGTTTAGTTTCCACCCATTGCTTCTTGTTCTACCCTCAGGTGCTTTGGAAAATAAATTAAAAACCTAATAGCTCTGAGCTCTTTCCTAGTGAAGATGTGAAAAGAAAGCATGGGTCATAAATGCAATAAATAGAATAATAATTATAGCAAAAGTCAAAAAGTGTGTGTGTGTGTGTGTGTGTGTGTGTGTGTGTGTGTGTGTGTGTGTTTATACATGTATACTAATAATCCTATTTTAATTCTACCTTCCTTAGATATTCTCTGGAAAAGCAAATATATTACTTATAACTGCAACATTTTTTTCCACTCACCCAAATACTTTCAGTATTAAAGAGAAAAAGAAAGATGTCTGTATCAATACCTACCTGGTAGGATAGTAGAGAAAGAAATACCAAAAGAGCTTGGTAATAACTTTTCCAACTTTATTTTTTTTTTTTACTAAAATGCATGTTTTTATGAGCAGTAGCTATGCTATTCACAACTGGACAAAGTGTCTAGATTAAGGCGTGGTGGGGCTTGGGTGAGAACACAGGTTGCACGTGAGACCAATTACTTATCAGTTAACAGTATAGATGCAGGTTGCACGTGAGACCAATTACTTATCAGTTAACAGTTGTAATAGGTTAAAACTTGTGGTTTTTTTAGACCTTCTGAGAAAAAAGACAGAATTGGTAAAGAAAAAAGAAAAAAAAAGAAAACAGTGGAAAGGATGGGAACTAACAACCAGGAGGAAAATCTGAGGAAGAATCTTGGAAGGAGGTCTCAGTGGGCAGGGATAATTTAACAAAACCCTTCATTGTTTGAAATGTTACTGGGATAGAGTTGTGATGGCTTTGTATTATTAAACCTGATTTGCACTTCTTGTTAGCCACTCTGAGTTTTCAAAAGAAAAGGCAAGATACATGTTTAACGTAAATAGTACCTAGTGCTTAATCATCTATTTCTTAACAGGGGTTTAATGCTATGTCTGAAAACATCAAATATATAATCTAGGAGGAAAATAGAATAATTACCTCTTTATATGTTTCTGCAATAATGTTAGAATTACAGTATGTTTCTGCAATAATGTTAGAATTATGGTTAAGGCAGTTCACCTTCCTTTCCAGTATCTGTCTTTTCAAGATAATGAACAAGGTTTACTAGGTACAGATATTTTGAAAGATTGGCCCAGCAAGTTGCACCTTGGCTTCATTTGGTATCTTGAGGAAGACATAGTTAAGATAACCACAGTTTATTAAGTATCATATACCAGAGAAGCTTTATTAGCTAGGGGAAAAAAATATTTGTTACAAGTTCTTTGTTCAGATCAGTGTAATACTTTGTTGGAAGTAAATTCAAGAGAGGCCACACTGCTAACTTGCTAAGGATTCATGATCACTGAACCATGGGGTGACACATTTTCTAAGATAGGTACTGTGATAATCACATTGCAAATGATATAGTGCTTATGTTTACCATTAAGTCATTTGCCCATGCCTATATCTTCATGACATGTTTTGATAGGCTGCAAACTATTAGAAAAAATGCATTAGAGTTGCAATAACTTCTGAAAGGTGGAACACTCAGAAAGAGACCTTTAATAAACTGTATGTGGACATTCATTACAAAATTTACTGCAAGATACTTTATGTGCTTCTATCTACCAGACATAAAAAAAGCTGTACAGTAGTTCTAACAAAATTTGTGTGAAGTACTTTATGGAGTTTAATTTGGGCAGTGAGGTGCCAACAGAAGTGTCAGTGTAAGAAACTTCAGTGTGCAAGGATTCTCCAGGTAAATGGCTAAATAATTATTTGGATGAATGGTAGCTTACAATAAAGAATATGTTTCTTTTGGATATATCATCTCAGATCAATAGGCTTTTGACTAAGTTTTTTCTTGTTTACACTGTGTAGGATCCCGATTTAATGCTCTAAATGCAGTGAATGAAAAGTTAATTAATTTTTTTAAAAAACCTTCATATATCTTATAAGCATTTGCATCGAAGGGTACAGCTCAGGGGTGGGTTCTGGTTTTCTTTGCTGCTGGTTTGCTCCTTGACATGCCGTGTGCACGCTTCGCGCTTCACGTGTGCATGTGCAGTGCTAAAGAAACAGCTTCTGCGCATGCGCAGAAGCAAAAAAACAAGATGGCAGCACCAAGACGACACCACCAAGAGAGTTCGGGAGCGTGGCAGGCCAAGTTACTACCGGTTCCATAGAACCGGTCCGAACCGAGAGAAACCCACCTCTGGTACAGCTCTAAGATCGCAGTTTTAATACTTTTAGCAGTCTTTTAAAGGTTAAGTATACATACTGGATATAGAGAGATGTTTTTTCCCCTCTAACATTCAAAAAACCCTGACCTTTTCCTTACTTTACTGTACAGCATCAAACTCTAAATTTCTGACAGCAGATATAAAATTGAGACAATAAATACATGAAGATGGTGCATTACTGTATTTGGATTGCTCATCTTTTGTTTTTTTAGCATTCATGAGTAGGGATATAAATATAAATGTTGGAATCACAATACAGAAATGATTAGTAGAAGAAGCTAAATAAAAACTAGAGACAACTATTGCACACTAAAATATATCTAAATTTAAAGTAAAAAATATATAAAAGTGCATGTGATAAATAAATAAATGGGGTTTATGTAGTGAACCAGGAAAAAAAGAAATAAAAATATATAATTGACCAATAGATTTTAGTTAGCTTGCCTTTTCATTTCAAACAATCCAAGCAGACTTAATTAAAAATAAAATAAATAAATTACATACATTTATTATACATATGGCCTACTTTAGTCTTTTAGTTTTACAATGACAACCAACAAGAAACAGAATTAATAAATTTATGTTTAAAAACAGTCAACGGATGGACATTAATTGAAACAACCAGAATTAAAAGCCCTTTGAAAAATGTGTTTTAAGATCTCTTTAAATGTCTATAAGAGGTCAGGTCTCCCAATTAACTAGATAGGGATACCTCTTGGAGATCAGGGGTGGCCATAGAGAAGGATTGATCCCATGATGCTGCCCCACAAGACCCCAATTAAAGTTCTGTGTCCTTGTGACATCTGGAAGTACTCCAGCAACTCATATCCCTTCTTCCCTGTTCAGTTTTCATTTGTCACATTAGGGCATTCTTTATTTGTATTTATTTACTGTAGTTGCATCCCATTTTTCTTCTAGCAGTTCAAGGTTGTAGATATGCTTCTCCCCACATTTGGGGTAAGTAAGAGATGATGTATGGTCCAAAGTCACTCAGCAACTAGGACAGGACAGAATAGAACAAGAGTATACAACTGTGTTTCAGTGAGCTTTCAAGCAGTGGCTACCAGGCAGGGCCTTTTAAAGAGTTTGAGCAAGCATGAGGTAAACCGAACACTTTCCCACTATATACTTTCTTCTCACTGAACCCTACTTTGATTAATTTTTTTTCCTACATAGACGTGTGCACATACCTAAAATACTGAAATAAATAATAATATTTTAACACAGTGTTTCTCAACCCTGTCATCTTTAGGTGTGCGGACTTCAACTCTCAGTATTCCCTAGCCAGCATGAAATCTTCTTTATTTTAATCTCCTTGTCCTGCACTCACTTTTAAAGGAGAAAAGGATTGTTCCTCTTGTACATGATAGGTTTTTATATATCTGTAAATCATACTTCTCTCAGCCTTTTCTTTTGCAGATCTGTCTATCTATCATCTCTATCTATCATTCATATCATTCATATATATATATATATATATATATATATATATATATATATATATATATATATATATATATATATATATATATATATATATATATATATATACATACACACACACACACACACACACACACACACACACACACACACACACACACACACCGTATTTTTCGGAGTATAAGACGCAACTTTTTACCCCCCAAAAGAGGGTGAAAACTTGGGTGCGTCTTATACAACGAATGTAGCCCCACCCACCCAGCCACCCCTACCCTTTGGCCTCTGTCTTCCAGCAATTTACCTGCTTGCAGCAAAGAGGGAAGAGCCTGTAAAGCCAAGCAAGTCAGTAGCAGCTTTCCGAGGTGCAGCTGATTTGCCACGTGGGAAAATGAAAGTGAAACTAATTGCAAAGAGGCAAATAGCTGGAAGAGACACACAAATTTTTATTTTCTGTTGAACTGGATGGAAGGGGGTAAGTGAATAACTATAAATGTCTGTAGAATGTTCAAATTATTTGACTTATTTTTTAAAGACTGCTTTATTGTTCTAGAGCCAGGGGTCTCCAACTTTGACAATTTAAAGACTTGTGGACTTCAACTCCTAGAATTCCACAGCCAGCTTTGTTAGCTTTGCTGGCTGTGGAATTCTGGGAGTTGAAGTCCACAAGTCTTAAAGTTGCCAAGGTTGGAGATCCCTGTAAATCTAGACAACTTAACAAAATAAAGAAGCTTTTTAAAATAAATGCTTGAAGAGGTCCAGTGCTATTGTATCTTTTAAATAATAGAGAATGATGTATACTTCCAGAAATTTTAATTAATTTTAACAGCTCTGTACAAGTATAGTATGAAATGTAACAGTGTCCTGTTTAGTATTAGAGTTTAGTTACCTTGGAGTAGATCTATTTAAATAATTGGGAAGAGTTAGTGTGCCTACATTTAAGAAAACTTTCTGGCATAATGTACATTTCTCCAATTCTTTGCTATTTCTATGGGTCAGGCACACATGCACATAAATACACAGCAAACAGTGTATATCATCTGTGCTGTTTGCTGTTTGGCAAATTGCTTGGAGGTAGAGGCCCTTTTTCCTTGTTTTCCTCCCCCAAAACTAAGGTGTGTCTTATACTTCGGTGTGTCTTATACTCCAAAAAATACGGTATATGTGTGTGTGTGTGTGTGTGTGTGTGTGTGTGTGTGTGTGTGTGTGTAACATTTTTTGCTGATAAATGAAAATAAAGGGAGACTATTATAGATCTATTTCGAGCTATTTTGCTCTCATCAGATAGAACTCGACAGAATAAACATTATATATATATATATAATCTACCCATCTCAGGGTGCCAGGCATCATTACAAATTACTTGTAAGCCAGCTTCTTCTCTCTCTCTCTCTCAATTCCAAGAAGGCTTGGAGATGAAACATAGTCCTTTTAGACTTGAACCAAATAATCAATTTGATTTTAAGAATGATCCAAATTTAGGTTTAGGTTTTTGTGATTAGCATGAGAAAAAATATGACCAGTTGTAACTTTTTGTTTTGAGCAAAATTAATTTAAAATAAGTTTAAACCAAGGAATAGTTTTTTTTTAATTAGGTTTATTTTATTTTATTTTTTTATTTTAAAAAAACTGTTTGTGATTTAGGGAGTTGAATTACACTAAATCACCTCTGCAAATGATATGGCTATATTTCTGAGCTGCAAAGATCTAGATGACCATTACATGGTATCAGATGGGATACTTCAGTGATGTTTAACATGCAGATAGGGTTTTGGCACTGGGTTGACCCAGAATTCTATTCCACAAACTTTCCTTAACATTCTCTTATAACATGTTTCTTTTTGTTTATTTGTTTGTTTCTCTGCCACTAGTCAAAAACCTTTATCCCTGACTTTCCTTAGTTTTCCCCACTATTTTTGAAAGAATGACATTAAGTTTGGCACATAAAGTATTTCAGATTTGAAAATGAAATCCATATGGCTGACAAAAGGATAATTGGTATTGTAAAAATTTCAGAAACTCAGAAAAATGATGGCAATAATAACAGACCTGTGATTTCTCATAAAACTTCGGTTTCTAGGATAAATTTTAAACATTCAGATTGTTTCTTAGAATGCCATTTTAATACCTTGCCACCAGATGTCAGACTTTTACTGCACATTTTTGTTTTACCACACTAGAACTTGATTGAGATGGACTTTAAAGCATTAACATGCCATACCAGCAAAGGCCCCCAAAATCCAGGCAATCACTAAATGTCACTCTGGTGACACAGAAAACTATGTTATCCTTTGCTAGCATTTGTGGTTGTCCGGTTGTAGTAGTCCTAATGTCACTTTAAGTGTTTCCATTTTTGAGACAACGTGCTTGTTACGTTATTAGTTGATTGGAACGGTCCTTGATTACCATCATATTATTTCTGTAGGTGGTTACAGGTTTAGAAGATAATATTATCTGTTGTTCTTGTTTATTTTACTTTTATTAGTGGCTGAAATTTCCCCTAGAAGCCTCCCACCCCTCAATGAGATAGCAATGTTTAGATCCAATCGTGACTCTTACAGTGGTGTCAACCTGTAAGATAATACAAAGAAAATCAAATCTCTAATATGAAAAATAAAATGGAATAAATGAAATACAAAGTCTATTTTATACATATATAAAACATGTATACCTGGAAGGTCTCTAAATTTAAAAACATTCAATACACTTCAGGCATTAGCTTTTACTTTTCTAAAAGGCAAGAAATTGCAGTGCGCCGTTCAGAGTTTCCTTGGGGGAGATTGGTCACTATATAAATTTGATTAATTAATAAATAAATAAATGGGGGTATCTTTGTAGGACCATTTTGTCTGAATCCAGTATTCCTGTAATTTATGCTGTAAAATGGAATACTACTATGTTTACTTTACTCTATGAAGGTTGTAATTACTGATATTAAGTAATCAGGAGGCAAATACAATTTAGGCTCTAAAATCTGAATAATTTCTATATATTTTTAAAAGTTCATAAATAACTGTATTACAATTCATTTTAAATTATGACTATACGTATGTAGAAAATCTTGTATTTATTTATATTTATATACAACCATTCTATTTTGAAAACCCCCACTACAAATAGTCCTATAAAAGTCTCTTCTTTTCTAAAGGCATAACATTTTGTATTTTAATATCTAAAAAGAAACATGCAATATTGTGTGTCAGAATAATATGGAAATAAGGTATTTTAAAACCACTTCCAATTAATAAAAGGGATTCCTCAAACAAAGGTATGTTAATATATTTGTATAAAATTTGAATTTTAAAATCTGATACATAATGCAGAGATTCTAAATAATAATTAAATTATACAGTGCAGTGATGGGTTTCAAAAATGTTCGCTACCGGTTCAGTGGGTGTGGCTAGGTGGGGGGCATGTACTGAGTGGGCATGGCCAACTTGATATTTTCTTGATATAAAAAGCAACTTTAAACAAATAAAGTTTTATAGTGTTTTATTATAATTCCCATCATTCTGAAAAATACAGCATTAAGCTGTTTCAATATCTTATTGTTTCTTTAGCTTCCCTTTTTTATTTCAAAAGGAATTTGCATATTTGTCACAGATTTTTCAGCAGATAACATACTGGCAGTGGTGGGTTCCTACCGGTGCTGTGCGGGACGCCGCATCGGTAGGAGCCCAGCGATGATGTCATTTTTAGGCACTATTTTCCGGCTTCTCTGCGTCCTGAGCTGTCGGAAAAAAGCCCTCCCACCCGCCCTTGTTTTAATATCGATCTTTATTCTTCCTCCAAAGCATAGCTGAGAAGCTCCTCAGCTGTGTTTCGGCTTGTAATGTCGTCCTAAGAATGCACGGAAGTGAAATCGCCCAATGGAACACAAGTTCATTTCTGCGCATGCTCGCAATGCGCACCAGTAGCGAAAATAACCGGAACCATCCACTGCATACTGGGTGTTGTTTTTGCAATTGTTAAGGTTAATCTTGACCTTTTAAGGACTACAAATATATTCCTTATTCCATGAATTAAAGTTTTATTTCTCAATATATGACTGGGAATATGCTGAAAGATTTTACACCTGTGAAAGATTCATTGACCAATCCTGAGGTTGGTTTGCTTTTAGTGATTTATACAAGGGCTGTGATTAGAATAATTGATTTATCCAATATTTGAAATCTACTTGCAACATTAAAATGACATTATCCAATTTTTATTGCTGGAGTTTAGATTTACTTTATAATGAGATACTTTCTTAAGAAAAAAAACCTACCTATGACTAAACAGAGTCCTAAGTAGACTAAGAAAGCTAGTGCAAATATAATAGAAAGAGACAAGCTATTGAACAAAAGCACATGAAAACTGAGATACTATAAAAATTTGTTCTTCAAAAGTGGGAAAGTAACCTTTCATTGAAAAAAGGTGTAGGATTTGTGTGCAGTATAAAAAACTTAAAGATGTAACTATTCTTATGTATGTATACAATTGTTTACATACTTTAATATACTATCCACATTAATTCTTAATTAGATATCTTGTCATGCAGGCAAAAGGGAAAAAAAGCCTCTTGTTCAAAAGAATTCCTTAGACTGAGATGTAGCTTCCGTTTTCTTGAGTGCATTTTTCAAGTGTGTTTGAATAAAGGATCAGCTAAAGGCAATGGTGTTTTCTCCTTTATGTCTTGCTTTTTGGATGCTATTAGGAAAAGAGCTCTCAATGATGCCATAATTATTGCACATAAAACCAAATGATTATAATTTCCAATTTTAAAACATTGTAAAATATGGGACAGCTTTTTCCATTCTCCCATTTTTAAAAGTTAAGTGATATGGATTGTTTGTGAGTTCAACAACTTGATGATTTTAGCAAAAAGAGTGTTATAAGAATTTACTAAGAAGAAAAAAAATAAGTATATAGCTCAATATTCTTTGAAACTTTTTAGAATCCAAGGCAGAACTTAAGAAATATTTCACTTTTTCTACCATTTCCTACTCTATTTGATTAAAGGATTGCACTGACATTCTCATGGATGGATGGTTATTTTCCTGCACATTTAGTTAAAGGAATGTGTACGTAAATATTCTATTTTCCCTGTCCTTTCAATCATTTAGTATCTTCCAGGCTTCAGTTGTATCTCAAAACATCCGTTTCCACTGGATTTACCCAAAATTGTGCTACTGTCAACAGCAGGGAACAGCTTAACCCATGAGAAATAGTGAAGGGTAGTGTTTGCCTAGAAAAAATGAGATAAAGTATTTATTCAATTATTTTGGCCACAAATTTAGTTAAGAATTTTAAAACCCATTTATGCCTTCTAATTACAGCAGCTTTATTTTCGTTATTGGAAAGTTCAATGGTTGACCACCTGATTGCTAAAGTTTATAAAATGTTACTTAAGATGAATCTGGAAGATGAATATGTCAAAGATTGTATGGTAAATGGGCGAAAAACTTCAGTTATAATATAATGACAAATGGGAGAATGTATGGACCAATGGTTTAAAACTTACTTTGAATTATAGATTGAAAGTTTTTTTTTAAATAAAATAATGTATTGCTGGTATTTGACCCCAGACAGACTAGAGGGATAGAGGGATCTCCAACAAGTAGACTTAGAAGACTTGGACTTACAATAACTATATTGTCACTTTGAATGTACACTAATCAGAATACATTAAAATGAAATTTTGTTGCATACAGCTCTTAAAGGGTCTCTACCTCTACTATACACTACATAAACATGACAAGATAAATAAATACAAAATTATGCATGTACCCACATGTATTATATGACATGGAGAAACAACACAGTCTAATTCGGATATATACATGTACATGGTGAGAGAAACAAATTTTGCAAGTTTACCAGGTGGGTGGCATAGGAAACCAAGCGGTTACAGAATCTGGAATTCCTGCTAGAAATACTCTGAAACTTCTCCCAGAGGGGAGCAACAGAAAGTGTTAGAAATGCAATCAAAATACAGGTACATTTTATCACATGGGATGATCTTGTAGGTATGCTAAATCATATTGGATAAATATAATAATGACAATGCAGAAAATATTTAAAATACAAATATTAATGAAACCTGAAGCTTTTCTTCTAGGTATTATGGACAAACCAGTACAGTTTGGGATGCTATTTCTTTATATGGTGACCGCTGCGAGGATTGTATCTGCTAAGCATTGGAAAGAAAAGGGGATGCCAAATGTTGAAGAGTGAATTTTAAAATGAATGAATTAGCAGAGATGGCAAAATTAGCTACTTTGATTAAAGACAACGGATTAGATAACTTTATAAGAGACCAAAAGCCGTTTGTGGACTTTCTATGTGTGAAATACAGCAACAGATGGTTAACAGAGGGATTTGAAGATTACTTTCACTTTTGGGGTAACCTGTTGACTGGGTTTTTAAAAACCATATATACTGTGAACAGATGTTGAGTCAATTCAATTATTAGACAAATAGATTTCCAAATCTGGGATATTTGTTTTTGAAATATAGCACTTTTGTTAAAATATAGATGAAAACATTTATAACTATTAGTAGACCTGTTACGTAAGAGCAGGAGAACATATTAGTTTTTTAATGTATCTTTCAGCATTCAGTGGATTTTTTTTAGAATAGAATAGAATAGAATTCTTTATTGGCCAAGTGTGATTGAATACACAAGGAATTTGTCTTTGTTGCATATGCTCTCAGTGTACATAAAAGAAAAGATACATTTGTCAAGAATCATGAGGTACAAAACTTAATGATTGTCATAGGGTATAAATAAGCAATCAGGAAACAATCAATATTAATATAAATCGTAAGGATACAAGCAACAAGTTATAAGTGGGTTTTATGTTCAATATTAGATTTATTTGATATTTGCACACAAAGATCTTTTTCTTTTCATTGTTAGTGTTGGATGTTAATCTTTTTTCTTGTTTTTCTCTTATATCTTTGTGATAAAAGAAAAATAAATGTTTTTTTAAAAAAGAAAGTTCAACGGAAATATACTGTATGGTATATAGGTAGTCCTTGACTTATGACTATAATTGGGACAGGAACTTCCATCACTAAGCAATGCAGTCATTAAGTGAGTTGTGCCTGATTTTATGACCTTTTTGCTGTGATCATTAAGGGAATGACATAGTCATTAAGCAAATCTGGCTTCCACTACTGATTTTGTCGGAAACGTAATCATGTGACCTTGGGACACTCCAACCATCATAAATACATGCAAGTTGAAAAGTGCCCAATTTTGTCATTTGACCATGGGGATGTTGCAATGGTCATAAGTATGAGTACTGCTTGTAAGTAACTTTTTTCAGCATTGTAACTTTAAATGGTCATTAGGTCAATAGTTGTAAATTGAGGATTACCTTTATACAGAACAGTAACTATGCATTTAGGTAACAGTGCATATGGTGTCTGTGGTAGAAACTAATGTACTTTGATTCCATGATAATTAGTTATTTCAGTTTTTGTTATTAGGATATGCATGTTTTCAATGCTCTCAAATAGCAACATTAATTGATTAGCTGATATTTAGATGAACATTTTACTATCTTTCTATAATGTGAAATCAGAGCTTAGTGTAACTCAAATCTTATGTCAAATTAATCCAATAATCCATGTCGTTTTCTTATATTAACTATATTTTAAAACAGTTATACCACTTTAAACAGCTATGTAGATTCTAGCTATCCTATTAAAAGAAATTCTGCACAATAAAACACCAACAATAAAGCCGGAGCAAACTTGCAAATCTAATTTCATGTTCCTATTGAAATGCATTTTCCTTACAACCCACTGAATCAGGCAAACATTATACAGTGGAGAAACTGTTTAAAAAACTTAATCAAATAAGTGCAACAAATAATTAGATTTCTAGTCAGGAGATATCCATGTATGAGCTACTCTACACTACAATCTTGCTTTTTCTCCTGTTTGTTCTCTATTTTAATGAAGCCAGTAACTTTTAAAGCAGTGTCTCCAAACTTATCTTCCCCAATCGACTGCACTCCACATGTGCTAAACAGTGTTTTAATTTTCATCCATTGTTTGAAGGGTGCCAGGTTAAAGAAGGCACTAAAGTGGTGATGTGTTGAAACTACTTTCCTCTTAGCCTTTTCCCCGATTCCTCCTCTCAAGATTTAGATATAGAAAATGTGTGTGTAAAACCTCTTCCTCATTACTGAGTTTAAGTGCTATTTAACAATCCTTGTTTAAGGTATCATTGTGAAATTTGTTGTCCTCAATGCTGGGGCAATATCCTGCTTCTATTGTATGTCTGTTCTGACTCACTGCCAAATAACCTTCTCCTGATTTGGCATATGTAGCACATGATAAGCAAAGCAATTAGTCTCTGATTTTGCTGCCCTCCTGCTTCAGTATGTCATCAACTAGTGGGGAAAAACATTTGCCAGTCATGGCCTTAAAGAAGGAATGTGGCTGCAGGATTCTGTCCATCTCTTGGCTCCCTCATCCCTTTCATCCATCATGCCATTCTATTGTATGCTTGCTTTCTTTTAACTTTTTATTTAAAAAATGTAGTAGCTGAGTACAAGCAGCAATAACACAAACAGGAAAAAAATGGGGCAGTGGTTATATAGTGAGAAAAGGATCTTATACTATACATCAGGGGTGAGATGCTCACTTACCCAGACCGGTGCGCTGCTCCGCGGTCCTCCATGCTTTGTGCGCGCGCGCGCATGCTACGAGCGCACGCCCCCTCGCGCGATTTTGCTTCTGCGCATGTGCGGAAGCAAAATCGCGCCGAAATCTCGCAAAGGGACGCGCACGAGAGAGAGATTTTGATGTGATTTTACTTCTGCGCATGCGCAGAAGCAAAATCTCACTGAAATCTCTCTCTCGCGCGCGCATCCCCTCGCAAGATTTTGGTGCGATTTTGCTTCCGCGCATGCGCAGAAGCAAAATCGCCCAAGAATTCACGAAAAAGAGATGGCGACGCGCGCGGCTGCCCGGTGGAGACGGTACCGGAGCAGTCGCGCGCATATTGGGGTATCGGCGGGTCCCTACCGGAGCTCCGCACTGGACCGCACCAGTAGGATCCCACCCGCTATACATGTTGAGTTGTGCTTAAAATAAACTAAGCATAACAACTGCAATTAAATAAAAAACTATATATATATATTGCATGTATAATACTTTTATTGATACACATACATTAATCTAGAATTAATTCAATCCTATGATTTGAAACCAAAACAAAGCTATGGCTGGATAAGACCAAAGCATACGAGTTAACAAAACCTCAAATGACTTACAGTGCTAATGATTGAAAAAAACTTTCAATCATTTTAAAACTATATATATTTGTATCTATTTGTATCCAATAGATACAAAATATTTTCTGATGAATTAGTTTCATTCTTAACTCAGAAGAAATGTGTTTTACATTTCTTAAAACCTGGGCCCATATCTTGAATTGAACAACATAAAATAAATAATAATTTTGAGTCATGAAATGAGATGAGTCACAAGCAATACTGAAATTTTTATTTACAACTTGCCTTTTCTTCATTCCCTTTATTTAGAATATATAAGCAAAATGCTTATATCTACTTTTCTCCATCTAATTGGCATCTACTTTTCTCCATGTTCTGTACAAAAAGCATTGCAAAGTAGTTAGTCCTGTCATCTTACTTTTATGCTCCCTCACTGTTATTCCATTGCAAGTCTAGGCAGGTAATTTTTCTATTTCATACATTCTTGCATCCAACTTTTTAGGAACAAAGATGATCAGGGACAGGCAAAAATGAGACATTCCCATATTACCCTGAAATGGCTAATATGTGCCTCTCTTATCCCACATATTGTATTTTTTGGACATACCGTATTTTACATACCGTATTTTTTGGATGCATTGGAGTATAAGACACACCAAGATTTCAAAGAGGTAAACAAGGAAAAAATTTTTTGCCCTCCCCGGCCCCCAGCACTCTGCAGGCCTCCCAAACCCTTTGCGTGTCCTGTTTTTGCAAAAAAATGGGCCTATTTTTTGCAAAACTGGGATGCGCAGAGAGTTTGGGAGGCCTGCAGAGTGCTCCTGGGAGCTGGGAAGGGCAAAAATGTGATGGGTGGGGGGTTTCGGAGGCCAAAAATGGGCTGTTTTCACAAAATCGAGGTGTGCAGAGGGTTTGGGAGGCCTGCAGAGTGCTCCTGGGGGCTGGGAAGGGCAAAAATGCCCCCGTTTTGTGAAAATGGGCCCATATTTCACCTCCCAAACCCCCATGTGTTGCGCTTTTGCCCTCCCCAGCCCCCAGGAGCACTCTGCAGGCCTCTCAAACCCTCTGCACACCTCCTTTTTGTGAAAAACGGGCCTGTTTTTCGCAAAAATGGGACATACGGGGCAGGGTTTCGGGAGGCCAAAAATGGCTATAATCGGTGGGGGAATTTAGGGGGGGGAAGTGTGTCTTATACTCTGAAAAGTACAGTATTACTGGCCAGTATGCTTTGCTTCTGATATAATGGATGTAAAGCAGGGGTGTCAAACTTGATTTCATTGAGGCCCGCATCAGGATTGTGTTTGTCCTTGGGGGGGGGCAGGGAGGGCATGGGCAGGGTGTGTGTGGCCAACTTGACATCACTCGTGTTGGGGGAACCTGTGATGGCCTGAGCGCTCTGCCAGAAAAATGGGCTCCCAAACTCCATTTTCGGCTGGGACGGCCTCCTGCAACCCTCTGCCAGTGAAAATGGAGCTCGGGAGGGCTGCACGTGGCGCTCCCAAGCTCCGTTTTCACTGGCAGGCACTGAGGGTCGGTCCTTTGCTATTTCCAGGGCGGCCCCACGGGCCACATCTAAGCACCGGATCAAGCCCACATGCCTTGAGTTTGACACCCCTGATGTAAAACATAACAGATTGTGTACACTTTACAGATAAAGACAGGTGGCATTTTAAAAAGAAAACACAACTTTAACAATAATACAATGAAGGATTAATGGACTGGGGATGAGACCAGGGGTGGGTTCTAACTTATCTCACTGCCGGTTCACTTCCTCCCGTGCTGCATGGCCATGCCTCCTGGCCGTGCACATGCTTCACACATGCGTGCATGTGCAGTGCTGAAAATCCAAAAAAAATCCAAAAAGAGCCAAGAACAAGATGGCGGCGCATGCACAGTGCCAGTAACTTGGCTTCTGTGCATGCGCAGAAGAAAAAAATCAGAAAAAAATTCCAAACCCCCCCCAAAAAAAATTCCCAAAAAAGATGGCGGCGTCCACGGACTGGCACTGATCGAACTGGCTCCGTGACATCACCAGCAGTTTGCTACCAGTTCGGGCGATCCGGGAGGAACCGACCTCTGGATGAGACAAATATCATAGAGACCCAGTAAAAATGAAACAAAAATGTTGTTAGGTCTTATTTGTTCCATGCTTAATTGCAGGTGGAGAAAGGTCCTATAATACAAACCACTAATTTAAACTTACCTCTTTACCTTCTGTAAGTACTAGGAATCGCAGGATAAATGTCCTCCCCACTTCTACTCATTATATCAACTCGCTTTTAAGCCACTGTTAATGGACCTCTGTTCACCCCTTTCCCTGCTATCTGAAGTGTGAAATAACAATCATGTTAATGATAATAGCAATTGCTATAAGAAAGCAATGTGGGCACCTTGGGTACCAGAGATGGTCCTCTTTAATTTTTCTAAGTTCACATCTTTATTGGGCCAATGCATATTTGCCTATTAATTACTCTCAATATACTGAGTTCCTATTCGTATACACAAATAAGGATTCTTTTTCAAAATTTCACCTTGAGATGCTCTTTCGCATGCCTTAGGCAATTCTGAGTTTTGGGAACGGTGGAAATTAATGCAAGAGCCTCTATGTTTATAAAGTCATAGCTTCAAAGATGATGCACACTAAATCAAATACTTGTGACTGTCATAAGGCTCTGCCCTTTACATTAGTTTGTTTTACTTTTTAACTCTTATCAGTAATGAGGTCATCAGATTTTTTAAAATGTTGCATAGCAAAGAATGGAATGACTGCCATTATTTCCAACAACTGGCCATACTTACTGTACTTGGGTAAACGGGAACTGGGGTCCAAAAGCACCTGGAGGACCACAGGTTTCCCCACTCCTTTGATTGACAGATGATGAGCCATCAAGTCAAAGATTAGGAATAGTTCAAGAGCTTTTTTTTCAAGAAGATAGAACAATAAAAGTAAATATTTTTTCTGCGGACCACCAAAATTTTCTCGCAGACCACCAGTGGTCCACGGACCACCGGTTGGTGACCGTTGATATAGACAGAGGTACAGTTGAAGCTGATGTCAAATAACTAGCTTTCAAAAAAGATTAGATGGTGGCACAGTGGTTAGAATTCAGCATTGCAGGCTAATTCTGCAGTTTGGCAGTTCGATTCTCATCAGCTCAAAGTTGACTCAGCCTTGCATCAGGGGTGAAATCCAGCAGGTTCTGACAGGTTCTGGAGAACCGGTAGCAGACATTTTGAGTAGTTCAGAGAACCGGTAGCGGAAATTTTGAGTAGTTCAGAGAATCAGCAAATACCACCTCTGGCTGGCCCCAAAGTGGGATGGAAATGGAGATTTTGCAATATCCTTCCCCCAGGAGTGGGGAGGGAATGGGAATTTTGCAGTATCCTTCCCCTGGAGTGGGGTGGGAATGGAGATTTTGCAGTATCCTTCCCCTGCCATGCCCCCAATCCATGCCCACAAATCCACGCCCACCAAGCCACGCCTACCAAGCCACACCACGCCCACCAAGCCATGCCCACAGAACCGGTAGTAAAAAAAATCAGATTTCACCACTGCCTTGCATCCTTCCAAACTGGGTAAAATGAGGACCCAGATTGTTGGGGGCAATATGCTGACACTGTAAACCGCTTAGAGAGGGCTGTAAAGCACTGTGAAGCAGTATCTAAGTGCTATTGCTATTGCTAAATTCCAATCTTATTAATGGGAGGGGATACAGGGATGGTGGTATGACATTTTTTCCTTTGCATGAGGTAGTAAAATATCTTGTGCTAGGCTAATGCAGAGGATTCCAAATTTATTTCCAAGTATCTCCTGATAAAGACGATTTTAAAAATTGACTAAACCTATATAGAAAAAACAAGACCACAAAGCCACATCAACTCAAAGTAGACAGTACTTGGCTAAAGGAATCAGTAATCTGGCTTAGTACATAAGAATACCTCTTAAAATAATCCTACACAATTGAACATTTCCAAATTCTCGTTTAATTTTTTTGTTCCAATTATGCACACAAAGAACAGAAAGAATTGAAAATTGCTGTTTGATTGATAACTATGTTAGATTGTAAAAAACTATGGTTTAAAGAGAAAGTGACAAGGAAATTTGTGGAATGTAAAGTTGTCTGAAAATTTGAGTCATGGCAACTGGATTTATTTTTGTTAATTTGAGAAGTTTTGCTGCTCACCCAAGCAGCTTCCTCAGTCTGAATAAGTTGGTTACGCAGTGAGTCATCGGAATGTACCAACTCCTTGCACACCAGACTCGGAGGTTTCTTCCCCAAAATTCATGGCAATATGTCAATGAAGATTCTCAGTCATCCAGGTAGAGTTGTCTAAAAATTGAGTCATGGCAACTGGACTTGTTTCTGTTAATTTGAGACAAACTAGGTCTTTATTAGGTCTCTACATTCTTTGGAGGTCTTCAAGAAAATCTTAGATTCCCATCTTTTCAAAGTAGCTTTTAATCTTTAAAATAGTTTTAAACAGTTCAATATGAGTTGTATGCCGAACTTAATTTTTTATTTTCTTTTAATAAATTTAAGGTTCATGAAAGTCCCTTAGGAAGAGCAATATAGAAATGATCTCAAAAGACAATTTTCCTTAGCCTAATAGTTCCATTTGGCCCCCATGCTGGAAGACTCACAATCTGCCAAATTGCATCTTCACCTTCGTTGTTATTGCTCAAACATAAGCAAAGTGTTCGGTAGAATAGAAATAGGTGTCCAAGGCCCTGCAAAGGAGTCTCTCCTATGGGGTCCCTGACTCCAGGAGCAAAAAGGAAAACCAGCCAGGAGAATAAAAATAATACATCCCTTTCTGACTCCCCCCAACCCCCCCATTCCTCTAGTCTCTCCCGTAACCTCTAAAAGCCGCTGCTTTGGAGTCTCCCCTCATTTGCATGGGGAGATTTAATTTCCATCCCTTAAATATGACGAATTGCTGAGATTTCCTTCAGTTAATGCTTTTAACAGCTCCCAATAAACTTCATTAATCAGGCCGGCTCTAGGCCCAACGTGCAGCCTGGAAGCAGCTAATTTGCCTGATGAGCCTGAGACTTTAGTGAATAAACAGGTGGATAAGCTGAGGGTTTTATGGCCTTAATTACACTCTAATCAGTTCAACGCTTGGCGGGCAAAAGGGAAAGAGAGAAGGAGGCAGCGGCATCATCAGCCATCCCTTCCTTACTATTATTATTTGTTGCTGTTATTATTTCAATGGTATCTCATTTCTTTCTCAGGCTTCATCTGCCCCTGATTTTCTGAGGGCAGAACCTTGGGCAAATTAAGGGGAATGAAGTCAAATACAGTTAGGAGTTTCAAATCTTTGGATAACTAATATCAAGTCTTGAAAGCAATAACACTTCTCTAACACAAACGTATTTCTCTCTCTCTCTGATAGTCCCTTTTCTTTTACCAGCTGCTTTTCTTTGGCAGGGGTTTTGTGGGAACTTCCTTTTTTTAAAGATCAATTTACAACAAGCTATCCAGAGTCATTTGATACAAGATGGGGGGCAAATAAATTTCCTAATAAATAATGTTATTTCTTTATTTCAGATCAAGGCAGGATCTGGGTGACAGGTGACCCCCACTATCTTGAAGTCTGTACTACCTAGGAATTTTCATTAAAAGAGAGTTTTTAGGGTCCTAATCTTGTAATGTATATGGCTATATTCTGGAAGAGCTATATTTTCCAAGAAATTTGCCTTATCCAACTTGTGATATTTAGTGATAATCTCTAAATTGATTTTTTGGATTCTAATGAATTCTAAATTCTAAAAGGATTAAGGGGGAAAAGCATTTTGTAGAAGCTCAAAAAACCATACATTTCTCTCCTTAATTTTGTGCTCAACCTGATATTAAAACTCATAACCTGATTTTAAAACCCGGGGCTAATAAACTCCTGCATTGATATCTGGAAAATTAGTTTGAAAAATATGTTTTTCTATATAGTTGCCATCTTGACTTTATTTTTTTACTACTGAGAGTGTTTTTCTATATAAGAAAGACCCAAAAAATTTTTTAGCTTCTTCCATTATGCATTTCTTAACCCCAATGGTACTTTTGAAGAGATGGATGTAAATAAAAATGTATGTGTGTGTGGGTGTGTTTTGGTCCTAAATTGATTTGATTGCAGTCTACAAGGCATTTAAAAAAAATGAATGTACTGTTTGGGTCAATAAATGACTTGGCTTTTTAAAAGCATGACCTGAAAATACCACCAAACAAGGAAAGCTCTTTTAAGGGCAGATGTGCATTTTTGTCTTGTGAAGGAGTCCCTTTTCTGGGGATGGTCCATGTCACGTCCAATCTAGGCTCCTTTCAGCTATTCCAGTTCTCTCCTCCTTCACCGCTTGGGTCGTGGAGTCCTTCCCAGGGCTCCTGTGCACCCACTTTTTCGACCTTGGCTTCCAGGTCTCGCGGCTTCTCCTGCCACATCCGCCATCACTGCGAGGCCGCCTGACAAATCACTTCAAGGGCAGCCTAACTTCGAAGGACAAGACAAAGCTTTAGCATATGGTCCAATCCCCAGATGTTTGCCTTTCACGCGCTCTCCCTCCTTCCCCTCCTCCTCCCCGCTTCCCTGGAAGAAGGGCTACGTGGGAAACAGAGGCTTTCTTCCTCCCCCTCCCTCTCTCCCTCCTCTTCCCCTTCGGGTTTTGTCGAGGGGCGGCTAACTAGCAGCCTGATATTCGGGTCTCTTTATAGCCTGCGAGCGCGGGAGGAAAGAACGAGTGGCGAAAGGGAACGGGGGTGGGGGCGGCGGCAAATCGTTGTTGCTTTTTGTTGAGTTTAATGATTTTTTTTTACAGTCCTGGACAAGGAGAAGTCTCAGAACTGTTAACACAGGTGCTTTTGGGAAGATGGGGGGTTTCTCTTCTGGCCAATCCTAGGCGAGGGAGGGTAGGCAAGGGGAGAGACACCTGCGCGATCTTTCGGCGTGGACGGCAACGGCTGTGGCAAAGTTCAGCGGGCTCAGCTAAAGGGCGCAAAGCCCAGGGCGGGAAAGAGACGGTATTTTAAGTGGCCTCGGAAAGGCGTCCCCGCTGCAAGTCTGCTTCTCTCGGCTTTCCGCGGCAGACCGTGGGCGAATAAATAGGCTCGAGGCGGACAAGGGAATGAATTCTAAGAGAAAAAGGAAAATATTGCAAGCTTCATTTGGCAGCTGCTTGCAGAATAAAGGAGCGAGGGCAGAGGCCTCCAGCCGGCAACCCTCTGCTTTTTCTCCCCACCCCAAACCCTTCGCTTGTAGAAGATGCGCCCGTTTTAAAGCTAGTGAAATTTGGATGATGATTAATTGGGAAGAGGTTCTCTTAGTGAGACTGTAACAGAAACACGTACAAATGCACAACAGCTGATTCGGAGAGATCTGTTCGAGATTAATGGTGCAATAGTGATAATGGTGAAAAAGTGATAATGGTGAAAACAAAAGTAATGGAACAGAGTATTGCAATATCTTAGATATTCATCTCCTTTACATTTTAGTCACAGTATTGTAGTCGGATGCATTTATGATTTGCAATTCGCTAAATACCAACTGATTAATGGATCCGAAAAGAAAGATCGGCTTTTTCAAGCCATTCAGCAGTTAACAAAAGGGGCTGGGCGATTCATGAAACTATTTAGCAATGAAGTAATAATACAGGCTTTCAAGATCCCTGAAAAATGAGCAGAGCGTTCTAGAAATTACTTGGTTTTGATCTTGAATGAGCTATTTTCATAAGCGATTAAGAATGAGGTTTATTTATTAAAAATGTCTTATTTGAGAGAGAGATAGGTCAATATATCAACAGAAAACGCTTACAAAATTGGTTGGTAAAATAAGCAAGCATTTGAATCTAAAATATGTCTAATGTTTCTCATATTTTCCAAGGATTTTCCAGGTAATTAAATTTTTTATCAAGATCATCTGCTAACTTATCACCTTAAATTTGCATATTTAAAATCTACTTGAACAATTTTCAGAATTTGATTTACAAACAGAAATAACGTTTATGATCAATCTTTGTATATAAAATTATACACGCACACCTTTTAAATATAAATTTTAAAAACAGCTGTGAAATTACAATTGGCTTTTAAGACGCTAATTTCCCCAAAATTGGGAACATTAAAATTATCTATATTAAATAAGCAGAAAAAAATATTTTCTGTATGTTACTTTGTGGCTGTTGTGTTTTTATTTTTTATGGAGTTGACTGACAACTTTATATTTTACATATTTTATTTCTATCCAAAAAGTGGGCCGTTGATGATTTCTATGCCTCTATTCAATAGAAATTTCTCATTTTGATAAGAGAAATAAAATAGAGTGGCAGCAACCTGCATTTTTCATTTGCTACTTCTCTAATAAATTGCTTGCGCTTTAATACAATTACTTCCTGAAGCATGGCAGCACTTTCACCAAGTCTCGGTCTTGTTAGCCTGCAAGTCCTTCCCTAGGAAAGCTGTCGACTAATCAAAAGAAATTTAAATAAAATGCATTGAATTTGTGGTTCCTTCCTACCCCCTGCTCTAAATTCTGAACATTCTCAAAGTGGCCCTGGAGAAATACAAAAGCACAAAGCGAGAGGCGAGGCAGGCCCTGTGCTCAACACTCAATCATTTCCTGTCACAGGTGCAGCCTGTATGCATTATCCTGCCATGATTGATAGAGTGGGGTTGTGTAGACTGGGGAGCTGGGCATGGTTCAGATGGGGCCCTGTCATTCCAGCACTATGTCATACTACCTGTAGGGAGGAGAAAAAAAGATAGAAACTTGCTAAGACTGGCTATTCAGTGAGGCTTAGAACTTTTCTCCATGTGCAACCAAAGGTCATATTTCCTAAAAGTTAAACATCGCTTCTAGGTCTAGAAGCGTAGTTGTAATAATCAAACTACCAAAGAGCTGATTAAATCAAACGTGTTAGAATGATTACTTACAGTAGAGGTAAAGTTAGTTTCATTTAATTAATAGGATGTTTTGTTTTACCTTTTTGGTTTTGTATTTCAAGAAAATATTAAATACTGCACAGCGAATCCAATTAGAAGGAGAAATCACTCTTGCTCTGCTTCCTTTTTTGGATGTTTAAGGTAGTTAATAAAAGGATTATTTCTGGTTAGTCTGACACAGTTATTGTTTTCATTGGAACTTGTCTCTGTTCTAATCTTTGTTGTTTTGCTGTTTATTATATTTTATATGTGAGGAAAATTTTGCGGCTTATTACAGTTTAAATTATTACATCAGATTTCACACAAACTCTATTGGAAAGTTATTTTGCTGAGTAGGGAAAGATGAGAATAATTACCGGTAGTTAAAATAGGCTATTGCAGGATATTATGGAAAATGAAAACATCCACATAAGCACACACTTATGTCTAGTGACCGTTCTTTGGTTGCAAATCGGAAATCTGCTGAAAATCTGTTCCCATTGATCACTAAATCTATGTCAAGAACTTTATTGCTTTAGGATATATGTTAATTTATGCAGCAGGAATCTTTAACAGTTTTATCCAGCTGGGCATGAGAGTTTAGATTTTATTATCTGTGATCATTCAGAATCCTGTCTAATTGATGTAAGATCAGAGTTGACAACTACTCACCAGTGTTCAGCACAACTGTAGTGTCTTTCCATTTGTTCATTTCCTTTTGAAATGGCCAAAGGCAGTGTAATTTATGTAAAGAGATTCCTACTTTTAAAGTTGGCCGTTTTGTTTAATGGAGTGTTAGGGGGTCTTCAGTGAATTATATCAGAAAGTTCAAAATATATTGGAAAACATAAGTGAAGAATATGTTATAAGTTACTAAAATTAGCAAGACATTGATACATAAAGACCACAATAAAAAATAGATAGACATATATTCAGTGGAGGCAATTTCTATATGAGAAGGGGATTTCTTCAAAGGATAAAATGCTACTTTTAAAAAAATTCTCTAAGCTGAACTTGGCTCGTTGTTCCATGTTTATTGTAGACAAATAGACTCGAGCATAAAAATGCTATAGCCATATTCATTTTTTATTTTAAAATCTAGAGAATAATTAAGCATAATATTCTTATGCTCAGAAAAAATTTGAAAGCGTTTTCTTTGAAATTACAGCAAACATATTTTGCACAGTATGAGGGCTTAATTTGGCTGCAGGCCATCACAGATTGCTTTGAAACTGCAAATAGCTGGTGCCCCACTCGGTGGACATACTGACTTGGAACTGTTGGATTCACAGCACTTTTAGACTGCATCATATTTGGGAAGCACCATTTCAGAAAAGGTTTGTTACGGGAGTCATTTTTTGTTGATATCGATGTTCCTAAAGGAGAAGGACAAAGGAGGGGGAAATCATGAATAGTAGCAGGAATGAATTAGAATAGTAGTTGGATCGCCAGAATTCCAGAATCTCCTCCCCTTCCAATTTATCCTAAAAAAACTTTTTCTTCTTGATATGCAACTTCTTCAAAGATTTTTTTCTTAAACAACTGTTTTCATTCTATTTAAATAATAAGATGGAACAAAAATCAGGCTTCATAATTCACCAGGAAGCTTTTTAATGCTAATACCATTCAAATGTTTGGGTGGGTGGGAGACTATTGTACTTGGAAAAAACCTAGTTCATTTCCATAGACTTGTTCAGGAGAAATTTCTGTTTCTTTTTTAAAATTAAGATACTTTCATATTCATTCTAAACAATTATAATCATAAAATTTCAGTGAATCTTCTGTTGTATTTTTAAAACACGAAGCAAGAAATTATCAAATATACACATATAAAAGATTTTTTATTATATTAGTGAATTAAATGCTTACAATGAATGAAAAATATGTGTTAGAGAAGAGAGTAGTTTCTATAGGCTCATGCATAAACAAAATACTCTTTTTTTCCACAAGCTTTTGTACACACAAATATAAATATCGTCTAAGAGGAAATATGAAAACCTTTGGGAATTTAGATTGGCAGCCTATTGCATTCATAAACACAGATACAACCCAAAGCTGCCAATACATCCACTGAGTGAATCTGCCAAGCAGCCAGATGCTACAGCTGCAAAAATATTTTCATTGTCTAAACAGCTGCATGCTACTAAAACAATACAAAATAGAGTATATTCAATAATACCCAATCACATTTGCTGCAGATATGCACAACCTTACTTTCACATTCGTATAACACTGATGTACATGCACTTATACAATGCATTTTAAAAATGTAATTTAAAATAGAGAAAGATTTATCCAGGGATGCAGAAGAATGAAAAAATATTAAATCAAATAAAGGTACAATGTAAGAAAAAGGAAATATGATTTTAAAAATTGTTTACAGCAACTTCATTCACTAAGACATTCACTCCATATCTTTCTGTTTTTCCAAGCCATCCTTCCACAGTGTCTACATATACCTGAATGTACCGGTATGTATTTATATGTTCTTTAGCTGCTTCACCTTTCTTTTTAAGCTATCTTTAGCTCTATCCAACAACAATTTCTTGATCTTCCCATTTGTCTCTACCCATTCACTCTTCCTTCATGTATTTTTTTTACAATTTGATCCTTATTCATTTGCATTGTATGATCAGATCATCTCAATATATTTATTCCATACTAGTTATTCTTTCAAACCATATTCAATCACTACTCATTCCTTCCTTGTTTTCCACAGTTGCTGCTAAGAATCCCATTCCCATTGCATTCATTTATATTTCTTATCAAAGACTGAGTTTCATATGGATAAATGTACATTCTTATACACAGACTGGTACAACTGTACAATTAAAGGAACATAGCTTATAGATACATCTCTAGAAAATGCCAAATTAAAGAAGCCTAAGTTTACAGTTCTTTCACCAATTTATATAAATAGATCTCATCTCAGTAATGTAATATGGTTTTTTTCAAACTCTATTTTGATAGAAAAAGTTGAAGCAATTTGTTTTCTTCTTACATTACACAGTGGGTGCTCTGGAGCTTGCCTAGTATTGAGCCCCAAGTCAAAGCAAGCAGTCCCTGATTCAATCTAAATCAAAGCAAGTCATTTTCCAAAGCACCAATTATGGCAGAAACAACATTTTCCTGCCAGGTTATTCATAATTATTATATCCTAGATTCATTTGATGTCACACATCACTGAGAATTTAGTATTATGCATGTATGATTAGTTGCCTGTCTTAATTGTTTTAAAATTTATTACATACGTTGTTTGTAGTGCTCCTGATGGCATATCTTTTGAAATACATTTTGCCTTTGAGATTTATCTCTCCCATTTCTATATATGTTACAGAAAGCAAATGAAACGTATATAACTACACAGGATTTGCAATGATGCTTTCATAGGAAACTGCTTCTATATTTTTGGGTACATATCTATAACACCTTACCCTCTCTGAATCAATTTATCATTTTTTAAGCTTGCTGAGTTGCAGATAGTGTCTGGGCTAATTAAATCATTGCCTCTATTAAACTAATGCAAAAGGAATTCTCCTCCTCCAAAGTACATAAAGGAACTTCCATGTGCTACTTGGTGGAATGGCTGCATATCCCAAAAGGCTGATCGCGCCAGCTGATACATCCAGAGGGGATGGGTGCAGGTGTCGGTGGCCACCCGTGAGTGATTGCACCATCAGACTCCTACCGTGATCCATCATGCAGGCCCAGCCAGTGAAGAATCACAGCCTCAGGAAGGTGCTGAGCCCAGCAACATATCATTAAACAAGGTTACTACCGGCAGATTTGTTCCCATGATCAATCTGGTCACTAACCGTTCCACTTCACTGTACTTCCGCTCTTCCATTCTTTAAACATAAGCATTATGAAAGCGGAGGAAAAACACGGCTTTTAACAGGACCTCATTTCTCCTGTGGCATTCCATGCTTTATAAAAAATATTTTTAACAACAACATATGAATTATAAAGAATAACCTTTTATACAAACTATCCTCAGGCTTCCATATTTCATTGCTTGATAACTTCCCCATCCTTTGTAATTACAGAATGACATTTCATTATATTTCTACAGGTGACAAAAGGTGTGAAATTATAATTCATTTTACCTGCATCGGTATGAATTGATCCTTCAAAAATGTCTCCTAAGAGAGAAGAAAAATACATTGTATACTTTTTACCATAATTATTGGTCAACTCCCTACTCCCAAAAGCTTCCTATTATCTTGATTCACATAACACAATGGTTTATGTTATGTATTCAATTGCATATTTTGTCTTGTTCTAACATTAATATAGATATGTAGAACAGAGTAAGCCATCTAAGTTAACCAAAAACAAATTTATCTCAACTATTGAGCTTTAGAGATCAGCCCAAATTATAAACTTTTAAAAAATAGTAAAATGTCCAGCTTTGAATTTTAAACTGAGAAGAAATTAAATACATAACAGTTTCTTGAATCATTTCAGACATCTGCTTAATCCAACATTTGTAATCCGAAATTCAAGCATTTTTTAAAATAAGCATAATATGACATGCAAAACTTGATTTTTTGTTTTGAAGTAATAGTTTATGCATTGACTGAGTTACCAAATCATGGTAAGCTGTGAAGTTTCCTACTTGATTTTGGTTTACTGAGATGGGTCAAAACTACTTTTGTGGCTTATTCTAGAAATTATAGTTAAAACAAGTTATAACATGACAGGATAAATAAACTTACAGAATTGATTTATCTGCTGAACTCAATTTATTTCTTTTTTCTCTCACACGAGACATTGGATGACATTGGGATCCTAGATTTTGTAGTGGATTTTAAAGCAGTTTTAGGATGCACAGTTCATTCACACTGTGCTCCCAGGCAAGCCTCTTGAGTCTTGTTATCATACCATGTGAATTGAGAGATGCTTCTCTATACCTGTATATTCATTGCAGAATAAGATTCATAGGAGTTGGCAAGCACTCTTAGAGGGCAAGCTGTATGCCTTTTTTACTGTTGTCATAGGCCCTGAATAATCTCTGTTGTGCTTTAAAAGTGTTAAGATTTTCTAGAAAACAATTTTATACAAATAATGATTCAGTAGATGATATGTAGTGACTGGAAAAGATCAGGATGAGTATCTAATATATATTGTAAAAGTATTGTGGCAAGGTGAGGGAGAATGCATGGAATGCTTCTAGCCAATAATGACACAAGTGTCAGTTAAATATGTATCATTGACAGTGCAGAACACCCATCCTCAACCTGGCATTTGCCAGGTTTTCTCATCTATGACTTAGTTATTTCAATTTATATAGGCACTATTTATATGGTACATAACATGAGTTAATTAAAACAATCAACCAAAAGCCTAAAAGCACAGAAAGTGCTGGCCTATAGCTCAGACTAATTCTAATAGGTTCGTATTAATAACCAATCAGTGATAATTGTAGGAAAATACTATAGATGAATCAGTCCTAAGTTAGAAAAAATGTCAACGACTGGGTATATATTACCCTGTTTTATTTATTTATTTTTTCAGTTGTATTTTTGTGGATTATATCTTAGTGGGAGATATGATTGTGTAATTGTGGGGTGAATAGCTGGAAATTCTAAAACTTGTGATGTTGGTGCTTCTAAAATTGGCACAGGATATCATAAACAGAGACAACAAATAACAGCTGAAAACTTGTGTTTAAAAAAATTACATTGTCTACAATGGGAGACCTGGAACTATTTTCTATAACGATACAAGAAATCCAATAACAGCCCTCTGTTTTCGTAATTGTTTTTTGGTTCTGTATAATAACACAAATACAGACCGAATCCTAAGTTGGCTATATCTGTCCTCTAAAATAGAGTTTTTGCACCTCCAGAATAGGAATGTTTCTCCAATCTACTCCATATAGATAAAGGTCATTATGTAGATGCTTTTGAGCCTATTTATTCAAAATAGAAATGTCTGTGTTGTCATTTCCCTGCTGAAAACTTTAGTTGAATGCTGTCCACAAATTAGAAAATGAGCCAAAACCAGCCTGTCAACATCTCAGATAAAAATGTATTCTCAGTGGAAATGTTTGTATCAAAAACCAATCAAGAAATTTATACATATTTTGCAGACCTCAGAAAAATATGACAAATTTAACCCTTGTTATAAAGTAATTTAATAGGATGATTATTTACTGAGTGTAAATGCCCAGGTTGGAAATCAGGAGAATTAACCACTTGTCTTTTAATCTTTTCCTGTTTAGGTTTTTTTAAGGCAACAATAAATAACATTAGTAACATACTGATTGATATGTGTTTCCTTTTCTTTTTCAAAGCCAGGTTCCCTGTTAAAATAGGATGGTGTCCCATAAAGATCTTATGTCATCAAGTGGTGTTAACCCTTAGTGGCCAAATAATAGAACTATCCATATTCTTTCTGTTCTTTTTCTTCATGGTCCAAATTTCATTTTCATAGAGTACCACAGAGAAAATCATTGTCTGCATTATCGTGATTTTTGTAGACAGACACACATCACAGCATCTGAATATCTTTTATAAGGGATTCATTGCTACTTTTCTTAAGTTATAATCTGTGACATATTTCTTGATCACTCCTTTCATTTGCTTAGATGTGCTTAATAAGGAGGATAAAGACCAATTCATACAGGTACGATCCCAGAGAACTGGGGTGGAGGGTAGCAATTATTGTCCTCCTACCAGTATATAAAAGGGGCAGCAGGACCTAGCATATGCCATGAGTTATTTCAAGGATTTCCTCCTCAATCATATCTACCCATCCCATCAGGTCCAGCAGGAAGGGTATGTTGAGGGTCTCTTTTACAAAATAATGTCATCTGATGAGATTCAGGAGAAGAACCTTTTCTCACATGGCATCTGCCTTTGGAACATCATTTTCCTGAGATCAGATTGGGTGAAACAAATATTTTGTATTGTTTTTGTGTTTTTAATTTTGTATGCTGCTTAGAGTCATGTATGAGAGATGGGCGGCTGTATAAATTTGCCAAATAAATAGATAAATAAAATAAACACTCTGAGAATGAAATAAATTAAAAGATAGATAGATAGAGAGAGAGAGAGAGAGAGAGAGAGAGAGAGAGAGAGAGAGAGAGAGAGAGAGAGAGAGAGAGAGAGATTAAGGTAAGGTAAGGTAAGAAGATAAGATAGGATAGGATAAGATAAGATAAAGCTAATTATAAGTCAATTAACCTAACATTTGAACATTGGTAGGAAATTATATGGCATTTGTATAATTCCATACAAAGAGGAAGATGAAGGAAGAATTTATCAAGCAAGCAGCATTCCACTATATCTACTATAGATATAGCAATGACTATATCTATAGTAGATATATAGAAACAGACTGTAAGCAGTTTTAGTGCTGCTGTTTTTGTTCAATCATAAGTCATGTCCAATTTTTGCAACCCAATGTATATAGCATGCCAGGCGCCATTGTCCTCTACTATCTCACTGAGTCTGCCCAAACTGTGTCAATGACATCTCTAACCATCTGTCCCAGAGGTGCTTTTTCAAAAGACAGCTGGACTTCTTTGTTTTTGCTTGAAGACGTTTCATTTCTCATCCAAGAAACTTCTTCAGTTCTGAATGACTGGTGGGAATGGAAGGATTTATATCCCTTGCAGTCATCTGGTCATTAGCACTCTTTCTGAGAATTGTTGAGGCCACTTGGAGGTTTATCTGTCCCCTCAGGGTCACCTGAATAGTGCACATGGGCATGGAATCTTCTTGGAACTGCTGGAGAGGACTGTGTCCACCCCAAAGATAAAACCCAGACACAAAGTGAGCAATGTGTTATATGCAGTACAATGTAGTGAGACATGTGCAGATCTGTACATTGGACAAACAAAATAACCACTTCACAAACGCACAGCACAACATAGGAGAACAAACCCATCAGGATAAGATTCAGCAGCCCATCCGCATTTGAAAGACAAAGGTCACTCTTTTGAAGACAATCCACATTCAAGAATCATTGAGGCCACTTGGAGGTTTATCTCTGCCCACAGAATCATCTGATTAGTGCAATTGGGTGTGGAACCTTCTTGGAATTGCTGAAGGGACTGTGTTGTAAACAGGAGGCAGGTGGTGTTGTGTTCCTCCCCTCTGTTGTTGGTTGTTCAATCTTGAAGTAGATGGCCTGCTTTGGATAATGCGGATTTTGCTGCCTTCAAAATAGTTCTTTAATGTATTCATTAATTCTCTAATTAAAATTAGCCAAAGAGTTGATACCCACCCACTCAAACTAGCTTATAGTTTCCCTTTATGTTGATGCAGTTCTTATTTCCCTGTGTTACATAGGTATGAAGCTGGTCCCAAGAATTTTACTGTAAAGAGGAACAATTGGTCATTAGATACAATAAATTCAAAGCTTTTATTTTTTCCAATGAAAGACCAAGGCATAAATGGATAATTGATTCTCATGAACTAGAGCAAGTTAAATGGTTTAAATATTTGGGCATAGTCTTTCAGTCTTCAGAATTTAATAGGCTATTTCTGCCACTCTTACTGCATTAGCTATAACCAGATTTTATAGACAGCAAGGGGCAAATTACATACTAGTACAAATTAAATTGTTTATGGCTAAAACGGTTGCATATTATTGTATGGTCTTCAATTTGGCCCATTTACAAACCTAATATCCTTAGGACTTTGTCCTCCAAACTGTGCCTCTGATATGGTTTTGAGACTTGAAGTTAATGTCCCAAGTATTAAGGCTGGTACAAGAACAGGATTTTAACTTTTGTGGCTCAGAATTATCTTTGATCCGCCAGGGCTGTTACCTTTGCTATTGACAAATAGCTACCAATCTCACTGATATAAAACTTTATACAAGGAATTATGTAGTCTCTGACTTTCCCCTGAATTGAATTGTAAATCAGTTAGTCCTTATGGAGGTAAAATCATTGGTAAAATAGCAAATTAGGGACACTGATAATCAGAATGGTCTCACCAGTGTCCCTGAACGTGATTGCCAAATGCTAGATTGCTGCATTCACTGGAAGATTTATAAAAATTATTATGTACCAGTAATGAAAAATTGGTAGGAACATATAGTTGAAAAAGTAGTTTAAAAAATGAACAGGTTAAAATATTGTGGCATCTTTGAATACAAGCTTGTAAAAATTTGGCCCATAACACATCCCATTTAACAATGGTTGAAAAAATAAAGTATGGAGAATTGATGTGGCAATACTAAGAGACAAAGAATTGGAGAAGATCACAGTGTATCAAGAACTTAAAATCCAAGTTGAAAGATTATGGTGTAAACAGGCCATGGAAGTTTTAGTAGTTATCAGGGGACTGGATACCATACCAAAAAATCTTGGATGGTACTAAGAAAATTTGTGCATTGACAAAATTTCCATTTCCAATTACAAAAGGCAATACTGCCTGAATCCACAGATACTTTACCACAGGTTAGGTTCTTGGGAAGAACTTGATGCATATGAAGTCCAACATCACCTAAGAACTGGCAGCTGTGATTTCACATTGTTGTGAATGGTAATACTAATAGAAAATAATCCCCAGTGAAGCATTACCTAGACATGGTTGTGGAGCTAGAATGTTCCAAAGAAGATGAGACCTGTGCCAGAGGTTCACCATACTGGACAGGTTTCATCAGATGAAGAGTGCTTCCATAAACAATATGGTGTGATATAATTTTCAGAAACTCATACTGGATTGGTCATTGCTCGGGTTAACAAGGGCTATACTCAGTGTTGGAGTTCTCAGACATATATTAGCAAATAGGCTATAGGGCTGTTGGCTAAGTAACCAGGGCCAGCAGCTATAGGAGTATTGGAAGAAAAGTTGCTTACCCATTGCAAATATATGAAGATTAGAAATAATAATGATGATGATATGTTGTTATGATTACAATTCAATGAGAAGAGGATATCTGAAAAGAATGCACCAGTTCTGAGAAGTAAAATATCCAGAATCAAAAATTACTGGACAGAGGCTAGCAGATCAACATCAATTCAAGAAAGCAAATATAGTACCAATAGCAATAGATCCCTTGGGTGCAATCCCAAAACATCTGGAGCACCTCTTGAAAACCATCAGCACTGAAAAATCACCATCAGTCAACTGCAAGAGACAGCTTAATTTGGAACAGCTTACGTCCTGCGACAATACCTTTAACACCATCAAACAAGAACATCTGGCTATCCCAGGTCCTTGGAAAGAACTCGATAGGTGAATAAAAATGTCAAATGCAGTTTAAACATCTGGCTGACTGTATGTCCAACCATAATAAACAAAACTTAAAGTTAGAATGCAGAATGATCTACTTGCCAATTTATTTGAAATTTGCAATTTTCTGCAAAGCCCCCCATTAAAATTGATCGTAATTGCATTGTTCAGATTGTGAAAATCAAATCTGATTTTGTCATTAAAGGTCTAACGTTACCATTAAGGATGACTTTTGCTGTCAAGCGCAGGGGCTCTTTTATAATATGGTTCATGCTACATTAGGGAATCAAAATAACGTTCTATTTGTTGGTTAAAAAGTAAACAAAACAAAGCCCTAATTCCAACTCTCTCAAACATTGTGTTTATTCATTATTTGTTCAGTAATTTATATCATCACTCATCTTGCAATACAACTCTCCATAGCTCACAACTTATTAAAAGCAATAAAAAGAGCATCAATAAAACATAAAATCCTACAATGGACTCCATGAATAAACCCCAAACAAGACAACCACAATGTATGGGCCACCTAATCTTCAATCCTCCATGCTCTAAACCAGGGGTCCCCAACCTTTTTGACCTTAGTGATCACTACATTCATAATTTTAAATCCCGCGGACCACTAATATGATCTGCCTAATGCCTGGCTGGGTGGACATAGCTAGGTGGTCATATGATTAGGTGGGTGTGGCCAACTTGATGTCATTCACGAGGGGTGCCTCGCCGGCCTCTACTCACCCCTCCCAGCCACTCCTCGCCTGCCCACCCGGGCTCCTTAGGGCCCCAACAGGAAGCAGTTGTTGGAGCTAAGCAGCCACCAGGAGAAAGAGTTGGCAAAACAGCTGGCTCAGTTCATATTGGATCTGACTGAGAAGGAGGCTCAGCAGAAGCACCTCACTGAGGACTACGAGCATAGGCTTTCCAAGCAGAGGGAAGACCTGTGGGAGTGCAAGGCCAGGTACCGGCGCCTGGAGGCTCAGCGGGCTGAGATGGTCAGCTAGTTCCAGGCCATGATGCAGTCCCACTGGAATGAGGCCCTCCGGCTCTTTGCCACCAATGGCACTTCCCTCCAGCCTTCACCAAAAGCCCCACACCAGGAGGCTGAAGCAGACTCCAAGTCGGAATTTCTGCCTCCCTCTGACCTGCACAAAAAGACCCCGAAGGGGGAGACTTTCTGCAGCAACACAAGCATTCATTGCACGTATCTGGCCCAGGGACCGTAGTTTGAGGACCCCCTGATTTAGTGCAGTATAAAAATGCAAATAATTTTCCTGCGGACCACCAAAATTTTCTCGCGGACCACCAGTGGGTGACCGCTGCTCTAAACCACATGCTCTATGCATACAAGTCTTCATTGCTTCATGGAAAATAGGCATTTCATTGGGACCAATGAAATCTTAGTATATTTTGAGTTGTATACTAAGTTATTAGATGCTACTTTTGAGTGGTGCAATGGCCTAGAGATAAGACACTCGCCTCACACTCGGGAGGTTGAGAGTTCAATCCTAGGCTGTGACAGATGTTTCTCTATTGGCGCAAAGAGAAAATATCTCCTGCGAACTCCGAATAGGAAGGGCATAATAAATACAGCTCCATTCAGTTGCCCCGACTCCACCCCGATAAAAGGGATTACAAGGTCGTAAAAAGAAAAAAATGGATGGCACTTTTGAAAATAACAGCTATACTTGTATAATTGCTAATTATATTTTATGATGTATGATGAAACTTTGATCTAATCTGGGACCAGAAACAATTCAAACTATGAGGTTGTATCCAATGGAGACTTTGCCTTAATGGAAATGCCCCACTTTCTGCAACAGGCTATGCTGTTTATTTTATTTATGTATCATATTTTTAAAAAACCACTCATCTAGATTATTAGATACTCTGTCTCAAAATAATTAGGGGTTTTTAATGGTATCGAGAAATTATTCTTAGACACATACAGCTCACATTTAATCTCTGATTTGGAATCTAATGTGGGTGGAGCAACACATTGTTCTCTAATGTAAATTCATAGTAAATTGGTTTGATAAAAACTAAGATATTAGAAACAGAATGGTATAAATTGACCCCTTGTCCCCCCCCCCCAAATTTAAATTGGCAATACAGGTCCCTTTTGCTGATGTGAATTATATTAGTCTCAATTTATAACATGCTTCTGAAATTAATGTAACCTGTAACATAATTACAGAAATATAGAATTCTTGTTCTAGTTTTAAAAATCATGAATGATTTTAATAGGATTTAAAATACGATAGTAAAATAATACAATCCAATTTAAACAGAATGCAAACATTAAACCTGCAGGCAGGATTTAAAACTCCAAAGGGAAATCAATCAATCAATCAGAAATTTTGAAATCATGAGCTACCAAATGACTTTCATCTTTGTTTTTAAAAAATGCCAGCAATTATGTCTATGGAGAGAGCTTCCTAATTTCCAAAGTAGGAAGAGGATGCATGCAAAGAAGGGTCTCTAAAGAAAATGTTAATTAAGTGGTTGGGTTTGTTTGCAGCAAGCCTTCCATTAGCTACCTTGTCCATTTAAAGTATTTCAAATCACATCACTCAATTAACCTCAGCTATTAATAGCCAGACCAGAATGTTGATGAAGGTGTTTGTGAGCTAGCAAAGACAGTTAGCAGACTGTGTTTAGCTATTGTAGGTATGCATAATGGTCCATCTACCTTAACAATTGATCAGCTTTAATGGTTGCAGAGGAAAGAAAAACAGTAAAGGAGCATTTTAAAGCTGAGTGACCAAGCTTTTTTAGAGCTAAATAACTCTGCAGTCTTTTATATCTTCCCCTCCCCACTCTAAATCTGAAGTTTTGGGTGATTACCAAGCAACAAAATCACCTTGTGGTTTCATGTAGTAGTAATGACATTTCATGTGAGTTAATTAGAATAGAATAGAATAGAATAGAATAGAATAGAATAGAATAGAATAGAATAGAATAGAATAGAATAGTTGGAAGGGACCTTGGAGGTCTTCAAGTCCAACCCCCTACTTAGGCAGGAACCCTACACCACTTCAGACAAATGGTTATCCAATCTCTTCTTTAAAACTTCCAGTGTTGGTGCATTCACAACTTCTGGAGGCAAGCTGTTCCACTGATTAATTGTCCTAACTGTCAGGAAATTTCTTCTTAGTTCTAAGTTGCTTCTCTCCTTGATTAGTTTCCACCCATTGCTTCTTGTTCTACCCTCAGGTGCTTTGGAGAATAGTTTGACTCCCTCTTCTTTGTGGCAACCCCTGAGATATTGGAACACTGCTATCATGTCTCTCCTAGTCCTTCTTTTCATTAAACTAGACATACCCAGTTCCTGCAACCGTTCTTCATATGTTTTAGCCTCTAGTCCCCTAATTATCTTTGTTGCTCTTCTCTGCACTCTTTCTAGAATCTCAACATCCTTTTTACATCGTGGCGACCAAAACTGAATGCAGTATTACAAGTGTGGCCTTACCAAGGCATTATAAAGTGGTATTAACACTTCACGTGATCTTGATTCTATCTCCCTGTTAATGCAGCCTAGAACTGTGTTGGCTTTTTTGGCAGCTGCTGCACACTTCTGGCTCATATTTAAATGATTGTCCACTAGGACTCCAAGATCCCTTTCACAGTTACTACTGTTGAGAAAGGTACCACATATACTGTACCTGTGCATTTTGTTTTTCTTGCCTAAATGTAGAACCTTACTTTTTTCATCATTGAATTTCATTTTGTTAGATAGCGCCCAATGTTTAAGTCTGTTAAGATCCTTCTGTATCTTGAGCCTATCTTCTGGAGTGTTGGCTATTCCTGCCAGTTTGGTGTCATCTGCAAATTTGATGAGTTCCCCATCTATCCCCTCATCCAAGTCATTGATGAAGATGTTGAAGAGTACTGGGCCTAAAACAGAGCCTTGGGGTACTCCACTGCATACTGCCCTCCATGTAGATGCAGTTCCATTGAGTACTACACGTTGAGTGCGGCTGGTCAGCCAGTTTCGAATCCATCTGGTGGTGTTGCTGTCTAACCCACATTTTTCTACTTTATTTTCTACTTTATCTAGTAGTAGGTTATGGTCTACTTTATCAAATGCCTTACTGAAGTCCATGTAAATTATATCGACAGCATTCCTCTGGTCCACTAATTTTGTCACTTTGTCAAAGAATGCAATAAGATTAGTCTGGCATGATCTGTTTTTGACAAACCCATGTTGGCTTTTGGTTATTACTTTGTTTGCTTCTAGGTGTTCGTTGATTAGTTTCTTGATTATCTTTTCCAGAATGTTCCCTGGTATTGAGGTCAGGCTGATAGGTCTGCAGTTTCCTGGATCTATTCCCCCCCCTTTTTTTTGAAGATGGGAACTATATCAGCTCTTTTCCAGTCCTCTGGCAGTTCCCTGGTGCTCCAGGATCTTTGAAAGATATAGTTCAGTAGTTCTGAGATCTCGTCTGCCAGTTCCTTCAGAACCTTGGGGTGTAATCCATCCTGTCCTGGTGGTTTGAACTCGTCTAGGGTAGACATGTGTTCACTTACCATTTTCTTCCCTATTTTAACTTGTGTTCCTAATCTGTTTTTTGTGGTGCTGTTTTTGATAGGTTGGACTGTTTTTTCCCTTTGTGTAAAGACAGATGCAAAAAACGAGTTAAGTAGCTCTGCTTTCTCCCTGTTGCTTGTCACCTTCTTGCCACTTTCTCCCAGCAATGGACCAATTGTTTCCTTTACTTTTTTCTTGCTGGTGTACCTCCAAGATTTTGACCACTTTTTAAAGCTTCCACCTTTATTTTTGAATTAATTTGGAGGGTGAGTGGGTGGACACATGCACTGTTTAAGAGTATGGGAAATCCCTGGCATGAGGTGGTACTATGTTGATGAATCTAATATTCCAAAAAATTGGGAGACAGTTACCTTGTGTTATGGCACTTGCAAATTTTTAGTTATATGATGCCTTAGGCTTAATATTAATTTGGTAAGAGGAAAATACATTGTGTTTTTGTTCATTTCTATGCAAGGCTACTGTTTTTCAGTTTTTAATATTTCAACATTTTGTCCTCACTAATTTGTAATGCCTTCCACACTTCAAAGGATAGAGGAATCTGGAGCCATCTTCTGAAGATGAGCTTCATGCAGGGTAAATACTTACAGAGTTGCAGGAGGAAGAAAGAGATAAATGCAACAGTTCCATCACAGACAACACAAAAGCATGATCTATTTTCTTCACACCTCTAGGCAGGAGTGACCAGAGGTGATATTCAGCAGGTTCTGACCAGTTCTGGAGAACCAGTAGCGGAAATTTTGAGTAGTTTGGAGAACCGGTAAATACCACCTCTGACTGGCCCCACCCCCATCTATTCTCTGCCTCCCAGCTGATCGGGAGGAAATGGGGATTTTGCAGTAACCTTTCCCTCGAGTGGGGTGGGAATGGAGATTTTACAGTATCCTTCCCCTGCCACGCCCACCAATCCATGCCACGCCCACAGAACTGGTCGTAAAACATTTGAATCCTACCATAAAGAGATCCAGTTTGGTAAAGTGGTTAAGATACTGGGCTAGAAATCAGGAAACTGTGAGTTCTACTTCCACCTTAGGCATGAAAAACCAGCTGGGTGACTTTGGGCCAGTCAGATGCTCTGTCAGTTCAACTCACCCCACATGACTGTTGCTGTGGGGACAATAAGAGGTTGAAGGAATATTAGGTATGTTTGGGGCCTTGAGTTGTATATAAAAAAGTGGAATTAAAAATCTAAAAAAAGTTATAAGGGCTGAGCAGTATCACATGCCCATTCTGCCCAGTAATCCACTGGTTTCTATCAAGTACTGTCTCATGGCCCAGAGCAAGTTCTGGTGTCCTCCCTATTGGACATCTAGTCTGAGAAGTTAGTTAGAGCTTGAACCCCTAAACTGTTGGCACAATGATTCTGAGTCTCATTTTCCTTTAAATTGGTTCATGGTTGTATATGAATTGAAGAATGAACAAACTAGTTTCTTTACCCATAGCTTGAAGGTGACTTGTCCAAAGTTATAGATAAAGCATCTCCTAATCATTCAAAATGAAACTTGGATTTGAAGGAAATGTAAAGTAAATGTTTCTCAATGTCTACGACTCAGAAAAGGGGAGAGTGTGAAATCTTGGGTTTATTCCAAGTCGTGCGTGTCATGCTAAGCCACATGTAGTGTGATCTGCAAACCTGGCCTTTATATGCATACGCACACTTGTTGACATAGATTAGTCATTAATCTCATCCAACTGTCACTTATTATTTTTCTGATCTATATACACATACATTTTCGAGTAAATGAGCCAGCACACTTTGACACACATACACACACACACATTCCAGAAAGATCAGTTTATAAAATCAGACTCCCCCCCCCGTATGCTATTAATAGACATTGGCTCTTAACTGCAAGTGGCTTACTTTTCCTTCCTTTTTCTTTTTGGTTATCATAACGGCAATATATTATAAGAACACATTTGCTATAAATGTATCAGCAGAAAACTTTAAATAATAGCAATATTCACTCATACCTGGTGGATGTCTGCATTTAGATGAGGTAAAAGGCAGCCATTAAATTGAAGTAGGGAGCTCATTAAGGAAAACAGCTTTATTTCTGTAGCCTGAATTTACTGATGTGAAGTGTACATTTATGTTCTCAATTTAGTTCCTAGAGATAGGACCAAAACATGCCACATTTACCTCATACCCATTCATTTCCAGTAATATGTCCCAAACTATGTATGTATGTACAGGTAGTCCTCATTTAGCAACAATTACTTTTTTTATCACTGTTGTGACAGAGAATGATTGTGGTATAAAATGGTCACTAAGCAGGGAATACTTGCATATTCTTCACCCATATTGCTTAATTTTCTCTTCATAATGATTTTAAGAGTAAGGTGCAAAATACTGACTTATTTTATGCAATTTATTGTCATTTTATAATAATAGCCATCTAGATGACATCCCCTAGTTGGCTTATACCAAAAAGCTTAGCAGGTTCAGACTTGATTAGCACTTGGATGGGTCACCAAGGAACTTAACTGCTAACTAGATTCAGAAGTTAAAAAAAAATACCTCAAAGAAGATAATGGCAAATCGTATCAGGAATGTTGCAAGAAGAAAGAAGGAAAAACCCTACATGAATATGTTTATGAAGATACATAAAAAATCTAAACGTGAAAAGCAGAGGTCGATCATCTTAAACCCAATCCATTGCATCATCACAGTTTTCTATTTAACTGCTTTGGCTATTTTTATAAAATTGTGAGAAGATATGCATGGTCCCTCCCTCTCTAAAGGACTACTGTAACCTAACCTACTTTAATTTTAAATGTAATATTTTTTCATTATTTTTTTCAAAAAAGACCCTTAGAATCACATTGCAGGATTAAAGGGTATATTGTAATTATCAATATCAATAGCAATAAAAGTTTATTAGAGGTCATTAAAATGAAAGGGGATGGCTATAGATCCCATCAATCTGAACTGACTCCCTCCTTTAGTGTTAATTAGAAATCTCAGATAATGGTTATATGGGGGAGTAGTGGGGAAATTTAATTACGAAAGTTTAATGGGCCACTATCTACTTCCTGCCAGATTAAAAACTGATGATTTATGCTATTTTTTAAATTCTATTCAGGGGTTTCTTTAAAAAAAAAGCAGAATGCAAAAGAACACAAATATTTAGCTAAAATGTATTGTTTCTAAGATAAAAGCAAACATAGGGATGTATAGAATAGAAAACCAAATTCCTGATGAAAGGCAGAAAGCAATAATCTTTGATCAAATACAATGGTGCTTTTAGGAAAAGACCACAGGGCAGAGATCCTTGAGCAGGACACAACCTGTATCAATTACCAGTTAAATTGGGCAGATCCCCAAAGGCCACAACATCCAGATTCTAACATTTCTTCACTGTCCAAAGGCCTGATTTTTGCACATCCCCATTGGACAACATTTGTCCCTCTGTATTTCATTGGTTTGAGGAATTTTCAAAGTACTTTATATTGGTGCTGGTATAAACAGCAGTAGCTGCATAAGAGCAATTTCAGGTGTCTGCAAGCATGTAATTTTGCACATGAACAAATTAATGCTTGCCTCAATTTCTACCTGCACATCCCCTAAAAAGATGCTTTTTAAGTTTAAGGAGGCTCTTTGGAAAACAGAATGATGTTGCCGGATCAGGTTTCTGTTAGACAATGTACCTCTTTTTGTTTTGTCCCTAATGTAAACAATGAATTTGTTTGGAAAATGTATTTTGTTTCAGTGCAGTTTGATATTATCTGCAACATATATGTGTATATATTTCTCCTCTATCTTCCTATCTGGACCTATATATGGACTCCAGGCATGGCAATGTGTAGTTTACAGTGGAAAATATTTGAGTACACTAATCAAGGTAGTTGCTTGATTAGAATATTGTTTTCTGCTTGATTGTTTGTGTGGTGTTAATCTCTATTTATCTGTGTGTTGGTTTCCAGAGAGAATTTGCTCTAGTCTCCCTCCGCCCTTAGGTTTTTTTTTAATGGTGTGTAAATGTGGTTTATCTCTATGTGTCTACTAGGGTACCCATCAACACAGAAAGAGTAGTGCATATAAATAGGGAGCAAACCCTACAATCACTAGCACTGAGTCAACTTGTGAAATGTTTGCAAGTACCAAGGACTCCAGGATTTCATTGTATATAACAGGCACACAATAGGTTCCATTTGTACACAATGGGCACATTTTATAGGAAGCAAAAAATCTAAAGATTTTGAAATCTATTTGATTACTCAACAAAGATGGAGTCCTCTCTTCAAAAATACATGCTTTAATAAACCTAAATATTTAATAAATATATATGGTGTCACAGCATTCTTTTTCTTCTTGTCCCTTTATATTTACATGGAAAATAGAGTAACATGCTGCTATTCTCATCAACTTTGTTTAATGTGCATCCAAAGAAAACATACAGCTGAATCTACAACTCAATTAAGCCCAAGAATTCACATATGTGTTTATTTAGTTTCCTGACTGCAAAGTCACTAAAATTAATTGCATTGTAGCTCAAGCTCACATATATTAGTGTTTATTGAGTAATGAAGAATTAAACATTTTGTCCTAATTTAGGAAATCCAATACAAAGGGGATTTAAGAGAATTCTGCAGAAAGCAAGCTGGTGATCAAAATGGAATGCTTAATTCACCTTGAATAGGAGTGCAAATCAGCATTCAGAGAATTTCACTATAACAGAAGCAAAAACTGAGTCAAGCCAAGAATTAAAACAGATTATACAGGCACCTCAGTTCTTGTTAATTGGTTCTGGAAGGCGCAACGGGCACTAAAAACAACAAATACCAAACAAATCATGTGACTAACACATTATCCTTTGTTTCGGGTAGTGTGTCACACAGCAGTTCTGGCTTGCTCATTAAGTACCAAACAAATGAGTACCAGGACAAAATGTTCACATCAAAATATGTTGAGTACCAAATTCGATGAGTTTCAAGCACTCCGGTACTAAGGTAAAACTGTACTTGGGAAATTTATTTATTTGATTTCTACAGCCACTCATCTCAACAAGTTACCCTGGGTGTTGTACATTATTATATGATCACAAATGATCATCAAAGGAAAGAAGCAACTGAGAATAGCCCAGAGTATATTCAGCAGTCCAAAAAACAAAACAAAACAAAACAAAAAAGGTAAGGAAACAAAAAACAAGGTAGGGAAACAAAAAAAAGTTTCCTTTCTATCACAATTCTCACAGATATGTAAGTACTTCTGGAATTAAGAACAGGCTTGTTCTTAATTCAAGACTCTTCTCCCTGAAGACAACCTCTTTCCCACCTCTATATTACCCAACAATGTTTATTATAGTCCTAGTTGTAGTGGAGGAAATAGAAAGGAAAAGCCACATGATAATAACTCTTCAGCGACCATCCCAAACACTCCAATAGAGCTTTATTTACTTACAGGTTTCAAAATTTGTCATTTTTGTTTCCCTAAGTTATTATATTCGTGAGGAACGACGCTGAGGCATGAGTCGGACTAATGCTTTATTAACTTCTGAACCTCCTAACTAGAGTCGTCTGACAGGAGCAGGCCCCGATCTGACAGCTCTGTATTTATACTAAACACAACATAACATCAACCAATCACAATGCTTAGAACTCCCGCTCCTTTTGGAGCCCCCTGGTGGAGCCCCAGGACATTACACCCCTTACCCTTTAGTTGGAGCATGCATACTCAGCGAGGTACGCTGGGCGCCGTCTGATCCGACTAGATCGTCTTAGCTCTTGGGGTTGTTCTCCCAGACTGCGGTCTCCGTCTGCATGGTCTATTGCCGGACTTGTCTCCTCCCCGGGGAGAGGCGTGAACTCCTCTACGACTGCTTCTTCACGCCCCGGTAAGTCAGCGAGAGCGGTTTGGCTTGCGGCTTGTCGCGCCCCCTCCTCCCCTAGTCGGAGTCCCTCTATAGGGTTGGGGGGCTCTGCCAGTTGTGGCTTGGCTCCTGCCGTTTCCCCCCACCGAGATCGCAGTTGGTCAATGTGGCGGTGCCACTCCTGGCCGTTGTCTAAGGACACGATAGGAGCACGGCCCGCTTGAGCCGACTACCACCCCTGGGAGCCAAAGTGGGCTGCCGGCATAGTTGCATGCGTACACAGGGCTGCCTACTTGGAACGAGCGCCCTGGCCGGGAGGAGTCTAGAGGCTTTTCTGTGGAATAATGGGGGTGTAGTCTATCAAGCTGCGTTCTCAAACGCCTCCCCATGAGCAACTCAGCCGGTGTTTTATTCGTGGCTGTACATGGCATAGTGTGCTGTGTGAACAGGAGCTCTGCTACTTTATCTCGCCAATCCCCCGGGCCTAGTTTGCGAAGTGTTTCTTTCGTTGTGCGAACCATGCGTTCCGCCATGCCATTACCTGCAGGGTGCCATGGCGCAATGAGACCATGCCGTATGCCTAAGTTGGCGAGGAACCCCTCAATCAGGCCGCTGTCAGCTGAGGCCCGTTATCCGAGATCAATACGTCGGGGTACCCATGTGTCGCAAACAATGACTCCAAACACCTAATCAGGGAGTCAGTGGTGGTCGTGGACATTAAGCGGACTTCCAACCATTTAGAAAAAGCGTCCACGACCACCAAGAACATCTGGCCTTGTACTGGGCCGGCAAAATCCACGTGGATGCTGGACCAGGGGCCTGCTGGGGTTTCCCAAACCTGCGGGGTTGCCTTAGGCGGGGATGCCCTATTCTCCTGACAGATGGAGCACTTGGCCACCCTTTCTTCGATGGCCTTATCCATCCCCGGCCACCACACGTAACCCCTGGCTAGGGCCTTCATTCGGACCACCCCGGGATGGCCCCTATGCAACAAGTTGAGGGTGGCTCGCCTAAAAACCGTGGGGATTACAACCCGCTCACCCCACAATAAACAGCCCCGTAAAACAGACAGTTCACATTGGTGCGTTTTGAATGGGGCAAATTCGGAAGTCACAGTGTCCCCAGGCCAGCCCCTCAGCACCCAAGTCAGTACTCTTGACAGGACGGGGTCTCGAGCCGTAGATTTGGCAATGTCGCTTGCTGTAATGGGTAGGTTGATGTCGTTCAAGTGGAAGACCGTAGATGCAGGTGCCGGGTCCTCCAGCAGGATAGGCAGGGGGCAGCGGCTTAAGGCAGCGGCGTGCGCGATGTTGCGGCCGGGTCGGTAGATCAGGTGGTACTCGTAGTTGGCGAGGAAAACGCTCCAACGGGTCATTCTTGGGGATATCATCTGGGGTGTCGGACGGTTGCTGGAGAGTAACCCCAGAAGTGGCTGGTGGTCAGTCACGAGGTCGAAACGGCGCCCATACAGATAGTGATGGAACTTGCGAACCCCCGCGATGAGAGCCAGGGCCTCCTTATCGATTTGGCCGTAGTTCCTTTCTGGCCCAGCTAAGGTTCTGGAAAAAAATGCAATTGGGGCTTCCTCTCCGTTCGGCAAGCAGTGGCTAAGGACAGCGCCCACGCCGTAGGGTGACGCGTCGCAGGCTAGCACTAGTGGCAGTTGGGTGCTGTATTGAGCCAGCACCGTGTTTGCTGTCAAAAGTCCTTTCACAGCGGCAAATGAGTGTGCCTCACGGGGGCCCCATTTCCACAGTGCCCTGGCGTCCAGCAATCTGTGCAGCGGTTCTGCCACTGTGGCTTTGTGAGGCAGGAAAATTGCATAAAAGTTCAAGAGGCCAAGAAAGGCTTGCAGCTCCGCCTTACAATTTGGCCTGGGTGCGTCCACAATGGCTTGGATCTTAGAGGCTGTGGGGTGTATTCCAGTGGAGTCCACCAAGAACCCGAGGAATTCTACGCTGCTAGCCGCAAACACACATTTAGATTTCTTAATTCGTAGCCCCACATCCTGGAATTTGGTGAGGACAGCACGCACTCGAGAGATTAATTCCTCACGTGATGACGCAGTGACCAAAACTTCATCGAAATAAGGCACTGTGCCCGGAATTCCGTGTAACAGGCGTTCCATCAACCCCTGGAAAATGCCCGGGGCAGTGCTTATGCCAAATTGGAGGCGGCGGCGGCAGCGGAAAGCGCCTCGATGTGTAATAATAGTCTGACCTTCGGCTGCTTGGTCGTCCACAGGCAGCTGTTGGTAAGCCTGGGACAGATCTAACTTCGCGAAGACTTTTCCCCCTCCCAGGGAATGCAGCAAGTGGTGCACGATGGGCACAGGGTATGCGTGGGACTGTAATGCGCGGTTCACTGTGCACTTATAATCTGCACATAGCCTGATTGAGCCATCTGGCTTAACAGGGGTCACTATGGGGGTCTCCCAACGCGCCTGATCTACAGCCTCTAATATGCCCTGTTCAAGGAGGCGGTCTAGTTCAGCGTCCACCTTTGGCAGTAGTGCCAAGGGCACTCTCCGTGGTTTGAGGCGGACAGGGGCAACCATAGGGTCAAGATTAAAAGTCACAGGTGTTCCAGTATACTTCCCTAGCTGCCCGTCAAATACTGTGGGGAATTCCTGTTCCAATGTGGCCCCCATGTCTTCCCCTTTCACTGCGTTAATGCCCTCCAGGGAAAACCCCAGAGCTGGAAACCAGTCTAGTCCCAGAAGACTGGTAAGGGGGCCATCTACAATTACAAGGGGCAGGCGGCCAGCAAAAGTTTTGAACCTGACTGGAAACAGTCCCCTGCCCAGGATAGGGATGGAGGACCCCTGGTAAGCCCTAAGGAATAATGGGCATGGCTCTAGGCAGCTCTTTGACATGCCAGGAAAAATGCGTTTCAAGGTGCTCCATGAGACTATGGACACAGCTGAGCCCGTGTCCACTTCCATTGGACACGGCTTGTGGCCAAGCGTCACAGTAACTGTGAATTTCTCACCTGCGGGCACCTGAGTTTTCTGAATGACAGCAAGATTCCCCCTAGTGGAGGGGAAAATCGCATTACAGCTGCCTCTTCTTGGCTGACCCCCCCAGGGCTGTCTCCGTGGGCCTGCAGGTGGTGCCTCTCTATAACTCTGAATGGGGGCGGCTCTACCCATCCGGCAAACCCTTGCTAGGTGGCCCCTGCGGCCGCAACGGCGGCAAATAGCGTCCTGGAAATTGCATTGGGCCCTCAGATGGTCCCCCCCACAGCCCCTGCATGGAGAGAGAGATGGAGGTGGTCTTTGCCTCACGTCCCCCTTATTCTGACCCTCAGAAATGCGGCAAATGCCCTCTTCAATTTTGAGCTCCCTCTCTAATGCTTCTGGGAGAGCGGCGATGGCATTGGTCACAGATGCATTGGGGACGGGTGTTGGGTTAATGCTAATGTCCATCTCAGCGAGGGATTGGTTGGACAGTTCAGCAGCACGAGCCTCATCAAGTGCAACTTGGAATGTGAGGTTGTGCATGGCGAGCAATCGCCTCTTCAGTCGGCAGTCCCTGACTCCAAAAACAAGCCTATCCAAAAGGTAGTCTTCTAAATTGCTGAACTCACAATTTAAGGAAGCCCTCCTGAGGGCAGCCACGAATTGATTCACTGTCTCACCCTCCTTCTGATTCCGATGGTAAAAAGCATAACGTCTAGCACATCTAGAAGGAGGGGGTGTGTAATGATCTTTAAGTTTCTCCATAAATTCGTCCCAAGGCACGCTATGAATCGAGCGAGGGGCGAAAAGGGCTAGGGCAGTCTCGAACATGTCAGGCCCACAAAATCCGAGAAAATACCCCCACTTTCTGTCTCCTGACAGCTCGGTGAACTCATTTGCGATGAGGAAACATTCGAACCGGGCTACATAGGAGGCCCAGGTCTCCCTCGGCGGGTTAAAGGGAGAGAATGTATGTTGGGTGGCCATCACTCGTCCCTGACAGTGCTTTCACAATTTTCCTTACGTTCAGGTGTGCTGGAGTCACTCAATGTGGATTCGACCTCCTTCTTCGTTGCCAGTATTATATTCGTGAGGAACGACGCTGAGGCATGAGTCGGACTAATGCTTTATTAACTTCTGAACCTCCTAACTAGAGTCGTCTGACAGGAGCAGGCCCCGATCTGACAGCTCTGTATTTATACTGAACACAACATAACATCAACCAATCACAATGCTTAGAACTCCCGCTCCTTTTGGAGCCCCCTGGTGGAGCCCCAGGACATTACATAAGTGACATCCAATCTAAACTTGATAAGTTCTAAAAACAACTGATGCATGTAGTTGCTGAGTCCTAACATCTAAAGATGCCATGGAGTTTACTAAAAAAGAAGAAGAAAGAAATCAGTTTGAGAGTACAATTAGAATGCTTCAAAAGAACCAAGCTCTGTTATCTATCCCTTTAAATAGCCTGTTTGCTAGCAATTGTACACATACGAAAGATGTAATAAATCTGCTAAGCAAGCTGCTAAATTGTCACCCCAAACCAGGGGTGGGTTCCACTTACCTTCGCCACCAGTTCGCATTGCGATGTTTTGCGCACGCGCACTCACTACACTTGTGCGCGCACATGTCCCCTCGTGTGATTTGGCTTCCGTGCATGCTCAGAAGCAGGAATTAGCCTGAAACACAGCGGAGGAGCTTATCAGCTGTGTTTCAGGTGAAGAAATAAAGCTCAGAATTCACAGGAGGGCAGGCGGGCTCTTTTTCAAGCCGCGGAAGGGGAAAAATTTGCAAAAATTTTCATAAGCCATATAATGTACAGAAAATGTTTAGGATGGCAGAAACTCTTTGACAGATATATAGTATTTTTCCTTTTAGAATTTTTAAAGACACCTCAGTCAAGCCCTTAATTCAGCTACACTCTTCTCACTTGCTTATGGTTACAAGACTGGAATATTATTATTACAGAAACCAGTGCTTCAGTGCAGAGAGAATGCAACCATTCTTCTCTCACCCCCCAATGACTTACAGTATATTATACTCAGTTAACAGATCTTCAGAGCAGGTTCCAGATTTTAAAACAAGCCTCCCCATTGACATCTCTTAGATTTTAGCTGGATCTAACTGGCAGTAACTTAAAAGGAGAGAGTAGCTTCCCTGCTTACTTGTTCAATGCAGTTCCAAGAGGGGGAATTATCTCTGAAGGCTCAGACCTATAGCAAGGCCCAAAATTGGAGCAGTATACCCTCAAGACAAGATTTTCTCTTACCTTTGATATTGACCCTGATTTGGACACTGATGTACAAATTGATTTGTTGGATAATATTCATCTCACTAATCTGGGGGAAGCTGCTAGCTCATTTCTCGGATTTTGCTCTAGATTCCACTTCAATAAAAGAAAAAGCTGACAAAACCTAGTTCTTCCTAATCAATCTCCTATGTATCCATTGTCAGCATTGGACAAAGTTGTTATTCTTGAAATCACGAGGATGGGGTCACCAAACTCTCAGAAGCTGCTTATAGATAATCCAGAAGACAGGATACCTTCAACCTCAAGAGCTACATTACAAAGATGGAAGCAGGTTAATATAGAGCACACCATACCCGAAAGGTCACTAAGAGAGCCAAATCCTCCTCTTGCAGTTCCTCTCAAGAGAGGAACTGATATCTTGTCTTCTCTGTTTCTCCTAAGCTGATGAATGGTAAGAACATGAAGGTCTCTTTCCTACCACTTGCTGTTCAGGAGGTGGACAGCCTCTTGCCACCCACCAATTAAAATGTATCTTCTTTTAAAGAAGAAGCTATTGCTTTAGAGAACTTAACTCCAACTTATTCATACTAATTAGGGTTTGTCAGTGACTGGTTGTAATGAAACAAATTGACCTCTGTATTGATATGTCTGTTGAGTGTCCATTCACAGGCATGGATAAACAGACCAATATCTTCTAATGAGGTTGCCTCCATTCACCAGCCATTTGCAATTTCATTTTACTAGGACCTTCTTGCAAAGGACAATGTTGTTGCATTGTTTTGGAGGCTGCATCTATTCCGTTCCTAGTCGTGCATCAGTTTTAGCCTCGACCCCATGCTGGCTTCTCTCCCTGCTCTTCATCTCCCCTCCCCACTGCCAAGAAAGATACTTAAAAGGATCTTTGGCTTGACCTTGATATTCTTTGATTGGTAGCATCTAGACAACTAATGGAAGGGTTTGCATATTTCTTTTTTGTGTCACGATGTGAATATATTGCCAGTTGAGCTTCTCTACTACGGGGAAGCCGTAGACGTAATGGGCCGCTGCCTGGACGATGTTAGGGTCTGGATGGGGAAGAACCGGCTAAAACTTAACCCTGACAAGACTGAGTGGCTGTGGATATTGCCTCCTAAGGACTCGACCAACTGTCCCTCCTTGGTTCTTGGGGGGGAGAAATTAGCCCCCTCAGAACGGGTCTGCAATTTGGGTGTCCTCCTAGACCCACAGCTAAAATTGGAACAACATCTTTCAGCTGTGGCTAGGGGGACCTTTGCACAAGTACGTCTTGTGCACCAATTGCGACCCTACTTGGAGAGGGAGGCACTTCTCACAGTCACTTATGCCCTTGTCACCTCACGGCTGGATTACTGCAATGCGCTCTACATGGGGCTACCCTTGAAGAGTGTCCGGCGACTGCAATTGGTGCAAAATGCAGCTGCGCGAGCTGTGGTGAGTGTACCTAGATGCACCCACGTAACACCGATCCTCCACCAGCTGCATTGGCTGCCCATTAGTCTCCGGATCCAATTTAAGGTGTTGGTCGTTACCTTTAAAGCCCTACATGGCTCAGGGCCAGGTTACCTTCAGGACCGCATCCTGCCGCATACCTCCCTATGACCGGTTAGGGCCCACAGAGTCGGCCTCCTCCAGGTCCCATTGACCAAACAATGTCGGTTGGCGGGGCCGAGGGGGAGGGCCTTCTCTGTGGGAGCTCCCTCCCTGTGGAACCAGCTTCCCCCGGAGATCAGGACCATCCCCACCCTACTGGCCTTCCGGAAAGCAATAAAAACTTGGCTCTTCCGGCAGGCGGGGTGAAAACGAGATCAGTTAGATTAGATATGCGTCTCCCCCCTTGTTTATGAATACATGATTTTCTTTTTAACTTTTGTATTTTTTAATTACTATATTTTATACTTGTAATGGTTTCTAGCATGTTGTGAGCCGCCCAGAGTCCTCTGGGAGTTGGGCGGCATAGAAATCCATTCAAATAAATAAATAAATAAATAAATTTCTAGATCTACTGTATTTTCTAATCAAGCAGACATGTGACATGTATTACTGCGCATGTGTGCATTCCAGGAGTCTTGTCTCCTTTTCTTCTTCCCCTGCAAGCCTCGCCCGAGAAAGATGTGAATTCTTAGCTGGAACAAAGTAGCTTATTAAGGTTTATGTTTTGTTACTTTTATATTGAAATAAATATTTTGTTAATTAGAATTAAATCTCGGTTTTATTTTCTAAGTAAGAATGACTTCAAGGGAACAAGGTCTATTTCACCTCGGTAGGAATAATTTCCTATCCCGTCATTTTGATTGATTGAAAAGAGCTATAAAGTATTGTTAGGATACTGGAATTTTGAAGAAAAAGACCTTTTCAATTCCCAGACCTAACAGGTTTATTTTTTAAAAAAAGGCCCAAATATCAACAAAGAAAATGAAAAGGCCCCCCAATTCCGTGCTGCTATCAAGCTGAATGCATTCTTAATTTCTATCTGAGAAATTTTATCTGAGGGACTGTCTCTTGCTGGTCACATCTACCTGACCCATCAGAGCAGGGAGGCAGGGAATGCTGTGGGTCCCATCCCCAAGGGAGACACACCTGGTGGGACCCAGAAGAAGAGTCTTCACCACAATGCCCATCACTTTATCTAGGATGTGATTTGCTAGATTTGCTGTGATTTGGAGATCTGGAAAGGATTTGAATTCCAAACTCTGAGTCCGACTCGAATCAAGATATATACATCATATTAATCAGAAGAAACTTCAGAGCTTTAGAGCAAGGAAAGGAAAGTCAGTCTAGCCCAAGGGCCAGATTTAACTTCCCACTATCCTGAAGAGTATTGAGTTCAGGGAGTGGAATATTATGTGCTTTCTCTATGCAGAAGGAAACAAGGAATAATATTTAGGGAGAAAGATGAATCAGTTTTGGCTCACCTAAACCATTCCTCTATAATAGATATAAATAATTACATTTTGATGTGATTTTAGTATTAGTTGCAAAGTGTTTTTTTTTAATTCTTTGAATTAAGATGACAAAAATGTAGACACTAAGCACTGGATCTTTCAGTAAGAAATTGATTTGAATCACGGATATAAGGTGACTCTGAAATTTTCTCCTCAAGAAGCCTCTGATGTTTGACACTTGAAAATTAATGAATGTGTTGAAAAGAGTTAGACCCAAATGACTTGTCCAAGGTCATATTCCAGCATGTGGCAGAGCAGATAAGAAGATATAGTAACTATGCCTCCTGGTCTTGCAGAAAAGACAACTACCTTCTCTAAGCAGCATAATGAATGATTAAATGTTCAAGAATGTAACAGCCCTGAATAGGGATAGTTCTCTATGTTCTATGTTTCTAGCATATTAATTTTTAATGTGTGTTCAGAATAAAAGAATTCAGGTCCTAGAATTTGCCTTATTGAACAATGAGCTACAATAATGAATATCAGAAATGATAAACAGTAAAAAAAATTAATCCTCAAAGCGTTTTTTAAAAATCTAATTTGCTGTGCTTCCTTTTCTAGATACACTAGTTTTGTAATCCAAAAGTTGAGAACTCAGCATTATAAACCAGGACTTGTTGTCAGTTCTAATTTAGGAAGATGTAGACAGTTTTATATAGCAGTTCCATGGCCTGAAGCTGTCTGTCTTGCTGTTGAAGCCTCATTGTGTCAATTGCATGTCCTTGAACATTTCAGGTAGACTCGCAGCACTGGGATTTACCCTCCTTGTGGATTTCAGGTGGGTAAACAACACCTTTCTGTTTTCCTAATTTCTTATAAGATAATGAGGTAGTGAGGCATTCAGACATTATGTTCTTATATTCTTCAAGGTTCACTTCAAGGTTCAAGGGCTTTCTATTTCTCAAAAAAAAAAAAAGGAATTTAGTCCACAGTCCTTTTTCAAGGAACAAAACTTGCTTCCCTTGTTTCACACCATTGTATAGCTTAGCTATCTGAAGCCATACAAGTGCTTCAGATAAAATTATAGAGCTGCTATAACAAAGCCACTTCAGAATCATCTGGCCATATCTGAGAGATGTTCTTCTCAGTTACAGGATGCCACAAGAAGAGGGCCTGTATCTTTTGTCAAGTTACATTTTCATAGAGCTTAACATTTTTCTCTCTCTGTTACTGTACATCCTCTAGTCATTCTTTTAAGTGTTCTGCCAGGTCAAGTAAACAAAGAAATGTGCCAGACGATACTTAACATTTATGGGTGCAAGGGTATGTCCATATTGATTGATTGATTGATAGATTTATATCCTCCATTTAGGAGCTCAAGGATCTTGCATAATTCTTTCTTCTCTTAATGTTCTGATGATAACTTCTCTGGAGGGTAGATTGGGTTGAGAAAGAATAACTGGCCCAAAGTCATGCAGTGAGCTTCTTTGACTGAAGATAGTTAGAAACTGGCCCTTTAATGTTGCCGAAGTTGAGAAACACTGCTTTAACTCTCTAGAGCAGTGGTTCCCAACCTTTTTGTGATCGAGTACCACTTGGAGGTCCCGTACAGTCGCCGCGTACCACCTGGTTCCAGAGAAACTAAATTCGATCAGATATCACTTTATTTCCATAATTGTACCGTTCCTTTTTTGGCCCCGAGCATCCAGCAACTGGATTCTCGGGCTGCTGGGACCAGGTGGGTGGCGTGTGGCAACAGTTGTGTTAGGCAGTAAACATTTTTGTGAAGTAAAAAATAACTAACTAAAAATCGTTCATGACCCCGAAAGTGTTCGCGTACCACCTGGAAGGCCCTCGCGTACCACTAGTGGTACATGTACCACAGGTTGGGAACCACTGCTCTAGAGAGAAAAATGTTAGAAATGGAACTATGGGCAAATCAGTGGTGGTTTAATGTTATTCCATGATTCTTTTCAGATTTCAGTGATCTTACAGAGATATGGGAAACCAGGGGGTTTGGGGCAGATTTAAAGCATGTCTTAGTTATAACTTAAGCATGGTTTCAGGAGGTATGTCATATCTATGACAGTTGATATATTAATGAAGATCCAGTTGATTTGAAGCAATTAATGGTTGCGAAAAAGAGAATTGAAATGATAGCATGATGAGGTAAAAAAAAGTGTGTGGCTTAGCTACTGCAAACAGTGATCGTGTCTTGATAATGGAGAATCCCAAGATTTTTGATACAAGAAAAGCACTTTCCAGCTTTGGTTAATGGCCAGAGAATTTTAAGATCTAAGTAGCTGTGATGTGGATTAGATACAGTTATTACTACATCTGTAGAATTTATGCTATGTAGGATAGATTAGAGGCCTGAATGGCATGCATACTAAAAGATGACAAGGCAAAAACAAAATGCAATAATTGTATGCATCAGACATATCTGTGTTGCTAGAATCAATACTGACTCCATAATAGATATTACCCAGATTCTTGTACAACCTACTGTTCATTTGAAGAGCATTGGGTTAAAAATCTTGCTTTTTAGTAACTCCTCTATAGAATAGTCCCCTGGGAGTTGGGCGGCATACAAATCTGAACAAATAAATAAATAAATAAAATTTGTATGACTTATAGGATGTAGCAATTAACTAATTTATTAGTTATCTCACCCACTTTTTGCACTAGGCTCTGGTTAATGATTCTCTGGATTTTTATTCTTTTATTTCAGGTTGCATTTCTCTAGAATGTGTATTACAGAACACATCTAGGAACTTGTTTTCCTGGGATACAGCTCTACTATCACATTTCTTTGTTTTGACAGGTGCGTTTTCAGCTGTCTATCTATTTGTCTATCCATCCATCCAGAGAGCTTTTCAAGCATTGAGAAGTTTTATAAAAGATAGCTTCCAAAGCTTAATTTAAGAAAGTGAAGTTTCTTCTGCAAGAAGAAGAGGACCTTATAAAATTGGATTCTTAAGAATTGGCATTTAAGGATTCCCAGAGGAAAGCTAGGTGAGAAAAAAAATCTATCAGCTATTGTGAAAAGTGCATTGCAGGTGAAGGAGCTTAACACAAAACACATGCAATCAATGATGGCCCACTTGAACTTTACTTGTACAGTTATCTCTGGGGGAAAAAAGATCTGTATGTGTTAGAATGACTGCCTTTACCAAGAAGAGGATACCACAAAAATTATATAAAAGTAACAAGAAAAAACACTATGTTCCGGGAGGTTAACAGAATAACTGAAATGTAACAAAGGGGTTGCCATTATGAATGCTCAGATGGTTTTGGTGATGGATTATATATAGATTTCAATTCTTAGAGCTATCAAGGAAAGTTTAGAGATGAATTAAATTATTTATTGTTTTGACTGCCAGCCATAACAAGATAAAACTGACATAAAAGTAACCATACACTAATAAAACACACTAAAATGTGCAAAAATTAGTAAGGACATTAAGCCACTGTTACTACAGCAGATAAAATAATGGGAACACATGAGTTTTTGATAGAATTGTCTCTCTATTTAGCAGTAGCTGGTGCAAAACTTGCTAATCTCCATAGTAGTATTTCCTTGTCTAAATAAATTAAATATTCAATTTTATGTGAATTAGACCAATTTTGTTTTCCTACCAAGAAACGTTCCAAAATCCTCCACATACTGAAGTGGAAATAGGAAAGTACCATAAATTTGTAAGGTCTTCTATAATTTCCTTGGAACATGGGCAGAAATGCATATTATACGAGATAGTGAGAAATCAGCCCTCTCTAGTTGCGGACACCTATTGCTTGAACTGTGATCTCAAGAGCGCGTCTGGGAGGGATGGCAGTGTAACACACCTCAGTTAATGTTCACGTTCAATTTTGGTTTTATAAAGTTCATACTAAAGGGAAATTTTATTTTATGATAATTTAAACTGATTTCTTTGGCCAAAGACATCCAAGACCCAGATTTTAAATAGTAGATTATTGTTTGCACTATTTAAATTTAAAAAGAATACTGAAGACAAACCAAAATATGCATATGATTGGATCCTAGAGATTCTTTTTCAGGAGGCAACTGGACTTTCTTGGTTTTTTTTCTTTGAAGACGTTTCGCTTCTCATCCAAGAAGCTTCTTCAGCTCTGACTGGATGGTGGGGAATATGATTGGATAAAACTATAAGCCAACTTATAAGTTCTCCAGGCATGGAGAAATTCATTTGCTCCAGGACACACTGCTTGACAAGTCAGGAAGTGGGTATTAACCCAATAATTAAAAGTCCTAATAATTATTTTAGCTTTAATTGGTATGTACCAGTTTCTGCATAGAGAAAAGGAGTAGGTGTACTCAAAATTGTTCCGAGGAGCATGTTTTGAAAGAATTCTATACCATAAGAGGTTAAAATGCCCCATAGCTCTATTGCGCATAAAAAGTAAGAACTTGATTTTTTTTTTGAGAGAAAGAGAGAGTTAGGATTGGTGGAATTTGACAGCCATCATTTGTTCACCAGAACTTTATTATTCCTGCCAAATCTTTTTCAGGTTTTATTTTTAGGGGTTAATAACAAGAACACCACTTACTGGTAAAAAGGATGCCCATGTATCTGTAAGGGAAAACTGATTTATATTATGTTCCCCAGTTGTCCATTTGTTCCGTTTGCATTTCTCACCCCCAAACCACCACCGTTACCATTTTCATAGACAATTCTGAGGAGCAATTGGTGTCCAATGTTCTTAACTGTATGCGCAAGCCTAATTAATAATGGGATATAAGCATTAAGTCATCTGCATGAAGTAATATGGACAAGTTCCTTTACCTGAAAAAAGAAACTTTCACTCAGGGCTGAAACCTTATCATTAATAAATAGATAGTAGAGGTGCTAGCATACATCCTCTTTGCATCTTTAAAAATCTTGATGTTATCTGCTAGGTATCCTATTGAGGTGAACCTAATCTTAATCTGAGTATATAAAGCCATGATCAAAACCAATAATCAGCTATCCAAATTCAGCTGATCTAACTTAAACCATAGCTTGTTTCCATTGATAGAATCAAAAGCTTCATGGGAATCCACAAAGACAATGGTTTCCCATTGACAAATTTTACATACTTATTTATCAGATAATCCAATACAAATCCACAGTCAATTGTTGACTTTCCTGCTATAAACCCTGCCTATTCTTCTGCAAGCACATTGTTATCAATGACCCAGCCTTCTAATTTATTAGCTAAATGCTTTGCATAAATTTTAGCTGTGTTGTTAATTGGGCTAATCAGTCTACAGTTCTCTGGGTTGCTATGATCACCTCTTTTGTACAGTATATTAGGACCACTATGTTTGTATTTCAGCCTAGGGGAAGTTGAGTAGAGGAAATTTATTAAAGAGTTTAACCAAAATAGGTTTCCACCAAACAACATTAACTTTTAATAAATCACTAGAGATATTGTATTCTCCTGAGGCTTTGTCTCATGGCAATGCCAGGATCAGAGATTCATTTTTGTTTAAGAGAGAGACAGGGTGCCAGGGTGTAGCTTCACCAAAATTCAGATTAATTGTAGAATTAACAGGAATGGGATAAGGAGCAAACAATCCGGTATAATGGTTCTCCAATTCTTTGGACATTAGGATTTATTTATTTATTTGTCATATTTAAGAACCTCCCATCTCCCTCACAGTGGCACTCTGGGCAGTGTAGAATAAAATATGAACAGCATAAAAACAGTATATAAAATTTAACGTTAAATTTTGATTAAAATTTTATGTTAAAAATTGATTAAAAAGCGGGGAAAGGACTTTCAGGGCAACAACCACTCCATGGCTGCATGCTCATCTGAACACCCTAAACAAGCATGCAAAACCATGTTTTTAAGCCCTTACACAAGGCTAAGAAAGTGGGGGCCCTTCTCCCTCCTCGGAGGGGGGGGAGGGTGTTCCATAGGGTAACTGCGAAGAAGAGTTTTCCTGGGCCTTGCCAATCAAAATTCTTTGGCTGATATCTTCCCTGCCTGGTGGGATGGGCTGGTGCAATAGGATAAAGAAGTTCTGTAGGTAACCTGGTCCCATGCAATTTATGGCTTTAAAGATCATAACAACACCTTGAATTGGACCTGGAAGCTGGCAGGCCAGCACCCAATGCAGCTGACTCAGCAGAGGTATTACATGTGCCATTCTTTGGGCATCCAAGATTGCCCATGCATTTTATATCAGCTGAGGCTTTCTGGATACTTTTCAAAGGTACCCAAATGTTGAGCACATTGTAATATTCCAGAGGGGAGATGACCAGGGCATGAGTGACTGAGCAGAGAGTTTCCTATCCAGGAAAGGGCACAACACTGGTGCATAATACAAAGTTGAGCAAAAGCCCTCCTGGCCACAACTGTCACTTGCTCTTTCAAGCAGGAGTCGTGAGTGTAAGAGGACCGCCAGATTAGGCACCAGATCTGTCTGGGATAGTGCAATACCATCCAAGACCAAAGATGATAAAATCCTGAATGCAGACTCCCGTCCCCCAGACGCTCCATCTTAACATGGTTCAGTTGAAGTCTCTTTTTTTCCATTGAGGCCCCCATAGCCTCCAAGCACCATGAAAGAACATCCCACAGCATCATTCATTTCATCCAGGATGGAGATGTATAACTGGGTATCATCAACATACTGGTGATACGTCATTCCATAGTGATGGATGATCTCACCCAGACGTTTCATGTAGATGTTAAAAAGGAGAAGAGAAAGTAGGGACCAAGAGCTGAATCTCTCATTCTCTTTCAATATTGATTGCAACTGACCTTGGAGAAAAGAGTGTGCCATACATCCCAAATTTCCAAAGTTGACCCAAAAGAATGCCATGGTTGATGGCATTGAAAGCTGCTGTAAGGTCAAGAAGAGCAAGGATGTATTCAGCACGTTGATCTTGCTTCCGCCAGAGATTGTACATAAGTGTCCAGTGCTGTTTCTGTCCCATATCCAAAGCTGAATTCTGATTGAAAAGGGTCCAGCTAATCCAATGTTCTTATCTTCACACCAAATAACATTTGGCAGGTTCCAGAATAATGTTGTGTCTTTAGAGAATGTGGCAGTCAGGAATAAGTGCTAAAGAGCTATTTGATACAGTGGCTTCTTTAGGAGATATTTACTGTATATTCCCTTTTCTTCCTAAACAGTTCCATGATTACCCATGGGAAGCAACTACCTTTTACTCTCCTTTCCAAATTCCTAACCATACAATGTGCTACTGTACGTTCAACATTAAACCAATGGCTATGTTGTAAAAATGAACTTAATTTACTGTTGTCCTGACTTAATCCTGCTTTTATTTATTCAAGTATTTGTTGGTAGTAGCTCAAGATAACTGAAGACGCTGGCTCAGCATTAATCAATTTAAGCTGAATATCTGCCAGTTGGCTTGAGCAAAGTTTGCAGTGATTTTATCAGCTAAATTAACAGTCCATTTAATTCTTTTCGTCCTAAATGTTTTAATGCAGGTATTTAGACCATTATATATTCTCAGCATTCTACTCTCTTCCAAGCCAGAATATTGGAATGTGATAGGTGCTAATCACTATAGCCTTGTAGGATAACTTCATATTTTGAAATGTTTTTTGGCAAAGGGAATACATACTGTACATACAGTAGTCAAATATTGTTATTCCATTTGCAGATAAGTATGTGAAATTACCGGGAGAATCTCTTGGATGAGAGTCATTCAAAATTTGAAAATTTCATTTGTGAAGTAGATTTAGAGATTTAAGCCTTTCCAGGTTTACTTTGGAGTCCTTCAAGGTATACAAAAAAAGTAAGGTAGAGTTAATCAATATCAAATTTCAATCATTTTGCTATTTTGGTCTTATCACCACCTATTCTTGCATTCAAATCACCCACCAAGGTAATATTGGGAATTTATCTCCTTAAACATCAATTATGTTTTTGAATGAGCTCCTGGTTTTGCCTTTTAGCATTTCTGGGAGGCATATACACATTTGATGTTATTAGGGCAATCTTATTTGTTGTGATAAATCTCACTATGGGGAAAGAGAGATAACAACCCAAATATATTTGCACTGCTTCCAAATTCCAATTCCTATTTAATAAGATATCCAAAAAGGAGTGGCCCAGAGAATGTAGTTTCCTTGCTATTGCTTTAGCTATGATATAATTTTGTTTCATGGGAGTAATTTGTTAAAAATATTTGTAAGCACTATTTCTTAAATATGTTCTGTATATACTTAATCAAAATGGCTATTGCATATATCCATTTTGCTCTGTAGCATATAAATGTATTGGCAATTAAACAAATCAATTAATTTGTTTACCATTACAATTAAATTAAAAGAAAGAATCTTGATTTTTTTCCCCCAGTAGTAGATTCTGAAAGCGTTATTTCCATGGTGTTGTTTTCAAAAGTACAGACTATGTTTTCTAATAAAGCAACGGCCCAAGGGCAATGAGAAAAAGAATATAGAGGTTTTTGTCTTGTTGGAGAGTAAAATTTACTTAAACTGGTCACAATAAATATATTGGTTCAGGAGAAACTAGAAGAGGTTTAAGCTGACATGCCTATATTTGTGGAAAAACTTGTTTGTGTCTAATATAACATAAAAAAAATGCTCAAGTACAGTTTGTCCTTGTGTTAGGATTGCTCTATAGAAGTGCTAACATCCTTAGGTTGAGACCGTAGGTTATATAGTATATATTTGCTGATCATGTAAAATAAATCTGACTCCCCCACCTCCAGGTCTGTGGTTTTTTAAAAAAAATCATTCCAGCTTGTGTCTTTTTGTTCGACTTGCATTTCTCCCAGAGACCATGCTTCTTTGGGGGAAAAAACAAAAACCCTCAAACAGAGGTAGTCCAGATGACTGCGAATAAACACAATCCTTCCATTCTTCCCCCCACCCCTATCCTATCAGTACCTATCCTTCTATCCTTCCCCCGTCATCAGAACTGAGAATCTCTACAGACACAAAAACACAATTCTTCAATGGAGGTTTAAAATGCTGACTTTGAATAATAAGTTATGTTGTTGCATTACACAGAAAAGCATGGAACTAAATTATCAGAGGCCAGACTGTTGATTTCCTGCTGATTTAAACAGTTCCTTTGCTTTAAAATTCCATCCTTTTTTCAGCCCACTCTCAGGTCTGCCTAGAACAGTGATGGCAAACCTTTTTTTGCTTGGGTGCCAAAAGGGCACACGCGCGTGTGCCCACACCCGCAATGCAATGCCCTCCCCCAGCACGCATGCATGCACACACACCTATGCTACCCTCCCCGTGCATGCGTGCAGGCCTCACTGACGCCTCCGGACTTCCGGGAGGCCCGTTGGGCCATTTTTCTCCCTCCCCCGGCTTCAGGAAAGCCTCCGGAGCCTGTGGTTGGCGAAAAACGGGCCCAACAGGCCTACTGGAAGTTCAGAAACGAACTTCCGGTAGGCCCATTGGATCTGTTTTTCGCCATTCACATGTTTCGGAGGCTTTCTTGAAGCCTGGGGAGGGCAAAAATGGCCTCCCCCACCCTCTGGAAGGCTGAAAATCAACTGGCTAGCGCGCACATGTGCACTGGAGCTGACATAGGGCAATGCCTCACGTGCCCTCAGATATGTGCCACCTGTGGCACGCATGCCATAGGTTCGTCATCATGGGTCTAGAACTTTTAAAAACCTTTTTCTTTCTTCCAAAGTATCAGTCACTCCTTCCAGCTTAATGTCATCTGCAAAGTACCATCATCTCCCTCTTCCAAGTTATTGATAAGAGTAGAAAGACATAGTACTCAAGACAGACCTCTGTGGTACTGTGTTTAATACTTTCCTTCAAGCTGAAGTTGACCAATAAATGACCTTTGGTAAGACCATTTAGTCAGCAGTGACTCACCTAAGAATAGTATCCTCAGGCCCATAGTTTATTCTTTTATAAAAGATAATATTACAGGACAGTCTATCAAAAGCTTTGCTCAGGTTCAAGTACATAATGCTTATGGCATCCCCTTGATTGATTTCAATTAATAAGCTAGAAACTCAATCAAAGAAGGAGATAAGATAACTCTGATATATGTTTGCAAAAATACCCCTATACAAATTAATTCTTTAAAATACCCCTATACGTGTTAATTGTAACATGCCTCCTCAAATGGTCAGAAACACACTGCTTTGTAATTTGTTAATAACTTGCTGAACAGATATCAAGAAAACAAGTCTGCCTTCTTCTCTTTTTAAAGATGGAAATGTATTTTAGTCCTCCCGAATTTTGAAACCAGTTCCTCCAGGAGTTTCTTATAAGAGTTCTTCTGTAATCACCTCCACTAGTTGCTTTGGTACTCTATGGTGTAATCAGTTTGGTCTTGGTGAGCGGAGTTTGTTTAAATTTGCGAAGCTTTCTCTTAACCCTTCCTTCTGTATCCTAACTTGGAGAACTTTGCTCACTCAAAGGCATAACAGAGACCAGTTGGGTTTAATTTATCTTCTGACAGAAAACAGGCACAAAAGAGGAGTTTAGAAGTTCTGCCTTGTGAACATTACCAGTATATCTCTTTCTTCTTGCAATGGACCTACACCCTTTTTGTTCTTCTATTTCTCAGATCCCGTGGCAGAGATTCTTGTAAACAGAGATGTGGAGCTGAATAGCAAGAACAGAAAGCAAACACTGGACTCTCAGGGATGTAGAGGACTTGTTGATTCTACCCAAGAAGTTTATTCTACCCAAGTACTTGAGCCCTCAGGGACAGAGATTGATAATTGGGGGACCCAATGAGGAAAATCCACTATGGAGGTGGCTGCTTAATTGATGATAAACTCTACCCTCCCACTTGCTCTCTGCTCTCCACCCATCCATCTTTTTTTGGTTATCAGATTAATGTATTTATTCTCGTTGTGTTCCTTTGTCATCGTTTATTTTATTGTTCTATTATTTTACTTCTGTTTTATTTACACGCCTTTCATTTTTCTTCCTTTTTATTATTTTAAGTTGCCTAGAGTAGCCCCATGGTGAGGTAAGTGGCAAATAAATCAAACAAACAAACAAATAAAGAAATGAAACAGATTCTTTGGAACTTCAGCAGTCCAAGCAAATAATTCAATGTAGACATCAGAATAAAATATCTAACCAAGGAAGTACTGTATATGGATCTCAAGGCAGTAGTTTGAAGTTTGTCTGCTTTCTCAGCCTTAGTAAGTCTTCTAGCCTCCATGGTTGGATCTAAGCAGCTCCTTACTTGAGCAATCTCTAGCTGCTTTCTTCCCTCTGAGTAAGGCTTTTACTGTATCTGTTCCAGTTTTGAAATCTGCTTCTGCAAGGCAAGTCAAATTATCATTGTTGTGAAAGTTGTTTTTTTTCTCTTTCTACTTGTTGATTTTCTCTACTCATTGGGTAGAGTGCTAGTTCAGTGGTTCTCACCTTGTTGTCCGCAGACTCCTGGGGGGCCATGATGTCAATTCAGGGGGGTCACAAAAGCTTGAAGAAATGTTATGATTTAAATTTTGAGTTAAATCTTGGTGATCTGTGGCCATGGACTGTGGCCACAAAAGGTATTTAAAAGGGATCCATGGTGAAGAAAAGGTTGAGAACCACTCTGATAGTTAATAACAATACCTTTCCTTGGAGTACATCAAAAGCCATTCTTCTGAATGTTGAATGCTTGCTGAATCCATCCAACATACAGCTATGTCTCAACTCTGGTTATCACAAATTTAAGGATAAATTCAATAATTCTCCAATGCTGCTGTTCTCCTTGCCTTTTTCTCAATCAGTTTTTCTGTGGTGGTAAACATTGGTTCCTTCTTCCATCTTGTCACAAATGAAGTGATCAGTGAGAAAGAACAAGAAATTGTTGGACTCTGACTTGGCAGAGTGAGATTTTCAGCAGATGTCAAAATGATTGAAATCCCCCATTAACCCTACCGCATGTACAGTTTTAACATACGGCCTCTCAATAGGTGCTTATATGTAATTGCGCACATGTGTTGATAAACTATTTTTTCTCTCTGTCAGAAAAAAAAAGCTGCTGCATATTTTCATTACAATGTATGCTCATGTTTATTCTGGCTTTTTTTGGTTGCCTTGAGCTAATCAGACCACATATATTGGTAAATAAAAAGTAAATGAATAAGCTTAATGAACATGACACAAAGTTTTTGATCTCATGCTTGGAAAAGAAGAAGATATGTTTAGAAATTCTCAATCTATATCAGCATTTCTCAAATGTGGTTGATTGCAAATGGTTCTGTGAGAAATTCTGACTGGAAAAAAAAGCATTGTTTTTTGAACTTTGCATTGTAGGAAGTTAGTACCCACCCCCTCCTAGAAAAATGAAATATCCTAGGAAATATTGAAAAAGGAAAAATATGTTTCCCTGAATGAGGAAAAGAGAAACAGGTTTTAAATACAAAGCAGCTTCCTGCAGCTCCCTGCCCCCAGCTCACACATTCCTCCCACCTAGTCTGGAGGTCTTCTACATAACAAAGAACCATAATAGGATTTGCCCAAGGCTCGTTCATTCAGCCAAGCCTGGGACAGACAAAAGCCTATAGAGTTGCCACTGCATGGCCTTCTGGGAGCCTGACCACCAATCAGTGCATTATATACACAGGAACAGGAAACTAAGAGGTGAGACCCAACAGAGAGTATAAAACAAGGAACTCAGCATCTCTTCTTCCCTTTTCTTTTCACCCACATCTGGAAGCATGTGATCTACCTTTTCTGTACAGGGGCTCCTGCCATGTGTTCCTGTCCACCATATTAAACCTTTCCAAACAACTTCCATGAATCCAGTGTCTTTTTCCCCACTTGGAACTGAACCCAGAAGGATATTCCTTACAACAGCATGTCACACAATACTTGTGCAAAACATGATGTCTTCATGACTCAGTGCTGGGTAGTTACATGGCTGTTGTTATAAATCTAACAAAACATGGTTTGTGTAGGCTGAGAATGAATTATATTGCAAATGTTTGAATTGTTTTATTTTTATTCAGGGGTTCCCAGGGATCTGAAAATTATTTCAAGGATTCCTGGTTAAAAACATAGAGGAAAGCTTATCTATATTGTTCAGGGTAAACTAGGGACAGGGAGTTGTTTCCCCCCCCACCATTCTTGATGTTAATTTCTGAGTTTACAAAGAGTATATTCTAAAGTGTGGCACTTGAAGAATATTCTGTATGTTGCAAAATGAATTGTGAGGACCATATTCAGCCATAGGTTGCCAATATTACTTTTCAAAGTACACTCTAGTAAACTATATTTTTTATTTTGTTAAAAATTGCAGTTAACCCACATTTACTTATTTATTAAAAAGAATCAAATTACCCATAGCTGAAGCTGTTTGGGAAATTTATAATAACCACACTAAAGAAATACAATTTGAATACAAAGATATACAATCAAAACAAATGCAAAATGAAACAGCATAAACTAGGAAGCAACAATGTGGCCATTCAAAATCTAAAACAATGCAAATTAAAAGACAATTAGAAAGCCTGGGAAACAGAACAACTTTCACCAGGTGCAAGAATGATGTTAATGTAAGCTTTTCTGAGGATGCATTCCATAAATAGGATACGACCACAGAGGAAACTGAAATTGAGAAGAATTTTTTTAAATTCCTAGAGAATGGGTTGACTGATTGCTTTAATACACATGTCCTCAAATCATTACTAATTCTTAGTGATCACACCGAATATCTCTCACCAATCTGGTCTTGTATCCATCCACTTGTTGCTGGTTGTTCTCTTCTCTTTTCTTCCATTTTTCCCCCAGCACTGTAGACCAGGGGTGGGTTGCTTGTTCTTCGCGCTACCGGTGCACTGCGCGCGCATCGCCATGTTTTGGCGTGTGCATGCTCGCTATGTGTGCACACTCCCTCGCACGATTTTGCTTCCTGCACATGCGTGGAAGCAAAATCTTGTGAGGGGACGTGTGCGTGCACGCAATATTGGTGCTTATTTTGCTTCCACGCAAAAAATGCATGCGCAAGAAGCAAAATCAGCCCAAAAATTCTCCCAAAAAAGATGGCGCCGTGCGACAAACCGGTGAAGATGGCACCGGAGCTGTCGCATGCAAATAGCGCCATCTGCTGGCCACTACCGGTGCAGTAGAGTCGACTGCACGGGTAGGAACCCACCACTGCTGTAGACATATTGAAGAGCTAGGTTTTCATTTAATTTGTCTGATGTATAATAATTTGAGCCTGGTCATTTGTGGCTTGAGTGAGTTAATTTGTTTGATTATTAATTTGTTTTCTTGACTATCCACAGTATTTTCAGGCTATCCAAAGTTCTAAAGCATAAACATTCTCTCTATCCTTGTTCATTACAGTCCAACTTTCATTTCCATGAAATGTCACAGGGAAAATAATTGCCTGCCCAATGTTTGCAGGTGTTGTCATATCCTGGCATATGAATATATTTCGCAAGACTTTCATTTCTACTCAACCAAGTCCTAGTGTGCAGCTTATTTCTTGACTGCTGGTTCCTTTATTGTTGTCCTGGAGGAGTACTTAAATAGAAATCAACATGTCAGATGTTAAGTAGGCTTCATAGACTTAAATAATGTGTGAAATGTCACCTACCCAATATGTTAGTCCTAACTAGAAAACATGGCAATGTATTTCTGGAACTCCTCATCAAACTTAATGTGATTTCACAGGTGCATTACAATCTGGCAATTACTAGCTCGGGGAATCACAAGAGCTTTCAAAGTATCCTTATTCTGAACGAATAATCCAGTGTCAAATCTTAAGAAGTCTTTCAGTAACAATGTCTCTTAGAGAACTAAAATATAACCTAGCTGATAGCAACAAAACCACTGTAGTTCAATATTGGCATTTTTCAAATTAAGTTGCTAGTTAGTTTTGATGCCCCTTTGTTTAAGGGGATTGCAAATAAAAAGATGAGGAAAGGAGAAGGAGAGGAGTCTCAGTAAAGCCAAGCTTTTTCATCCCTCTTTCTTTCCCTCCCTTTCAGTTCTTCAGAAAATGTTAATTTAATTGTGATACTATCACTTTGATGACAATATGACAAGACAGACAAATTTGATTGTATTCTCCACAGAGCAAAGCATATGCTACTTGGGAGACGTTGAGACAGAGGAGGACATAAAACAAATGGAGTTCATGAATATACAATTTTTATTGTACACAGTAGCGATATCTAAACTTCAGAGAATAGGTGGGTAAGACTTTATGCTTTCCTATTGAGATTAATTGGTGCATTTTTAATGTGTCAACTGAGGATATTACAGTTGATGTTAAAATGTTGGCATGAGTAAGAATACATTTTTTCACAAGATGAATAATCCATTTAATAGCTACAGGAAGTCCATGTCTGGTAGCATTTCTTAAAAGTATTTTTTACTGTTACTGTGTTATAAATTATATAAACTTAATTGCAATTATAGACTTGTTTAGGTAAAGGTCATGTTATTCGACTGGTTATAAACTAAAAGAGAAATTAATAAATGTATTCCCTTGGCAATAGGATATGAATTGAGTTTAGGCAACATAATGGGGAGGAGGGAAACATAATTCTATTTCTACTTTAATATAATATTGCAAATAAAAGCAGCACATTAACAAGTGGTAAATTAGATTTGTGTAAGTAAACATGTTTGCACAATAGTAGCAGTGTTGCTAGGGTAAGGACAATCTGAAAGTTAGGATCTGCATGTAAATGGTACCAATTCATTTTTATAGAAAGGAAGAGGTGGGCAATATCCCTCTGTGTCAGGGTTCCAAATAGCATTCAAAATTAAATCAGAGTCCGAGTCAAACTTGTTAAGGGGGGCATTCCCCCGTAGAGGCGATCTGTGGATCTTTGCTTCTTTTGAAGTCATTCTCATTAGAAAATAAAACCGAGATTCAAATCTAATTAACAAAATATTTATTTCAGTACAAAAGTAATAAAAAAATAGACCCTTAATAAGCTACATCTTATCGGCTAATGAAAGTCACATCTGCCTTCTGCAGAAATGGAGAAAAGAAAAAAAAAGAATGGGAGTTAACAAAAACTCTTGGAATGCACGCATGCGTAGTAAAACATATCACATGTCTGCTTGATCATAAATACAAGAAACAGTAGATCTGCACAACTGGCAATATTCACATCGTGACAAAAGTATTCCTCAAAGTCCCAATTTATTATTAGAGCCATGTTGATACATCTGGGTGAAACCCGAATCTGAAGTCCCCAGGGTTTCACCACCCAGTTGAAAGTTCAAGTCCTTCTCCCCACACCCACAAATCCATCACGTTGTCCAATCTTCAAGTGCCATGCTGGCAGAGTCCACCCATCTCCTTCCGTGCAGGTGCAGAGACGCAGAGACAAAGGGTGACCTTGGCTTTCTAGAAAGGAATTTGTTATGGCTACATACTAACAACCTCATACCATCCCCCTCCCATTTTCCCACAATAGAAAATGCATAATATAATAGTATAGTGTGTGGCAGGCCAAAGACACTCTGAACAATTACCTCTAATGATATAGTCTATTTTTTGTTGAAAAAAATAAATTATGAAATTTATCTATCTATTTTGCTCTAAGAAGTAAGCATAATTTTAAGTCAACTTCTTAGATGAGTTGGCATTTACTGTCACCCACAGTAAATTTTAATCAGCCAGTGCAGCCAAGTTGAAGAATTCTGAGCTAACATTCCCTTCATCCTCGGAGTATAGCCAATGGTCATGATAGCTGAGAATGATGGGAGTTGTGTAACACTTGATCTTAGCTAAAATCAAGAGGACACTTAAACTATCATGTTTATGTGTATGTAGGAATGGTATATGTTTTGATCTCTCTCTCTCTCTCTCTCTCTCTCTCTCTCTCTCTCTCTCTCTCTCTCTCTCTCTCTCTCTCTCTCTCTCTCTCTCTCTCTCTCTCTCTCCCTCCCTCCCTCCCTCCCTCTCTCTCTCTCTCTCTCTCTCTCTCCTTTAAAGAAATGTATTTCACTACAGATTTTGATTGGCTCTCCTTAAAAGGCTTATTCAGATATGCATGATTATCTTTCATTGACTTCAACTATGAGAGATGATGAGAAGATTTGATTAAGCTGTCACAGATGAATGAAATCTTTTTCAATAGCTAAAGTTAACATACTTTGTGGAATGTCATCAGCTGTAGAGAAATCAAACACAGTCATCTAATCATTGAGTGATGCGTAGTATATACATGTTTAATCAATTATTAGGAGGTGTATCAGCCCAAAGGCTTGGAAGTGACAGAGCAAGAAAAGAATCAGTGTTTGTTAACACATATCCTTTTAAACATGTTTAAACAGGATATTTTCAGGTCTACAAACAGGGTCCCTTTCATAGGTTACATGTTACACTTAGGTTACATGTTATGTAGAACATCTGTCTGGTGGCCTTTTTAAGCCCGTTAAGCAAGAACACTTTACCTTTACCTATAGTACCTTTACCTGCGTTTTACCTAAAGCTACCAAACCTGGGGTGCAAAAATGTAAACGATCTCTAGATGACAGGAAATACTAAACAGTCTAACTTTTTACTGTCATATAATGTTGTCTGGATTTTTGCCGCACTGATCTTGTAGTCCTATTTTATATGTTTCTATGTACATCAAGAATTTTAAGTGTTTTCTTTCTAGCCTAAATTAGGTAGGTTCTTAGGAAATGTAGCTACATCAAAAGCCATTGCCCTCATTGGAAATTTTTATGAAATCTAAATTCTTCAGAAGATTGTTGAAGGACTTCTACTGACTCATTAAGGCTAAAAGAAAAACCCTGTTACATTTTATTCAGTCACTCTAAGTACAACCTTGTTTCCAGACTCCATCAATTCTTTCTTTCTTGAACCAGAAGAAACCCCTGCAAGCTCATTCTCCAGACTTCTATTAGAAAACTCTCAAGAATCAATTTTTTAAAAAAATCAAGCCAATACCAGTTTGGAATAATGGGCACAAATATTTTCAATGAAGTTAGAATGTGGGATTAACTGACTCCACAATGCTGCCTTATATACAGTATATACCTGATCAGACTGCCCATTGCTATCAATGCTGCCCACTAACTTTTCCCAGGTCTCCTAGCTACATGAAATGCATTTTAATTGGTCAGTGTGTGTTGTTCCATCACTGATCTATGATCTGTCCTCACTTGCTTATCACAATCTTTTGGGAAAGGAAGAAGAGCAAAGGACTAGAAGTGAGCAGTTTTAAGAAAAGTGCTAGAATCATGTGATGTCTTCATTAAAATGTTTGTATAAATACCTTTATTGGTTACTTAATGCCTTGCAGGATAACAGAAACAAAAAGTTAAATCCCTGAAGTAAAGAGAATACATTGCTATGAGAGTGATATCTGTTTGGGGATAGTGTTCATTGTGGTGTTAATGATTCCATTGGATTTTACTAGATGCTGTATTAATAAAGCTAGTCAATTACCAATAATAAAAATATAAATGTACTGTGTTAAATATGCTGAATATTTTAAAACAATGTCATTTACCAAGAGAGCCTGGTTGTGGTCATCGTTTGGATTTTTGTGGGGGCTTGCTAGAATAGAGAACCTGCTCACTTGCTTTGTAAACTAATAGCCCCTCCTGCCAAACCCCATCAATATCTCTTCCCATTCCCAAGTGGGCCATAGTAACACTTCTGTGGGGAAATTTGCAGAATGCCCATATAATTCATTGTTTAACTTGCCTAGCAATTAAGGGTGCCTGAGGCAGCCAGGCAGCTTCCTATTCCACTTGGCTGACTGTTAAGCATGACCTCTCTTCCCCTTTCCCCCCCAGTTCAGAACTCTTCTCATCTTCCAAAATTATGTGAGAAATGATTTTTCATGCTATTTGCATGTTTTAGCACATCCATCATTATCATGTGCACTGACAGCTTTATACTTCAGCTGTGACAGAGCTTGAAAAATAGTAGGCCTATCAATCACTACATTGTAGGTTTCCAAAATGAGAGCTTTGCAGCTGACATTTTCCCTGTGCCTTTCCTTTTGTCTGCTTTGCTTTCCTTCACCCACAATCAGTGGCTTTTTGTCATTGTTGTTTAATTACACAAAAGATGATTTGGGGTGATAGCCAAATGTTGGAAGACATCTATTCCCAACCTTCTCCTATCTTCCAATTGTATTTTTTTTTTGCCACTCTTGCTTTGAATGTTTTCATGAAGAAAAGATAGGATCAAAAAGGATGATAGTATTTGCCTAAATTTATTTCTCCCAAATGTTACATTGTAAAAATAACTTGGCTCTGGCTGTTCTACTTATGTGTATGCATTGTAATTTGCTTATAGTTAGTTTTTTCTCTAGACAAAAGGTACAATCTATACATGAGAGAGGGGAAGACAGACATCAAGGTTTGTCCAGCTAATTATTTTTTTTAAGAAAGAAAACCAGCCTCACGGTGCAAATACACTTAAAATATACAGTTAAAAACAATCCATCCCAAATTGTCAGGGCATTCTGATGGCCACAGAGCAGCGGTGAGTTGCTCCCGGTTCAGACCGGTTCTTAGAACCGGTAGCGGTGGTGGCGGGAGGCTCCGCCCACCAGCCCAGGACGCTTCTGCGCATGCGCAGAAGCTTCTGCACATGGCCAGAAGCATTGCACGTGCAAGCGAGTGCACACACCGGTGGCGATCTAATTTAGAACCCACCACTGCCACAGAGTGCTACTAACAGTAGCAGAAAAGAAGAATGTGAAATGGAAAACCTGAGGCAGGAGAATGTAATAGAATATCCTGGAAGTTGGAATGGACATCTAAACAAGAACCAGCTATACTGCAAGGTCCAAAATGCCCTCTATTATTTCCAAAACTTTACAGTCTAAATACAGGTAGTCCTCAACTTATAACAGTTTGTTTAGTGACCATACAAAGTTACAACAGCATTGAAAAAAGTGACTTATGACCATTTTCACACTTATGACCATTGCAGCATCCCCATGGTCACATGATTTACATTCAGTTGCTTGACAACTGGTTTATATTTATGACGGTTGCAGTGTCCCAGGGTCATGTGATTGCCTTTTGCATCATTCTGACAAGCAAAGTCAATGGGGAAGCCAGATTCACTTAACAACCATGTTACTAATTTAACAACTGCAGTGATTCACTTAACAAATGTGGCAAGAAAAGTCGTAAAATGGGGAAAAACTCACTTAACAAATTTCTCACTTAGCAACATAAATTCTGGGCTCAATTGTGGTCACAAATCGAGGACTACCTGTACCAAACACAGTTCTGCTCATTTGTGTTAGAAAATTAAGGTTGCCAAATAACAGTTAAATTGAATTGAGAATAATTAGATGTCAATTGGATGATTTTGTGCTCTTAAAACAGCCCTTTGTATGTTATGGAGTCTGACTGCCATTGAGCAGCATGTTTGTAAACAGAAAAATGTTCATACACACTCAGTGGCTGTAAAGGATGGGAGCTATGCAGGTATAATGAGCTGGTTTCAAGTTACACTTCGAGTGCAGAGCTGTGAGATTTTATCGCTATAAAATACCGGTACTCACAATTTGGCTTTTAGGCCCAGGTTTTACTTTTAAAAAAATCAGGTCAATCAGATCAAAAATTGCAATTAAGTGGATCCAAAGATTTATTTATCTCACTTTTTAAACAAGTGACATCAAAATCAAAATCTTTCATTTGGCAGCACTGATGTGCCAACTCATTTCACCTCATATGGGCACTGAGTTGTTTGGCAACAATCGGTTATTGTGGTATTCTTATCCTCAGATTTGCAGATTGTTGTGGGCAATATGCTGACTCTGTAAACCGCTTAGAGAGGGCCGTAAAGCACTATGAAGCGGTATATAAGTCTAAGTGCTATTGCTAACTCAGGACACAGCTTGCAAACTGAGAGAAAAAATGTTTTTTTCCTGAGTGAAGCAATCTATTTGTGACATTCTTCAAATTCCCCACCATTCCTTCCTACCAGCCTCCCTTCTTTGGTCAAATGAGGACCAATGAGTTCATACTCTCCAGCATTCTTCAACTTTCTTCACAACTTTGCAATTTCTTGGCTCTAATGTCAGAGAAGTCAAGTCACCATGTCGGGCATCAAATTACTACTCTAGTTTCTAGAATAACTTTCTCCACATCATCTTAACATATATTTCAAAGATCTGCTTTACAATTACGAGACAACCTTCAAAAGTTATGCAATTTCCTCTCCTCTCCCACTTCTAATTGCTCTGATAACCAAGAAACTTCCATTTGTTTGCAGCAGATGACTTATGGGGTAGGGGTTGAAGGCTTACTTTAAAAGGAAAATAAGCACCAAGATCACAATAGACAAGTACGCCAGTGAAAAAGGAACAAAAAGGAATGGGGAGAAGGGGGAGACAGAATGGCTATTTCTTTCATTGGATGTTATAATCAGAGGGCACTGAAAGGTGAATGAACTAAGGAAGAACCATCCAATTGGCCTTCTGTGTCTGCATTTAAGAAAGGTTTCATAGAAAAGACCAGAGAATTGATTCACTGTGATGTTGGATTTTAATCAAAGCAGAGGATAAGTCAACTTTTTAATCAAGATTTTCTGTAATGGATTATTTTCCTAATTGGATGGGTACAGGAGACAAACACATACTGTAGAACCTAGTGCTCTTTGGCATTCTTTAAATATTGGTAAACTTTCAATCTCAGCTGATTGTGAGATAAAATCTCTACTGGAATAGGGCACTCTTGGAGGTCACACATTCAACTTGTAAAGCTATGCACTGAACAAGAGCCAGGCAAGTATTATCTTAATTCGGTGCTGTAATTAAGACAGTTCTCCTTGCTTAGACAGTTCATTGATGGGTTAAACTCTGAAGGACACCCCACAGGTTACAAAGTTTTTGTTGGAAGCAAAATACATGGTAAAAGCCAACCAAGATTAATCATTTTCTGCCTTGTCCCTTCAAATCAGTGAAACAGATTAGGTATGCTAAATCTTATTTAATTCCCTAAAATGGAATTAAATTATTCTCACAACCAAGAGATATTACAAAACACAAAAACCTACAGGTTTTTGGTAGTATGCCCAGTATGATGCAAGAAAGAGTAGCAGTTTTATCATCAACCTCTTCAGAGTGACATATACTGGGGTTCTGGATTGGGCCTACTTACACAGGTTAGTTAACTGAGCTCTCTTCAGATAGTAATAACTTTTTATTTTAACATAAACTTTGCCTGAATAATAAGGGGGTCCTGTCTTTTATATCTTTCTGTGTTTTTCTTAGCTCCAGCTTCTTCCTGTCTCATAGACATCTCTTCTTCAGTCCAGCTATGTCTATGATTGATCTAGCCTAACTTAAAAAAATAAATACTTACTATCTAGCAAGATATGTACTATGATCCAATAGTACAGAGACATACTTAAAGTTCTAAGGTGTAGCAAGAAGGTAATTGCATTAAGAAAGGTGTCTCAAAGTTGTATGTTTTTTCTGTGTGTAAGTATGATAAAGAAGGCTGCAGTGGGGTGGGGTGTGTACAGTGGGTGGGAGAGAGCATCATTTCTATGAAACAGAAGTTTTAGTCAGAAGGAACATTTGGAGCTACAGAAAATACCTCAAGAAAGGATCCTGATAGTGCAGTGGTTAGAATACAATACTGTGGGCTAACTCTGTCCACAGCCTAGGGTTTGATCCTGATGGGCTCAAGGTTGACTCAGCCTTCCATCCTTCTGAGGTCAGTAAAATGAGGACCCAGATTGTTGGGGACAATATACTGACATTGTACACTTCAGACTAAGAGCTGAAGTGGTGCAGTGGTTAAATGCTGCGACTGCAGGCTGACTGCTAGTTCAGCAGTTCAGCTGTTCAAATCTCACTAGGCTCAAGGTTGACTCAGCCTTCCATCCTTCTGAGGTCGGTAAAATGAGGACCCAGATTGTTGGGGGCAATATGCTGAACTCTGTAAACCGCTTAGAGAGGGCTGTAAAGCACTATGAAGCGGTATATAAGTAAAGTGCTATTGCTATTGCTATTATAAAACCACCCAGAGAGTGCTGTAAAGTGCTATTGCTATCCAATTGGATTTTGTCAAGTTTTTACCAGTAAAACTGGTAGTAAAATTGTTATGGTTTCAGGTGGTCAGCATTTTCACAAGTTCATCTACTAGATTTACATACTGTAGTTGTACATGGTTTTACCATTTTACATTTGCCTACAAATGTTCATCCTCAAAGTCTCTGAAAGAGCCAAAATCATGTGACCAATGCCAGCAATGAATGGAGAAGGAATACCCTCCATGGTCACTTAATAATTCCCCTGGAATATTAGCACTGTAATAGGCTACTGTAAGTAGGTACCATATTTTTCCGAGTGTAAGACGCATCTTTTTACCCCCAAAAAGAAGGTGGAAACTTGGGTGCGTCTTATACACCGAATGTAGCCCCAGCCACCCCCACCCTTTGACCTCTGTCTTCCAGCAATTTACCTGTTTGCAGCAAACAGGGAAGAGCCTGTAAAACCAAGCAAGTCAGTAGCAGCTTCCCGACCTACAGCTGATTTGCCACGTGGGAAACTGAAACTGAAACTAGCAAAGAGGCAAATAGCTAGGAGAGACACGCAGATTTTTATTTTCTGCTGAACTGAATGCAAGGGGGTAAGTGAATAACTATAAATGTCTGTAGAACGTTCAAATTATTAGACTTATTTTTTAAAGACTGCTTTATTATTTGCTTTGCTGGCTGTGGAATTCTGGGAGTTGAAGTCCACAAGTCTTAAAGTTGCCAAGGCTGGAGATCCCTGTAAATCTAGACAACTTAACACAATAAAGAAGCTTTTTAAAATAAATGCTTGCTCTGAAGAGGCCCAGTGCTATTATATCTTCTTTTAAATAATAGAGAATAATGTATACTTCCAGAAATTTTAATTAATTTTAACAGCTCTGTACAAGTATAGTCTGAAATGTAACAGTGTCCTGTTTAGTATTAGAGTTAAATCCCGACTTACCTTGGAGTAGATCTATTTAAATAATTGGGAGGAGTTAGTGTGACTACATTTAAGAAAACTTTCTGGCATAATGTACATTTCTCCAATTTTTTGCTATTTCTATGGGTCAGGCACACATGCACAGAAATACACAGCAAACAGTGTATATCATTTGTGCTGTTTGCTGTTTGGCAAATTGCTGGGAGGCAGAGGCTTTTTTTCCTTGTTTTCCTCCCCCCAAAACTAAGGTGCGTCTTATACTCCGGTGCGTCTTATACTCCGAAAAATATGGTATTTTCTGTCTTTCTCTTGCTCTCTCTGTCTCTCTATCCAGCTTTGATATCAATTTTTTAAATGAAAGATTTTTTCTTGTGGCGCTCCAGATCAATACAGGTGATAGATGGCATAGATAATGTCACAAATTTGATGTCACAAGCAGATTTGAATGCATAGATTATGCCATAAAGCCAAATTAGAATTTGGTCATGTATAGACTTTCTGATGGCAGCCAAACAGATTTAACTGTGTGGTTATTTCTCAAACTCAAATCAACAAACCCTTCCTGCCTTTACTTCACTGGTCTACTGCAAAACTATTAAAGAAAGAAACATATTGCCCAAAGCATTTTTTATGAAACACACTTCTCCACTTCATCGTAGTCAACCTTTGCTTTCAGGCATCCTTATCCTTCCGTCTTTTTGTTTCTGCTTTTTAGACAATACCCTCTTATCACTTCTCTAGCTTTGCCTCTTGGCCTCTTTTTCACCACATAATTTCCAAGTCTTTGCCAGCAAATCCCACTATCCTTCTCCACAATAACAATACTATTAGACAATGCTGCCATAACCATAATGTGATTTACCAGAATCTTTTGAAATATTGTATAGAAATGTTTTCTGATGGAATCAGGATTACAATTCTCATCAAACTCTTTAAAAAAATTAGTGAAAGCAGCAGTGATGAGATTAAGACCATTCTCCCCAAGCATTGTCTTTATTTTATTTCTGAATAAAGAATATTTACTTATTACAGGAGTATTTAGTGTAAAAGTGATTAAAAGTAAAGCTTTCTTCAGGAATAAAAGCTTCACTGAATCTTCACTGAATAATGGTGGTACTAATAGCCACTACACATGTACCAAAGGATGGGACTTGGAACATGGCACCGTGGCCATCTTGTCAACTGGTTGGATTTGAACTGAGGAAACTTTGTTCAAATCCACCCTTAGCAATGGAATCTCGGTGAATAGGTTTCGGCCAGTTTCTTTCAGCCAACCCCACAGTTCCTTCTGTGGGGGGAAAAATGGAAGACCATCCCGGCCTTCCATTGATAGGTATACCATCCTGAGCTACTATAGGGAAAGATACAAATCTAACACAAAGAATATAATTCCACAGATATACTTCTAAAGACAAAATGGCTCTTCTTTATCGTCCTATTTACAGTGATTTCAAGTATAACTCACTTTTCAACACTTGGGTCTAATTCTATTATAAAATTTCCATTCAGTGAATTTTAGAATTGGATGGTTTGTTTGTTTGTTTAAAGTTGAGAAATGTTCAAAAATATTATTTGGGATACTTTAAAAAAAAACCCCATCTCTGCAGCATCTTATAAAGAACACTCTAATCCTTTACTATAAAAAAAATGCCATCAGTTTAACATTGTACCTGTGGCATTATCTCTTAAAATGATACTTTTAAACCTCTAAGTAAATAAAATAGTATTCTAAATATAATAAAACATGACAACAGATATCAGAAAATATTATTATTTTTTGCCCACCCAACTGGTAAGCTACTTTATGTGACACTTTTGAAAAAGGAAGCATTCATCCTGTGTCTCTCAAGATTATGTCTGAAGGGGGCAAACTGTTGCTTAGGGAACATGGTTGAGGATGAAAAGGCCCTCTGTGTAGGTGACATGTTGTCTGCTCATCTAGGGCTGCATTTTGTCTTATTTCTGTTGTCACAGAACCTGAGGCTAGTACTTGATGCAATACTAGGTTTGTCCCCCATTTCCCACACACACCTTTCCTGTCTCATTCAATTCTTCTTTCCTCTTACTGCACTCTGCAAGTGGGTGAGGAAATCCTGTAGAACAAAGATCATGGAACTTTTTGACACCATTTGATAAAACTCTGCATCCAGCCCAAATCCTATCAGTGGCTTTTTTTTTTGTAAAAAATGCAAATGGCTGGGATTTGGATTAGGACATGAATACACAAAGATGTGGAGTGATAACACTCCAAATTCTGTTACATTTTACAATTAGACATGTCATGGGGACACTATTAAGTTAGGACTAAGATATCTGCTTTTCAATTTTGATTATAAAGAGACTTTCAGACCTTACAAGGAATAATCGAGTTTTGACATTTTGATTGTTTTTATTATTCTGTTTGATTCTATTTTATTTTTGGTATTTTATCTTCATGCAATCTATATTATGTTATTTGCGAGGGGGGTTTTTTTGGTTCATTGTTTTCTGTTACATGCTGCTCACAGTCACCTTGTTTGAATTGGGTGGCTGTATAAATCTAGTTTATATTTTATATGTACGTATTAGTAAAATTCATGCTTGCTATAGTGAGAAAAAGAAGGCAGAATAAAGATTTCCAGATTAAGAAATACATAGAGGTTCGAAAGTATTCATATTTTCTATTTCATTAAGGAAATTTACCTGAACATGGAAAATTTTCACACTCATCTAAGAAATATCTTCTAAGCATCTTCTCCTAATTCTAACATATTATTTATTTATTTATTTATTTATTTATTTATTTATTTATTTATTTATTTATTTATTTATTTATTTATTTATTTATTTATTTATTTATTTATTTATTTATTTATTTATTTATTTATTTATTTATTTATTTATTTATTTATTTATTTATTTATTATGATGTTCTTATATGCCGCCCAACTCCCGAAGGACTCAGGGCGGCGTACAACAGAGAAAATACAAGACACCAATTCATAAATATTACATTAAAAACAGATATAAAAATTAAAAACACAATATTTAAAATCATCCAATACCCATTCAACAACCATACATACTTGGGGTGAGCTCGAGTGGATTAAGCTCTACCCCCAGCCTGCAGGAAAAGCCATGTCTTGACAGCTACTGAATATGAGCTACTGAACACATTCTTCGCATCAGTCTTCACACAAAAGGAAACTGCAGCTCAACTACCCAGCAACACAAATATAAAAAACAGATTCGAAGCAAGACTCAACCTAAGCAAAAATACAGTAAGAGATCACCTATCTGAACTTAATGAATACAAAGCACCAGGACCTGATGGATTACACCCCAGAGTCCTAAAAGAACTAGCAGAAGTCATTTCGGAACCACTGCACCACATCTTCCACAAATCCTGGAACACAGGGGAACTCCCCGAGGACTGGAAAAGAGCTGATGTGGTCCCCATCTACAAAAAAGGTAAAAAAACAGACCCAGGAAACTACAGACCAATCAGCCTAACATCAATACCTGGGAAAATACTGGAAAAAATAATTAAAAACCAGATCTCACATCATCTAGAAACAAACCAAGTAATAACCAACAGCCAACACGGATTTGTTAAGAACAAGTCATGCCAAACCAACCTCATTTCATTTTTCAACACTGTGACCAAATTAGTAGACCAGCGAAATGCAGTAGACATCATATACCTGGACTTCAGCAAAGCATTTGACAAAGTAGACCACAACCTACTTCTTCATAAGCTAGAAAAAAGCGGGATAGACAGCTACACAACCAGATGGATTAACAACTGGCTGACCAACCGTACCCAACGAGTAGTCCTCAATGGCTCTATGTCCACATGGAGAGAAGTAAGCAGTGGCGTACCACAAGGTTCCGTCCTAGGCCCAGTACTCTTTAATATCTTCATAAATGACCTAGATGAGGGAATAGCAGGAGAACTAACCAAATTTGCAGACGATACCAAGCTGGCGGGAGTAGCAAACACCCCAGAGGACAGACTCAAAATCCAGAGGGACCTTGACAGACTCGAACACTGGGCCCAAACAAATAAAATGAAATTTAACACGGAGAAAAGTAAAATTCTACACCTAGGTAAGAAGAATCAAAAATACACATACAAACTGGGTGAAACCACACTCAATAGCAGTGATTGCGAGAGGGATCTTGGAGTCTTGGTAGACAGCCAACTAAATATGAGCCAGCAGTGTGCAGCAGCAGCCAAAAAGGCCAACGCAGTCCTGAGCTGCATAAATAGAGGGATACAATCAAGGACCAGAGAGGTACTAGTACCACTCTATAAAGCCTTGGTCAGACCACACCTAGAGTACTGCATCCAGTTTTGGTCACCACACTACAAAAAAGACATTGAAACCCTAGAGAAAGTGCAGAAGAGAGCAACCAGGATGATAAAGGGTCTGGAAAATAAAACATACGAAGAGCGGTTGCAGGAACTGAGCTTGGCCAGTCTGGCGAAGAGAAAGACCAGGGGTGACATGATAGCAGTGTTCCAATACTTGAGGGGCTGCCACAGAGAGGAGGGGGTCAGGCTGTTCTCTATGGCACCAGAAAGCCAAACAAGGAATAACGGATGGAAGCTGACCAAGGAGAGATTCAACCTGGAAGTGAGGAGAAACTTTCTGACGGTGAGAGCGATCAACCAGTGGAACAGCTTGCCAGCGGAGGTTGTGAGAGCCCCAACACTTGCGACCTTCAAGGGGAGACTGGACTGCCATCTGTCTCAAATGGTGTAGGAACTCCTGCTTGAGCAGGGGGTTGGACTAGATGACCTACAAGGTCCCTTCCAACTCTAATAATAAATCTAAGCTTTTCAGAAGGCCAGCAGAGTGGGGATAGTTCGGGTCTCTGGGGGAAGTTGGTTCCAGAGCGCGGGGCCTGCCACAGAGAAGGCTCTCCCCCTAGGGCCTGCCAGGCGACATTGCTTGGCCGACGGGACCTGGAGGAGGCCAACTCTGTGGGCCCTAACCGGTCGAAGGGAAGTGTAAGGCAGAATGCGGTCCTGGAGATAACCTGGTCCTAAGCCATGAAGGGCTTTAAAGATGGTGATCAACACCTTGAATTGGACCCGGAGACTGATGGGCAACCAATGCAGCTGGCGGAGTATAGGTGTCACGTGGGTGTACCTTGACACACCCACCACAGCACGCGCAGCCGCATTTTGCACCAGCTGAAGTCTCCGGATACTCTTCAAGGGTAGCCCCATAATAGTTTCCATTTATATTTCTAATAGTCACACATTCTAAGTATGATCAGCTATATTATTGAGAAACCTGAAGTTATATCCTGACTCCTCTTTTTTTCCTCATCTTTACCCCCACCCTATTATTTCCCACTGTTCTTCAACTCTTGAGTGCCATGTTTGCATGTAACCTGGAAATGCTTTGTAAACACCAAACAATTGGATGTGCCTATAATTTTGGTATACTCTTCTTAATATAGATTCATGGATGTTAATATTGATTCTTATTTCTTCTATTATCCTACATTAATTTAAATAACCTTTTTTTCTTAATTCAAGCTTGGTGGTTGATTAGGCAGCTAATCTTATGCTCTTTTCTCATTTACTTCTCATCCAGTTTTAGACATAATAAATGGAAATAAAAGTTTGGAAGCCTTGTGAATATCAGCAGACCTAAAAAAAAAATTCAAGAGCAATAGAAAAACGAATATTAGATTATTATTAGAGTTGGAAGGGACCTTGTAGGTCATCTAGTCCAACCCCCCCACTCAAGCAGGAGTCCCTACACCATTTCGGATAAATGGCAGTCCAATCTCCTTTTGAAAGTCTCAAGTGTTGGAGCTCTCACAACTCCTCAGGCAAGCTGTTCCACTGGTTGATAGCTCTCACTGTCAGAAAGTTCCTCCTTATTTCCAGGTTGAATCTGTCTTTGGTCAGTTTCCATCCATTATTCCTTGTCTGGCCTTCTGGTGCTTTGGAAAACAGCCTAATCCCCTCCTCTCTGTGGCAGCCCCTCAAGTATTGGAACACTGTTATCATGTCACCCCTGGTCCTTCTCTTCGCCAGACTGGCCAAGCTCAGTTCCTGCAACCGCTCTTTGTATGTCTTAGTTTCCAGTCCCCTTATCATCCTGGTTGATCTCCTCTGCACTTTCTCTAGAGCTTCAATGTTTTTTTTTATAGTGTGGTGACCAGAACTGGATGCAGTACTCTAGTTGTGGTCTAACTAAGGCTTTATAGAGTGGTATTAGTACCTTCCTAGTTCTAGATTGTATCCCTCTAGTTCCCTAGTTCTATCTTCATTTTGATATCAAATTTTGCACCTACATGACAATCAGCTGTATAAAGAATCATGATATGTGTAGTCTTAAACTTCTAGAGCAGTGGCCTTCAACCTTTTGGTGGCACCAGGCACAAGTTCCATGGAGAAAGGTTTTCTATGGACTGGAGGGGGCGTGGTTTTGCATGCTGCCTGCATTCCGTGGATGGAGCTTCGCTTGTTTGCGCGGACCATTTGCTGGCATGCCATGGACTGGTGCCGGTCCATGGACCAGGGGTTGGGGACCCCTGTTCTAGAGTACACCAAGTTATCTACTACTGATTTATATTCTGGTTCTCATGGATGCTCTATAGATTTTAAATATCACATTTTTAATGCTAGGACATTAAAGTAAGAACAGATACTAATTACAAAATGATACCTTATCATCATACCTGTTTGATGTTTCCTGTTTATTTCATTATGTAAAATAATTTTTTAAAAATTCTAATGGGGTAAGAAGTAGTCATAATATAAAAATAAAGTAAATATTTCCCCTTCTGGTTTGAACTAGCTACTTTAAACATTGATATAAACATGCATCATGCTTTACTGTGGTGGATTGATGGCACTTTCTAGCATACCATTGTTGTCCCTTTGGCTGTTTTAAAAAATAACTTGAATTTTAGGAGGTTTGTGACAAAGCCCAAGACGAAGAGGTAATGTGTTTTTCGTGCCTGGTTCCTCATAACTTTCTGGATAAATGCCTTATACCTATTCCCAGAGAGAATCTGCAACTTTTCAGTTGAGGGTGTCCCTGATCCTACTCATATACGGTCTTTTCTTTCTCACAGCCATGCCAGGCTGATTCTCTTTCTGATGAGGTCAGTAAGAGAGGTGTAAAAAAAAAAAGAGTAATCCATACTCACTCCATGGGTGAGGCCAAGGGAGGCTCCACACAGGCACAAGAATCTCCCAAAAGCCTAAAACAAAACCAATGGCACATCACTTCGGCAGTCTTGCCAAGAGAACTAAAAATGAAAACAAATTCCATAATCTGACAATCACTCAAAAAGTATCACATATATATACATACAAACTCCACTAAGTAGACAGACAGACAGACAGACAGACAGGCACTGACACACAAACACAGACAAAATATGTATATAAGTGAAAGATAGATGGACAGATGCTTTATTGAATAAATTTCCTGCCCTCTATAAGTGGTTTGAAAAAATAGTTTTTTTGGTGTGCTGATTTATAATTTAAAAATATATGCTTTTAATAATAAAACATCCTTGCTGTAAGCCACTCTGTTACTGCTATGCCTCCCAAAATGAGCCAGAGTATGCTTGTGTATCGTCTCTGCCAATTTCTTTTTAATGGCCTTTATTCCTTAAGGTGATGATCCTATTGACTTACCAGCTTGAGTTGTTTTGCATTATCTATGTTAGGCATTTGCATTTCTCCCTTTATGACCGTTTTAATTAGCGCTTCCCAATTTCAGCTCTTACTAAATATGAATGAAGCAGAAAAAGTGTAACCTAGCTGGGACATATTGCTGTTTAGCGCTGGTTACGATCTTTAGCCGAGATGCTGGGATTCATTCTCATCTCATTTGCTGAGCGCTCTATCATTAAAGTGTCATTGAAAACTGACACCACTTAATTTTAGCAGCTTTCAATTCTCGTTTGCAGCAAGAATAGCTTTAAATGGAGAGGAGTGCAAATTACAGAGGGAAAGGGTATTTTTACACTGCACTCAGCATTTCATCAAACAAAGCTGCCTCACAGAGAACAATGCATTTATAAAACCAAATTCTCATCGGAGAGTGATAAATGAGGCTTTGTTCTTCCTCTTGCAAAGCTTCTGGTTGTGGGGAACGTAAGTGACTATAGGCTTGGCTATTTCATATCAGATGGACAGATAGGCAAAAATTGTATCTTGGCATGGTGATTTTCACATCTCCAAGAAAAAAAAATGGTACATCTTTGTCAAACAAAAGACATGGGAAATCCTCCTTTCCTTAGCCTGTTAATTGCTTTCTTTCCTTTTGTATTTTGAACCCTGGAGGAATTAAGGAGAAGAACCCACCAGGGATACCCACAATTTTGAAACCTTTCAATCTGGTTTTATTTCCCTAATTGAATATACAGTTTCTGTACACACCCTGCATTTGAAGGCCAATGTGCTCTTCTTAATATATCTTGCAGATCGTTTGTTAAAGGCAGACGGAGATTGTGTTTGCTTTCATGACCCACTTCCTGTTATAAGGATCCATGCATCCATAAGGAATTTGACCATAATCTATCTCTTTCCAAATTAAATCAGCTTAAGGGAGAAGATCACATGGAAGCAAATAGATGGAACTAGGAAAAAAGAAAGCCATGTATCTATATTCAAGAGGAATAAAAGATGAAACAATGTTCTTGTCAACAGAAAATTCTGTCTATGTGTCTTGTATTCAGATTAATAGCAGTCCTCAAATTTAGCTCTTTCTTAAATAATTCTCAGATAGGAAATTTATCAATTTAAGAAGATTTAAGGGCAAAGCCAAAACTGCCTGTTTTCTAGGACTTCTTTAGCCAGTTGCCTTAACGTAGCTCCTTTGGGGAATTTTGATATGGTATCTGTGATCATTTGTATGATATTATCTATAAACATTACAAACATGAGCCCTGTTAGAAAGTTGATAGGTGGATCCACAATGTGATTAGTTCCACACTGTGGATTGGTAAGGTAACTTAGTCCACTTGAACAGAGGGGGGGGGGCATTTTTTAGATGTTTCCTCCATCTCAAAAATTGGTGTTTTGTTCTAGTTAAATTGTTGGAATAAGACTTTTTTTTAGAAAGGGGATAGGATCAGATGCAATTATTCCTCAAAAGAGAAGGAAAAAGTTTAAGGACTTAAACTGACTACCACTATTTTTTTAAAAAAAATTGTTTCCTTTAACATCCATTGTGGGGGAAGTGTTTTGGTGAAAAACTGACTACCACTATTTTTAAAAAAAAAATTGTTTCCTTTAACATCTATTGTGGGGGAAGTGTTTTGGTGAAAAGCAGTCAAGTAAAGTAAAGTAAAAAACATAGAGTAGATGTATAGAGTAAAAAACAAAATTACATGACATATGATTTGATGAGCAGAGGTGGTGCAGCGGTTAGAGGCAGTACTGCAGGCCACTTTAGCTGACTGTGATCCGCAGGTCAGCGGTTCAAATCTCACCGGCTCAAGGTTGACTCAGCCTTCCATCCTTCCGAGGTAGGTAAAATGAGGACCCAGATTGTTGGGGGCAATATAAATATACATTGCTTACTGGTGTAAACCACTTAGAGAGTGCTTGCACTGTGAGGCAGTATATAAATCTCACAAATAAATAAATAAATATATTTGACAAATTTAATATCATTCATTTTATTATGAGATGCTGTACCAATCACCATTCCTAATAAATGGAAATAAAAGAAGAGAGAGAGAGATTTCCCAGTGTGCTGCTTCATTAGAATAGAAAACTCCAGGGAGTCTTTATTTAAGATAGGATTGATGTTTGTCCATCGTATTTGAAGAGGACTTTGACATCTGGGGGGGATGTCAAGACTTCCGCGTGAATTGGATTAAAGTGAGGGAGAGGTGCGCATAGTCAGCCTCACTCTGTCTTCCCAGATTCCAACTTGCTCCAAATAGCAGGACAAGAGTCGAGACAGTTGGAGATGGGCTGGGCGCAGTGGTTGACCAAGGCGTCTTTCGTGTCTTGCCGTGCTCTTAGCATACCACATTGCTTGCAGAGACCACCTTCATGACCGTTGTCCTATTCTAGTAGATTTCATCCGCTCAGTCCGCCGGAATCTGTCTTCGCACACTCTGGATAGACAAGTCCCTATCTCACCGAAGGTTGGCGACCCAACGGCTACTTTCAACCTGGTTTGGCCAGCCTGTCGAAGCTGTTGCCAGGGATATGGCCGCTGCACATGCTACAGCTGCTAGGTGAGAGCTGAGTGACAGGTGGGGACCAAAGGTGAACCAGCTGCCCTAAAAGCTGCCCTAAAATGAGCTGCCGTAAAAGGACACAACATGCCCCTACACCAGAGGTGCTACCCCTCCCTGAGCACCCCATACACCCCGGATAGAATTAAAATATATATGAATGCCTTGAAAAATATATGTTCTTTCAAAAGCAGCCCAAATTTTTAAAAGGAATTGCATACTCTATTTTGGAAGGGGTGGGGAGATAGAGAAATCAGAAGAAGGGAAAATCACTATTGCCTCATGCATGTTGACTCAGAAATAATCAGATTTATCCTCACCCAAGTATTGTAAAGAATCAGTGGAATCAGTCTGTAAAACAAAGTTGAGGTGCACAATTTCATCAGAATGGTTTGTTCAGATTACTGCGTCAACTACACACATGTTTAAAAGATCCCTCCATCATGCAGCTTAAGTGGTGAGGATCACTTTTTGGAACATTAGGTGAGGGGTACCAAGTTTCAATGCTCCTGTTAAAGTCCCGAGCACTTAGATAAAGATTAGAGTAGATACAAAAAGGAAAAATATTCGAGGCAGGGTCTTCGTTGACTGTGCATTCATATCCAAAAATGTAATCATATATGCCTGCTCTATTTGCATGCTATTTGCATTTATATTCAAAAATTTAAGCACAGAGACTTGCATCACACTGCTAACCTGCAATCTGATGTGAACAGTCCATTTTAGGATTCATTTTGCAGCAAAGTTAGTTAGGTTTTCTGTTAGCCAACAGAGAAATTAGCAGCATCCTTAACTCTAATCAGAATCAGGGCTACAGTGAAAAAAAGTAGTATGAAGGAGTCATACTACTAGTTGGACCAATTTTCCATCCGTTTTCATTTTGATAGAGAATTTTTAAAGAGACTGATTTGTTTTAAGCACTTTAGAATTGCATTTCTATATGAAATGTGAGTGTAAATATAATTATGAGTGAAGGAATAAAAATGTATGTCAGAAATTATCAGTTGGTACTAATATATTGTTGTGGATACGTATGAAATTAGGAATTCATAGTTTGGTGATAGATGCATGTTACATTATAATTAATATAACATTTTGAATAAGAAAGAAAGAATTTTTCCGGGGTGTGTGTGGAGTGAAATTATTTTGCTTACTGACATGAATGGAGAGGTCTGAACAAAACGAAAGAATTCATAACAATAACTGGGTATGATTGGGTTATTCAATGATCCAAGAGTGAATGAGAATGTTGAACGGTATAAGCCATTGCTTAGAACAAGTTCTTGTTTAAAACACATGTTTTAAATCTATTCATATAGATCCATGACAAAGAATGGGCGGCATAAAAAATTAATAAACAATAAAATAAATAAATAAATGCAAATGGATGTGTATAGGAATTAAGTGAAAAGGACTATGTATAATAATCTGGTTTTGCCCATGTGAAGAGGCCTATAAAATGTGTGCCCATAAAGAAACATGTATGTGGACATATTATAAGAATTTTTACAAAATCAGATGAGTCATCTAGAATGGGAAACAGGGGTGAAATCCAGCAGGTTCTGACAGGTTCTGGAGAACCGGTAGCAGAAATTTTGAGTATTTCGGAGAACCGGTAGCAGAGTTTTTGAGTAGTTCGGAGAACCGGCAAATACCACCTCTGGCTGGCCCCAGAGTGGGGTGGGAATGGAGATTTTGCAGTATCCTTCCCCTGCCACGCCCACCAAGCCACGCTCACCAAGCCACACCATGCCCACCAAGCCACACCCACAGAACTGGTAGTAAAAAAAATTGGATTTCACCACTGATGGGAAAGTACCATGAACTACTAGGTGCTTTCCCCAGCTACTTAGCCAACACTTTCAAACACTTTCCAGCTCACTTTTTGTTGCCTCTGCTATACATATATGTGTGCAACCTTGTGACACACCTGCATAAAGGAGGAGGAGTTTGCATCACACTGTTCCAGTCAGAGGTGGGTTCCTGCCGGTGCGGTTAATAGCTGTTGTTCGGCGCAGAGCTGAAGACGCTGCTGCCGTTCGCGGCGCGGAGCTTTCCCCGGGCGCTGCCGCCGCCCGCATGGACACCACCAATTGCGTTCTTTTGCCCTCTGCGCATGCGCAAAGCGTTCTGCATGCGCAGAGGGCAAAAGAACGCAATTGGCGGCGTCCATGCGGGCGGGGAAAGCGCCCGGGAAAGCTCCCGCGCCGCGAACGGCAGCAGTGTCTTCGGCTCTGCGCCGAACAACAGCTATTAACCGCACCGGCAAAAACAGGCAGGAACCCACCTCTGGTTCTAGTGCTGCTTTCATAATTTACTTCCCTTCATGGGCATTTCTCCGTATTTCTCATTGCCTACCTCAACACAACAAAGCAAATACAAGATATATTTGTCACCTTCACCCCCTTGCTAGATCACCCATATACATTCCAGCAACAGCAACCAATGAAAAACAAGCTATTTTTAGCTGGATATTCATTGTTGTTGGTGTTGGTGTTGTTCTAGTGGGGCTCCAACACCTGTGAATGCTGCTTGGGAGAGAGTAATCTAACAGTTGCAGCCATGTGCAACACGGAAATGTAGGTAATGGGGGAAGCTGCATCTGTTGCTAATCTGTGTGCTATGCTATTTTCAAAGGTTTGGGAGAAGAGACAAGCTGCCAATCCTAATTCTCAATAATGCTTTTAGAACTTTCTCCAGTGAGAAAGCTCTGTTTATGCACTTAACAATAAACAAATGTTCTTTTAGTAGCATCTGTTATTAAAGTGGCTCAAGATCCAGGCGAAACAGTTAACTCTGGTTTTTTTTATCATCTAATAATTGCTCTGACCCAACATCAGAGGCTTTCCTTCATAAAGCACCTCTGTTTCTGTGTGGCACTAAGGGTATTGTAGTACATTTACCTCTATATTTTTCTCACTTTCTTTTTATGGATTGCACTGTAATGTCGATCGACATAAGACATTGAGACCTTCAGCAAGCCAAGCATCTATCCATGGAAAGATATAGTACTGGATGAAATGCACAGAGCTTCATTCCTCTCCCCCCCCTCACCAAAAATAAAAGAGTAAATTCTCTGGGCCATAGCCTCTTACAGAAATACAGGATATTTTTCTGCCTGGACTCCATAGAATCATCATGGAACCCTGAATATATTTATAGCATAAATAAAAGCCTGCACTGATCATAGAACTGTACACTAAGTTAATTTTTACATCTATCTTTTTGTACAGTTTCAATATTTCTATTCTTTTCCTCCTAAGATTCATTCATCTTTTTACCAGAAGACCTGATGTAATTTTGAAAATCCCATTATTAAGAACCCACCAAGCCAGAGTTCACAATGTACCTGACAATCATAAGAATTCATCCTTTTCCATCTATATTTTTATTTTGCTTTATTCCTTGTCAATATTTTTATCCAGTTAATTCCATTTGACTCTTGTCACATTTTATTTGCAGATTTAAAAAAAAGTATAAACCCAGATCACCTGCCTAGACTGCTGGTTTCTGTTCCTCTTTGTTTTTCTCCTACATTGATCAAAACCAGAAATATATTCCACTTCTACACCAATTGAAAAGCTTTTTTTTTTCAAAAAAAAAAAAAAAAAATAAAGACCAGATCCAATTTACTTACAGCATCTTCTCTTATTCTGTAAATATGTCTCACACACTGGCCACCTCTATTCTGAAGATCCTGGAGATACGGTAAAGAAAAAGAGGGAGGGGAAAAAGACACCAAGCTGAACTTTTTCAAGATCAGTGCTTAACATAAAAATTTCATCACAATCTTTATCATCTTGCAACGGTTGCAGAAAGGGCCGAAGCGTTTGCCACCTTTAACTTCCTTAAAGTCGCCTATTTTACCTTCAAATCTGATGAAGTGTCAAAGTCATTTACCAGTAATGAGTTCTGCTGCAAATTTTATTTTGCTTGGAATTTAATTAATGGGCCAAAGACTTTCCATTGTGATTTGAGCAAATGAATAATAAATCAAGAAAGGAGATTTGTCAGGGAAGGAACATCTGTTTCTTACAAGCGTTACAACATGACTACAGCTTGGCTGTGCATTACCAGCGCAGAGACAGTAGGAGTCCTCTCCTCTCTGGCTCTCTTCATTTATTGCTCCACTGAAGGTGAACAGCGAGGACTCTAATGGGCCTCTGGTGCTAATAAAACTTTGCGCTTCTCCAGTTTTGCCATAGCCCCTTCCTTTTGGGTGTGACTGTCCTTAGTACATGGTTTGTTGGTCAACGTCAGGATTCTGCAGTGTCAGTACTTTATGGGATGATTAATAATGGAAAGACAAATTCATAAGCAGAAACAATATGAAATTACCATCATATTAGTGTTAACTGTCATGCTTTTTATTTTTGGAAGGAGGGGGTTGTAAATGAGATAGTGATTGAAGTTAAGTACTTTGACTTGCACTGTCAAAAACAAAAGTAGGTCACCGAACCTGTTGTGCTCTGTCTAGTTAACCAATAAAAGCGCTCATATGTTCAGATTAACTTCTTCCTTTAAAAAAAAAAAGCACACATCACAAGTACTGTCGGAATAACTGAGACAAAATTAAACTTCAATGCACTAAAGATTTTGCACATCTAAAAAGGAGAACAACAGCAAAGGGGGGGGAGGGACATATCAGTTTATTCTGCAGTGGTTCTATACAGAGCATCTCTCCTTTTTCTTCTCTTTCCTTTTTTCCTTATTTTCCTCAAGAAAAGTTTACTAGATAGGAGGAATACGTTAATTTAGGAAAGGATCTATGTCAGTCCCCGTGCAATGAGGGTCAGAAATGTAGTAGACTAATGAATGTGCGTGAGAAACACAACACATGGTGTAACATGCAGTGCATTTCAGTGTGTAAAATTAAGCCTTGCATGGCAGAGCACAGTCGATGTTAGTGGCAACATGAACACCTATTTTCAAAAGTTATTGTGAACTGTAAGTAAGTCCTATACTTACCCTATAAAAATTGTCCTTCTAGAACAGTGGTTCTCAATCTTCCTAATGCCGGCCCCCGCGCCCCCCCCTTCCCTCCCCACGACCCACCCCACCACGGCGACCACCGCCCCGCCGCCGCCATTTGGGTTCTTTTACCCTCTGCGCATGCACAAAGTGTTCTGCGCATGCACAGAGGGTAAAAGAATTCAATGGCAGCGTCTGGGCAAAATCTCCCGACCCCTGTGAAAGGGTCATTCGACCCCCAAAGGGGTCGCGACCCCCAGGTTGAGAACCGCTGTTCTAGAATATAACTGGTGATAACCAGATAAGTTAGTAAGAGCTGAGGTGGCGCAGCAGTTAGAGGCAGTACTGCAGGCCACTTTAGCTGACTGTGATCCGCAGGTCAGCGGTTCAAATTTCACCGGCTCAAGGTTGACTCAGCCTTCCATCCTTCCAAGGTAGGTAAAATGAGGACCCAGATTGTTGGGGGCAATATAAATATACATTGATTACTGGTGTAAACCGCTTAGAGAGTGCTTGCACTGTGAGGCGGTATAAAAATCTCACAAATAAATAAAATAAATAAATAAACAACAAAGATGATTCTGTACAAGAGGCTTGAAGTCCTGGGCATGTCCCCCCACCCTTGCAATGCCAAATATCACTACCCTCCCCATCAACCTTCATATACAATTAAATTGCCATCAGAGGCCCTCTCTGATACTATCACAACATCTTGGAAGTGGCAGAAAGCAATTAAAATGACTTTATTGTGGCTGGTAACCCCATTTTGGAATGCTTTCCCTATGGTGCTCCCCTAAAGCTAGGCAAAGTCCTTTTCATTTCACCATTCTCCTGTCAATATATTTCAATTCCTGACTGAACTAAAATAGTTGGACAATGCAATGAAGCAAGTAATATGAGCTTAAGCAATACAGACATACATAACTTCCCATTTCCATTCTCTTTCATGAGTTCCTTGCCATCCTCCTAAACTAGCTCCCTAAACTTGGTGGTATTGGAAGCCTTTTGCAGATTAAAGGCCTGGAGACTAAAACATATAAAGAACGGTTGCAGGATTTGGGTTTGGCTAGTCTAGAGAAAAGAAGGACTAGGGGGATATGATAACAATATTCCAGTATTTGAGAGGCTGCCACAAAGAAGAGGGGGTGGGTCAAGAAACAATGGATGGAAACTAATCAAGGAGAGAAGCAACCTGGAATTCAGGAGAAACTTTGAAACAGTGAGGACAATTAACCAGTGGGTGTTTTCAGACATTGTGGGTGTTTCATCACTGGAGATTTTTAAGAAGAGACTGGACAGCCACTTGTCCGAAATGGTATAGGATCTCCTGCTTGAGCAGGGGGCTGGATTAGAAGACCTCCAAAGTCCCTTCCAGCTCTATTTTATTCTAATTCTAATTCAGGTATCCCTTCATCTTCATCAACTTCTTCGGCCCCATGAAAGAGGATTTGAGAGGCAAACATTATTCCAGTGACGAGGAAGTGAAAATTGCAGTGAAGAAGTGGCTCAAAGAACAGTCAACAAAATTTTATGAGACAGGGATACATGCTCTCATTCGAAGGTGGAACATTGCTATTGAGAGAAACGGTGACTATGTTGAGAAGTAGGGATGTTATCCACAGAGGACCAGCTTCATTTTGGTGTATGCTACATGTTCCTGTGTTGGTAATTATACCTGTCCTAAAGAAAATGGCATTACGTTCACCCTTTTATTTTCAACCACTTCTATCCAATTAACCATTCCCACTTTTCTTTGTTGTTGTTAGTTGCGAAGTTGTGTCCGACCCATTGCGACCCCATGGACAACGTTCCTCCAGGCCTTCCTGTCCTCTACCATCCTCTGGAGTCCATTTAAGCTCACGCCAACTGCTTCAGTGACTCCATCCAGCCACCTCATTCTCTGTTGTCCCCTTCTTCTTTTGCCCTCAATTGTTCCCAGCATTAGGCTCTTCTCCAGTGAGTCCTTCCTTCTTATTAGATGGCCAAAGCATTTGAGTTTCATCTTCAGGATCTGGCCTTCTAAAGAGCAGTCAGGGTTGATCTCCTCTAGGACTGACTGGTTTGATCGCCTTGCAGTCCAAGGGACTTGCAGGAGTCTTCTCCAGCACCATAGTTCAAAGGCCTCAATTCTTTGGCACTCAACCTTTCTTGTGGTCCAACTTTCACATCCATACATTGCAACTGGGAAAACCATAGCCTAGCTTTCCTCCTCAGTTGCAAGTGTCTTTTAATTTTTGGCTGCAGTCCCCATCTGCGATGATCTTGGAGCCCAGGAAAATAAAATCTGTCACTACCTCCATTTCTTCCCCATCTATTCGCCAGGAATTGAGAGGGCCAGATGCCATGATCTTAGTTTTCTTAATGTTGTAATATAATATAATATAATATAATATAATATAATATAATATAATATAATATAATATAATATAATATAATATAATATAATATAATATAATATAATATAATATAATATAATATAATATAATATAATAATATAATATAATATAATATAATATAATATAATATAATATAATATAATATAATAATATAATAATATAATATAATATAATATAATATAATATAATATAATATAATATAATATAATATAATATAATATAATATAATATAATATAATTAACATAACATAACATAACATAACATAACATAACATAACATAACATAACATAACATTATTATATTATATTATATTATTATATTATTATATTATATTTTATTATATTTTATTATTATATTATATTAATAATAACAGTTTTCTATTTCCCCCCAATTGTTTCAAATTCTCAATTATTGTCCATGCTCACAACTCGTTGAATTGTTTGGGCAGGGATCTCTTGGGTGGCCTGTCAGGTGGGATGAGAATTGGAACACCACCAATGCACTTTCACCAGGTGGTCTGCTTTTTATTCTCCTTTTCCTACCCATAACAATAACCATAACAATACTGTCCTGCCTCACTACAAATATAAAAATGATATCATTTATCATTTAGATATATGAATAAAAAAAAGACAGAAATGAGGGGCCACCATTGAAAAACCTGCTCCACAGTTTTGCTGGAGGAATTTGGCCAGCCTTTATATTGGAGGAAGCAAATTAAGTATTTATTACAAAGTATTTATTCATTGATTGTATTATTATTATATTATTTCCATAAGAACCTCTAAATTGGCACATATAAAATTCTGTCAGCCTTGGTAGTCTAGACAGGAAGCATGCCTAAATAAACTAATTCTACTTGATTGTAAAGTTACATTAACATAATATTCCAAGTCTGAAAATACATTTCTCCGCCCATCATCTTCATAGCCCAAGAAATTAGAAAGAGTCCTTTTTGACATGTTTGCCATACCCATGTTCCCTCTGTGCACTAAGCCACCCCTTATCCAACTGTTCCTCCAGGCTATAGTTCTTCTCTTTGTCCCCCAAGATCATTCCCCTCTATCATTACACGTTCCCTTTTCCTTCCGTTTTGTCTGACAATTAGTAGGTTGAGCTGAAAGATAGTAACCTGCCCAAAATTACTTAGTGGGCTTCCATGACTGAGGATCAGTGGTGGGTATCTACCGGTTCGCCCCAGATCAGGCAAACTGCTAGCGGCGGTGGGAAGCTCCGCCCACCTGCCTGGACATCATCAAAAATGCTCTGCGCATGCGCAGAAGCGTTGTATGTGCACGAAGCGCACGCGTATGCCCATGTGCTCCCATTTCCAAACTGGTAGCAAGGGTAAGTGAAACCCACTACTGCTGAGGATAGTCTTGAAAGTTGCTCTGTCTGTTCCTGGTCTAATTATTTAATGCTTACAGGGCCCTGGGTCTCTTCTCTGAAGATAAAGCTAAATAATATGGTGACAAATATTATTTGGGTTTACTTACAGTAATTTGAGATAATAGTAGAAAATACTCAGGCTGTAAACTATAGTAGTAAGTTAAAAAATGTCTTGGAAGCTGGCAGCAATAGTCTCCCCCCCACGCAAAAAAAAAAAAAAACCCTTGCAACACATTTGCATGGTCACCATTTTTATATAGTTTACACATTAATTGACATATTTTAAATCTGTCACATTTATTCCATTATAGGTGCTTATGAATATGTAGCCTATAGTAGGAGCAAAGTTCTTAGGGCTCGTTTGCATGGACAGCACATGTCCCCCCAGTAGCGGAGATAGGAAAGTTTGAGATGTACAATTCACAGTGTTTACATAGGGCCAAGAAAATGAATGGTACATCAATTGTAGTTAAACATATGTTTCCCCTTCCCTTGCTTACCATGTGAGATACTACTCCAGTTGCTAGAACGAAAAATGGGTGTTAGTCAAATAGGCATCCACAGGATCCATCATTGTCATGATGCAAATTCTGGCTCTTTCATTCATGCATGCAAAATCATATTGCATGTATAAAAGGGGAGGGGCTTGCATTCTGTTGACACAATACTATTTTTATCATTGCCTCCCTTGTTTCCCCTTGGCTGCAACAGGTAAATTGTTTGTATCTGAAATCACAAAATAACAGAAAAATAATTGTCAACTTTCTTGGGGAATTTAGCACTTCCTTCCTTCCTTCCTTCCTTCCTTCCTTCCTTCCTTCCTTCCTTCCTTCCTTCCTTCCTTCCTTCCTTCCTTCCTTCCTTCCTTCCATCCATCCATCCATCCATCCATCCATCCCACATAAGTGCCCCTTTTATGGCACTAGGGACCATCTACGTCCTTTGTGATGTGAACCATAGACTCCATATGTAAAGTGGCTCCTCCCTCACTGGAGTCTCTTGTGTGAGACTCTGGGCAGACTGTAAAGTCAGTAGGGGCAGACTGGAGGGGCATTTAGGATAGAGGGCTGTTTGCTGCTCCACTTCATATCCTTTATTTCTGATTTGTGCTTTCATCATGCACTTGGAATATTTCTCAAGGCACAGTCCCCTTATCATATGTAACACACACTACCAGTATTTTTTATTTCTGCCATAGCATTGGGTTTGTATGTGTGTACATGCATGTAGGTATAATTTAGCCCCAGTTGCAAAACAAATTGTACTGTGTTACCTTTTTCAACAGCCACTTTGCCTTTTTCCAGAATATTCTCTTAATTGGCTCTTGCTTGTGTTGCTTTTCTTCTAATAGTGAGTCAATGTTCTATTTTGGGGGACCATGCATATTTTTATTGTGCTATTTTGCAAGTTCCTTCCTTTTAGTGCAGAGAATTGTTGCCTCTCAAACATGCTGATTTCTCTGTTTTAAGTGTGGGTAGTGCGTTCAGAACTTTGAGTGAAGAATTGGTAGATATGCTTCTGTGAAAATATTTTTCTTAATGAACTACTCTGCTTGCTGAGCATAATTCACTGGACCCATTTTACGATTCTACAGGAGGGGAAATTACATGGTGATGAAAAGCTTGAAACATTAATTAAGTGTATCATGAAGGTTCAGAAAGGACAAATATGTAGATTCCCCAAACTGTCATTTTTAATAATCTCCTACTTTAATGATTTCTTTGGAGCTATCGTTTTGAAAAACCTGGCACTAGTAAAACTGATACCATCTTCCTGCCCCTCCATTGTGGTACGATCTGTCTATTCATCTGCGGAAGCACAGCAACATCTGTGGGTAAAAGCCAGACATATGTCTGGCTACTAGAGTGAACTCTCGGCCTGGCAGGGATAAAGCAATTCTTATTCCAGGCCCAGATTTTTCATTCTCCTTTTAACTGTTACTAACATTCTCCCAGTGCAGAAAAACAACAGGGCTAAATACAGATTTATGTGTCAATTAAGGAGTGTTCTTCTGTCCAGGACTTATACATTGCGTAATTATTACCTTATGGGCTGTCTGATTAGCTTTGTAGGGGACACAACAATGTATAACTTTCAAACAAAAAGAGGCTAAGGAAAGAGCATTAGATAAACCTCTTAAATATAGATCGATAGGTATTTACTGAATGAAGCAAATAGAGTGAAGAACACCCGGTGTAGAGGCTTGTCTGAATAGTCCAAATGATTCACAGTTACTTTATATGGCAACCAGTGAGTTTAAATTTATGAATGAAATAGTTAATAATGTAGTGTCAATTTAATATATAGACATACTCTCTATATATTGATTTATGCAGCTGGTGCTGGGAAACAAAAGTTAAAAAAATTGCCTTGACATATACACTTACTTAAAGGTGTAGATATATATCACAAATGTTTACATCATGGAAAAAATATCATTCATATCATCTTGTTACAATGCTCATGTGAAGATTGCCAATGTTTCTGCTAAGCCAAAATGAATAGGAAGCAGTGGGTAATACTTGAAAACATTCATTAGAATGTTGTTTGCAAACATCGGTAATTTTTAAATGTATGGCCTCCAACTACCAGAAATTTTTCAGTTAGCATGGCTACTGCTGAGAATTTTGGATGTTCACACATCTGGGAGTTGCCCAGATTGAGAAACTTCCGACGTTCTAGAATTTAATCCATGGAATAATTTAAAAGGATATGTGTACCCACTTCACTCTCTCCAATGAATTTTCCATGCCATGTAGGGAAATTGATAAGTGAGTTAATTGAACCAATCTTCCCTGGTCATAAGCAAGGTTGTTAGGAGTGGAAAAGCCTCATTCTCTCCTTCTTTCCAATAACTCTGCTTCAGCTTATTGGTTTCCTGAAGCTAGCTCTTCGCCTCCCAGTGACAATGTTCAAGGTTGTGGCGTCTCCCTCTTCATTAGCAGAGGAACAGTGACCTTCAAGAAGATCACTGTGTTGTTGGGGGAATAAGGCTTCACCCCTGTAAGCAACCACCGTTAACATTGCTGGTTCTTCACTGGTTTTAGCAGCAGAGAAATTGAAATCTCTGCTTTGCCTCATCTTGGAAATTCCCCTGAAGATCCTGAGGTATGTACTGTATATGTATTTATAGTAATACTGTAAAAGCTTCCATATTTCTATAGGAAATGCAATATATAAATGATGGCTATGATGGTTTAAAGAGCCAGTGTGATGTAGTAGTTAAGGCATCAGGCTAGAAACTAGAAAGCTGAGTTTTAGTCCTGCCTGAGATACAAAGCCAGCTGGATGACCTTGGGCCAGTCAGTTTCTCTCAGTCCTAGGAAGCAGGCAATGGCAAACCACTTCTGAAAAACCTTGCCAAGAAAACTGCAAGGACTTGTCCAATCACCAATAGTCAACACTGGCTGAAGAGATTGGGAAGAAAAATGTTGGCATAACCATTTTGCTAACGTGACATGATAACAGTGTTCCAGTACCTTAGGGACTGCCACAGAGAGGAGGAAAGTCAAACTATTTTCCAAAGCACCTGAAGGCCAGACAAGGAATAATGGATGGAAACTGATCAAGGAGATATTCAACCTGGAAATAAGGAGAAACTTTCTGACAGTGAGAATGATCAACCAGTGGAACAGCTTGCCTGCGGAGGTTGTGAGAGCTCCAACACTTGAAACTTTCAAAGGGAGATTGGACTGCCATTTATCCGAAATGGTGTAGGGACTCCTGCTTGAGCGGGGGGTTGGACTAGATGACCTACAAGGTCCCTTCCAACTCTAAACTAAACTAAACTAAACTAAACTAAACTAAACTAAACATTCTCATTCTTATGTGTATAAGTCTGCTGTCTCTCTCTCTCAGCTTCTTCATGACAGAAGCTTGTCATGACTTTATGTGTGCAGTTTTGTTCCTTGAAGACCGACGATTCATTGCATAGAAATGCACTGCTGTGTGTCCAATAGAAAGATAGTCCTTCATACAGAAGTCAGTATAACACTCTGGATAGCTCCCACACCCTACTAAATTATTTTCTGGCAATCCTCTCTTTAATTGGAGGACCAGCGAAGTGTTTAATTAGTAGATGGCTTAACTTCGTTGGTTCTTTGTTACTGAGGCCGAGATGCTCCACCAAAGAGGTCTTTCATCATGCCTTGGTTTGCAAAGGACCTCTGAGCAGACATAAAGCAAGTCCTTGAACTCCCCTGGCAGAGCTCCTTGACATTTGTGACATGTCCATGTGTAAACTCCCCAGCCCTGTTGCAGCCTTAGGCATTTCAGGCCTGGGAAGAGCTACCAAGTGAATACTCTGCTTTCATTCTCCTTCTGCCTCAGTGCCTTTGAGAGACTGATGCTCCTATTATGTGTATACATATCTGAAACTTCCTGTACTTCTTATGTTCCTCTTCTTCTTGACTAAATGTGACACTAGAACGAGCATAATGACAAAGCTAAGAAAAGAATGTGTTTATGGTTTCTATCATGGTGTGACCCAGGTTCTTTGACAGAATGATTAGTGGGAAGTAATTTTTAAAATGTGGTCTTTAGAAATAAACTAAACTAGAATTCTTAAACTGGACTGAAGTCTTGCTTTTTCCAACTGAAGCCTATCCATTCTTTGGGGTAAATTGCTGAGGGATACATGTTGACTTGGACCAAAGCCAGAATGGGTGACAGTTGCATACATTTTGTAAACATCCCATTCTTGTCCTATTTTTCTTTCTCTCCATCTTATTCTAACATCCTCTTTTCCCAAGCAGGAAGGGAAAAGACAAGCATTTCTTATCAAAGATTTGAAGTCACTTGGTTGGGTTTTTTTTTATTGGGCAAATTAAGGATAGACACAGTCCTTGTCTCTGATCTAAACAGTAGTTAGTGAGCCAATGAATATAAGGCAGGGGCGGGTTGCTCTCTTACCTCGTTACTGGTGCGCTGCGTGCGCATCACTACATTTGATGCGCGCTCACGCTCGCTACGTGCGCGCATCCCCTTGCAAGATTTTGCTTTGACGCATGCACAGGAAGCAAAAAAAGCCCAAAAATTTTGAAAAAAAGATGGCGACACGCGACGGACTGGTGAAGATGGCACCGGAGCTATCGCGCACAAATTGCGTAATCTGCCAGCCGCTACCGGTGCGGCAGAGTCGATCGCACCGGTAGGAACCCACCACTGATATAAGGAAATAAAACTGAACATACCCATGAGCGGATCGAACAGTTTTTATTTTTTTATTCATTTATTTATTTATTTATTGTTTATTTATTGTTTATTATTTATTTATTTATTTTGTGAGATTTATATACCGCCTCACAGTGCAAGCACTCTCTAAGCAGTTTACACCAGTAAGCAATGTATATTTATATTGCCCCCAACAATCTGGATCCTCATTTTACCTACCTCGGAAGGATGGAAGGCTGAGTCAACCCTGAGCCGGGAGATTTGAACCGCTGACTTGCGGATCACAGTCAGCTAAAGTGATCTGCAGTACTGCCTCTAACCGCTGCGCCACCTTGGCTCTTTTGTTCATAATCAGAACTTTTTATTAACCAGATCTGCACCTATCCTTTGTCAATGCAGAATTATTTCTTAGTATTATAGCACATTTTCAATAGTGGGTTACATAGCAATATCCAGCTCAGGTCTTCTGTAACTATTCAGGCTTTTCAAAAAGGTTGCAATCAATTTGTCTATTAACTTCTCTCCCTCCTCCGTTTCTCCTCCCACCAGATTTAGCTTCTGATGGTACAGCATGACCTTCCAGCTGTCTAGCTTCCATTGTTGTACCCTTGTTTTGGCTTCCAGTGGGGAATAATAAATTGCTAACCTTAATGAACTAAATAAACATGAAGCATTTACTTTTTTCCATGCAAACCGACTTTTTACCTTGACACCTTGTTTCTGAGACTCCTCCTTTCTAAGGATAATTTGGGGTTGTTGTTGTTTTTTTAGGATTTTATTGAGGATTTCCATTAAGTTTGGTTAATTTTTGCTTTGGATTTGATCTAACACCAATCTCAAAAGAGAACTTTTGTTTTCACTAAAATGACTTCTATCTCTAGAAGTTTTAAGCACCTCAAAAATTATACACACATAATATGGACACAAATCCCATCACTCACATTGATAGATACATACATATATACACAAAACCCTTCCCTTCACTCGTGCACACACACACACACACTATTAAAGTTTGTTGTAAAAATCAAAACCAGAAGCACACAGAGATGATTGATTCAGCTGGATTCATAAACTTCTTTATAAACATAGTAATATAATATATATATATTTACAATACCATTAGCAGAGTTCTTCTTCAATGTATAAGGTGACCAGACGTCCCGATTTTGGCGGGACACACCCGCTTTTTCACCATTTGTCCCGCGTCCTGCCCGCCTTCTAAAAAGTCCCGATTTTTTCAAAGTTTGCCCGACTAGGGCATTCTTTCAAAAAATCGGCCTGAAAGGCAGCAGGCCTCTCAGCTCGGGCCGGCCGTGGGCGGCGTTGGCGGCGGGCGGGCGTCCCGCGTTGTTGACTCCTCCGGCGGCGGCTGGAAGCTGGGGGGAGGGGGAAGGGAGGCTGCTCCTCCTCTCCTTCCCCCGCCCCATCCCTAGCCCTGCCCTCGGAGGCGCCGCTGCGGTTGGGAGCGGTGAGGGACGAGGAGCCGTCGCCGCTTTGAGTTTACGAGTGGCGCAAACAGCCCTTCCTCGTCCCCCTCCCCTTTCTTCCCCCCATCGCCTCGCTGCCGCCGTTGCCCTGGGGCCGGGCGGTCGACCGGGAGACCGCGGCGCTTGGATGCTTGGAGCAGGTAAGCTGCCGGCTGCCTCCTTTCCCCGTCTCCCGCCTCCCATTCGTTGCTTGCCAGCCCGGCCGAAGGGAAGGCGGGAGGCGAGGAAAGGCCTCCCGAAAGGAGGGGAGGCTTCGGGAGCCCGCCTCCCTTTCGAGAGGCCTTTCCTCGCCTCCCGCCTTCCCTTCGGCCGGGCTGGCAAGCAACGAACGGGAGGCGGGAGACGGGGAAAGGAGGCAGCTTACCTGTCGCGAGCTGCAGGCATCCAAGCGCCCTCCCACTTCCCCCCCTCCCCCCCACCTCACCTGGACGCCGACATTTGCTGTTTTGCCCTCTGCGCATGCGCAGCGTTTTGCGCATGCGCAGAGGGCAAAGCAAATGGCGGCGCCCAGGCGGCCCCCCCCGTCCCGCTTAAAAAAAAATATCTGGTCACTTTATCAATGTAGCAACAGTTAAAAGTAAAACACAAGCAGCTTCTAGTTCAGAGTTCAGAGAGCACAGAGTTTGGACAAGAGAGCAGAGTGAACCTGGAGCCACACCCAGCCTTAAGCTAAAGCTTCCAGTTTCGATTCTCTGCACAGACTCAGAAGTGGTTAGCTCCCATTGGCTGACTTAGTTGCTATGCCTATTCATTGGCTGACCTTGTTACCATTAGCTCTCCCAGTTCATGAATATTCTAACACACACACACACGTGTGTGTGTGTATGTATATACATATGTATGTATGTGAGTGATGGGGTATACACACACACACACACACACACACACACACACACACACATCCTTCTGTTGATTAATTTGATTGGCTTCTAAGTTGGAAAGACATCTCCTAGAGTTCCCCCAGCTTTTACTGGATGTCTTGTTGGAGAGGGATAATCATGCTCAGCCAATCTTGTTTATAACGCTTCTTATATATCACAAAATACTGTAAGTTAACAGCTTGCTCAGGGAACAAGAATTTGTTCCAGTTCCTGATTTAAATGTTTATGCTAATTGCTATTTATTGGCTCAGATGCAAATGATAGGTTGGCCAAAGTGAAATTTTATGACGAGCAAACTCCCCCCTTTTGTGCAAATTGAAAAAGTGAAACAAGAAGAGGATGAAATGAGCCGAAGATGGTCTTAATGGCTGCTTTTTAATGGGGAAGATAAAATTAAGACTGATTTACGTGGCCAACTCCCCTGTTTTCTCTTATCAGCTCATTTGGCAGGAAAAATGGAAAAGTAATTGTTCCTCTTCCAGTGTGGACCTCAAACCATTATTTATTGGCTGAAATTAATCGCTGTTTATCCTTCATTCACGTAGAAACCGCTCCATCAGCATTATGAACCCCAGCAAAACTCAACTAGTCCCTTGCAATTTAGACGATAGTAAGCACAGATCCTGATGAGCCGTGCCTTAATTTTCTGGGCTGTGGGAGTTAATGAAGACTCCTTTCCTTAGGTGGACATATTTGTATTTCTACAACATTAATAACAAAAGCCCACATTTTCTCTTCTCCAATATGTAAACTTTCTTTCTTTCTTTCTTTCTTTCTTTCTTCCTTCCTTCCTTCCTTCCTTCCTTCCTTCCTTCCTTCCTTCCTTCCTTCCTTCCTTCCTTCCTTCCTTCCTTCCTTCCTTCCTTCCTTCCTTTCCCAGGGACAAAGTTCTGGACAACCTTTTAGGTAGGGGAAAAGAGAAAGAGAAAAAATTGAGAGCCAACATTTGTTCTGTTTTAATTATTATTACTTTTTGTTAAAAAAAATATGGACCATAGTGTTTATTGATCATGCCAATTACGATTGCTATAAAATACTCCATATAACCAAAAGATTTTTGAACTAAATAGCATTTTTGTCTCTTTTCTTCCATTCTATCCACCCTTCAGCCTGGAAGGCTTATTGCACTGACTGCCTGTGCAGTTTTATGCTTAAAGGAAGCAAGGCAACTGAGACAGCAATAGCTCCATCTTATCTAAATCTGCCTGGGGGGAACCAATTGGAGCTGGCATCCTAAACCTGAATCCTAGACAGGAGTCTTTCCATGCTTGCATCCTCCTTGCTAGGCATAATAGAAACCATTAGCACAGCTCAGCTTACCTGACTAAAAGGATACTAGGATGCCTGCATTTCCTCCATATGAGAATGTCCTTGAGAATTATAGAATGTGCTCTCTTTGTGTGTCTCTCTCTCATAATAGGATTTACTAGATTAGAAATATAAGAAATAAATCAATAGATTGTATACAATAATGTGAGGAAGGAATAGTCAAGAAATTGGTGGAAAATAAATGTCAGTTGCAAAATATTGTCTGGCAATAAACTATGGTTCACATGAACGCTTAAGCCTATACCTTCATTCTTTTCTCAATTCAGAGACTGCCTTGGTGACATTTAATCTTACATTTAATCACACTAGCATAGGCATAAATGCTTTTCTGTTTAAAGCATGCATTACTAAATAGAAGGCCAAGATTGTAAGTTGACAGTTGAATCCTCTGTCGCCTTACATGGATAATTGAGCCTTTATATAAAAATGAAGAGGACAAGTATATACCTTTATACACGCATGCTCATAGGAAAGTGGGGGGAAGCTACTTTTTCATTAAATATTAGCTCTTCAATTAATCTTATGAAAAGTATAGAATTTCTCTCTGGTTTACATATTGCACATTGCAGTCCAGCTATGATTTCCTTCTGCTAAATCAGTGGTTCCCAACCTGTGGTATGTGTACCACTAGTGGTACGCAAGGGCCTTCCAGGTGGTACGCGAACACTTTCGGGGTCATGAACGATTTTTAGTTAGTTATTTTTTACTTCACAAAAATGTTTACTGCCTAACACAACTGTTGCCACACGCCACCCACCTGGTCCCAGCGGCCCGAGAATCCAGTTGCTGGATGCGCGGGGCCAAAAAAGGAACGGTACAATTATGGAAATAAAGTGATATCTGATCGAATTTAGTTTCTCTGGAACCAGGTGGTACGCGGCGACTGTACGGGACCTCCAAGTGGTACTCGATCACAAAAAGGTTGGGAACCACTGTGCTAAATCAACCATTTCAACTTCATCCTTTCTTGGAGGAAAATAGTGTGGCCATGGCTATCCATAAGTTAGCACATCAAGGCACATGAAACATAAGGCAAGCCATGCTGCATCAGCTCATACAGTCCAATAGCCATCCCGATGTGATTAAAAAGCTCACAAACATGGAGAAGATACTAATAGCACCCTAGCTAGTAGTTCCAAAGGTAGTAAAGTGCCATCAAGCTGGATAGCCATTAAAAGCCCAATCATCTATTATTTTATACAGTGTCCTCTTACAATCCTAGCTAGGCATTCCACAGTTTATTTTTATTTATTTATTTATTTTATTTAAATGGATTTATATGCCGCCAACTCCCAGGGGACTTATATGTTATGTTTAATTATATGTTATGTTAAGAGAGTCACGGTCGCCTAGAGCAGGGGCGGGTTCCTCTTACCCTTTCCTACTGGTGCACTGCATGCGCATCGCGATGTTTCATGTGTGTGCACTCGCTACACTCATGTGTGCGTGCATCCACCTAGCTCGATTTTGCTTCTACACATGTGCAGAGGGACGATTTTCCTTCTGTGCATGCTCAGAGAGCTGAAAAATTGTGGAAAATTAGGAAAAAAAGATGGCAGCGTGCACGGACCGGCAAAGACAGCACCGGAGCTGTCGCGCCAAAATTGCGCAATCGGCGGGTTACTACCGGAGCGGGACTCCAGACCGCACCAGTAGGAACCCACCTCTGGCCTAGAGGTAAAAACACTCACCTCCTGCTAGGAAGGTTGAGAGTTCAATCCTAGGCAGTACCAGATATTTCTCTATCGGCACAAAGAGAAAATACCTGCTGTGAACTCTACGTAGGCATCAGGAAGTGCATCCGGCCAGTAAATGCTCAGCTCCATTCAGTCACTCCAACTCCACCCTGAATTAAATGGATTAAAGGATTGTAAAAAAATTTTAAAAAGGAAAAAAACTATGTTGTGTTAAAAACTTACTTCTTTTCATCGATCTTAAATCTCATCCCCTCAGTCTTAACAGGTGACCTCTATGTACTGTATGTATGCTTTTGCACACTTTACCTCGTCTCCTTTTACCCACCTTTGCTCCAAGCTACTGTAAACACCCTTAAATTCTCTAGTCCCCCCTCAGTGTTTTGCAATTTTTCCACCTGTACAATACTCAGGTTCAGGTGTGGTAACCAGAACTCTGCAGAGCTTGGCATCTAAATCTGAAAGTATATGGAAACTTCAGAATGGAAGGATACAACGATAATATGTCATAAATATAAAAGTACCAGTTCCTTTGGAGGTGCACTTTAAGATACAGAATACATAAAAGGAGCCATGGTAGCGCAGTGGTTACAATAAAACATATGAAAAATGGTTGCAGGATTTGGGTTTGGCTAGTCTAGAGAAAAGAAGGACTAGGGGAGACATGATAGCAGTATTTGAGAGGCTGCCACAAAGAGGAGGGGGTCAATTTATTTTCCAAAGCACCAGAGGGCAGGACAAGAAATAATGGATGGAAACTAATGAAGGAGAGAAGCAACCTGGAATTAAGGAGAAACTTCCCAACAGTGAAGACAATCAACCAGTGGAACAGCTTGCCTTCAGATGTTGTGGGTGCTTCATCACTGGAGGTTTTTAAGAAGAGACTGGACAGTGACTTGTCTGAAATGGTATTGGCTCTCCTGCTTGAGCAGGGGGATGGACTAGAAGATTTCCAAGGACTCTTCCATCTCTATTCTGATTCTGATTCACAATGAAGTATTGCAGGCTAACTCTGCCCACAGTCAGAGTTTGATTCTGACCGGCTCAAGGTTGACTCAGCCTTCCATTCTTCCGAGATTGGTAAAATGGGGACCCAAATTGTTGGAGGCAATATGCTGACATTTGTAAACTAAACAGAAAGTGCTGTTAAAGCTCTATGGAGTAGCATATATGTCTAAATGCTATTGCTATTGCTGTTTCTAAATGATGCTTCGGCTGTGGAAGACCAATATGATATTTATAAATGTCTTTTCTCTTAAAAACCAGTTCTTTGGGTAAGAAATTATGGGACGCTTCTATTCCAAGGCAGCAAGATAGCCGTAAAGCGGTCCCCCTAAATAGTGGTGTATCTTGACATGTTCAAGCTGACAACTTATTTCAAACTTTCAAGAGAAATCTGTCTTCCTGTCTTTATCAGTGCTCTATGATGGGAGTTAAGTGTTTTCTGAACATTCTTTCAAATGGGTTAAGTGTTAATTTATTGCTGCTGTGAGCAAGCCAGAGTTGTTTAAGATGAGTTGCCATATAGTTATTTTAAATAAATAAATAAATAAATAAATAAATAAATAAATAAATAAATAAATAAATAAATAAATAAATAAATAAATAAATAAATAAATAAATAAATAAATAAATAAATAAATAAATAATTTTTTAAAATTCCACTGGCTCACTAATGTTAACAGGTGTTTAATCTTTCTCCTCCTCCTGCTGATAATTTTAACTGTTTTTATGAACTACCTTAAGGTATTTCTGAAAAAGTGAGTTATAAATCCTTAAAATGGCAGGATATTAAGCCTCAATTTAATCTCATTTTCTTATACTTTTATTCATCCACCCATCTGTAAATTTGATTTTTGCGCTTTAACATCTAGCCCTAGAAACAAGCAGTGACAAAATGAGCCCTGAAATGGTTAGTAGTTGTCCTGCAGCTCAGTGGTGGGTTTCAATTTTTTTTTACTGCTGGTTCTGTGAGCGTGGCTTGGTGGGTGTGGCATGGCTTGGTGGACATGGCTTGGCTTGGTGGGTGTGGCAGGGGAAGGATACTGTAAAATCTCCATTCCTACCCCACTCCAGGGGAAGGTTACTGCAAAATACCCATTTCCTCCCAATCAGCTGGGACTTGGGAGGCAGAGAATAGTTGGGGGTAGGGCCAGTCAGAGGTGGTATTTACCGGTTCTCTGAACTACTCAAAATTTTTGCTACTGGTTCTCCGAACTACTCAAAATTTCCACTACCGGTTGTCCAGAACTGGTCAGAACCTGCTGAAACCCATCTCTGATGCAGCTGCCAGCACACATAAGATACCGTATTTTTCACAGTATAAGACGTACCTTTTTACCCCCCAAAAGAGGGTGAAAACTTAGGTGCGTCTTATACCCCGAATGTAGCCACACCCAGCCACACCCACCCTTTGGCCTCTGCCTCCCAGCAATTTAGCTCCTTGCAGCAAACAGGGCAGAGCCTGATTAGCACAAGAAACTGATTATCAGCCTCCCGACCTACACCTGATTTAGCACAGGCTGAATAAAGACTGCTTTATTATTGTTCTAGACAACTTAACAAAATGAAGAAGCTTTTTAAAATAAATGCTTGATCTGAAGAGGCCCAGTGCTATTGTATCTTCTTTTAAATAGCAGATAATAACTATACTTCCAGAAAGCCACATCAATTTTAAAGATCTGTAAAAGTATAATCTGAAACAGTGTCCTGTTTAGTATTAAGATAAGGCAGCTGAGTTAAACCCTGACTTAGTCATGTTTGGAGTAGATCTATTAAAATAATTGGGACGAGTTAGTGTGACTACATTTAAGAAAACTTTCTGGCATTAATATACTGCCATAATGTACATTTCTCTAATTCTTTGCTATTTCTATGGGTCAGACACACATACCCAGAAATACACAGCAAACAGTGTATATCATCTATGCTGTTTGCTGTTTGGCAAATTGCTGGGAGGCAGAGGCCTTTTTTCCTTGTTTTCCTCCCCCAAAACTAAGGTGCGTCTTATACTCCGGTGCATCTTATATTCTGAAAAATACGGTAGTTGCTGTTAGCATACAATAGAACTTAACCTAATTACAATGAGGTCTATTAATTAAGGCAATAAAACTCTATTACAGTGACTGAAAATAACAATTTGGGCTGCATCTGAGCAAATATGAATCAAAGCCTATATCTGGACCTAGTCCATGGCTGTAAAGTCAACATTTTATTTCTCTATCTTCATTTTATCATCATAATAAGATCCCACCAAATTGCTTCAGATAAGTTATTATACTCCTATTACTTGTTTACAAGAGTATTTGATGATAGTTGCTTGTATCAACTCTTATTCCAGACTATATATAAAAAATGCATAGTGTTGATATAATTGTAAAACAGTTGTTAACTACTGTTAACAATATTGAGGATACCAGCTAATTTTCCCTCTAGTGACAGTCACTGGTTCAAAATCTCCAAGGATTCGTGATTCTCATCTTCCTGATGCTGGAGTCAATGAGAAGTAGAAGCTGGCTTGTATCACAAAGGTTTTAATGTGATGATGATCTCTAATGATTATCATTGATTTTATTGCATTTTTGCCGGTTGAGTGATAGGATTTATCTCAGAACAGGCAGAGTGTTTGCTTTATAAACGGAATATATCAAATATTCTTTCAAGAAAAACAGGAGACGGGGAAAAAATAAGATGTCTAAAAATTTAGGAAGACATTACTATTTAGCTGGACCTCCTCTGGACCTATTTAGCTGGACCTCCTAACATTTGTAGTTAAATCCAAAATAGTTTAATTCAATCTAAGTGCTAGAATAATTCCTTTCAGATTGTAACAGCTTTTTAAATTTTACTCCTGTAAAAATAATCATGTATAAGTTTTCAACATTATTCATAATGATTAAGTCAGTTTTTGGAGGCCTTTAATAAGGCTGTGCCAGGAATGGAATCTTCTGAAGCAATTTGCTTTTCACTGTTTTCCCACAAGTGGCACCAAAATTACTAATATATGGTTGCTCCATGAAAAAGCAAATGGTTTGAAATACATTCATCCAGCTCACTGCTTGATTCAGGGGAGCCAAAGCTAAAACTTTCCTCTAAAAATAGTTGTGCAATTTTTATTTGAATGCTTTCAACAGGAAAGATATGACCATATCTTTAGGTGATAGATAGATAGCTTTTATTGCGGTCGGAGACCAATTTAAAATACACATAAAAAGGGGGGGTGTAAATTTTACAAATATAGATAGCTCATGTGACAGTATACCATCTACAATCTATACCGTCAATACTAGTGATCCTCTGCCGTAGGGGTTACCCGTCTTTTCCTCCGTTTTTCAGCCACGACTGCAGCAAATTTTTTGCCACCTTTGAGGTTATATTAGGGTCTATATCCTGGAGTAGGAAATAAAGGCTGAACTGATCCGGTGAACCAGGGAATCTCTGGGAAATAGGGGAGATGAATCTTGATCTTATGTCTCGATAGTGGGAGCATACGAATGTAATATGGAGCAGAGATTCCGGGGATCAGCCATCACATGTACAATAGGTGGATTTTACTCCCCCTGAGAGCCTACTGTCGAGGACATTCGAGGGGATCACATTAAATCGTGTCTTCATAAATGCAAGCCTATGTTTGATAGAGTGTAACGCGGAAAGGTAAGGCGGGGGGTGAAGCAAGGGAACAATAACAAGGGAAAATGGTGAGCAAGTTCCTGATCCGTTTGCCAGATTAAGTTGTCTATCAATGTCGTCCAGCCGTTGAAAAATCAACGATTTGGCAGCATCAGGGCCTAAAATAAAAACTTCACTGGGGGAAATCCCGATCTTCAAAAGTTTAATATCTTTAGGTGATAAATTCCATCAACAGATTGCTCTTCCAGGATCTAATCTGAGTCAGTCACCGGGACCAAAGGTTTATTCTTCAAAGCTTTCAGGCTTATGCTGGATCCCATCATAAAGGAACTTCTCTTTCTCCAAAATATGTCCATTGGGCTGTTCTATGCATTGCATTTATATGGTCACTGGTTGTGTGTAGCTTTTAGTTGTTAATTAGGGGGTTGACTGCTCTTCCAGCCAGCAAGCTTAAACACCTTAAGATCTAGTCATGCACTCAAGGACAGCAGAGAAAAAAGTATATCAGCATTTTATTATTTTAAAGAATATCATATCATTCATCAGACCAACCAACCACCTCTTTCTTTAGTTCAGGCTAAATGCCTGTTCTTTCAAACTTTCCTGAGAGAATTTGTTTGCTGTAGGCCTAATAATCTACCCTGCAGTTCTCTGAATCCATTCCACTTTCTCTACTTTGTGATATATTCCCAATTCTGGCTAGTTTAAACCTAACACATATATAGAAGAAACCAAGGAAATTGGTACAACATATGCAAATGCTTTGTGTATGTGTGTAAATCATAGCAGTAGTTCAGGATGTTCTGATATTACATTTTCTCCTTTAATCAAATACAAAGTAAATTTCAAACTGGAGATTGCCTTAGCATTGCACCTCCATGAAAATGGAACTGATTGAAGCTATGCAAGTGAAAAGCTTTTCCTATCTCATAATCCTCATCCTGAGGAGCAGCGTGGCTCATGTGGTTACCGTATTTTTCAGAGTATAAGATGCACCGGAGTATAAGACGCACCTAGATTTTAGAGGAGGAAAACAAGGAAAAAAGTATTCTGAACCAAATGGTGCAGTAATATATTATTTAATAAAATACCAGTGTAGCAGAATACTTTTTACAATCATGTATACTTTTTACAACCATGTACACTTTTTACAACCATGTATACTTTTTACAAACTTCAAACTTGACAGCTTTAAGACTAGTGGACTTCAACTCCCAGAATTCCTCCTCCAGTCATGCTAGATGGGGTAATTAGAAGGCAAAAACGCCCCAATTTTTGCAAAAAATGGCCCATTTTTCGCTCATTTTTTTGCAAAAACAGGGCATACAAAGGATCTGGGAAGCCTGCAGAGCACTCCTAGGGGGTGGGGGAAGGCAACCCCCCCACGTTTTTTGCAAAAATTGGATGCGGGGGCAGGGCTTCGGGAGGCTAAAAATTGCTGTATTCAGTGTATAAGACGCACCAACATTTCCACCCTCTTTTGGGGGGGCAAAAAGGTGCGTCTTATACTCCGAAAAATACGGTAGATTGCTGGGCGGACAATTGGCAGGCTCGCATTCGAGACCCCATTGCTGCCACATGGCAAGGTGACCTCCCGTCACTTGCTCCAACTCCTGCTGATCCAGCAGTTTGAAAGCAAGTGACTGTGAGTAGATAGATGGGTACCATTTCGATGAGCAGCTTAGCAGGGATACAAAGGGATCCCCAGTTGACTGTCCCCCCCCCCAGGTAATGGTGATGTCACTGATTAATCCCTTCAACTGGAAACACTTCCATACTCCCAAAATGACCCGTAATAGTACCCTCATGCTACACTGAACCAAAATATGTGATGAAAAAGGAAATTTCAATTATATGCCAGGCTTTTTTTATCAAAAAGACTCAAAGATCAGAATTAATGAAACACAGTCATAGAGTCCCATTAGATTGGGTCAACCTAATCAGCAGAACTGAGATGCAAAGGCAATGGCACACCACTTCTGTTGGGGTGAGAATAAGATCTCATAGAGGCGATTTAGAACTTTTCTTGGAATTCAGACAGTTAGAAATAAAACCGAGATTAAAGTCTAATAGAAAATATTTATTTCAGTACAAAAACAATAAATCCTGAATAAACTACATTTTGCTGAGTAACACGACCGTTCAGGTCAACAGCTAAGGCAGAAGAGAATTAATGGTGGTTTAGGAATGCACACATGCGCACTCATCATATCACATGTTCTGCTTATATTGGAATGTACCATAATATTAGGATAGGGGTGCATGACCCTGCATAGACATACAACTGACAATATTCACTATGTGACAACTTCTGAAAACTTTGCCAGAAAACTTTGCAGAAACTAGTACGACAGTTTACAGGAGTCAACAGGCATTCCAAATAAATAAATAAATAAATACAGCACCAAGGAGGGGGAGGAGAGAAACTTTTCCCCCTTCTGAGAACTTATCCATAACTTGACTATTTTTGGAGGAAGAGCTCTATCTGGAGCAAAAGCTGGAGTCAAACAAATTTCTGTTCTAAACAATCTCCAGACAAGATACATCTTAAAGTTAACTGGAACTGTGGAACACCCTGTAAAATACAGGCAGGCAGATTTGCCAGAGCAGCAACTGCATTTTGTGGCCAAGTAGAGTTTAATTTCAGCAATATTTTAAAACTCAATTGGGCATTAGCAAAAGTCTTCTAACATTTTCTTTATAATTGGAAGAGGGGGGAAATGTGTAGAATCCATATGCAAAGACACAGATTTGTATTTCTACTCTCTTTGGCTATCTCAGGAAATGAAGCTTTAATATCTCCCAAGAGGCTTGGAATTGTCCTTGACTACCATGAGGTGAATGCAAGGAAACTCCAGGTTTGCAAAGCTTTCCCTTTCTTAATTGTATTCCAATATATGAAAAATGCCTTTGCATATTAAAAATCCATCATCTATTGGGATCTTAATGGGAGCAAGACCCACGGTGGTAAAGCTTCCATCACTGGTGTTCTTGGGGGTTGATCCAAGGTTGCAAGTGACTTATGAAAATAAATGTGCCACATGTGAAAATGAAGCGATATTTCCAGAACTAAGATATATAAACTTAAAAAAGAACAATTGAATGGGGACAAAGTTCACTGATTATTTTTCCCTCTTGGGTGATAAATCTATTTTTTTCCTCCTGCATAGGTTTACATTTTATGAAATCTGTGTTGGCTTCACATTTTGTTTTCTTTATATCTTGTGCTCAATCGATGCCAATTGAGGAAATCTAATACAGGTAGACCTTAACTTACAACATTTTATTCAGTGACAGTTCAAAGTTACGACGGCACTGAAAAAAATGACTTATGACCCCTTTTCACACTTATGACCCCATGGTCACATGATCAAAATTCAGACTCTCAGCAACTGACTCATATTTATGACAATTGAGTGTCCCAGGGTCATGTGATCACTTTTTGTGACCTTCTGAAAGCAAAGTCAATGGAGAGGCCAGAATTCGCTTAACAACAATGTTACTAACTTAACAACTGCAGTAAGTGACTTAACAATTGTAGCAAGGAAGGTCATAAAATGGGGCAAAACTCACTTAACAAATGTCTCACTTAGCAACAAAAA